>JAEIGR010000027.1:1200000-1800000 GCA_018904305.1 Scaptomyza montana
ACACCATAGACAATAGGAAAAAACAAAATAGAATCAACTGTATTACAAAGTGTACTCAAATAACAATTTATTGTTTTGTAACAAGGCTGGGCAACAAACCCAAAGTGCAGTTAAAAGACACAACCTCCACTAGGTCTTCATGAGTTTTGTATGTCTTTCTATCTATTCTTCTTCCTTTGCTGGCAAAGGTGTTGTACTTGAACAAGAACTCAGATTGCATAAGCCAAAATATATCTAAGTGTTGGTGGCTTTTGCTTTAAGATTTGTCTTATTTACTTGTTTTTCAATTGTTACGTAGCTTTTCTAGAAAAACTTCCACCTCGAGAAGTAAAAATCTTTGGCTTTGCTTGTCATTATTTTAAAGTTATTTTCGTATTTTATTGTTGGCTACCTCATTTGTTAGCTGGCAGCTAATTAGCTAATAAGTTATGCTTGGGCCGTGTAATTGATTTTTCTAAGAACTTAAAGCAAAAAATGTTATGTTTTTGTTTGAAAGTCTGCTTCTTTTCGAAGTACTTCAAATTCAATTACGTGTGCCACATAAAACAAACGCATTTGAATGCCCCTGCAGAGAGTATATTAGTTTTTGATTTCAAGGCAAGTATTTGGAGAAATTATAATTATTATGTTTTAATAGAATCGATTAATCGAGTTTTTCAAATCATTATAAGTTGTATTAAATTCGGCCTTACACAACGGTCATTTGCAAGCAAAGCAAAGTTCACAACCATCTATCAGTGAGGCGAATTAATAAGTCAAAAGGAATATACGTGAAAGATTGTTACAAAATTCTTTGGCCTCAAGCGCATTTAAGAATTTTTGTTGTACAGAAAGGTGTGAAATACTTTCACAAATTTAAATATCTTGAGATATAATGATAAAGAATATTTTGCATAAGGTCTTCAATATGAGGATATTTGAAAGTACTTACCCTCGCAGGCTACAGCATCAACTTGATCATCATTATCGTTAATCAGCTCCCAGTCTGCATCATTCTCGGCCAGACGCAGTGCAGCCAAATCTTCCAACTGTTCCGCATTGACATTCATGCCAAAGTAACCATCTTGGCACTCTTGGCACTTGACTCCCATGACGCCCAGTTTGCATTCGCATTGTCCGGTACTGGCATTGCAGCTATCCAGATTGACAGCTCCGAGTGCATCACAATTGCAGGGCAGGCAATGTAGTTCTACATGGGCATAGCCAACATCGCATTCATTGCACTTCTGCCCAGCGAATCTGGGTCGACACAAGCACTGTCCATCTGCGCTGTCGCAAAGGCCACTTTCGGATCCATCTCCAAAGCAGTTACAGGGCTCACAGCCAACAGCGGGATCACCCCAGTAACCGAGCTTACAGCGCTCGCAGCGCCAGCCCTCTGTATTTCCATAGCAGGTTATGCATTCACCGGTGGTAATGTTGCAAGGGCCACCATCGCAATCACAACGCTGGCAGCTGCTGCCCAACAGCAGCGGGTTGCCAAAGTAGCCATCATCGCACACCTGACAATGATCGCCCGTATATCCCTCCGGGCACTGTGTGCATATGTATTCTGCATGCTCAATCAGCTCAAATTGTGGATTCAAATCCATATAGTTGTAGCTCTTAAGCTGGCAGCTGGGTGAGAAATTATTTGAATCCTCGGGCAGTGGGCAGGCGCAACGTTTGCAATCGTGGGGAGTTCCCTGCAGCGGGTTGCCATAAAAACCAAGCTGGCAACGCTCGCAACTGAAATTGCAAAAAAAAAATATTGTATAAGGTATGTGTCTTGACTTAGTGACCCAGCTGTGTAGTGTGGTGAGTTAAGTGCGTGTAAGAGCAGTCAGTGGACTGTGTACTGGGTAAAAGTGGATTTTGTTTGTGTGTTTTGGTGCATAGCTTGGGTAAAGTCAAATTTAACTTCCACAAATGGGAATATGCAAATACTTTGAATTAATAAAAGGACCTAAAATGTTTGTTAACTTTACCGACATTGAATATCGTGTTTTAGAAATTTGTGAAGCTTAACTGATATTTTCAACTTTAAAACTGCTTACCGTTCGCCATAAGTGTTGTGCATGCAATCACCACAGTTCCCGCTCTGCAGATCACATGAATTCGAGTGTCCATTGCATGGGCAGGGTATACATTTGCCCAGCAACTGATGATCAGTGGAGTTCTCGAATATGCGTTTATAGCCAAAGGAGCAGCCTTCGCATGAAAGACCCGAGTAGCCATTAGGACAAATGCATTGTTCGACCTGTGTTGTAGCTTGGGCACCCAGTTCCACGCCGCCCGAATAGATGACAGCATGTTCAAGTGATGTTTCCACCTGATCTGTGTGAAAAGCAGCTCGAATGAGCAGTGCATCCAGTGAAACAAGCACCGAGAGAAACTGCGTCCTGGTCACCTCCTCGCCATGATAATCACCACCCTCAGTGCGTCTCAATCGAGTTTTGATATCCTTGACTGCAGGTGGCACATGATACCAGCCCTTTTCCGTTAAAGTAACATTCAACGAAAGTTCCATGCTCTCAAATGACTCATCTGCATAGGCGATCTTGAGTCCATTCTTGCCAAACAGTATAACATTCGGTCCAGTTGTGGGTTTGCCTGAAGTGTCACCCCTCATTACCACCCAGTACAACTGCAGTTGCAATCGAGCCCCATAGCTGGTCAAACGATTACCCAAATAACCCATTGGGGCTTGCCAATAAATCGCTTCTACTTCATCCAACTCATTGCCAAAAATCAAACGTTTCTGCTCCGTATCCAAAGCGACAGGTATCGATTGTGATCGCTGTATATCAGTTAGTTTCCAATCATTCAATGTCTCAAAGGCCAAAGTCTGCAGCTTGGCGCTATGACAATTCTCCGAGACATGAGAGCACCAGCAGCGACTGCATCCATCACGATTTGCCTCATTCAAATCAAAGTAGCCCGCGGCACACTCTGAGCAAGTTTCACCCTCCACATGTGCCTTGCACTGACAACTTCCTGCACAGGCACTATCCTCCAGAGTACCTCGTGAATCGCATTCGCAGCGTCGGCAATCGTCGCCATAATGATTTGGAGCACACTCTTCGCAATGAAGGCCCTAAAATATAAATATTTGGCTTGTTAAAAAATCATAACGAAAGTTGAAATATTATTATTACCTGAAAACCTTCTAAACAATGACAGGCGCCACCTATCGGCGCACAGCTGCCTGTGGAACGTTGTGGATTGCAAGCACAGGGCAAACATGGTTCAGTGAGTGCAGCATCTTCTACTCTATAGAAACCAGTCACACAGAACTCACACTCATTGCCCCCAGTATTGTTGCCACAATTCTGACAAATGCCACGCTCCAAAAACGTATCGTAGCTGCAGCTCTGCGCATGTCCATTACACTGGCAAATCTCACATTCGCCGCCCAGAGCATAGGCACGATCCTGGAACAATGGACAACATTCCTCGCATTGCATGCCACATGTATTATGCTGACAGATGCACTGCAGCAGCGTGTTGCCCACTAAATCCTGTGTGCGATTCGCATGTCCATGACAATCGAGACGAGCACTGACCCTTAACTGCTTCAGGCTATAGAAACTGCGTTTCTCCAGCGATTGGGAGTCTACGCTGTTCTCCAAATTTGCCGTTGAGTGCATACCCTGCAAGCGTATGCGCATAAAGCGAGCTGTGATAAATTGCATCAGCTCTGGCGTTTGCTCCTGTGCACCAGGTCGATTCTTTAGCAGGGACACATGAAGTTCACCATTCTCTGGCAGTGGTTTGGAATACTGCGTCGAACAAATCACTTCTGTGTCGTTTTTAAAGTAATATTTGCCATTCCGACCGGATAGATTATACCGTCGCTTGCAGTCTGCATCGCTGACACCGAAATATTGCCAAGGCTCATAGTTAATGCCATCGATGGATTTCTCTAGGATCCAGGCAGCGGGACGCGGTGAATTGGCCGATTTGAGCATGACGAAAAAGATTTGATAAGTCTTAAAAGAAAGAAAAAATTAAGAATATATTTTTGATATTAACGACGGAACAATTTAAAGGTTAATTGTGTTCATACATAAAACCAAGGTCAATTATTATTTGTTTAAGTTAGTTTGTATTCATTTTTGTGACCGCAAAATTTAGTGTACAGTTTAACAAGCACTGGCAGCGCTATAAATAAACTTGCGCCGCAGTACAACTTGTTGTTTCTGTCACTTTGGGGCAAGGCACTGATGTTTCTATTTGGCTCTATATACATCCTTGTATCTGGCACTAGAACAACAACAACCGCAACTTTTTAAACGTTGTGTCTGTTGTGGCTGCTGTTGTCTGCCGTTGGCAGTGGAAAAACTTTAACCCAACACCATCGTCGTGTCATAAATTCTGCAAACTGTCAACAAAAACTGCGACTTAAAAATAATACAAAAATAAAGAAGGCAGGCAACTCCCAATCGGCAGAAACACGCCCGGCAGCTGACAAGCGATATTTATATGTATTTTTTATTTGTATTTTGCTTAGCTATTTGGGAAAATTGTATAGCCGAAAACAAAAAATTGGTTATTGCCAAAAACGTCGCGTGTTTTGAACGGGCTATCGTTGTCCAAAGATCGGCAAATGGAAAACTGAAACCAATAAAAGGCATGTGCAAGGTGTGGCCTTTTGGCCTGATAATTGATTCAAAGACGTGGCTTAGCCGTCTGGCGCCATCTGACGAGATTTTCCAGCAAACAGCAAATACCAAACACAACCCGCTCCATAAGCCATGGCCAAAATGTCAACAAGCGTGGTAGATAGATAACAAGTGGCAATCGGCAAACGGCAAGCGACAAGCAACATTGAACAACAACGAGTCTATCAAATTTCAAAGGCACTTGTTAAGCCAAATATATTTCTTTCTCTCTCTTCCTCTCAAACACACATTTTCTCCACAAGTTTTTCTGATTCGCAAGCGCTGATAAAATGCACACCCAGCCACTGGGGAAAAAGCAACTGGGAAAACTCTGTGCCACAGCATTGCGCATGCGTGCGTCTTCACAGCAGCGGCAACATCAATTTGCTTTGCCCGTTTTCGATTACAGCCGCAACTGCCAAAATACGGCATGACGACATGTGCTGATAAGATTAGAGCGGGATCGAGATAGCCAATCGGACAGGAACAGCGAGCGCTGTGTACACAACAACAAGAAAATTGAAAAATTGCCGAATAAGAGAATGTCTTGAGAAAATTAATTGCGTGCTCCGAAATGATTTGTGAACTAGAAAAAAAGTGTCTGAATATATTAAATTAAAGATAAGTCAATTTAAAAAGAAAATTAGTTTAAGAGTGGGTTATTAAAGCAACTAAGGAGCAGAGGATAAGGTTTGGTTGGTGGAACTAGAGGGTTTAAATACAATATTTGAATGATTTTCAGATTACCAAAGACTTAAAGAGAGTTAACAGAAAATAGAACTTGCATAATCTAAAACTTAATTAATCATTAATAAATTGTTTAAGTATTTTTATTTGTTAGCCTGCCTGCAGGTTTTTGAAAGTGGCAAAACAGCAAATCCCCAACTATAAATACAATAACTGTTTGCATTGAGTGTTTTTGTTTTTGTTGTTCCATGCCTACCGCAATTGTTCTATCCATCAAGTTATCGATATGTTATCTTATGAAATTATGTTGTCTACGTCAATTGCACTAACCTCGATCAGAGATAAAGTCAGTCTAAAAGCGAGTGCACGCGTCTGTGACTGAAGCTTCCTGCTGCTGATGTTGCTGTTGCAGGTGAAGCTGTTGCTCATGCCTGGCTAGAAACAAGTTGTCGATAAGAGAATCGTGGCTCAATAGGGCAGTAGACGATCTCTTTGTAGATTGCAATCAGCAGGCGTAGCAGCAACAACAAGTTGAAGCTGTTAGCCTTTGGGGCAGGCAATATAGACTGTGACAATTTTATCAGCTATTTTGACATGCCCAGCAACAACAACAGAACACATTTGGGGCGTGACAATGAAATATGTGTTTATACAGCTTTTTTTCGACTTATTGTTATACGCATTCTAAAAGACATATCTTGTAGTAATGAAGAGAAACCCGTTTCCATTTGCCTGCTAGCTGATGATAAGCCGCAGGTCAAAAAAGACAACAAAATGCTTAAAATATGCAAGTGAGACAACTTAATTGAATTGAATGAGGCCGCAATAGAATTTATGAAGACTCAATTGACTTATGGCTTTAAGTTAGATAAACTGTAAGCTCACAAAATTGGCTATCATATATGCAGTTATTTAGCATTTGATGTTCATTAAATATTTATCGCTCAATGACCGAAATTAATTGGGTGCATCAGCAACACATTTTACCCCTCGCTAATTGTTGGGACAGGAGACGAAAACTATGACCATAAAATACCCAAAATGCGATGCAATCACCAACAGCAAAACTCGCTGAAACGTCGCATCGTAAACTTTAAAAATAAACAAGCGCGAAATTGTGTGAGACAGACAGATGTGAATTAAAAACAAGTGCAGACAGTCAAAAAGTAAAGGAAAAAAATAGTTTAAGGCATTTGGTTTTGTTTTTGGACGTTGGGCGTTGTCTGTCATATGCATATTACTCACATGTCTATTATCTACAACATATTTTTATTATTTTGTGTTTTTGGCAAAAGTTATAAAGTTTGGTGCGGCCCAAGAAAATAGAACTTTTGGCTGGTTCGGTTTTTTAGATAAGGCGGCCAAAAGCAAGCGAAGTGTATAATTTTGTTGGCTTATGTGGTGAATGAACCCACATATGGCAGACAGGAGGTGCAGAATATACCCTGTGAAAGTTACTTAATGGGTATGTTATGTTAAATGTTTCTTCATGTATAAAATGTTAAGAGCATATTCTTAAGTCGCATTGATATTTCCATTTAGTTGTTTCATTTCATTTTTCTCTTTTCCGCGTGGGTAAGAAAAAAATTCAACGCTTCGTAGCAAAAGTTTTTTGGGTCAGCAACTTTTCTTATCTTAGAGCTACCACTGCAGCAAATACCAAACTCAAACTTAAGCTGCCTGAACTTGGCTCAAAAAGCTGTAGAAAAACAGAGCAGACAGAGCTTTAGCAAACCAGGAAAGAGCTACATTAAAGGATTTCAGGCAAAGCTTCAATCACGTTTACAACTCAACCTTCCAAGCGATTTATGCAAATGCCACAACAACAACAAACGACAAACAAACAATTTAAACAACCAAGAAGCATTCTGAAAAAGGCGAAACGTGAAAACAAATAATATAAAAACATTGCGATTGTCGAAACAAATAAATAAATTGACCATTAAAATAATTGCAACGCCCAAATGCGTCGAGTACGTGGCTTGTAACACGCTTTGCTCGCTGCTGCTCTGTTGTTGTTGTTATTGTTGCTATTTTAGTTGGCCCGCTGTTGCTGAATGTTGCAACAACTTGTCAAACATTTGAATTACAGTTACGTAAAGCTTGCCCCAAAGCCAACAAGCCTCGGGCGCCGCCGCCAACAACAACATCAGCAACTTTAGCCAAATTTGGCTAAATTTAATGAAGCAATTAAATGGCTATTAAAATAAATAAAAAAAAACACACGCACACATTTTTCCTAAGCTTGTTGATGTTGCCGCTTGGCAACATTTGCCAAGTGTGGCATTTGAAGCTTTAAAATCAATGATATAAATCGGAAACTATTTTTTTTAAAGTTTTATTGCAATGAAAACATTACTTGCCTTTTTTTTATTTACAAAACTAGAATTTTGTTTCGCTTTTCATAATAATTTTTACGAGAATATTTTACTTATTAAGCGAAATTATATTAATTGATTATTTAAAATACCATAAATTAAGGCTGCTTACAGTTTGAGAGTAACTGGTTTGGCTCACATTATCGCAATTCGAAGAATTCTCGCTAGACTTTCAATTAGTCATGCGCGCCCCAAAGCCATTGAGGCATAAATCTAGACATTGTTGTGGCCAAAGTGTGCGGCAAGCCAAGCTGACAGACAGAAAAACTGACTGACTGACTGACTATCTGGCTGACAGTTGCAGTCGCTTTCTGACTGCCGCTGTTCTGGCCACTCTTGACGGCTGTTGCCTTTTGCTGACTGTCGGACATGCCAAACAAGCGAGAAAAATATTTTAAGCTGTCAAATCGTTGACACATGCCTGTCTCACTGTTGTTGGTGTTTGCTGTTGTTGTAAATCACTCGATTAGTCTAATTGTTAAAATCAACTCGGCGACTTCGACATTTTTGTCGCCCATGAAAAAGAGATGAAAAGCAAAACGCCAACATTGAATGTCAAGTTTTCGTCTGAGGTCATAAATTTGGTTCTACTATTTCTCTGTAGGGGATTTTGTCGTCTGTCGTTTGTAGTTTGTTTTCAGATCGGCAGCGAGCGCAGATTTACTCTAATGTCTTTTTAAACAGTTCTGACAAATGCTTAAAATATTCTCAACAGAAACACATATTCGAAATTAAGCGTTTGCCATTGGGGAATGTAGCCTAAGAACAGGGGAATTGTGCTAAGTGCTAATTGCCTGTGACAATAGGCAGCTGAAGATTTTGAAGAGGGGAGTTATACAGAGATTTGTTGTATTACATTGACAATGTTTAGTTCGTAATTAAAATTGCTTAAAATAATCACACATCGATCGACGTCTATTCTGGTTTCGTTTGTAAACTTTTAATCATTGAGAATAATTGTGAGCTACAAATAATAAAATATTAAAGTCATTTGTTATTTCATTTGCATATTTATTCTACGAGTCAAACCATGAGTTTTAAGATATTGCTTTTGAAAATCGGGTCAGTTTTGACGAAGTTATGGAAGTCGAAAGATTTTACCAATGCCCATATTTTTGCATAAAATTTTAACATGGATTTTGAGTAAAAAAATCGCTTTTCTAACTTTAAATGCAGTTTTATTCTAGGGGTCAAACCATGAGTTTTAAGATATTGCTTTTGAAAATCGGGTTAGTTTTGACGAAGTTATGGAAGTCGAAAGATTTTACCAATGCCCAAGTCGATTTTTTGGCATAAAATTTTAACATGAATTTTGAAAAAAATCGCTTTTCTAACTTTAAATGCAGTTTTATTCTAGGGGTCAAACCATGAGTTTTAAGATATTGCTTTTGAAAATCGGGTCAGTTTTGACGAAGTTATGGAAATCGAAAGATTTTACCAATGCCCAAGTCGATTTTTTGGCATAAAATTTTAACATGGATTTTGAAAAAAAATCGCTTTTCTAACTTTAAATGCAGTTTTATTCTAGGGGTCAAACCATGAGTTTTAAGATATTGCTTTTGAAAATCGGGTCAGTTTTGACGAAGTTATGGAAGTCGAAAGATTTTACCAATGCCCAAGTCGATTTTTTGGCATAAAATTTTAACATGGATTTTGAAAAAAAATCGCTTTTCTAACTTTAAATGCAGTTTTATTCTAGGGGTCAAACCATGAGTTTTAAGATATTGCTTTTGAAAATCGGGTCAGTTTTGACGAAGTTATGGAAGTCGAAAGATTTTACCAATGCCCATCGATTTTTGGCATAAAATTTTAACATGATTTTGAAAAATCGCTTTCTAATTTAAATGCAGTTTTATTCTGGGGTCAAACCATGGTTTTAGATATTGCTTTTGAAAATCGGTTTTTGAAGTTATGGAAGTCGAAAGATTTTACCAATGCCCAGGAAAAGATAATTGAAGCAATAATGCTAGCAAACATTGTAAAGAATCAGCAAAAAGCAGGCTGCTAGGGTATTAATTATATTAAATTCTAATATTGTTTGCTTCCATTTGAAGGCAACAGCTTTCCACTTTGCGTAATCGCTTGAATTTCAAGTTTACGTTCACGTTCAAGTTAAATTCACGTTTAGTTAAGTTCGGGAAATTGAGCCTTGAGACGGTCGAGCCACGCAGGTCTGCTGTTAATATGAGAATTGTAAAGAAAATTTGGAAAGCATAAGAACGTGCAACTATACAAAGGAATTAACTCCAAGATGTTTGCACACCTCGCGTGTGATCGGGCTCACATTTGTTTTTTTTTTTTTGATTTTAAAAGAAACCAAACTTTTCGTAGTTAATTATAAATCCTCAGTTCTTGAGAGCTTATTAAAATTTTGTTCATCTCTTAAAAATTTACTTTTTTTTTCATACATTTCAAAAATTCACAACACAAATCAATTTATCCCACCCAACAACCAACAACCAATTCACAATTTCTTTTTCTTTCTCCTACTAATGGCTCTTTAAAAATCTATTGAGTGTTAATAGTGCTTGATGGTGTTAATGAAAATTTGATTTTTGTACAAAGCAATGAACACACACACACTCAAAAACCCACAAGTAGCGATACATTTCCGCTCTTGCAGCTGTTTAGCTAATAATCATCATCGTCTTGAGCATTACTTTTCGTATGATTATCTTGAACTTTCTCTATATGACAATTAAGTACTGAAATATCATCTGCTTAGCATCAGCCGACACAAAGTTGACATTTCAAGTGCAGTTTTGCACTCGAGAGTCATCGTTGTTTGCCTCGTTGCCAATTCCCCCGATATATGCAATGTTTTGATATAATTCTTTCATTGCCATATGCCGCTGGAAGGAGCAGACGTCGCAGACAACACAAAGAATGCAGTCAAGACCAAACGAAGACGAAGACTGTTTCCAAGATTATGGGACAACAGAACTGCCTACAGCGAATCCGACTCCGACTCCAGGCACTGATTTAATATTAAAAACAATGTTTTCGCATATGCCTCTAGCAAGTATGAAAGATTTATGACAGCCATGCTTTTCAAGAGTTATTAATAAATTACGAATGGGAGCTGAGAGCTCCAGCTTGCCAGCAAAAAACTTCAATATAAATATTTAAATTGGTACCTACATTAATTAACATTGTCAGCGTTGAGCGTTCTTTTGGAGTGCAAAACTTTGCCAAAAAAAGTAAATTAAATTACCTTTTATGGATGCGTTGTCGACGAATCTACTATGTATGTAGATGTCAGTCTCTGGCTCTGCTGACAATTTTCGATTTTAACTACAATTGACACATGTTGAACTGAATTTTTGGTCATACGGCGACAGGCCGAAAAAATTGCATTAAAATGTCACAAGAAACATAAAACTAAAAAAATTGTATGCGACTTTTAAATGTTCCCATGACTTTTGTTTATGGTGTTGGCAGAGGGCAGCGCCAGTCAATGCTATTCTCATGGTGAAGGAGAAGGGTGTGTAAGCTTCAACACATCAACGGCATGTGTCAAAATTTACACGCTCTCTTTACGTTGATTTTGCATCAGCGAGAGATATTTCCAGTCTGTCATCATAATTTTTTGATTTATTTTTTCAGTTGTATTTTAGTTTCATATTTTTTCTTAGCTTTTTTTAGTTGACGGAAGCGTCTAAAGTTTAGTAATACTTATGAGAGATGGGACGTTGTTTCCGCTTCCCGATTACGAAAATGTGGAAATAATTGAAATTTTGTGTGAAAATAATAAGAGTCCATAATCCTTCTAACAGTCCGAACAACTTTTGCAAATTGGTTTATATAAGCCCATATCGATAAATTTGCTTCTATCAATCAAAAGTCATCATCAATATTCCCATAGATAATTTTGCAACATAGTTAAAGCTCCTTTACTAAAAAAATATCTAAAACATTGCGATTTCCGATCCCGGAAATCATTTTACATCATTTATGACTGAAGAAAGCCGCTTGCTGCTTTCCTGTAAGATGATATGACTAAATCAAAGCTCCATCAAAGCATATTTATGTTTGTCATTGTGAGCATTAGAATGTAAAAGCTGCAGTGACCGGTTCCAAACTAGATACCAACCCACACTGATCATATTTCATGCGCACAGCATCTAATGATCGGCGACAAGCCCAAGGCGCAAATGTATCATGGAACTGGCGTTAAATCGCTTGTAAATGAGTGACAAGTCAGCGGCTTGATTACAAACTGGATCACAGCCTCGCTGTCACATAAGCTTAGCCAGTCAAGGGAGTTATCTATGACCTAAACTTACTCTACGACTCACCTGTTTCAGATCCAATGTGATCGTAACATACTCAAACTGACGTCCACCCTGCAGCGTTGGCGACTGCCACCAGCTTCCCTCATAGCTATGCGATATAAGCGACTCAATGGGCCGATGCTTGGAACGATCGGAGCTGTGGGCATTACACGTTCCGCAGTGCTTGTCCCAGTTGCGATGTGAATGCGAATCCACCACTTTGCAGTACTCCTCAGCTCCATTTTGGCCACAGGTCGCGTTTACTGTAATCGTAGCGCGTGGGGCAACATTGAAAAGTGGTGGAAAAAGGCCACCAAAGTTAAATGCTTCGTCCGCCTGTTGAGTGTAACGTAGCCTCAAATCTGTAAAGAAAATATTGGAATATAAGTAGGACTTTTTATATAAAAATCGTCATTTATTATGATTTTAAATTAATAATCGAAATTCATAATATTGAGTTGTTTAACATCACATTTTTAGTGTTATTCCTTTTAAAATCTCTCAACCGCTTAATCTTGATCTATCAACAGCTTGCTTTTGCTGTTATTGCTCATCAGAAAAAGCTTTCTAAACGCCGTACTCTGTGCAACTGACAGTTTTTCCCATGTCAATCAATTTAATTGGTGAAACAAGCCAAGAACAAGCTCTCGTTCAATATGGCCCATAAATCACCAAACAGCTGCTACGGTCTTTTGGTCATATTGATTGACCAGCATGAAAAATGTATCTCACGGCTGCTATGCAGATAGATAGCCATAAACAAGGCAACTTTCGAGATAAAGTTTATCGCAGTTGGTAGCAGCTCAGCTAAGCTACCAGAGTTAGCAATGTTGACCTGGTATGCGATTTGCATGTTAGCCAGCTCAAAATTGCAATTGCTGCTGTTTCTATCTACACACATATGTGTCTATTGTAGTTGTTTTCTGTTGGTGTTGGTGTCAGCCATGTGTGCAGTTTTGGCAAATGTCAACAAAAACTTTTCGCATTTGTTTGGGCAAAGAAAAATGTTGACGTAATTGCTGTGAAATTGCATATAAGTATTTTTTTCTTCTTCTTTATTTTTCAATTCAGGCAACTCAAAAAGTTTTGCAAGAGCTTAACATTTTTGTGTCAAGTGCTGTGAGGGGGTTACGACAACAAACTTATACGAATAGATTAGTTTTCAAATGTGTGAACTTTGAATGTTTTTGTGTTGAAGTTGATTAAAGTGATGGTAAATTGGGTCTTGGCAGCCCGCACAGTAACAAGGAATATAAATTGTTTATGAATGAATGATTTCAGAAGTTCTTAAATGCCTTATTTAATTTTGTAAGAAACAGACGCAAGACTATATTTAACTTTCTACAATATTTATTTTTCTTACAGCTTAGCCTTTAGGTTTGGGTTGCCTTAAAATCTTAACATCGATATCATGCCAACTATATATTAGCGTCATCAATAAACTATAGAAAAATAGACTCTGATCACTTTCACTCAACACTAAATTTGTTTCGTTGAGACTGTAATTATTTAAATGAGCCAAAACAAATGATTGGAGATCCAGTGAAAAGCCTTAACAAATTTGTTCGCTTTGGGCTACGCCAGGGCAAGGTGTGAAAAGTGGCAAACAAGAAAAAATTATCGGCAGCTGTCAAAATGCTGTGGTACACGCAAATGGCATTTAAATGTTTTGACAAATAACAAATTTGCGGTAGCCAAAATGTTGGCTCCACTCAACACCCAAACACAGTTTCCCTCTGCTGCCCCCCGCTTTTCATGAGAGATAGGTTGCCCACGTTTTGTGTGTGTGCAAGTTTTCCTTGCGCTGACAGCTTAAGTGAGAAAAGTTTTGCTGATTAAATGTTTTGACAAATTGAACGCAACTGAATAATAAATGCATTTAAAAAATATTTACAAGGCAATCGAACACGAAAAGTTTTGTGTGTGAAAAGCGCGAAGTGAATATTAAAAGCAATATTAATAATTTCAAAGCTTAATAGTTCTTAAGAAGATAAGGTAAATAACTCATAATATCCCACTGCGAAATATGAGGAAGAAGCTATCAGAGAATCGTGCAATCTAGAAACATCTGTTTCTTGCCTACTTTTTTCGTTATATTGGGTATGCTTTGAAATGATGTGAACTAGTTTTAAAGCTTATAAGATTATGGGAACATATTTTTTTTTATGTCCACAATTAATTTAACTATAATTATTATTTTTTTCAACTATTATAAATTAATTATATTTAAATAAATGCAACATCTTACAAATTGGTTTCCTATTCAATAAAGAGTATTCAAGCTTAAGTGTTGGAATATTTTGTGATTGCTTCTGGGCTTGATTAATTGGCAACCGTTATGGGCACACGCATCGAGTCCGGACTCAGATAGTGCAGTTCAGCAGCAGCCATTGGAGGCAGCTGTTGTTGTTATTACTGCTGCTACCTCGTCGACTCGCATAGTTGAAAGCATTTTACTGTTTTCTGCATTTTATTCATATCGACCCGGCCAAAGAAACAAACATATTTTCACTATTTTTGGTCGTTGTCTTCTCTACACAGCTGTGCATTTAGTTTGGACTCGTCCAGCTGGCTGCCTAGTTTATTGGTTTCCTCTCCTTTTCTTCGGCAGTGAGGGGCAATTATGCATATAAACAGACAGCGGAGCTGGCATAAATTACTTATATCTCCTAGTTGCCGTAGCAAGCTGCTTATTAAGTTGTTGAAGTTGCAGTTGAACTACAAAGAATGCTGCAGCAAAATTGCCAACTGTCTAGTTGCAACCTGGACTTCCTGCCAACATTTAAACATCAGTTCGAGTTGTTGTTGCCAATTGTTGCCAGTTGTTGCTGTTTTGCATAACTAAATTGCCTCCGATGCATCAATGTTGACCCGGCCAAAAATGCAATATAAAAAATAGTATTCAGTAGCCAAAGTAGCTGCCAAAATGGCTGATGACGACACTCACTCAACCAACAGCCAAAATTTATTAATAATAAAAAATTACTGCTGCCCAAAAAAGAAGCAGACTAACAAAGTCACAACAACTGGATGACTGGTGAATGACGGTGCTGATGACGTCTGGATGTGAAGCGGCAGCGTGACGAAAACAAACTTTATGCATTTTGACAGGCTGCACAGCTACCGTAGAGCAAATGAATGGATGGATGGCTGGCTGGCTGGCTGGTTGCCTGCCTGCCGGATGATGATGGAGCCAACGAAACAGCAATCAAAATATGGCCATAAATAGTCGGCCAAATGCTGTGAGCAGACTTGCGACTCGAGATATTGCTTTTGGAAGACTGCTCAAACGGCTCAATCACAAATGGCGACAATGGTTAGCATATGAGTTGATGATGCAGCCAGTTTTTCAACTTAATGGGCTACATATTGAAGGAGTGTTTTTTCGGGGAATTTGTATCTTGGCGCTGCGCTTAATGAAAAGCAATCAAAATTAATGCGTTCAACATGAATATGTTATTAAATATAGTTAAGGGCAAGGTAAGAACAATACAGCTAAAATGATTAAAGTAATTTAAAATTTAAAAAAACCGACGTTGAAATAAAAATGAAGGAAATAAAAGTTTTTTCAAATAAAAAACCAAATGTATTTTTTATATTTTGCAAAACTAATTTATCGATTTTTAAAAAAATCTGAAACATTCTTTTAATAAATTATCACCAGGCATTCCATATGCAAATATTCAATGAGTGTGCTGTGGCACCTTTTCACAGATTTACTCATTCACTTAAGCCAACTTTGTGAAATATGCAGAGACACTTGGCGTGGCATTTGAAATGGCTTTTGAAGTGAACTGAAGCGGCTCATTCAACAACACCTCGTTCGGGCATGTCACACAATTTTCTACGAACGATTTTTCGCAACCAAATAAGAAGAAAAGTTCAAATCAAACATCCGCATTGCAAGACGTTGGTGCGCGGGGGGAAGGTAGAGGATTTAAAAATGCATCAACATGAAAAGCAGTGTGCAGAAAAGAGCTTAGAACTTTGTGGCAGCTGACAGTCAAAGCAAAAGCTGAGTTGAAAATATACTTGAAAAATTAATGTACCCGCTCCGTGTTGGCAGCATCCAAATGGTTGACTGACAATGTTCTCTGCCTGGAGCTGAGCTGAGCTCAGCTCGGGAAAATGCCTAGACAAATGTCAAATATTTATTGAAAATAAACAAAACGGACAAACAAATAAACAAACTGACAAACAAGACGGCAAACTGTGTGAGAGAGAGAGGTGGGCAGGCGGGGGTGGGGAGGGCGACAAACGCACATTTCCAAGAAAAGAAATAAAATGAAGAAACGTAGAACAACACCAGGCATCAAACTGACCAGAACTGAGGATGTTTGGACATGCATCAGCGCACCACTGCAGCCGATCCAACCATGGTGGTGCAGCAGCAGCAGCAGCAGCAACCAGTCAACTTCAAAGCCCGTACTGGGAACTTGCCACAGCTTTAAGTGGATGGGATGCTGCAGCTAACGTTCCGTTTGGTGGGTGCTTCAAAAGCGGACGGACGAGTCAACGAATCGAACAACCAGTGCACCAAAGAGACAGAGAGAGAGAGAGAGAGAGAGAGAGACAGTTGGGGCTACCGGCATTCTGACGTGCTCAAGTGGAGCTCCAAGTAACACAGCTCCATGCACAGAAAGAAAATATTTATGCATGCCTGTGCACCTTGATGAGAATGATCATAATATTGATAATTATGATGATGGTGATGATCAACGTTGGTCGATGACTTTGCTGTGGGTTATGCAAGTAATGCTTGATTTGGTATTGAAGACTGGTAGCTGCCACTTGGCGTTGTTTTGATGACTCACACAAACACACACATTCAACACACAATCAAGCGCTTCCAGCCTGTTAGTTTGTTGTTGCGGGAGTTTACGAAAGACAGCGAGACTAATTCGAGTGCTGCACATTGGGTGGCTATTGAAGAGAGGTGTCAATACATGAATCTAAAAAGGTTGCTAATGTTCTCTGAGTGGCAGTGAGAATCAGCTGAATAAGCAGAATGCACAGTAATTGAGTGATGCTGTAAGTTCTTATCTTTCTTATGGTTGAAGGGATCAGAACTAAGGTATTGTAAGATAGGTTTAAGATACGAGATTTTACATTTTTGGGAAGAAAAGGTCTGTTAAATTAAAAACATTCACTAGTTTTTGTAAGTTGATTAGGCTTGATTATCTTAAGCAAAAAAATCTTAACAATCACACCTTTTGCACCTAGCTGTCTACTTTACAGCTCCCCACTTAATTGCACTAACTTAATTAACTCATTTTGTCAATATGCCCACGCTGACATCAGTGAAAAGTATCGCAGAACCGGCAGCTGCTCACTGTTTTAGCTTTAGTCGGTAATCTTTAGTCTGCAGTCTGCAGTCTTTCGAGTCGCAAAAGTCGTCACCTCTGTTAATTAAGCGACTTGTTTCGCTTGAGCGCCAAAAGCACTCGGCTTTTATCTAATCGGCAATCGAAATTGTGTAAGCTACTGGCGCAAAAAAAAAAGTGTATGTAAGTATGGAAGTAAGCGATGTATAAGAGAGTTTAACGAGCAATCTGCCAAAAAGATCTCAACGTGTAGCGGTTCATTTAATAATTTAATAAGTGCCACAGCATCACGAGAAATACTTTTCGTTCGATGATTCGATTTTTGGGTTACAACATACTAGCTGCACTTGCAACGATAATTATCACGATTTATGAGCTCAAAAGCTCTTATCGAGCACTGGCAATCGCCAGTGAATGAACTATTCATTAAGTTGCACGAAGAGCCTTAGAAATGTGCATTATCCAAAGGGGCTTTCTATGAATTTGGCTTGTTTGCCAATACTTGAAATGCATTTGTGTCGAGTCGTTTTGGAGCACTAGCAAATATTTGCTTGCCATGCGTTAGTCAACACTGAAAAAGCAAGCTGCACATGCTCACAAATCGTTTTTGGGCAAGCTTTAGTCGTCATTTGATGTATTTTTCGGGCTCAAATCACTGCACAGCCACGAGTCGCAAGTCACAAACAATCGCCCACAAACTCCATTGGATTGTTTCAATCTTTTTAGCTGTTAATTTGTCATAAGCTGTCAGGGTTTATTTAAAAAATGTGCTGTCATAATTAAATTTATAAACTCTGAGTCAGCCCATCAGCAAAACGAAACAGAAGCGGCAGCAACGAGCTCTTGCGGTCTGGCAGAAGGCATTGGTGGGACATGACAGGCATGTCGCCAACGTTGTCTAGACAGGCCGGGATCAAAGCTTTAGAAAATAATATAAAAGTATACAAGTACATGGCTGGAATTTTGTCTTGAGATTGAATATGTTTTTGAGATTTATGATGTGTACTTATTTTTAGGGATTTTCTCTGGTGTTTGCTGCAGTTCTGGACAAGGAATTGGAAAAACATTGAATCAAGACAATTCTCACATTCAAATTGGGCATTCTGCAAATGGAATACCCCGAGACCGGTAAGTCTTTACCTATTATTTGAGTCACATCTCACCTGGGTCACCTGTGTGTAGAGATTTCAATCTTCTGATCGTTGTGTTTGATCTTAAATGGTTAGCAAGAAGATTGATATGATTTGTAGGTCGATCATTGTATCGACTAGAATGTCAATTAATTTGTTCCAAATTTAAGTCATAGGAGATGTCTTGGAGCCTTTTATTTGATAGCATTTGCACCGCTTTTATCCAAGATGTAACACTATTGCCCCAAACTTGTATCCCATATATTAATCAACTAGTTTAGTGTTTTCCTTTTGAATCTACACTTTGCTGTCATAATCTGGATGGTATATTATCAGTTCAAGCTTTAAAACTCAACCTTACCGACACATGAATATCAATGTACCATAAAATGCGTTACATTAATGAGCCTATTTCTAACCGCGCACCGCGCTTTAAGTGGGTCGCACGGTCACGGCTCTAAAATCAGCTGCTAATCCAAGTTACAGCCATTAATGGCACACGCTGCATGCGATCAGCAGTAAACAAATTCATTCCACCCGACACATAAAACTCACTAACGTTTCGGCCTGAAACAAGTTTATAAAATAAAATGTAAAAACACATCGTTTCGATCCATTCAATAAATCTTCAAGCTGCTGGTAAAAAATATAAAAATTGGCAATCTTGGCTGACTTGTAAACTATTTAATTAGTATATGCGCGCCGGCGTGTTAGTTTTGGCTGTAAAAAGGCGCCGCCAGATCAGGCAGACAGGCTGGCTGGCAGGCGAAATAGTCAATCGGTGTCAGCCCACGATAGCTCCAGGCGCCGTGTTTGGCCATTTGATGGCGCCGCCATTTGGCCAGATGGCCAAAAGTTCAACATCTCTTGTTCATTTAGACTGTTTTGTCGCCACTTTTTGTCTTTTATTGTAGTATATTATGGCATATGCACAATAACTACTGAGAAAACGGGTGGGCGTGGCTCCAAAATTTTTGATGCAGTTTTTTGAATGACGCCAGTAGCTATATTCTTACAAAATTTGGTAGCCCTGGCTGTAAGGATGTTTGAAATATGTGGATTAATCGATTTTCAGTTATCGAACTTAGCGACTTCGCAGCCCCCAGTTATAGTAGAACCCCAATCTTGACACTTTATCTGTCCCTGGTCTCTAGCTTGAAGGGTGTCGAAAAAAAATGCGTTCATAAGGATGGACAAACGGACAGTCACCATGACGGACATTGCACAATACCAATATACTCTTTACCTTCGTTGTAGAGTATTGTAAAAATTTTATTTCTTTTTTAACTAAACGCTGTATTATTTATATCTAATATTTATTTAATGGTTTTTTTCATGATATTTGTCAAATTTATTTAACAAGAAATTAAATTTTCACTAAAAATTGTTAATGTGCATTTTTTTCAGCTGTGCTCAGCTGACTACTAATTGTGTTGTGAGTATCTGTAAGATGCCTTAATATATGTCTTAGTTACATTAAAGAAATGGCGTTAATTCGCTTGTTAACGTTGTTGCCCCGCAGTTGATGTTGCTTAGCTTTTGGGCTGTGTATGGTATTTATTTTCTACAAATTTTTATCGACTGATCAAACTAAGTAAACTAACCAGTTATTTGATAAGCGCTTATCCTGTCGCGTCACAAAAATGCTGCTTTTGATTAGCAATTAGAGTTTTTATTGAACAAGCTGACTTCAAGCTGAGCTCAACTTGAAGTTTGTCTTGATTTGCCAGCAGATTTTCATAAGATTATTTGAGTGGCGTAACTGTTAAGCTATTGGTGGCTTGTGGTTAAATTGTCATTTTTTTATTTTTAAAACTTCATGTCGTAAATGAGTTGTAAAACAAATGCGACAGCTGCATTGGAAACGTAATCAAAACATAAAACACAAGTTCTGCGCCATGAAAATGTTTGTTTAATGCTATTCACTATTTGGGTAATACCTTTTTGATGTGACAAATATTTTTCATAATTGAAGTTTCATTTAGCTAATTTGTAAGCATTCAAAACATTATTCTATGTTATTTGTCGAAGGTCACACAATTAGGACTGAATCAAAGCGCACATCTTTATATCTTAATTGTTTTCATATTCCATTGTCGGCATAATATATTTGCGGTTGTTCGATGATGACTTCCCTCTCATTAATTCACATTATCAATATTGAAACATAATAATGACAAACAACATTAGATTTCAAGGATGCCGCAAATAATTATGACGGAAACAGCACAAAGATATATGTAATTAATTCATTTTGGTGTTGAAATGAAACTGAAATCTTTGCAAGTTTCAAGCGAAAAATGTACTTATGTATTCAGATCGGCGGCTCTTATGATTATTTTTTAAATTAAAGATATGCCAATATCTCTGAGCGGGTTTTTGGCTTTTGAAGTCAGCTGGCAACAGGTTTCGTATTAATTAAGCAATTTGTCAAGCGACGCGTTGATGCAGTCAGAGTCATCCCGATTCCGATCACAAAATGGTTAACAGGAACCCGAACCAAATCTTTTTGCATGTCACACGTCAATTTCTCTCTGCTATTGATTCGTGTTTGGCCTCAAGCAACGCGACAGTTGCGTTATTTAGAACACTAATCATAGCATGGCTCCAAATGTTTCAATCCTTTTAAAGTTCAATCTTGCCTGTCACAGATGCCTGCCCGAAGAAAAAAAAGCCGACAATGGCAGTCGACAGCTGTTGTAGTTGCAGCATTTGTGCATTTGTATCTTTCCAAGCTGCTGCAGCACAGATTGCATCTGTATCTTTTGGTTGAACCTGATCTCACATACAACTTCTAGCTGTTTGGCAGCTTCTTCTTCAGCTTTCAACGTGTCTGCAGACAATTTGTTTGTTGTCGTGCAATTTCACAGTGATTTAACAGCAGGTTTTTTTTTCGGTTCTAGCTTGGCATTTTAATAGCGTTTATGTGTTTGGAAACATAATTTCTCCACATGAACTTTTCTTTACTCTTACAAGTGTTGTCAACGCCCACGCAAAATGGGCGTGTCTCAACGTGTGCAAACTTCATTTAGTTTCACTGCAACACAATGCGTGAGTCATGCGTTAAGGCACGTTTCGGCAGCTGTCCATCAGTTCATACATTTATCTATCTGTCTCTTGCTGCAATTGTTGTTGTTGTTGTTGTTGCTTCCAGTTTGTAAATAGTCTGCACATTTTCAGCATGTTGATGGATAAGCCCCATCACCCAACCCTGCATTGACCCCTTTCCATTGCCTTCGAGTCATTGCCATATTCAAAATAGACTGGGCGAAAAGTTTGTCGTCGCTTGTCGGCACATCTGTTGAATTGTCAGACAGTCAGACAATCAACCTGAAGTAAAGAAGTTGCAGACTTCAGTTACAATATGTTGTCGGGGAGGTCGAATATCTCTGATTGATGACTCACTTAGAGAAAACTAGATTGGGAAAAGTTATTTTAAGAGTACTGAATATATTTTATACCCTTGCTGAGTTTCAAATACTGTTTATGGTTGCCATTTAATATTCGTTTGTTTTTATCGATTTGGATAAAATGTTTCCTATATTTTAATTTACTTAAAAAAACACGACAAAACTTTAAGAAATTAATACTTGGAATTCAGACGCTAATCTCAATTCATCAAAGAGTAAAAATTCTGACAAACACATAAATCACTTCCCGCGCACTTACGCCAAATAAAATCAACACCTTTCCTATAAAATTCACTCAGCTCATTTTTATGCAGCTTGCAGCGGTTGGTCAAAGGGAAAACCAAAGCCAACGAAAGCAAATAAACAATTTTTGTGGTAGAAATATTGTTTTAACGTAAACGTAAAGCATAATTAGTGCAGTTCTCAACTCTGTTTAAGTATGAATATTTATACAACACTTTCAAGTGCTGCTCAAAGCACAAGATTTTTCCGGGCAAAAGTAAGCACGCGTTTCCCTTCTAAGAAATCAAGATTCGTGTTTTTCAAGAAGCGCTGTTCCCAACCTGTTGACATGATACTGAAATATTTGCTACGATTTAAGATCGTTACCAGCCACAGTGAGTGCAACAGGTAGAAAGTGTAATCTGATATCGGTTAAGTTATGGGGCTCGATATAAAGTTATTGGTTCTTCGTTTTCTTTTTTTCGATAATGGATTGTGTGTGTGTTTAGCTTATCACATGGATCTTACGAAAGTCGATACTTTTCGGCACCTCGGCAGACTGAATGATATGCAGTATTTACTTAGAGCGCCAGTTTTATGCTGGAAAACCTGAAAACCTGTCGCCAAGACATTTATCAATGAAGTTCAATGACAGTTGTTGCAGCTTTCGATCAACGATCGTTTATCAGCTTAAATATTGACATATGTTTCGATAAAGACGCCGCAAGAAGTTCATATGCGTCGCAGCGACATTGAATGTGTTCACTTCAGATAGTGTTAAACATGCAGTTGCGACATGGCAACGATGACATTGATGAGTGTTTAACGCTGATATCTGAGGTGTAAGAAGGTAGAAAGATGAGCACAACTTAAATATGATAGAATGACAGCTAGCTATAATGGTGATACAGGGCTTGATAGTAGAGTTGAGTAGAGTTTATGAAATAATCCTATGCTGGATGAACATTAAATATCTTAATATGCATACTTAAACCTATTATGTGTTTTGAAGAAGAACTTAAATCATTTAGCCTAGGCTTTTAACCAAATTCTTCTTTATTTGGCGTTAAAGACAATTTGGGAACAGATAATCCTTAATATGGATTTTGCTGACATATTTAATACAATATTTTAAATCCAAAGAAAATGTTTCACACTTCTAACTATTAAATTTCGTCTTAAAACATCCAATTAATTCATTTCGTGAGTAATTTTCATAGCTACCAAAAAGTGACTTAACGATCTGTGCAAGGTTTACACCAATAAACACAAACATTGCTCATTATATATCTTTCATTCACATGCAATGAGTTTATCCTTGTCACCGACACCGATGGCAGTTCTTAAGTATTACTTGATCATTATCAGAATCATTAAGGTAGTTAACAAAACCATGTGGCACTGATGCGCACTTTTTTTCGTTTCGTTTGACCCAATTTCTGGTATTCTAACCAAATTTATTGGAACTGCTGCTGCAACCTCAATCATTGCATTTTCATCTCTCTCTTCCTCTCCCTCTCGTCTCGCTTATCGCTCAAGTGTCTGTGCTAACGAGCTACGTATTTGTATTTCCACGGGCTGTACATCAACAGTTGCTGCTGCCCGCTGACCCGTTAAATGTTCCAGATCAGATAGGTAGAAAGTGGGTAGGAGAAGAGAAGAGATGGAAGAGGGAAGAGGCGTCTGCCGTCTGCTTCGCGGCGGCGTCAATGTCTTATCAAAAACTTGGTCTATAACATTAATTTATAGCCAATGCGCCAGTAGGGCCACTTCAAAGCTATGTTAAACTGTTGCCTGCAACCATCAGATATCTGCCAGCAATTAAGCATAAGCTTATTCCCAACCTAACCAAAACGCTGTTCTTGTTCCTACTTATGCAGTATGTGTAAATAGCGCCACAAAACGTTCCTCTTCCAGGGAGTTGGGAGTTGGCTAGCCAAGGAATTTCTATAGATTATTTTGTCCACCATCTATTGGTCAGCTCGAAGTTGTGCAGCTTTGTTTAAAATACCCTGTAGGCCTTTGAAAAACATTCATTGTGTGAGTTTCACTTTGCTTTCTAAATGTTTACGAATAAAATTAATTTTAAGCTTTTACCCTACCTACAGGGTATTTATTAGCTCTTCACTCCCCACTGCAGTATTTCAACTTCTTTTGAGCTCAATTTGGTTACAAATGTTTGTTTGTTTATAGAAGTTATGTACAGCTACAAATTGCGTCGTGTTTTGTTGTATTAATGAATCCCAAACCAAAAATGTTTACATGTTATCGGTGTTTTGGGATTTCTGTTGGTTTTTGGTTGATCTATAAAAATTTAAATGCCTGTTTGCTCCTTAGTTTTATTTTCTTAAGTGGTTTATTTATTGGGAACTACACTTCAAAAGCGCCCTCGCAATTTGTATAGATATATGTATGCATAAGTTTTCCATATCAAGTTACCAAATCCTAAAAATACCCTAACAGAACTCTTCTGCAATCCATTGTGTTTGAAATCTTTTGTTTATTTATGATGAGTTCAACAACTGCCATTGCGTCTGATGCTGCTTCTTCTTGTACATCTTCATCTTCTACTTATTGCTTATTGTTTTTTTTGGTAGAGTTTTGACATGTGTTTCCTCATTTCGTAAGACATATCAAATAACTATTCGGGCTATAACAAAAATTGCATTACACCTTGCCCCCTCAACAGTTTGTCCTTGATGAGTTTCTTCTCAGCATTCTCATCTACTGTTTTGTTTATTTCTGCTCTTGGCCTACTCTATATACATTTTGGCAACTGTTAATATATAATCCTAGGTGAGCCCTGCAGCTGTCTGTTGCAATTATGCTTGTCCGTTAACCCAGGGCAAAGATAATTGCACAAACAACACAACACGAAACAAAGACAGCATCATGTTAGCCAGGTGTTGCAGCCATTAAACGTGTTTCCCCCAATGATCCATAAAGTGCATTTAAATAAATTATCACAACAAAGGGCAATGGGCAACGAATTGCAGGTAAGATATTGAGAAGTAGGGAATGGAAAGAAATTAAAAAATTAACAAAATAACGTTCTCGAATTTTAGTTGCCTTAGTAATTGAAATTTAATACGCATAAAAATAAAAAGATTTTTATTATACTCATTTCCAAGCACTTTTTAATTTAGCTCAATCAAAAACCCATTCTATACCACGAATTTGATGTATAACGAAGTCTTTTGTTGTACCCTTGGGATTGGTCTAATGGAAATTCCACTCTAAGATTATTATATTATCAAAGTAAAGTAAATCGGTATGAAAATTGATACATTTTATTTCTAAGTAACACAAATAAATAACGACTTCAACACTGATTCTTAAATAACCCTAACTCATCAATATGCAGCAACAGGTATTGCGGCACTTTAGCTTTTCTGCGGAAAAACGCTTGGCAAATGCACTTTACACAAGCATTTTTCTATATAATAAAAAATTTTAACACTGAACACAGTCAAAAAGCAAGTTCAATACTTTTGCTTTTCACGCTTTGGTCGGCCAAAGAAGAAGGAGAAGAAGATTATGTGTAAAAGGCAATACTAGAAAATTCAACAGTAAAGTTCACTAAACTTGTACAACTTCACATGTCAATAAAAAATTAAAAACAAATAGAAGTCAATGACAGGCAGCAGTAACAACAACAACAACAACAACAACAATAGCAACACAGGCGGGAAACTGAGCTTCGAGCACTCTGTGGCATTTTCCCACAAATCTAAATTTCTAGCTCTTCGCATTGTGTAATGCAGTTAACAAGAAGCAAACAACAAACAAGAAAACAATGAACGAAACAGACACACAAAAAAAAAGAGCCGCGTTAAAAATCAATGAAGAATTGAACGCATGAAAAATGCATTCTTCAAACAACATTTGTTTCAATCGGCAAACACAGCAGCCGTTGCAGCTTTCCCGCTTGCCGTGCGTAAATATGAGATAAATGAAGGTGGTCCACGACTTAGAGAATCAAAGGCACATTAAACTCGAACATAGTACATACTATATACATATCGACACGTAGCAGCTAACGAGCTGATAAAGTGTGAGAGCGTGTGTTGATTAGCTATGGCTCAAAGCGCAGCCAATAACAACGGAAATGCATGCAACGTCGGCTTAATCATGCAGTAGCACATTATTGTATCTGTATCAGTAACATGCATCTATATCGCCCCTCTTGTTGACCCATTTCGAGGCGAACTTTCATTTTCTCGCTGTGTGTGTGTGTGAAATCTAAACAAGCCATCAATCAATTAATGCCAATAGCTGTTGAAATTTTGCTGCAACGTCAGCAGCCTTATAAATAGTCAACACGCCATTTAATCGCCAATAATAATAATTTGCTCTATCAATTTGCTGTCTCTCATAACAGAGCTCAAAGCTCTGCCCACTTGACTGCACGACTAAACACCGAACGTTTGTTGGCTATCTAGCTATCTATCTATCTATATATTTACAATTGAATGATTTAGAAAACTAGCCAAACGCATTTAATTTGCAATCATTACTTGAGTTTTAAGATGACTTGCTTGAAAGTTGATTTAAGACTTTTAAGACTTTGAGATTATTAAGTATTTATGAGTAGATATTG
This sequence comes from Scaptomyza montana, assembly GCA_018904305.1. Lineage (NCBI taxonomy): Eukaryota > Metazoa > Arthropoda > Insecta > Diptera > Drosophilidae > Scaptomyza > Scaptomyza montana. The sequence continues at coordinate 1,226,669 of JAEIGR010000027.1, forward strand.
AAAGTGCTTGAGAATAAGCTTTTGCATTTATAATTTACTTTCAATGAATTATAATGCATGGATAAATTCAATTCTTGCCCTTATCTGACTAGGTCAATTGTGTTTAGAAGCGCAGCGAATTCTATAAGCAAACGTCAACATTAACAAATGATTATCATAAACTTTTCATTCGTTCTCTGTAAGTTCTCAACTATAAACATAAACACGCAACATTTTAAGCCTGACAATCTATTAGCAAGTCATAAGCTTAAAAATAAGACCACAGGAATGAACTTTTTTCTAAGCGCTGTAATCGGCTTAGGCCATAACAAATTCTAACGACGCGACTCGATAAGCCACTTAATTTTTATAACCAGTCAGGATAGCGTCAAACTAAAAGAACATCCCACCAGCTGGTATTGGCATATTAACCCTCAGACTCGCCATGTGTGCGAGTTTTGGTCAACACCCATACAAACTCTTTGAGAGCTGAAAAACACATGTTCCTATTAGCGCGTGTTGCGGTTCCTGTCTGACATATTCTCAACAGATACGATGCACGCAACTAGCCCATCCATTATATACGAGTACTATCCAGTGGAGAGGGGCAACATAAATGCTCATGTGTCTTCTTACACAATTGGCCATTGTGTACATGTTGTTGTTGTTGTTCTTCTTGTTCTTTAGGCTCGACCACAATTACTAGAGTAGAAAAGTTGAAGGCGTATATTCTCAGTAGAGCCTGGCGCTATTGTCCTCTCTACATAGTAGTACCTTCGTAGACAATCTATGAAAATGTGCCTTGAAGTGCACAAACCCAAAACACAAACATAAACACACATGTCTGGCTTACCCGAACATTCTATAGGGCATTTCCCTTCTTTATTTTATTATTTTTGGTTTTTCCGTTTCGATTGGTTTTGTTCTTTGAAATGGGTTTAATTACTGTTCAATTGTTCTTCTTTATTTTTACTACAAATAACTGTTGTTGTCTTGTGTTATATATTATTCAAATGTGACAATTGAAATAAGATTGAATTGTTCGAAAACATCCTGTGTAATTTGTAATAATAATAACAAATATGATGCAGTGCTGAGAGATTTGCTGGAACCTTAAAGTGAATCCTTAAAAAAAGAATCTATCTTACGGTTTCAATAACAAGCAATCTTCTTAGTTTGTCAAGCTGACTATGCAGATCGTACGACTAATAGGCAAAGTTCACATCACAAAAAGAGCAGTTAAGCAGAGAAGAAGAAGGAGAAAAAAATGTTGCATGCAGCGGGCGACAAACGAGAAGGCCAAGACAAAACAGCAAAGGCAACGACAACATTGTTGGCCCATAACTGGACCTCTCACGTAATAACGTATAGAATTACTTGTAAAGCAAAAAAATTACAAAAAATCTCTTCCTCCTGTCACAACTTTCACATGAAAGTTCTTTCAACTTGAGCGGCCAAATATGGTTGCAAGAGACACGTTGGACACGACAGCGAGCCACAGCCACAGCCACAACACAAGGAAGCCGCAATAACGAGGCGACTTCTACTTCAGCTTCTTCATCGACTGGCCGCAACAATCGATCAAAGCCATATTTAGAATGTTGGTACCAAGCTCCAGCGTTAGACTCATAGTTATGGCTGTTGCAACAAAATCAGAAACAAACAGCTTACCATTGGCATTCGACTTGCCATCCGTTCTTTGGAGGCGTCCATTGCGTCCTCCACGCTGCTTGGATTTCTTGCCAGTTCTGGAGCTGGAGCTTGTCTCTGCGGAAGCAGCTGCCAGTTCATCGCTGATGTTACTTTCAATCAGGAGTCCACTTTTGGTTTTACGACGACGCGGATTTTGAGATTTCCTCTCGTTCTGCTTGCGCTGCTGCTGTGTGATGCGAGTTCCTGTCCAGGATACAATGCTCGCATCAAGCTGTTCGGCAGAGATGTTTACCGTTGTTAGTGGATTGTATTCCTTAAGCATTTGCGCGGGTGATAATATTTGTAAGCGTTTTGGTTGCTTCGAGCGCTTGCATTGTGCCTCATGGCTCAAGAGCAGTAGCATCAGCAACTGCCACAACAAGAGGCAACTTAGGGCCGAATTGTATAAATCTCTGGTTTTCATTTTCACACCAATGAAATATTAACTGTAGCAACAACAGCTTGAACTTTACACTGAGCACATTTTTCGATCTCACGTTGACTTTGAACTTTATTATTCTTTTTATTGATTTTTTTCCTGCCGCTTTAAGCCAATCGCGCACTTAACATTTCTGAGAACTTTTCATTCATAATTTTATTTATTTTGTAATTCTTTTCTTGGTTTCTTTTCTTTCACAATTTCCGCTTGTCAGCTGTCGACGCGACGTTTTGGCTGACTTTTATTTGTATTATTTTGTACACATTTCCCTTTTGCACTCTATTTGATTTGGTATGCGAAGACGCTTCTATATGTTATTTCTACTCATTTCTATCTCGATTCTCATTTATTTTCTACGCACATTTTTGCGCTATTTAAATTTATTTTCGTTTCTCGCACATTTTCACACGTTTTTTCCCGACAGCGACAAATTTTCGTTTTGGCTATTTTCGTATATCCTCGACGCAAGTGCAAAAAAAAAACAAAAAAAACACACACACACGCACAATTTATATCAATCTACATAAATATATGCATGCATATATAGATAGACACGATCTGTGCAGTTGCATAAAGCGCTTTCGCTTTTTATTTATTGGCACTGCATTATCATTTAATTGCCAGCAATTTTTATGACACACTCATTTATCAGGCAAAATACAGAACTATCGTGTGCAAAACTAAGAGCAACTTGCACTATCTACAAAAGAAGGAGGAGACGTTGAGTATTTAACCGATCGACGCACCGACAAATGACGATCTCAAATCTCAACGCATCGGCATTCGAGCGAGAACTGCGTCCTACACAAACGACCGTCAAATACAAACTGAGGCGAACGCTCGTGCCGGCTTGGTGATCGTGCTCGCCTGTTCGTTGCACTCAGTGATGCCAACGTTTTGAACGGAACTACATAAGAAAAAAAAAGCTAAAAGCTAAAAATGAAAAAATTAACCTCGTTTATTTATCAAAAACTGCATGCTTTTAAGTTATATGATTTTTTAAAAGTTTTTTGTTTTTTAATTTTATTTAATTTATTTTTGTTTTCGTTGTAAATTTTAGTTTATTTTCTGTTTTGTATGGAGATATGAGATTAAATATTATAAAAAATATTCTTTTGCTTCAAATGAAATCGGCTAGATCAGACATCAGAGCAGCACTGGTTGCAACTGGCATTGTGGATCGTATGCTCTCTTATTTGCAATTGCATTTGAAGACTTTCCAGAATATATTGTAGTTTCATTAAGAGATATTTTGGAAGGATGTGAGTAAAGAATGTGTAAATCTGCTTTTAAATCAATATGATGTTTTCGCCAAATCAATATAATAAAACTTCTCATTTGTGACTGAGAGTAAATTCCTTTATCATTAAAACTTATTCCAGATTATCTCAAAATCGTATTCCTTCAATTAAAAAATTATTATCTTTTATTGTAGTGTAATATTTCAACCATATAATAATATACAAAATATTTGATTAATTCTTAATTTATTTACGTTTTTAATTTTTAGCGGGCAAAAGCTTTGTTTACTTGCTTTGTTTACAATATTGAAAACTTAAGTTCCACACAAGGCGAACTATTTTATTGCTCTCTTGTTATCCATTCACTCTTAACTTCCGCTCTCCCACACAATCTTTTTGTTCTCTCTTCCTCTCTCTCTTTTGCCGGCTTTTGTTTGTCACGCAGTGTTTACCTGTTGATTTTTCAGTGTTATTCTTCAGCTGTGACTTTACAGGTAGTAGTACTTGAAGAAGAATCGAAATACGTATTAGGTTCAATGGGATTTTCCGGTGCGCGCAAGAAAAACATTTGTTTTGTGCCTTTTGTTGAGCCCATGTGTCGCTGCATTTTACACTTTATTGTTAGCCCCTAAATTAGTTTTGACAGTTGCCAAGTTACGGAAAAACACTGTCAATATAGAAGTGCCCAAAGGTCATTCCTGATTATCCTTGCGGTGCTTTTGATGTGCTCGTATATTTAAGCGGCAAACGCAGCAGGTGATGATGCATCTGCAACGAATGGCGGCACTTAACGCCACGTAACGAACAATGTATCTGTTTTCGTAAAGTATCTGAAAGATACTTGAGGCACTTTTTAGTAACGGTGGCGCACGTTTCAAGTTGCCCGATGGCTATTTGCAACTCAATTCGTGGCACTCACATAAATACCTGATCCGCCGCATCCTCAACTCAGAAATTCAGAATGTTGTGCCTAATAAGTTCACCACGCTAAAAGTATCTGCAAGTACGTTTCTGTATCTGATGCAATTTGTTGCCAGCGAGCACAAAGGGCATTTGTCGAAGCGTGAAACAGCAGTTTCACGAGCCATTCTGAGCCTGGCAATGCAATTGCATCGTTGCCTTATTCACAGCTCCCCTGTTGCCGTTCGAATCTGGAAACTCGAACTCTGTTCACCATCATCATGACAAGGATTAAGTCGGTCGCCCTTTGTCTGTGCCGTTTAAATTGGTTCGTTTACCAAAAATGAAAACGAAGCTAAAGCGGCAACGAGTTAATGCAAAAGGTTCGTTCTAGTACTTCTCCTTCTGCTCGCTGCTTGCGTAGGCTGTGCGCCTGCCCAGTGCTTGTTTAAGTGCTCTCTCTCTCTCTTTATCTGGGTAAGTACTTGAGGAGGATCATCATCATCATCGGCATGATCATCATTGGTACTGCTGCTGATTTCCTTGTGATTTATGCGTCTTAATTGAAATGATGGCTTACAAATTGTTTGGCGCAGCGACACGTTTGGCCTTGGCATGCCAACAACAACAACAAGAAGTTGTTTCTGGGAATAGTTCGGGTAAGGGTTTGGGTACGACGTGTATTGAGTAAGGAATAGGATCTTGATGAAGTGTGACAACTTCCTGCTGGCAATTGAAAACTATTAGAGGTTGTGCTTGAAAGAAAGAAGGTTCGAAATTGAAGAAGAGTTATGCAAGCCGTGAAGAATGTTGAATACCCTGGTAAATATATTATATATATGAGGATGTTATGATAGCTTGAAAGTAGTCACAACTTTGCTGCAATTTAATTACTTACCTTAAGATTTAAGATTAAGGATAAAGTTTCCCTAAAATATATTAATAAACAGTAACTTTTTTTATCCCAACTTTTGATGGTACTTTATAAATACTGATATTCATTAATTAAAGGATTGGTCAACAAGATTGTAAGATATTTGGTTTTTTGAATATTAAAGATCTATTTTCTTTTCGATGTTTAAATTTTTGCTAGACTCTACTAAGGACCTGAGGAGTTTTGTGTTTAAGATTAAGTTCAAGCACTTGTCGGGTCGAGAATTCTCAAGTGCTTTAGCAACTTTATGACCTAGTAAACGCTGCACGATTCTGTTTGTATTTAACAGCCAGTGATGCAATTTTTCCTGACCAGATAGAAATCTTGGCTAAGTTTCGTCTTCGACTTTCACACAGGCATCTTAAAGGAACTCGTGTATTCAATTTTCTAATAGCCGCCTTCTAATCAAATCTAAGGCATCTCTCTCTCCCTCTCTCTCAGTCTAGGCGCAAAACCAATTAAGCCCGAAGAGGGTGCGGGGGATTGTTTGGTAGCAAGAAAACTAAACTCATACAAATAAGGAAGTTTTCCAAGCTCAACAGCTATCTGCAGCAGCAGCAGCAGCCAGAAATCGCCTCGACAAAAATAAAAACAAAACAAAAATTGAAACCAAATAAAATCAAATGAAATTTACCGCCAATGCCACATCGAGTCTTACAGTATGCATGTGTATGTGTATGGTATCGATGCCTTGGTTCCAACTTTGGAAGCGCCAAAACGTTAAATACAATTCATGGCGCTCACGAGCGGAATTTAAATTATGCCCAATTAGAGTTAGGTGCCAGCTGAGGCGCAATCTCGAAGACTGAAGTTGGCGAGGCGACTTGCAATTCCTGTAAGGCGGGCATTGCTGCAACTGTCCAGTTGGCGTGGTGGGCGTGTCATGTTTGGGGCACGTTCGTGTGCTAAAGCGCCAAATTGATTTCGATCGCCCATGGGGTCTCTCTCTACCCAGTTTGCCACTTCTGAGTGTGTTTGTTTCTAGTACTCACTGCTCTCTCATGCAACAACATATGTATGTTTGTTGACTTGTTGCAGTGGCAAGCTACTATAACAACTGCCAGTTTTTTGCCTCACATATTGTTGTTGCTGTTGTTTGATGGATTACGCGTTGACAGGCTTTGGGTTTCCGTAGCGCCACTGATTGTCTGCCTGTCTCCCGCCTTGGGAGCTGGTCTTGTTATGTAAATTGCCACAAGTTTCTTGTATCTTGTATTTCTTGTGGGTGCACAGACTCCTTACCCAAGTGCTAACAAGGTTGCCTTTTAAGTGTGTTTCTTTTGTTTGTTGTCGGTTTTTTTTTTCTTTTTTGCTGCTGTTTTTGGGCTTCCAGGAAACATTGCCTAAGGAATTTGGAAGATTAATGATGAAAATGAATTTTGGTCGCCTGGTTAGCGGTAAAACAAACGGTTCTTTGAGGAGGTTTCAATTTGATTGCTTCATTAACAAATAAACTGTTGGCTAAGGTCTGGAAATGTTGTAAAGAAAATAAAATAAATAAAAGTAAATGCATATTGTAATTTATTTATCTAATATTTTTCTTAACTAATTTAATTTATTTACAAATTGATAGTTTTACCTTAATTCTAATAAATATATCAAAAAAATTCAATCTTTCTTAGATACATAAAAAGTATAAAATTTGTTTGGGAAACTTAAGAAATCTGAACTCACTTTTACAAACATTTTTTATAATTTTCATTTGAATTTTCATTGTAATACAACCTTGAACGTCAGATAGAATTCATTCGCTTCTCTCTTCATTTTGCTTTTTCAAAGCTGCGTGATGTAAGACAAATATACAAATTTAAATAGTACAAGTGAACACATGTATATCTTCCACTTGTGATCCCGCTGCATGACAACGCATACTGAATACCCTCTCTCTTCAGAATCATTTACTTCTTTAATTTATGCGCAGCCGCAACCTGCCTCAAAAATTTCCCTGTAATGTGAATATTATGCACATTGAATATATAATTAAGTGGTGTAGGGAAATCTTCTTGAGCAGTAGAACCACAATCACGACCACCCTATTGAAATAGATTTTTGGTGTTCCGTGTCCAGCAACAAGTTTATAGACTTTTGAGTGTCATGCGGCGCATTTTCCGATTGACACTCGTTGGAAATACCTTGAACTGGGTTCCTTTTTATAGCCACCAGCTGTGTATCGCACGGCGCAATAAATGGAGCCTCCAATTAGAGATTTTTATGGGAAATTAATATGATGACGCCCCAAAGCGTTTCAAATGCCATTGAAAATTAAGTCATAATTGTGGGTTCGCTTACGTTTAGATGATAGGGTAGTTTTGTTAGTTTGTTGTTCAAAGACAAGTCGGCAAACGGAAAGTAATCAGAATGCCATTAACAGTTTAAGAGGCGTTACATTTGTTAATTTAATTAGGCAGTACGATAAACTCCTCGAAACATATGTTAAAGGGTTCGGTAAAGGGTTCGCTTCGACTTATTATGTTTTTGGTATGAAATAAAGGTTTTGAACGTTTGATTCTAGATACATAAAAGTTATTGTGTAATATTACACGAAATAACAACAGTTAGTGAATAATGCTATGAATAACTTATGAACTAATGAAATTCATCAAAGTCTACACTAAATCAGATGCCAAGCATTTAAGAATTTGAACCGATTCTAACTTTATAATGAAGACGCAAATTTGCCTGTCCAATTAGTAATCAAATTCGATTGCAGTTTTGTGTGGTCGCTTTTGGGCAGAAACGTTTCCCATTATTAGGCCAGCTTATAATAATGTCTAATCACTGAAATTAGCACAGCTTAGAGTTATATTTTCTTGCTTTATCTACTCTCTCGAAGAGACTTTGTGCTCAACGAAAGGGAAATGCCAAAGCACGCCCAGAAACAGTCTGCAATGTTGCGTGACGAGGCGGCAGAGTCTGGATCCATGGGGAAAGAGGTGGAAGGGGTGTTTCGGAGTTCAGAGACAGCAGCGTCAAATAAATGCGTTTAGTAGGTCAACCAAAGACCAACAGGGAAAAGCGAGGAAGAGAGAGAGAGGAGGGACAAGAGGGAGGAGACGTATCCAATCAATGCAATGCGCGTAAAAAGCATTATTTATATTTTATATATATGATACTTTATATACTATATGGAGTATAAAGAGACCGCCTTTGCTGAAGCATGTCGCGCATGCGCAATTACAATGCTCCCCGCCTGTGGCACTTGCCCCTTCCACAGTCCCCTTAACCATGGCCAAGTGGAATGATTAAGCAGATTGCTTAAGTCGCCGCTTAATGCAATATTATGAAAAGGGCTAAAGAGAGCAAAGTAGTAAGTCCGAAAGGGGGAAATTCATAATTTATGTAGCCAGCGCACGCCAAATTCGAGATTGAAGAGCGGGGTGTGTACAGAGTGTACTAGGTGGAGTCTCATTTTGATTCCCAGCACCACATCCTTTCCCAAGCTATATTTAGCTCGAGCGCTGCTTACGAGCGGCGTCTACAGCCTGCGGGCAACTATTTTAAATATTTTGATTAGCCATCGCGCAACGAAGTCAATGCCAATGCCAATGCCAGACGCCACTTGAAGGCTTTCTGTGCCTTTTGCCTTTGAGCTCCCCTGGAGACTCTACTCCTACACCAAATGGGAATGGTTCTCGATTTTGCTGGCTGTCTTTTCTGTGCTACCGAAAGCCCATTAATTTAAACTCCATTTAGGTCCTGTGGCTTGATTATGCGTACAAGTTGACTAAAGGCTTTTATTTCCATTTCTTTTTTGCTGTTGCCAACATTTGTAGCTTGCGTGTTGAGCTTCATTTGTGATCTGGCTTATCGCATTCCTGGCATAAAATGTTCAGTTTAATTAATTTTAGACAAATCACTTAACATGCATATTTTCCATGTTGTGCATTAGTTAGAATCGGAACTTTATATAACGAGAGTCTCATAAGTTAAGGCAATAAAAAATAAACCAAAAGCAATAGAATTTATGAATAATTGGTTTATATACCATATGCAGGTGCTTGAAAGTTATAAAAATTTATACAAACTACTCAAAAGCACTACTTTTATGAACCTCTATAATGCTTGCAACATGTGGCACAACACGAGAGCGCACACAATAAGTGAAAGTTGATTTTGTTTTTTACACCTGAGGACAATTTAGTACGATTGCCTTCCTCGATTGACAGACAATAATCGAAATTTTGTATTTATAAAAATGTAAATTGAGCGAAAATCACTTCATTTCGCTCGGCAAGTTGGGTAACTGGACAGCAATTGACATTTAAGGGCAAACTTTACAGTTATGCAGAAGAAAGCGAATGTGAGCTGCTCTCTCTTCCTCTTTGAAGACAATGAAACAGCTTTTGCACAGCTGATTGCGATTGATCGTTGTGACTTCTTCGACATTATCATTATCGATCTTCGATCTTCTTTTGCTCAAAGAGAACGATGTTGATGATGATCTTTCGTCTCGTAATCTGCAGAAATGGTCAACAACTGATGAGATTTTGATGCCATTTTTGGATGTCCCTTTTTGGCGAATGCACGAGCCGAGCCTCTGAGTTTTGTGCGCAACTAATGAACACCTTAAATGGTGTTTTTGTTGCTTGGATTATTTACCATCAGTCCGAAGTAGTTGTTGTTGTTGTTTGTACCTTTCTCCATGACTGTTTTGTAGCTGCTGCTTCATCTTCTTCTTCTTCTACACGCATTTTGTCACATTTTGACATATTTTTGCTGCATACCATAAAGCCTTGGCCATAGTGCAAGTTGCCAGTTGCCAGTTTGCCAGTTTGCCATATTTGGTGCCAATTAGAGAGAAGGCAAACGCGACCCTTTTACTTGCCCGCGCCTTGCGCCTCGCTCCGAATGCGACTCATTATCTGGCTCGACTAGCCACCAGTTATGGAGGCGCAAATGTTAACCTGGCATTTCTTCTTCCTGGGAAGTCACGTCGCGTAGACGCTTCAAGATAAATTGCTGACAGTTTCGTTTAATTGTCGATGCGACGGCTGTTAATTGCCACAAAAATGTCCAATGCCATAAAAGATCTCACGATTTTATGGGCAAATCTCTCAAAAAAAAGACTTGTAAGTTGACAGCTTTAAATCACAGTTTTATGACTCTATTAGATAAATTTGTGGTTGCCACCGCACATTCATGTTTGCCATTGAATATTAATATCAAACATGACCACATTATGTAATTGATATTGACAAGGCGTGGAACGAGTTTTCCTCTTGCACCAGTAGAACAGCCTGAACAAGTTTGACTAAACGCTAAAATACCCATCAACTAACTTGTTAGGAAGTCGTCTAATCGGCATATTATATTTACAACTCTATAGAAATCTTATGTCCGAATAATCAACATGCCAGCAGGCAATTTTCCCATTGTTTTGACCTCTCGCTCAACCTTTGCGTCTTGTAATTGGTGAAATGTTTCAATTCAGAGTAAGAGTTGCAGTTGAAGTTGAAGCTATTGGAGTCTGAGTCAGCATCTGTGGCTTGGGCAAATCAAACACAAGTCATCATCAGCGACGTCATTGATGACTTTGTCGTGGGGCAACCGAATAACTATTCAGGTCAATAGTTCAGCACTGTTAAGCAGGCTAAAAAGTCATGAAAATTCGATTTTCTCATTGCCCTACGTTGTGCATGATTTGCGGTATTATGGACTTATTATAGCATTTAGTTTTAAATATGAGACTTTGTTTCACAACTTATTTATGCAAATTATACAAAAATCAACATTTCCTTAGCTTTAATTTCGGCATAGTTTCCACAATTAGAAGTCACAGCACACTTTGCGAATGGTTTTACTTTACTGTAATGCCACATAAAGTAAATCTTCGAAACGATCTGCAATTCTATTTTGGGTAAGCTTCGTCTATACACAGCACGCCACACATTAAAGTGCCATAGAAATTCAATGCCACACACTTGAGAATGTTGGATTGTAGTTAAACGAAGAGTTCGCTTAGGCCCCAAAGCCTTTCAACACGTTTTTCACATTTTACAACTTAATTTTTTATTATGTGCCCCCAAAAAGAAAACGCTGTCAGCAGCGGATAGAGGGACAAACAATCAAAAGTTGTTTTTGTGGCTTCAATTGGATTCGAGTTGCAACAAAAAACCCCGATTTAGTGGAGGGAAGGGCATTGTAGCTAGAAAAGTTGAATTTGCATTCGGTCAAAGCTGAGAGGGAGAGAAAAAAAAACAAAATTAACTGCAATCAAGTGAAACGTCATTCAACTGCGACTTGGACACGAAATGTGAAATAGAGACAGCATGCAACATGAAAGACCTCGACCACAACTGGGATCTAGCAACAGCAGAAGGTGAGGGATGCAGAGGGAGGGCCATAGGTTTCTATAATAATGCGGCTCTAAGGTCTGCCATAGAGCTGTAAACTTGCTAAATTGCCAACATTCAACGCATTTTTCTTTTATTTCTTTGTTGTTTTTTGCAAGATTTTGTTATGTTGAGTGCCCCACGGTCAAAAAAAAGAAGCGCAACCAATCGACTCAGGCCCGATCCCTGGCACTCGCTTTGATGAACCTTTTCAAGAGTTTTAATTAAGCTAATAAAATTTTCCGTGGGGGCTTTAACTGTGCTGTGGCGAAATTGTTGCATGTCCATTAATTGCATTGTTAGACACACCAATAAAGAAACGAGGTCATAAATGGGTTAATGTTTTTATCTACTTTTTATACGGAAATTAAACTGCGTTTTTGCTTTAGTTTCTTTTATAAGTTACATTGTTATTTTAGAAGAATTAAACAAATTCAAAATTATGTTTAATTTATTAACTAAAAGCACTACTCAATCTTTTATTGATGTTAATTACAACTTCTTAAAGAAATGTTTCTTCAAATATGTTTGCATATATTTAAGACGAGTGTTCAACCTAAGCGTAGCTAAAACTTACATTGCCAAAATGGAACTCATAGTTTTGGCATTTAATAATGTGATTTGCATACAACTCACGTTTTTTTGCCCAACAAAAATATTACACCTCAAACGGAGGCGCCATTAACGAAATCGTAAAAAAATAATACTTTTCGACAGACGAGGCGTTCGGTAGTCGCGTGGGTAGCGGCTGTGAAATGCAAACTGTAAATTATCATAAGCGGTGTAGCTGGCAAAACATATTAGCGCCTATTAACTGGCCAATTTGCATAGGCGCTGAGACGAAGGGGAAGTTAACAGAAGTTCAAGGTAAGCTGAGACAGTGCAAGATCTGTTTGCTTTAAGAGAGAAACAAAATACGATCATGCTGAACTGAACGGCAGCTTATGTGGCATGTAATTGCTTTTCCCACTGGTGCAGTGTTGCAGTAGTGTGGCGCATGCACCGATTGAGTGCCACTGATAACATTCCAGTCTGCTGTTGCTGCTGCTGCAACTACTTGTTGCCAGGCACTTTGCTTCTCTTTACTTTGCTGATTAAACGGCAGATTGTATCTTGGTGTATCGGTTTTGCTGCTACAACAAATTTTCGGGGCGTAATTAAAGGTATTAAGTGTGGCCAAGTGTTGGCCACAAAGCAGCGACTTAGTTTGATGTAAGCCAAGGTGAAAATAAATGGGAGGTGTTTTGTGTGTGTGTGAGAATATTGGTGTAATTTATAAAGAAGGTGAAGAAATTAAAGCAAAATTTCGCAAAGTCAAAGAAAGTTTTAAAGCAGAATAAATTTCATTTCTGGTGCAAATATGGGTAGATGATCATGAAAGTATATGAAAGTAATTTATGATCGCTTTTATAATGCCAAGAATATTAAATTAATATGTAAAAGCTAAACCAAAAATCGATGTTTGCTCAAGCATGTGGAATACCATTTTTAAGATACGAAATAAAATACACTGCAGTCTCTTCCTTGCCTTTACTGCTTGCCTTTTTTTTTTTGGTCCTTCAGCAACTAATCAATCATGGCCAAGAGCTGACACCTTCACAAACCAAACACAATGCACAAATAACGTAAGAGTAGCTTCCGCATAACTGGAAATCGGCTGAAAGGGCGACAAACTTGCACAAGTCTGAGCTTAACCAAAAGGTTCATCCTTGTTCCATTTATTTTTTATTCATGCCCAGAAGCGTGGTAAACATGTCAAACAGTTGCCAACTGGGCCAATGAGCTTGCGATTCTTTAGCTGTTGTTATTGTTGCTTTTGCCCAAAAGAAGACATGATCGGCAACAACAACAACAACAAAAACTGTGGTTGGGCTCAGGTTAACCGAGCTCAGAGCGTGAACTTGATATTATGCAAAATAAAAAGTCGGCCCAATATGCAAAGTGGCAGCAGCAGACAAGCTTCTGCCGCTCGATCTGCAGTTAGTTGCTTGGCCTCAGACTCGAGCCAATTTGGTGGCGTTGTTGTTGTGGTTGTCACCCCGATAAGCATCTGTTGTGCAGCAGCCAGCAACTGAATGCAAAAATATTGAGTGTGCTCCTGTTTTGGGTCGTCTGGAAATGGATCTGAGTTTGACTTTTTTTGTTGCCACATTTTTTTTTTTTTGTCTTGTGGTGCCGACACAACAAATTACATGCAAATTAGATGGACTGTGTGCAAGAGAAGGGCAAGAAATGAATAAAATTGCACAAGTCACAGTTATAAGTGCAGTGTTGCAAAGGTGTAAGCTTCAGAAGGGTTATCGTATCGTATAGATACAAATTGAGAAGTAATTTCAAAAGATACTTCAGATAAAATGTATGAATGCCCTTAACGTCAGTTCATAATATTATATAACATTCGAATTGATTACTTAAAACTATAGAAGTTTAAATATTTGTTAGATGGAATCCTTAACTAGCAATTAATACACACATTTATTTGGATAGAAGTGAACTAAAAGTATAAGTTTATTCACTTTTTTAACAAATCCTTCCTGAAATCTTGTAAGTCAAACAAATTCAGAAATGATTATTGGCTAAAGCGGAGCATTACAATTTTATTTGCATCAAGCAAGCCACTTTTATAATCCATTATTTAATATTTGCCCATAGGCTGACAGTTTGACAGCCATTGTCATCAACAATTTAAAAACACTGCCTAAAACTATGCAATGCATTTTTGCTTCATAATGTCTATGAAATGTTTTTTTTTAAAATTTGCTATTTAATTTAATTGTGCCGTTGGCAAAAACATTCAAAATTCAATCATTTATATAAATATTTTAATATAATTATTTCTCTCAAAGTTCGCTCACTAAACTTCACACCTCCAACTGTCAGCAAAATTGTCGTCAACTCTTATGACACAACACATTTATTAAATTTAGGCCTTTATGAAACTTTTTTTGGAATACGGAATGAATAAAAGTTTTTGTTTGGCTGTCATCAGCAAAACGCTTTTAAGCCTCACTCAAAATTAATCAAATCAAATCTGGCATCGCACTCATAGTCAATTTTCTTTAGCTGCCTAAAAGTATGCAACATGCATGTGGTTTGGTTTGGTATGGACAACACTGTGCAACAAAAGACGAGTTGAGACTGCTAATATTTAACTGAATAAATATAGGAGTAGTGAAAGGAACATACGTGAACAGATTTTTACTAACTTAATCTTTTGTGCTTTATAGGTATTTGCAGCTTCTTCTTAATAAACTGAACAAACATTCTAGGTTGCTGCTATTTTCACCTACCCAAACAAATAATATGGTTGATTATACTACACAAACGTGCCTTTGTGTGACCTTTGAAATAGTTGCATAATTTTGCTGACATGTGACACGTATTAACGATTTTCGCTATAACTTTTGCCAAAATAAATAACTGGCAGTCCATTTAAATCCCTAAGTAATAAGATGAAAATCTAACTTGGCACTAACTTTTGCTGCTTTCAATTAGATATTGATTAGGGCAGGCTAATAAGATTATAATAGACAAGTTGTAAATATAGAAAAAGAAATACTGGAATGCATGGTAATTGATGCGAAATGCATTTATTTAGTATTAAGTGTGGCGTTTATTGAATCATATCAGCATTCACAGAGGCAGTTGACCCGTCTCTCAACTACAGTTGGGAATGTGGCAAGCATTTGACATAAGTCGCGTGCGATTCTTTTCATACTATATGCACACTAGTTGTTGTTGTTGTCGTTATCTTTCATAGTGCAGCATGACACTCACTGGGGCACAAATTAATAACAATTGACGCAATGCCTCAACTGTGTAAATTGCTGAACGGACTTGACTTGACCAGAAGATGCAACAATGTTTTGCTTCTATCTGCACATGCAACATGCGACACATAAATAGAGAAATGACATAGGACAGCAAGGCATCTACTAGAATTTCAAAAGAAAGGCGAGTGAAAATTAGTCGAACAATGAATACAACTGTGGGTGTATGTTTGTATGTGTGTGTGTGTGTTTGTGTGTGTGTGTGTAATTGTGACCAGGAAGAAATGAGAAAAGTTTGTAGCTAGCACACGTCTTTTGTTTTGAACAGGAGCGGAATAAGTAAACTGATAATCAAGTAAGGGGCGCTGGAAAGAAAAACAAAATTTAAGTTTTAAACATTTTTGCTTGAAAAAACATAAAACCATAATTTAAATTAATAATACATTTTTGCCTTTATCTTATTAATCTTTAAGATCGCCCAAACCGCGCCTGCTTCTCGTTTAATGTCTACGTATTTAGGCATAATTACAAAAGTCTATTCGCATGTTGAAAGGCACTTGTAATAATAAGACTTGACAATTGCATATGACTTTTCAGTTTTTTTTTCCTGTTGAAAGCGTGATGCGCAAATTTCTTAAATTTTCAAGATATTGCTGCAGTCGTACAATTTACTTACTTACCTAATATAAATTAAAAACTATGATATTAGTTTTATTTTTTGTTTTAACGTTTAAATTTGCATTTAAATTGTGCATTGGCATCTAAACCTGTTGACCTTTCTCGCAGCATCTATTGTTGTCTACCGTTAATTGAATTATGTTAGGCAAACCAAACTGATACACAAATAATTGTAAATTATTATTCAACTCGTTTTGTTGTGTCGTCAAATGCTTTATTAAGTTGTTGTTTGCTGCTGCTGCTCGGTTGCAATTCTTGACGTTTGGCGCGTGATTTCAAACGTCAAACTGTCAGCTTTGGCAATTGTCACAGTTGCTGTTATTGATGTTGAAGTTGTTTTTTTTTCTCCTCCACACACATGAATGTCTCCTCTTGTTGTCTCTCGTGCGTGTTTTTCCATTTCGCGCTACATATTTCCCGATTTTTGTTTTAGTTGTGTTATTTTTTCTTCAGTTTCTGCTTTTGCTGCTGTTGCAAATTGCTTTTCCGCAGTGACGCATCTTGCAGTGCTCGAGTCAAGTGACGTTTTGCACGTTTCGCATTTTGTTTGCGTTTCTGTTTTGTCACTCGATTTGCAGTCGCTTTGCACGTTTTCCCCTTCGAATGTCACGAGCGCGCATGTTCAAGTGGGTCTATCGCTGGGGCTTAAAGACAAACAAAAACAGCTTGGCTTTAGCTTTGGCCGTTGGCTTTTGATTAGCCGGTATGGGGGCTGAGATGGTCGACTTATACACTTAGCTGCAAACCCTTTTGGCACTGCCAGGCGCTCTCAGGTGCTCTCAAAATTAGCAGCAACATTGTTAAAAATAACTATTTAACCCCATTGGCACCTGGTTTGTCACGTGTCCGCCAGCCCCATCTTGAGTCTGCCTTTTTGGCATTGCATTTGAAAATCGATACCATGGCCCAGCAGCTTAGTGCGCCTCAATTGCAACTAGGGGGCCCAGACAGCAACAACATGGCTGAATGTTGTCACTGTCTGGTCGGAAAATCGAGGCTCTTAAGCGGCTTAGTTTGATTTGCAATGTGAGACGACCCAAGTGCCAAGTCTCAATTCCAAACTATTTATCTATGCTGTCTCTCTGTTTCTCTCTCTAGTGTAAAAATCAATAGGCTAATGCACTTGAGCGAACCGGTTTTATGTTAAAAAAAAATAAACTGACTAATTGCTGGAAAGGTGACAAACAATATTTACAGCATTTTCCTTTTGAAAACTTTTTACTATACCGATAAAAGTCAATTGCGTTTTAAAATAAATAAATAAATGCAAACTGGGTCTCCCAAATAAAGCTTTAAATTGAAGCGAACTTTAGCTAAGTCCAAAGATTTAAGAATTTTCAAAGTTTACCAGAGCTAAAAATGAGTTTGGAGCACGAAATTTATTCTAATCGATTAAGTATGCCTTATGATCTTTTGTTTTCTAATAAGAATTGTAAATTTTTGTTTTAGAAATATGAAATCTGTATGCAAATACGACCATTCAAGTTCGAACATGTGACTTGGCTATAAAATTGTTGACTAAATATTCGTTAAAAAATAAGATATAAATAAATCAGTATATTTTTTACTTTAAGCATTACACTAAAAGCTCTTCTTTTCTCCTACGTACATGACGATTGTCTATATAAGAACGTGACCTTTTGACTGAAATATTTATGTTAAGCTAAGTTAAAAAAACACGTTCAATATTTCATTACCTTTTTCACATAAGTAAAGACTCGCAATCGATCCAAAATAATTGATTCTTTTAAATAATTATTCCTGAAATTAAATAATTTATTGACTTGGTCAAATATGTGCCAAAAGTGCCATAATATTATTATGTGTTTCTGTTAAATTTGAGATTTAAATTGCCTGGTTAAATAATATTAATGCTTACTTGTTAATTTCTTTGGTATATTTAAGTTGAATTCCTTATTTAAACACAAATGTAATAACATTAATGGGAACTCAAGGTTCTTGATTGCACAAATCGTTTATTATTGTTTTTAATGATAGCTCGTCATTATTATTGCAAGATCAGCAAACATTTTGCCTGCTCATTGAAAGGCAGTGCCCGCCCGTCCACAAATTGATAACAATTCACACCTTTCTGTAAATGTGGCACAGGCCTGCAGGCAGAGACAGAGCGACAGATTGACAGAGACAGCAGCAGCAATGTAATTAACCCACTTTTGAGGTTGTTGCTGTTGCCCGATTCCAGGGCAATCTGATGACTCGACAGCTGTGTGTTTGGTGCAAGCAATTTGTGCAAATTATTGGCCATCGTTCGAGGCATTTTATTGTTATTATAACATAAACACAATCAGCGAGGGTGGCGAAGCTTCAAAAAGACTTTCAAGTTTTTGCTTTGCTTGTTACTTTTCTTATTTATTAACTCATTGCTCTGCTCTACTTACTTAAACTCTTTGTTTTTTGGTTTTGGTATTCTACGCACACGCACTTTCCCATTGCGTCTACAAAAAAGTCAAAACATGTTATGAGAAGACACTCTCCATCTCTTTTGCTTGCTTTCTTTAATTTTAATGTGCTGTACTTTCGCAAAATTTTGTAATTTTACGCATGCGTCAATCGTTTTTTTTTTTTTGTACCGGTTTTTACCGTTGTCCGCCGTTCAATACTTCAATTGCTAAATTCAAAAATAAACAAATAAACAAACGAGATTTTTGCGTAAAACGTTTGCACGACATACATTTTTTTTGTCTTTTCTTTTTGAATGAGTAATGGAAATGTGATTCACGGCACAAGGTTGCCTGTCCGTCTGTCAATTGTGACAGCTCTCTTTATTTTTGTTATGTTTGAATTTGATTCGCGCACATTTGTGGAGCAAGGACGTAAACCTATTTGCCCAGACCTTGTATTTCCTGCTTTCACCGATTTAAGATCCACCCACGGACAAACACACATGCAACGCACAATGACGTCTGTCTGTTCGCCCGTATTCGGCAAAACGCTGCAAGCGATCATTGAAAGAAAGTCTCATTATAATAATTTAACTCTTTGTATGCTAAGGTTCATATAAGGGAAGTGAGTTAAGTGAAATGTTTTGAATTGCACAATTGGAGTGATAATGAGAAACAAAAGCAACCATTACTCATTATGCAATATGTAAATCCAAGCAGTATACTTTTGCATAATATAAATAAGTAAAAAACTGTCACACTTAGTATTTTACTAGTTTAAAAAGAGCTCATATTAAATACTAAGTTATTCACCTACTTTAAATTGACACATCTTTTAAAGTTATTATTATAAAAAAGAAAAACTTTTAGGCCACAAACAATCCAACACGGTCAATTTCACAGGTTCTAAGACATTTCCGGGATCAAATCGCCATTTATTACAATTTAATAAGCTGACTGTTAGTGTATTTTCAATGAATTCAATTCCAGACTGTATTTTATTTATTTATTTCCAAGTATGTACAATATTTTGACTCCAACCAAAAACATTTCGGCGTTGTTGTCCAAACACATTAATCAAATTCGGTCACACTAACCACATTGGTCGTTCATCGGTGGCTTTTTCCCTATTTTTTTTCTTTTTCTCAAAAAACATTTCCCAACTAAAATGTCAATTAAAGTTGCATTTGCCGCCCACAAACTTAAAAAGAAACAAAACTAAAATCAAAAAGAAACCAACAAAAATTAACAGCAATTTTTCACACATTTCACTTTGGAGTGAAAAGTGCATACGAAAATGTATTTCAATATTTTTGTGTGTGTGTTTTTCTAAATTTAAATCAATGTATTTTTCAAATCATTTCGACGCTGCAATTTGTTAACAATTTTCACACGCAGGCGCCTGACAGCTTTCCCCGCACCCCTCATCTAAGCGAGAGCCTTCATAAATCGAATGC
The DNA here is from genome assembly GCA_018904305.1 of Scaptomyza montana. Lineage (NCBI taxonomy): Eukaryota > Metazoa > Arthropoda > Insecta > Diptera > Drosophilidae > Scaptomyza > Scaptomyza montana. Next base: position 1,246,493 of record JAEIGR010000027.1, read on the forward strand.
GTAGGCCATTAGTCAGCTTTTGACAGACACTTTAATGCAGTCCCTCAGATACAGATACAGAATATAGTACGTGAATCTAGCAGATATTTTGTTGCGCTGCACATGCAAAAATATAATCTATACAAGTTGAGTGAAGGCAAGTTCATAAAGCAACCTTTTAAAGCAAAATAATACGAGACTTTAGCTAACTAGCAATGCGATTTTGAATTCACTGCGCTGACAGTTCAATGAGGTTGCATCTGATGTTTGCAGGGGAGGTAAGCGGTTGGGGAACAAGGTAGCGCCATGTGGCGCACAGATGCCTTCACAATATCCTCCACATATAGTATACGTGTAGCTTCTGTTTGCCTTGATTCAATAAGTACTACATTTGCCTTCCATTTTTCCCCGTTGCTAATGATGCACAATACTGTCAGTGGTGTATTTATTGTTGTTGCCATACCGCAATAAACAAAATAACAGCGGAACCATATTCAACCAGAAAACAATTTATGAGTTGTTGTTCCTAACCATGTACCTTGGGCATGACCTGCAACTATCAAAAATAGTCCAGCTGCCAGATGATTTGAGAGCAGTTATTTCATTTTTTTACACAAAGTTCAGTTGATTTTTGATAATGTTATAAATGTCTTGAAGGTCAATAGAAAGCTTAAGAAAAATTGACGTAGCTTTGGCAAAGTTTTGTGATGACCGATAAAAATGAAAAAACGACAAACATGTCAAATTGATTTCAGTCAACGTTTTCTGCAATTGCATAATCAATTTAAGACGCTAACTAATGAGCTGAAATTAGTGGCATTGTCATTGAAATCACAACCTGATAATGCAGATAATAACGAAATGCGTAGAAATTATGCAACTGAAACTGATGCAGATGAGATTTAATAAGATGCGATGACTTACACATATCAAAGTCGCCCACATAGCTATCAATATTTATAGAGCTCGATGGTATAACGAACCTTGGACACTACATAATATTTTTGTTTACTTTTCGACTCAACCAGCTGCAACCATGTCGACAATCGGTAAATTTTTGAGTTTCTTTCCCCCGCTATTTCTGTGTCACGTTCGCAAGCCCAAAAATGCATTTTTCTTGAGTACTGCTCATCCAATCGAAGGAAGTAGATGAAAATTAATTTTTAAATATAGTTGATTGCGATTAATTTAACAAAAAACATATATTTTCTATAGCACCTGAGAAAGTTTCAATTTGACTCAAAAGTGTGTTGCTTTCGCAATCGTAAGTTCGACACATTGTCCTTATAGTTTATAGCTTATTAAACATGTATTCCTTATAATTATAATCATTGTCAAATATCTAAATATTGAAGATATATGATAGTTTTTTTTTTTTTAATTCCATGAAAAAATCCTTGCTTCTGATAATCGGTTGAGTTTTCGAAGTTATGGCATTGCAAAGTTTCGACCCGTTTCTTGTTGAATTTTGAGGGATAGAATTTTAACATGAATTTCGAATAAAAATCGCGTTTCCAACTATAAATGCAGTATTAATCTAGATAACAAATCATGAGTTTAAAGCCCTTGCTTTTGATAATCGGTTGAGTTTTGCCGAAGTTATGGCATTGCAAAGTTTCGACCCGTTTCTTGTTGAATTTTGAAGCATAGAATTTTTACATGAATTTCGAATAAAAATCGCGTTTCCAACTATAAATGCAATATTAATCTAGATGCCAAATCATGAGTTTTAAGCCCTTGCTTTTGATAATCGGTTGGTTTTTGGCATTGCAAAGTTTCGACCCGTTTCTTGTTGAATTTTGAGGGATAGAATTTTTCATGAATTTCAATAAAAATCGCGTTTCCAACTTTGAATGCAGTATTAATCTAGATAACAAATCATGAGTTTAAAGCCCTTGCTTTTGATAATCGGTTGAGTTTTGCCGAAGTTATGGCATTGCAAAGTTTCGACCCGTTTCTTGTTGAATTTTGAGGGATAGAATTTTCTCATGAATTTCGAATAAAAATCGCGTTTCCAACTATAAATGCAGTATTAATCTAGATGCCAAATCATGAGTTTTAAGCCCTTGCTTTTGATAATCGGTTGAGTTTTGCCGAAGTTATGGCATTGCAAAGTTTCGACCCGTTTCTTGTTGAATTTTGAGGGATAGAATTTTCTCATGAATTTCGAATAAAAATCGCGTTTCCAACTATAAATGCAGTATTAATCTAGATGCCAAATCATGAGTTTAAAGCCCTTGCTTTTGATAATCGGTTGAGTTTTGCCGAAGTTATGGCATTGCAAAGTTTCGACCCGTTTCTTGTTGAATTTTGAGGGATAGAATTTTCTCATGAATTTCGAATAAAAATCGCGTTTCCAACTATAAATGCAGTATTAATCTAGATGCCAAATCATGAGTTTAAAGCCCTTGCTTTTGATAATCGGTTGAGTTTTGCCGAAGTTATGGCATTGCAAAGTTTCGACCCGTTTCTTGTTGAATTTTGAGGGATAGAATTTTCTCATGAATTTCGAATAAAAATCGCGTTTCCAACTATAAATGCAGTATTAATCTAGATGCCAAATCATGAGTTTTAAAGCCCTTGCTTTTGATAATCGGTTGAGTTTTGCCGAAGTTATGGCATTGCAAAGTTTCGACCCGTTTCTTGTTGAATTTTGAGGGATAGAATTTTCTCATGAATTTCGAATAAAAATCGCGTTTCCAACTATAAATGCAGTATTAATCTAGATGCCAAATCATGAGTTTAAAGCCCTTGCTTTTGATAATCGGTTGAGTTTTGCCGAAGTTATGGCATTGCAAAGTTTCGACCCGTTTCTTGTTGAATTTTGAGGGATAGAATTTTCTCATGAATTTCGAATAAAAATCGCGTTTCCAACTATAAATGCAGTATTGATCTAGATGCCAAATCATGAGTTTAAAGCCCTTGCTTTTGATAATCGGTTGAGTTTTGCCGAAGTTATGGCATTGCAAAGTTTCGACCCGTTTCTTGTTGAATTTTGAGGGATAGAATTTTAACATGAATTTCGAATAAAAATCGCGTTTCCAACTATAAATGCAGTATTAATCTAGATGCCAAATCATGAGTTTTAAGCTCTTGCTTTTGATAATCGGTTGAGTTTTGCCGAAGTTATGGCATTGCAAAGTTTCGACCCGTTTCTTGTTGAATTTTGAGGGATAAAATTTTAACATGAATTTCGAATAAAAATCGCGTTTCCAACTATAAATGCAGTATTAATCTAGATGCCAAATCATGAGTTTTAAGCCCTTGCTTTTGATAATCGGTTGAGTTTTGCCGAAGTTATGGCATTGCAAAGTTTCGACCCGTTTCTTGTTGAATTTTGAGGGATAGAATTTTAACATGAATTTCCAATAAAAATCGCGTTTCCAACTATAAATGCAGTATTAATCTAGATGCCAAATCATGAGTTTTAAGCCTTTGCTTTTGATAATCGGTTGAGTTTTGCCGAAGTTATGGCATTGCAAAGTTTCGACCCGTTTCTTGTCGAATTTTAGGAATAGAATTTCAACATTAATGTATTCATATACATATATACATGAATCAACGACTCTGATTGTCTTTTTTTTTCATGTCTGTGTATATTTGTGTTTATGTACAATAACAACAATAACAAAACGAAATGAAAATCGCTTCAAAACTTCCAAATGACATTAACAAATGCTGCTTATCGCTCCCAAAGTATCCAAAAACATAATGTAATATTTAAACTGAGCCAAACGGAACGAACAAACGAACGACGCCAGCTGACGATGAGAGTGAAAGTGCCAAAAAAAAAACGAGAAGAGAAAAAATGTAAGAAATGAAATAAAAACAACATTAAACACAAAACGCATTGTAGCTGGTTCCCCCATATTGGCTCTATCCATAAAAACGCCTGATTACCGCACTCGACAGAAAGGCCTCCCCCCAACCTTCAATTCTCCCCCGTTCACCTACCCTCCCCCACTTGCCACTATGACTGCACTTTTTCTCAAGCGTGCAAATGAAATTTCCCATATGAGGCTGACGATGTGTTGTTGTGTTGCACAGTGAAATTCACGTCTCATCTTGTCTCGGGGCTTCATCCAAAAAACAAAAACTGTTCCCCCTTCTTTTTCCTCTTTCGCTCCACTATGTTGCTTCATTCGCAGCGCGTGCGTTTTGTTTACAGTTGCAAGTTTTTGTTATTATTGTACACTAGCTAAGAGTATATCGACTTTAATATGTATTTCTAGAAGAAATTTTATCTATATTTTCCACTTTAAATACAGTTTTGGGGTTTATTTTTTTTATTATTATCAGGGAATGTATTGTTTATCATATCGTGGCAAGCACAAAAATTTCAATTTGATTTAATTCCTCCTTAGTCAGATTCAACTTTGTTACACACTTTCTTTGTAGAGTAACCAATATTTGGTGTGCTTGACTTCGATTTGTTTCTAATTTTCAGCTGGTTTTATTTTTGTTGCTGTTTATTTTTGTTGCGACTGCTGCAGTCAGTCAATGACTGCATTTGTTGTTATTATTTTCGTTGCTGCTGTTGTTATCTCAACTCAAAAAAAAAAAAAATCTGTTGTTTGACTCTCCCTTCTCTATCGCTCTCCCTAGACAACTCTCAGTATGCTTTCGACCATGATTTCATGATTGGCTTTCAATTGAGCTGCTTTTCAAATCTCGTTTAATCATATCCTCACCGAACCGGGAGCAACCATAAATTAATTGAACAGCCAGCTAATTCCGGAAATCTTGCCTATACAAGTTGAATTTTATGTATTACGCACTAAATTTTTAATGTTTGTTTTCATTTTGATTTTGATTGGAAATGTCATTAAGTTTTGTAGTATTGCTGACAATTTGTGCGTACTGTAAATTCACGATTCGCAATTATCGTTAAGTTTACACGTAATTGCCTGTTTGTATGATTTTTCATGACTTCCTTTTTGGTTGGCAAATTTAATTTAAATTGAAATGTTGTTACCTAAACAGTTACCAAATATGGCAAATAATAACGTTTTATTATACGAAGTATCTATAATTTCCTAGCTACTTACGTTAATTAACTGTTTTTCAAGGTTTTATTTGTTGAACGTAAGACAAACATAGTAAAATCTAAAAAGGACAGAACTTAGTTTAATTTCTATGAAATGGCAAACAGAATTTAAAATGTTAAGTTAAAAACAGTTTATTTTTATTTTTTGCACCAAGAATCATCTTTTATTATCCATCTTTAAGAAAGTCACTTTAAATAAAGCTCTTTTCAATGCTTTGGATGCAACTTTTATAAAAGTTTTGCAATTGATGCTCTGGCGCCTGACTTTTGTGTCCCACCCACATTACGACGCCCCATGTTGACGTCATTGCGTGCTGGGTGTACTGATAACTACGACATTTGACGTCATTAAAAAAGAAAGAGATGGCAGATAGAGTGACGAAGTGGGGGAGCACATGTTAATGTGAGATAAAAGTATGGACCGCAACATGCTCCTAACATTTTAAATGTTACATTGCATAACTGTTGAGTGTGTTAGTGTTAAGTGAGATGCAGCATTGCCACATCAATGCGCACGCTCACTGAGAACGAATGAGAGCAAAAGAGAGTGGAAGAGTAGTAACGAAATATTATGTAGAGTTTCTCGGAGTGTCCTTCAGTGTGAAAAAACAGCTGTGGGGAAGCTGCAGCCACGAGGAATTCATCGGTGACGTCTCCTTGAACTCAACATTTGTCGAGGCCAAATAGCATATATCCTTATATACTCAAGTACATAGGTGTATAAATCTATATACACATTTGATGTTACATGAATTTTGGGTGTTTTGGCCATGTTATATGTGTTGTGTTAGCCATTTCGGCATGTGTGTCTGTGTAATAAAATTAAATTTTATTACTGCCGTATGTTGTTTTGCTATTTGGCAAGTAGGCAACACTGCTGATACTAAATGCCACACCGCCAAGCATCTCAATCTCCGCTATTTAGTACCTGTCCTTGTTTAAATATTTATGCCATCAAAAGGTCAAACTAAAAAGTGGCTTTCACGTGGCTGTCTATTTATTTAGCTTGCCTATAAATTTGTTTATTCAGAGTATTCTAGTTTCCTGTTATATGCTAATCCCGAACCCTTGAATGCCCTTAAATATGTATTGAAGTTCATTGACTTGTTTACTTTTAGGCTAAAATTCAACAACCACAACAAAACCTCTTCAAAACTCAAAAGGAAAGCGGTCAAATTGAATGCAAATTAAAGAAAGGGTTCGGATAAATGAGATGAATTAAATATTCGGCAGAAAGATAAGCGCCCAAGAGAATCCTTTATTGAGAAAGGTTGGATGTTTATTATAATGATATACATATCAATTCAAATTCCTTACTTTTATACTATGATTTGGCGCAATGTTCGTCATGTTGTCTGTCTGTACGAACGCAACTTTTATCGACACCCGTAAAACTAAGGACTTGAAACTTTGCAAATATTGTCAACGGGCGGCACAGAAAAACTTGGTGGCCGCGCCTACTGGAAGTTTGAAAATCGATTAAATCAACTCTCATATTTTCCACAAACTTACAAAAAACTGCATACATTACTCAATATCAACGACATCATTTCATAATTTTTGCTGTACAAACAAATATTTGATTCTTCATTTTTAAATCTTCTTGCATTCTCTCATCTACAGCACATGTTCCTTTTTCTCATCTAGCACATTTTTCTACTAAGCATCCTTAGCAAATCTTTTATCACAATCGCATTTATGACAACTCTCACTCTTTTTTAGACACTTCATAAAAATCAAAAAGCAAAGTCCTCTTAAAAGGAAAAAAAGACACAAATAAAATTTTCTTTTAGCTTCAGTAAAGGCAACATTTTTCATGTCCATGACCAATAAAAAGCACATTGTATGGTCCAGCAGAAGCCACACTAACAACAAAAACAAGAGCAGGGACAACCCCCAGTTGGCAGCCAAAAATCCCCAACAGAATCCAACTCAGACGCTGACACAAATCGATAAAATGAAAGGCAGAGCTGCAGTAGGAACAAACGAATTCAGATAGAAAGAGAGAGATAGAGAGAAGGAGATATAGATAGTTGTGGAGTGGTTAGGAGCGTGGAGTCATGTAATGACAGCATCCAAAAACGAACGGATACACAGCGATTTAGGGCAGGATGAGGTCTGCTGTGTTAGTGGGGAGGTAATGAAAGTGGAATCGCATTATGTGTCTGGCCAACAACTTTTTTGGTACTTTGGAAACGCATCGGTCGAAAGTGTTGCCAAGTTTACGCTTAATTAGGCTAAAATGCCAAGAGAAATTGAAATTTTTCAAAAGCGGCATTAAACTTGAAAGAACTGTTCACAGTGGGACTTTTAAGGATCCTAGCAGAGCAAAATTGAAAAAACTCAAATAAATTTAAAGATAGATTTGGATGATAAGCAAAATCAAATATTGTATTACAGTTTATTCCATCTATCGAAAAATTGTATGAATCGATGCTTTTACTTTAAACAAAAGAATTATTAACAAAAATCAAACGCAAATTGTTTGAATTAACATGAATTTTTGAACTCAAATTCCATCTTGTATCCTATCAAGTTTATCTTGTATCCTGAATGCGACTGACTGACGTTGCCGCCAATGAGTCATCGGTGTCTGCATGGTGTTTCTCTCTTCTCTCTCTCTCTCTCTCTCTCTCTGTATGTTGTCATAGGCTGGTCTGAGGCTTAGCTACAGATTCGTGTCTGGGCTTGTGTACAAGTACATAGGAAATGCGCACAGGCGAAAGTGATACATAGCATTAAGCCCCCAAGCAATATATTATATGTTTCTCTGACAGGAATACATGCCCGAGCATGAACAGCTCCTCTGAAAATGAGTTGGGGTTTGCCCTTTTTCGATAGACAAGCTGTTGATTGTTGTGTGCGGTATTTTGTGGTAACGCTTGTTGCCTGCCACCATCAAATTCACAATTGCCTAGATGGATTCTAAGGGATTTTGTGTGGTTTCTGAGCTTTGCTTTTAAAAGTATCTGTGTTGAAGGAAATGTTTCGATTGCCTTGGGCTCAAGTGCATGAAAATTTGATGTGCGACCAAATGAGTCTTTGAATTATTAAACGAACTCAAGTGGAACTGATTATATTGTATGAACACATATGTACTACAGGACTGCAAATATTTGTATTGCTACGATTGGATAGACACAATGTATATATGTGCCTGTAAAATTTCCTAAATCGGTACTTTAATGTAGGCTGAAGAAAACTTTAAGCAGGTCTACTTTAATATATCTACCTATTTCGCATTTCCACTAGGAATTCCCATTTCTCATACTCTGATTATCTTTTGCCCATCTCTTCCCTACAAGTTTTACACAAATTTTAACAACTTATCGCTACATAAATTGCGGCTTCCACATAATTCCTTTTGATTCGCTTAAGCTTATGAGTAAAATAACAAACAAAACCAAATAAAAATTAATCAAAACATCAACGTCTCTATAATGAAACAAAGCAATCGCATAGATACAATTACCTCAAGGCGTTATAACGAAAGTCGACTTTATCAATTTATTTCAATCCAAACACAAATATCGCACGCATCGCACAAACAAGCACAAGCAGCGCGTCACTCATACGCCCCGTGCTCTCGCTCTCCGTTTCCGCCATCGTATCAAAGCAAAAGTTTATTCACATTTGCAATGATTTGATTTATAATTACATTTTGCATGTTCGTATTTGGGAGAGAGGTGAAGAGGCCTAGGTTACAAATTAAAAACTTGTATCTGTATCTGTAACGTGATTTTAAATAAAAATGTATCTACCACAAAAGTTTATCTCATAAATGCAAATCGTAATTTTGGCCAACAAATGTTCGCGTGTTCCTCATTGTTTCTATTATACAAACGTATATATTGCCGGACGGGCGCTTCGCTGCCCATTTGATTGACTAGATAACACTCAGACAGTGCTCCCTGCCCGCCCCCTTCAGTCCAACTGCCTGCCACCCACTCAATGCTGGCGCACGAATTTGGAAAGCGACGGCACATTTGCGTCAGGCGTGACGGTCAATGATCAGTTTTGGGTCGACAACAACAACAACAACAACAATGTTTATATTAGGCACACAGCCGGCAACAGTTTTGTGTTGTTTTAGTCGATGTTATTGTTGTTTTTATTGTTGTAGTTGTTGGTTGACGCACTCTAATAACTTTTTTAAACGATGCCAGGCAATTTTGGCTATTAAATATATTTTGGCTTTTGGGCAAATACAATTGAAGCTAGTTGAGGCAAGCTGCTTTGTTGCGCAGGGCGTATTAGCTATTTATTATTAAATGAAAAATACATTTTGATTAAAATAATTAATATAATTATTTTGACACTTTAAAAAAAATATATTAATTTATTTAATTTTTGTTTGTTTTTATTTAATGCTTTTATTCGTGTTTTTTTTCGTTTGGGGATCTCGTCTGAGGATATTTTTAAACTAGTTTATTTTTCGAACTTGCATAAAAAACTAATAAATATTTTAACACTGCAATTTTAATTCGATAATAAGAATTAACAATGTAGACAAGGTATAAAAATGTACATATATATATTAATATAATATTTTATATACAAAGCATTAAAAAAAACATTTAACTTAACAAATTGTAAGAAATCTAACTTCTGTCTAAGATAGAGTATTTTATGTGCGGTGCGTCAAACCGTTGCATTATAATTTAAGCTTTTTATGAATTGTTTTTATTTTGTTTTATGTCTTTTTTTTTTTTGTGTACTGTGCAGCCTCTTTAATAATTTAATTTAGCAGAGAAATTCAGCACGCAAAGTTTCAACAGTAGCTTTGTTTTATGTCTGTGTGTGTGTGTGTGTGTGTGTAGCATGCGATCTAACAGTTAGATACTTTTACTAGCAAATCCTTTCTCTAATCCAACTTCCGTTTGGTTTTCAACAATTTCCGTCTGTGTGCAACACACAACGTTCAATGACTTTGGACTTGGACATTTGCGTGACTTGTTGTTGGACTTGAGAAATCTGATGTTCAATAAAAAAATATACTTACATATATTTTTTAACACAGCAATTCGATTGATTCATTTGCTGCAGTTGTTATTGAGAGCCGCGCCTGTCTGGACGTCAAGTAGCCACTTGTTGATTAATAGGCGAGAGCAATACACAACAGCAACACCCCATTATCCCCGCCCACACCAGGTGCCTGACCTTGCAATTCCGTTAACCACTCGGCGCACCGTTTCCTTGTGCTTTGTTAGGACCAAAAAAGTCATTTAATTACTTTGCTCATGCGAAATTCTCTCTCGATTTTCACATGAAAATTGGTTCGTTAGCTACTTCCGTGAAATGATCAACAAAAACAAAAGAAACGATAAAACCAAAACATTTATGAACTGTCTCAACAAAATTCTGCTGAATTCTCCCTTGAGCAGTTTGACAGGTGTAAAATACGAGATCTCTTTGTATTAACTTAAAAATGACTCAAAATTCGGATGAGAGCAAATTTGTTAACAGGAAAAATGAATTCGCTGAAAATTGTTCGGCCAAATTGATGATTGTTGGCGGCAATTTTGTTCTTAATTCAAGTGAAAATATATATTAATTGCTGCTGATGGGCTTTAATTTATGAGCCATAACGATTATATCTTGAGTAACATTTGGGGAAAATGCAATTAATGATAAGTGACATTAGTTGGTCTTAAATAAGAATATAAATTTTGGCTTTTAGTCATGCAAAATTATATAAAAATTGACCGAATTTATATGTTCATACTTAATATATTTAATCGTTAAACTTCAACTTTGATGATTTTTGTATTAAAATAAAACCATTCAAGAATGTTGGAATTGAAATTCGCGAAACAAATATTTATGTGCCCTTAATTAGATGTTGTTATTTGGGAATCAATTTCCATCTTTGAACTCCTCACACACTCCGCAGGCAATCAGAAAAGTGTCTCCATTTCTCTGATACGCATTTGATTGAGTGCCTGACATTTGCACTGGCTAAACTTGACACAAAATGTTGCAGCATCAACGGCAGCAACTCATTAATTTAATATGAGCTGCCTGCCCACTACTTCCCCCTTCTATTGTCCCACCTTATTCTGGCAATGCTACAAATGCCTGGGTATTAAAATTAATGTGCTTCATTAACAGCTGCCAGAGTTTGTTTTTGCTTGCAAAAGAGAAGCAGTAAGTGCGAGGCAATGTTCAGTTAGCCATAGAAATTTATCTTCAGCTGGCGTCGGCACGTGCAAGTTCAAGGTTGTTGCTCAGTTGCAGTTGGCCAAACCAAAAGTCGCACAAACGATACAAATGTAACTATGTATCTTTTTTGCATTAAGCTGTTTTGTGGATAAAAACCGCTCGTTTTGCATTGCATACAAACTCACAATTGACATACAAAGAGCGTAAAATGCGCATAAATTCAAAAATTTCGTGTTCCATTTTGATACCTTTGCATCACTTTTATGACCTTTCTTCTATAGAGGTGGTTAAAAAAAGAATGAAAAAGAACTCACATAATAGGTTAAAGGTAAATCCATTTTTTGTTATACATTGAAAGATTTTGTATTCAATTTATGGTGAAATTTAATTTTAAAAAGTTGGAATATTTTTTTGGACATATTAATACAATTTATAACTGAGATCTTTTTTAACTCACAAATTTATCAACTTTTCTCAAAAGTTTTTCACAGGGAATCCGCCCGTCGAGTACATCATTCTTGTTGAATAATTCTTGCTTAGTTTGGGCATTATACAATGTTTAGTTTATTTATTTACTGCCGGCAGCTCCATACGTCCACCCTCTTTGCGCTGCATAGAATACTTTTGCAGACGCTTCCACCATCTTTAGCTTATTCATCTCTTTAGTCTCCTTTGTGAAAACTATGCCGCATATTTATCACTTTCAGGCTGCGCAATTGCATATGCTTTATACTTTAGAAGCTGCATAGCTCAGCTCAACTGCAATCAGAATCTTTCGAATTTGTTCTCTTTCTGTTCTATGCGATTTATATTTATACAAGATAACAAAAGACTCGCTTTGTATTTACATTATAATGGTTAGAGCTGCTTGCTAGCTTGCATTTTGCTTCGCTTTTAGTCAGTCTGGCCTTAGCTATTATTATTATTATTATTCATATTTATCATTTCATTGCATTTCAACTAAAGCACAAATGAAATGTCAGAGAGTAATGTTGATAATAAATTATATACTTGCTATAAACTTAGTTTTGTAGCTAGAAAATTTTAGTAGTGAAATTTGTGAAATGATTTCAAGAATGCAAGAGAATGTAGATATATATAGAACGCTTGATCGACCCAAATAATTATTGATATATTTATATATTTAAGATAATGGAAACTAAATAACTAAAACTGAATCGAATATTATTTGTCTAATCCACTCAAGTTTAAGCATGTGGAAATTTTTCCACATCTTCAGCTGCCACATTTTCTTTTCCATATTTGTTTTGACCCTAACTCAAGATGTAAAAATTTCTTCATAAGCAAAAGAAAAACATTTTTAACATTTCTTTTCTATTCTAAGCGAAAGAGAAAACTTTATTAAGCACAACAATGTATAGCATAATTAAATTTAAGTTGTTCTTAGCCAAAAATGACTTATTCTCGTATTTTTGCCAAAGTTCTGGACCATCTGGCATGCCTTTAAATTACCCCAGTGCGTGCCTACAAACTATTATTCTTTGCATTCGTTTCATCTCTCTCACCCCGCTCCACACTGACTTTTGTTTGTTTTGTATGCGCTTTCTTCCGCTTGCAACGCGTGCATTTTATAGTTTTATTCCTCACACTTTTAGGGCAAACTGAGAATTTTTATGGGCTTGTGTGTTCATTTTCTTGCATGCGTTTTGTTTATGCGATGATGCAAATATTTAAAATTGTGTTGGATTAAACATTTTGTCTTGCATTCCATTAACAGTTTAGCAATGGCTTTTTAGGTATTATTTCACACCTACTCCATATGTATGCCAATGGCCTAACTGTCTTTGGGGTCAACTTCGACACCAAAGGTGTTCATAAACTTATAATTAATCCATTAGTGTGTGCAGAAAGCGACCTAATGTAATCTGGCCGGGTGGCAATTTGAATTTTATGTTAACCCTAAAGACAAAACAAACAAAAACTTCAGTTGAGCAAATTTCACTTAACGTACCCCGACCCTTTGTACACACACACACACAACAAACACTTGAAAATTACATGAAAATTTAGCAATTTTCATTTGTGTTGCGAGCATTTAATGAACACTTTTCGACCTTTATGGTATGTGGGTTACTTACATATAGAGACGGGTTCGTTGGGTCGGGGCTTTAAGGTTTGGATCGGTTCGCTGATCTCTTGGTTGTGTAAGATTTTTACTTAGTAGTATATTTCACTGTTTGATGGCTCTATTCGTGCTTTCTGGACTGTAAACTATTTGTCTTAGTACATTTGTACTCGAGACCTATTCGAAGGTTTAATTTATGAAAATTGTGATTGCGCGGAGGTCAAGTGTATCAATGAATTCAGCGAGGACTTTATATCAAATTGCAATATTCGACCCAATTTAACAAGATCAGGGCCAAAGCTAAAGGTCAACTTATGCAATATTATAAGTGTTATTGTAAGTGAAATGAAAAATTAAATTAAAAATAAATAAAATAACCTGAGTTGACGTATTATATAAGTTTTATGTGTATATTTTTAAAATGTTAATTAAAAGTAACCAACTCACGAATTTAATGAATTCTCTCTTCCAACAAACATAACTTAATTGCGTTCTGTTTTATATGGCTTTTGTTATAAAAATGAGTGAATCCAAAAAATTATTAAGAAGTTGTATGTTAGTACAAAATAATTAATGCCCATTGTTCTTTTATTAACACCCAAAACCTGAAGAGAAATAATTCTTTTTAAGACAATAATTCAACATGATTAAGACCGTTCATTTGCAGCAGCAAGCTTGAGTGCCAAGAGAACTCGGTTCACTTGCGGAAACCCTCCATAAATGTGTATATATTGTGCAGAAAGCTAAGCCACAGGGCAACAGTAAATCTTCATTAACATAAGTTAACACCCCCACAAGAAGAAGGGAAAGAACTCGGCTCCATCGATACTTCATCGGGAATAGTTGGAAAAGACTTTGCCCACAATGTTGACAATTAATCACAAAGAAAACTCGCAGAGAGAGAGAGAGAGAACAGACTTGTGGTCCAGGTCCATAAAAACAAGAGTCACAAGAGACCCCCTGCTTGCACTTAGTTTGCATACGCATAAGCATATGTAGGCTCTTTCCCCCTTTTGCCCACACCTTGCATAGTTGTTCAGTACTTAATCGGCTTTGCAGTAGACTCAGAGATAAGAACGAGTTGCATTCAGATCGGTTGGTCTATTATCACCAAGTAACGGTTAATGTACGCATAAATTAATTATTTCTCAAGACAGATCCAAAGCTCAGACACAGACACAGTTGAAGGGGAACAAGAAAGAGGGCTTACATCAAATGTCAATTAAAAAAAATATAAGAAATATAATGTAATGTAAACAAAAGATCATATTGTTGACGATAAGGTTCGCCCACAAACAAACTCTTAAGTACTAGCGCTACACAGTGAAAAAAACATTCAAATAAGGTTCATTATATATACATATAATAGAATACAAGACATTTTTTCGATTCTATTATTTTAGTTCTTAAAATTGATTCAAAATTTCAATCTGCAGTTAGGTGTAGCTTTTTTATTCTTTTGATAATAATATTATTATATCAACTTGTTGGCGAAAAAACTATTCCTTTTTAATTTTCTTTTTATAGAAAACAAAATATCTTCCATATTGTTTTTCTCAATTAACAAACATACTAGAGAGCTTTTCAAGTGCTCTGCAAACCGGTTGCCCAAATGACAGCTGTGCATCAAAAAAACACAGAACAAAAGAAAACAAGACGGGTTCAAATCGAGGTTCAAAGTCGAATGCAAGAATTCAAATTGTTGAAATAAATCAAATGTGAGTGCTGTGGGAAATGTTTGAATCATACTACATATAAAGAAAAAGATGAGCTTGAAAATCTGGTCAGAGTTCATCATTGTGAGCTAGTCACACTTGATTAGCTTGTCTGCAATCGAAAAGAAACTCTCTGTGTAAGAAGAAGATTCAAAAAAAAGCAGAAGCTTCAACTCTTTTCTTTTTGAATTTCAAGTGGCTTTAGTTTCATCATTTGTATGTGCAGCAAATGCTATTCGATATGAGAGCAGAGCAAAAGTCGCCACACACAAAATGTGCCAAGCAATCATGTGGGCGTGTCTCGTTGAGATTGTGATGGGGTGTTAGAAGGGTTACTCAAGTCAAGAGTTGTTTTCAAATTGCTGTCCCATTCCATATCTCTTCATATCTCCCACTCCTTGCCACACACTAAGCTAAACTAAATTGTGCTTCGTCTAGGCGTTGATATGATTTTTTACGACTCGTTGCAATTGCAAATTGAGCGAAAATAAGAAATTTGCTTCTGCTTCGACATATATTGTTGTACGAAGTCTTCTGCATGTTATGTATAAGTTGGTTCTTAAGTGAAGCCTTTTGAAAGTTGAGTTTGCTTTGCAGTAAGTCAAATTCTAAGTAGAGAAGGAATCTTTTCTATTTGCTGTTAAGGCTTTTCAGTATTACTTTTTCAAAGTATATTTACTATAAATATAAATATAAAATGTAAAATTTTGCATTGAGTTTGCATTCTTGCATTCTTAGCGCATGCAACGAAACTAGGCATAACGAAGAACGATAAATGCAGTCAATGCAAGCAGCTCCAGTTCCAAGCACCCTTTTTCGCATCGCTCGATGCGTCAAGCAGGCAGGAACCAGGAAAGAAGAACTTGCACTCCGAGGAACTACACACCAATATAGTTTCAACGTTCTCCAGCTATCAGCCCCACTAAGGACCCTGAGCGGTCAGTGCCGGCTAATGAAATTGTTGGCATAGGAAAATTGCCTAAAATGATTCGATAAAATTTTATTAATCAGTAATCCTATTCAAAAATCGATGCAATAATCTTTTCAAATTCTAATTATTTATCTATTAATTCATGAAAATCCAAGTTTTTTTTTTACTAAAGTATACATATGTAAATAATGATCTCGCATGGTACATACTTAGCCTTAATGACACTTCATTAATTGGTTGCATCTTGAAGATTTACAATCGGTAGCCGAATGACTAGTCACAAATCTTGGTAGACTGATTAAATGGTCAGCAGAGACACACACAGCGCTGATAAATAAATATAATGAAGTTTTTTTTTTCCAAGAAATCATCAGCATAGGTCAGCAGACAAGAAGACAAGAAGTCAACGCCAATAATCATGTGTGAAAGAGACAGTAAAATAAAAGGGGGGAGTGAAAGAGGAAGAGAAGAAGAAATTGGCGGCGATTGAATGAAGACCCCGTCGACGACCCCAGACAAGCAGCTAAATATATGTACATACTTCATAATAATAAAAATGAGAAATACAAAAAAGAAAAAAAACAAACTTGCGTAGGACCAGAAGACAATCAAGAAGAAGCTACAGAAGACTCCAGACTAGACCTCTGACAATGTTTTCTTCTTCCTCAGGTTTTTTTGCCTTTTGTCTTAGCTGCAATGTGTTTTTTGATTACTTTACTTTAGATTTTGTTGTTGTCTTATGTTTTTTTGATAAATCATGCTCATCATGTAAATTTAAACGCAGCGCGCATGTTAAACAAACAATTTCCCGTGACAGTGTAAAATGTTTTAGCCCCGCGGGTGGTTGAAAGGGGGCGGTTGTTTGGGGGAGGGGGCAGCAACAGCTAACCTAATGTAATGCTCGGACAGCGGGGCCCCTAAAGATGGTTTGGCTGAGGAAAACGAAGAAATCGAGTGTTAAATGCAGCTTTTATATTTCATGTTATTCCAATCTCTCTCTTTCTCTTTCTCGCTCTCTTTGTCTTTCTTCTTTGTGTTGATGGATTTCTTCCTGTCATACTCGTCGTATTATAAACATAAAACAACAAAACTGTTGTTGTTCAAAAGAAGTGCCAACAGTTTTCTTCAGCCTATACTTACTTACTATGTATGCACATTTCATCCATGTATGCATGTATGTGGGCTGCTGTCGTGATAGAACTTGTTACTCTTTTGCTTTAGCTCGTCGTACACTCTTTGTACTTATCATTCAAAATGCGTATGTCAGACACACACATACAGAAGTTGTTGTTGGTGTTGTTGTTAAGGTGGGACTTGAGGTGAGTTATGCAGGCATATGCTTGAGGTAAATATGAGGGAAGCTTTCTAAGAGGAAATGGATAATATGTTTAGATAAAAAAAAATCATGTGTTAGTAACGGTTTTTGCAAGGTATTTGGATTGCACAACTTTTTAACAATAAATAAATAGCACTAAAATTTTTAAATATATACACAAATCTCGGAAGTTAGATTAGATTTTTTACTATAATCATTTTTATCTTATCGCTTATTTTCAATATTAATAGTTTTACATTTTATAAGCTAAATTAGCTTTTGTGAATTTTGTCATATTCAAGTTGCTTTTAATCCATTAATTTTATCATATGTATATGTATTTATTGATAGCGTTTGTGTATGTTGGCGGCAACGACACAATTCCTTATCAAATATTTGATCTTGCATGTGTCAAACGTTTGTTAACAGCAAATTCTTGTGATAATTATTCAAAACACATCCGCACCATTTCCCATTTGAGTTGTGGCCCCTATTGAAGTATTGTCTTATTTTTTGGGCTTGTTTTGATTTATTGTTTGTTGTGTTTTCTGTCTTTTTTCTCCTTTTCTTTATGGGGGAATCGTTGCCCACAGCTGTTCCGTATGGCGTAATTGCAGCAAACCATTTTATTGGTTGTCCCCATTCCTTTAAGATTGATGGGAAGATTAACGGCTTGCTTCCTCTTTTTATTCGCTTGAATTTAATTATTGTGAAATAAATTAATAAATTGCATATCTTTGGTTAATTTTAATAGGCTTGAAAATCACATTTTATCTCGTCTCTAGGCTAAAATGTTAAGCGACACTGTTGAACTGCGAGCGCCACATGCAGAGCTGTTAACAGCTGGAGAGCATGAATAGAAGAGAGAGTCAACGCTTGACTTTGCAACTTTTGTGTTTGCTAGCTGCGTTTGCTTAGCATGCTCTCCAGCAAAGACAGAGACAGAACAATAACTAGAGAGGTAGGCATATGCATTGGCATTGTGGCTTTTGTTTGAAGTGGCGCTCAGAGCGTTGCCAGACCGTCAATTGCTTTTGATTTCCTCTGATTCGTGATCTTTTTTTTTTTTTATAAGATTTTGTCATTGTGTAATTTATCAGCACTTGAGGGGGGGTTGAAATTGAAGTGTTCGCATGAAGGCCAATAAAAACCTAACAACTACTCGTAACAATGCAATTGCGATAGCCATCGGTCATATGCGGGCATGATTATTTGAAGTGTCTCTCGTTTCAACGCAAGTTATTTAATGTGCTGTCATTACTTCAAATGGGGGTTGATTCAACCTCAAATAATTGCTGCTGCATGCAACATGATCGATCTGTATGCAGTTACAAAAGTGAAATTGGTAATGTATATTTAATGTGGGCTTTTTGTTATGGTTTGTTTGACAAACATTAAAGTTACATGTGGAAATTTTAGGGTGGAAGTTTCGATGAATGTTTAATCTACAGCTTGATTGACATAAATATGTATTAGTATCTATCTGTACCAAGATTTAAAATTCTCAAATTATGAAGTGCTGTTTGTTCTACCTGTGTCGTCACAAAAACCCATAACAAAAGCAAGCTCTAAACACACACACACGCAACGACGCTAGCTCACCCACACGCACATCTTTGCTTTTACATAGCGCTCTACTAAACTTGCTCTCTCTCTCTCTTTCCCATTCACTCTCCCTATGCATAATCTCTCTCAGTCAATTATGTTGTGCTGGCTTTTCATACTAGTGTTTACTTTTTGATTTGCCGTGCGTATTTGTTGCTGCGTTGCTTTGTTTACTCTTGTTTACTCTCGCTCTCTCTCTCTTTTCTAATACGCTCTGGCTCCCCCGTTGTTTTTGCAGTGGTATTGTTCTTTATTGCTGTTGCCTCTGCTTATTCTCTATAGCAAATGAAATATGTATTATTTTTAATTATTATTTGCACGTAACACAAATGCCATCGATTTTTGATTACATTTTCTTATTTCATAATATGACTAACCTTCACTGTCTGCCAGTTTTCAATATACCCTCACGCATACCAACTACAGGGTAAACTGAGAGTCGCGCACATTCATGGTACTTCGTATTTACTCGTTTCTTTGCCTTTGTCCGTCGCTTGCAGCTGCTGTCGCTGCTGCGCTAACTGCTGCTAGCAGACTCTTATTGGATTTCAGTTCAGAAAATATTTTCGCGCTGTGCGGTTGTGTGGAGCGGAAAGTTGCATTCGCTTTCAAATTGTCCAAAGATTTTTATTACATATTTGTTTTGTACTCGTTCGTTGGCGCATTGTTGATTTCAATTGTGAGAGAAGCGGCAGCAGCAGCAGCAGCATCAAAAGAACTGCAAGCGCTGGTGTTTGGGTTCTATTCGAAGGCGAAGTCGGTGCAATAAAACGCGGCAATAAATGAAATTTAATAAATAATATAAAATCTGTAAGAAATTGAAAGTGATATTTTGTTGACGAAACTACAACGGTAAAACAAAAACATCGCGACAACACGCAAATATTTTTTGAATGAAACGCTAAATAGAAGCAGCCAATAAAATTTTTGTAAGCAATAATTACAAATCTAACGGCAAAATATTTAAAAATAAAGCAAATATTTAACTAATACAAATACTTAAGTGCTTAACAGTTTAACAACATAAATTAAAAGTGTTTCTTGAGCGATTTCAACTGGAATTGAAGCAACAACAAATGCAATAAGGTACGCGACTTAATGAAAATGAAACAGAAACTCTCAATTATTTGTATGGGAGTAGATGAAATGTCTGCCCTACGAAAGGTGTACATAAACAGAAACACTCAAACACACACATACAGACAGACAGATGAGAATTGAAACCTTTTGTATGCGTGCAGCCACCACAAAACAAAATGCGAATAACTTTTTTTTGTGTGTGCTGCCCGAAATGAAGTTTTTGTCGCACGTTGAGAGCAAACGGATATAGAGAGCAACATCTAGCAAGGGAGAGTTTGGTAGAGTTTTTAAAAAGAGTGCATTTAATTGGGAGAGTTGTGCAGCATCTAAAAAAAAGTCAACGAATAATTATTTGCGTATTTTTGAGTGTTTTCGTGAGTTGGGTGCATAATAAATGGTCTTGTATATTTTTCAATGTCCTTTTCAAATGAAGTTCTGAAATGTTAATTCAAAGCGATGCATTTTGTTTCAATCAAAAATGTGTATGAGTGAACGAATATAAATTCCAGTTAAAAGACATCTTACCTGAAACAGTGAAATTTAGAAGGGAAGAAAATTACAATATCACACTTAGATAGAATTTTTTCCACAAGGCAACACATTCTAAAATCGAACTAAACATTTTTATTTAAAACTCTTTTGCAAATTAGTAAAAATTTAAATCTGAAAGGAAGAAAAATATTTTAATCGATTTTGCTTCTATTTATAATATGAAAATTATTATTTAAAGGCAACACTTCTTTTAAAAATTTATGATTTTCCCCAATGTATTAAACCTCATATGAATTCCCCTTGCCCAATTATGGCACGTTTCAAAGTCATAAATCTTATCAGCCATCTCAGCTGATTTTAGGTACAATATCAATTAACTTAATGTGTGGGGGACGATGACATTTATTAAAAAAATAATATATTTATATAATAAAGTTGATAATTACTTATTATATGACTTTTGAATATAAATTGCAAAACCATCTGTTCAGTGCTCTCATTCATTCTAATCCCCAAAAGATCTCAACTAAGTACATATATGCATAGCATATTGAAATATTTGTTTTGTTTATAAACAATATTGTAGCGCCACTTTGAGAATAAATATGTACAAAATATATTAAAAAATATTACATTCTAAATATTTACAAATAAAAGCTAATGTCAGCTAAGCTTTCAGTTTAGTTTTCAATATCACAATGTTTAGATATTGCTTAGATCTTTTTGTTTAGTTTTAACGCGGATAACAACTGAAATTTTATTAAAATTTGCGCTGGAAATAAATTTTAATGCTTTTCTGGCCAAGTTTTCAATGAGGATATTTCTTTCGCCTAGCTTAAATGGTTTTTTATTTAGCTTAAAGCTTTTTTATATTTTTCCCCATTTTTATTATGTTAACACATTTATGGAACAATCAATAAAACGGCAGAGGGTGAACGAAAAAAAAGATGAAAACAACAAAAGAACTAAAAATCAATTTATAAAAGCATCCATATCGTTGTCAATGTCGATCGCTAATGAGCAGTCAAAAATGAGGGGATCGAAAGGGGTATTCTAAAGATTTTAATCAGCCATGCACAGAGATTATCGCAACAAATATCTTAGACAATACTCAGTCTGCTGACGTTTGAAGGCCAGTGAAATTTAACGATACGCCTTTTGTTGTTGTTATGTTTGTCTTTTCGCTTGTTTTGCATTTGTTGTTTGGTTTTGGTAGCAGCGAACCCCCCTCTCTTTGGGCTAATCAACGCATGGAATGAAAGAAATGTTCATAATCTTTGCTCGTTTTATTATTTTGCTCATTTGTTGTAATCAATTTGCAGCACGTGTTTGCATTTCGATTTCGTTAAGCTTTCCATTTCATTTGTATTTTGCATGCTTTCAAAATCAATTTTCTATGCAACTTCAGCTGTTGTTGGCAAAAGGTTAAGAGCTATAAAACTTAAGAAAATAAATATTGAAAGCTTATAAGGATCGCCTACACATGGATATTTTTTCTCAGCTCTATAAAGTATTATATTAAAAAATATGCATAACAAAGCTGTCGGTCTGTGTGAATAAAACTCACAAACTTATGCAAATGCATGAAATGAATTTTTGTCTGCTCTGTTTAGATATTCTAATGAAGTTATTTTTTTTTTTTGCTGCTGCTTACGTTTTTTTTTTTCATTTTGTATTTTAATTAAATTTTGCAAAGCACTCACAGTGACACAATTCCTAAGCCCTCAGGTGTGATACGGTTTTATATACATATTTTCATATTTGTTTCACTCGCTGAAGTGTCATACAGAAAAAAAAGGGTAACCTACTTGCTAGCGGTCCCTCAACTGCTTCGTTTCCTAACGGACTTACTTAAAATGTTATAACCATAAGTATTTATTTTGTAGTTTTGTGTAGTTGTTGCTGGTTTGCGCAATTTGATGATGTGCACAAAAGTTTTGGGTGCTTGAGGTGGAGATTTTTTGTTTTGTTTTGTTTTGTTTTGGACTCTCTAAAGTGCCGTTAGACTCGCAAGTGACCCCTCGAGAATTAATGAATTTGTGGCATAAATGGAGTACATAAACAAAAGCTTCTTGAGCTCGAGGCTGTGCAATAACAAATACATGCTAAGATTGCTCCATTTAACTTTTGCAAATCGATAAGAAATTAGCCGGAACATAGGCTAGGTCAATGCGAGTATTTCTTCTAAAATCATTGTAAATCAATTAATAAGAATTATAATCAGTAGCATAGTACATCAGAGTACTAGTATAATCAAAGTGCTTGGCTTGTGGACATTGGACTTTATGAAACGCTACAAAAACAAAAGGAAAGAAACCGCAACACAAATTATTGTTATAGATAGACTCAGTTCCATTGTTAGTCTTATCAATCTAAGCCGAAGTCATTGCCATTAAAATTGACTTTGCATTATATATATGTATATATCAATGTGAAACGACACAGAAATCGTTGTGTGTTCATCAAGGGAGAACCCCCCAAAAAAGTAAACCTTGGAATGTGAGGCGTAATGGCCTTAGCTTCCGCAAAATATTTGATGACAAATATATGATTCCGACGAAGCGGCCGATGAATCTTGCTCAAACAGGTGTAAATAGCTGGAACGAGAGTGTTGAAAAAGCGAGAGCGTCAGAGTAGATAAGTATTAGTAGCATAAGATAATGAAATCAAACACGAAATTCATTGATACGCAAATTGCGGGGTCTAAACAACAACAGCAACAATCACCCGAGACTGTGAATAGATAGAGCTTAGCGAATATATACTATGTATGATTAAAGTATTAAGCGTGTTGTTAATCGTTTGCGTCACTGAAACAAAATTTTGTGACAATTGTCTAGGTAGATTTATTGCTATAGGGTTTCTTGATCTGTCAATCAGCTGATTCTGATTTACATTTCGATTCTCAATATGATGTGTAATTTTGCATTAATTTGCCATTCACGCAATCATTTGATACCTCGCCAGGCGGCATTTGTTTTCTATACGATACTTTAGACGAGGTCGTTTTATGCTTATCTATTTTGTAATTGCGCTTATCTTTTGTGCTTGCAAGTTAATGATAAACTTGTCGTAATTAGTTAAATGTTCATGTTTCTAGGCAAACGTTTGATTAAGCATCTAAAACAAGTTTCTAGAGTTAATTATGTTTAATTGCATCAAAGGGGAGCTTTAAAGTGTTTATTATGACATTTTTATTTTGAAAGTTATTTAAATATTTCCTGATATAACGGCTATTTTTTTATTATTAAATATTTTTGTTTATTCTTCTTAATATTTGTTTAAGTTTCTTGCTTTATCGCTTTATTTTTATGAGTTGCACACATTTTATAGCATTTAATGGCATTTCCTTTTGTACCTGAGTTTGTTTATTGATAATTTAATCACATGGCTATGAGCAATTTAGTGCTTACTTAATGACTAAACAATAATTAGGGTTTTCACTATCCTTTTGCAGTTTTGGGAAGTCAAAAACACGTATTAAAATAAAGTATTGGAGACTCTCGTTCCAAGTACTAGTTCACAATTAGCTTATTCAATTCGTTTTACAGATGTGGAAAAATTAATTTTTGTTGATTATTTAGCTTTGTTGCCAGTTGCCAAGCGTCTTTCACATAACCTTCTCTTGAGTGTTTCAATACAATTATTGCGCCTACGTCAGTTGTTATTTTCTTACTTTGACGCATGTTATTCTCATAGGCTTTGCTGGGCCTTCAAAACAAACTGTGCGAGATGCGACACCTTTAATTGAATCTGATTAGGCGTGCGACATCCACGCACAGAAAAAAATAGTATAATTATTTAATTAAGCAAAACCATGTTGGCATCTCCTTTATTATTTAAATGTAAAACAAAAGCACAGAAGTCACAACGGATTTCACTTGTCTTCAAGCCAAATGACAAACGCACAGTTTTGTTAACGCCTACGAGGCAAAAACACAAATAAACCCCCAATGGCGAGCCCCACAAAAGTCAAAAAAAATGCATTCGAACACCATGGGTAACCTGTGATATTTATGATATTGTGTGATATTAAGACATTAGCTTATAGTGCATGAACTTTGAGGCAGACATTTTCAGAAGCATTATATCACGTTATATAGGATTTTGTATGCAAGTTGGCTTAAAAAAGCAAACTCTTCTTGTTTTGGGTTTGCCACTGGCAGCTGTCAAGCAAAAATAAAAATTTGCCAGACCTTCGAAAGTTTTCCAGTTCCGTGGGTGTCTTTTTTGGAACTTGTCAAGTGCAAAACAAACAGTTAAAAGCGGGTGGGTCGAGGTGGGTGGGCGGCATCTGTGTATGTGTGTGTGTCTTTGTTGCGGAGTGTTCAAAGTTGTTGCGTGTGCTTTAAGGTCGTTTTCACTGATGTGAAGGAACTACTTAGTCATAAATATTTTTGTTTAATTGTTGCCAAGACCATTGTGTCTGTGTATATTGTAGTACTACAAGTAATTGGAAACGACAACGACAACGGCAACAACTGTAAAAGCGACACTCAATATGACCGTTCAAGTTGATAAAAAAAAATTTCCTTTTTGTTGCCATTGAAAATTGGGTCTTGGTCGGCTGCTTGTATCCGTCAGATAGAAAACACACGCATGAAGGCGTACGCTGATGAATAACTAGACGGACAGAAAACCAAAAACCATTATATTTGTTTTCTAATTATATGAGTTCTTAGTTCTTTTGCCACTTGTCGGTAACTGGGTCAAGTCTAACAAAATCTAAAGGCGAATCATAATGAAAAAGTGAAATCGCAGCGTTTAAAATGCTGCAATTAATTTTTAACATTAACAAAAACTCTGACTCATTCTCTCTCGCTCGCTCTCTCTCTCTCTCTCTTCCTCTTCCTCTCTATTTGTTTATTTGTCTAATTATCACTTACACTTTTGCTTAGTAATTCTTGAGTGTCGCTGTTATTGCAAATTAACCAACTTATTTCTAAGTTTGACACCAAGTGCTAACACCTTGACAGCATTTGATGATGGCATTGCTAGACCGTCTACGAGTCTAGACTCGAGACAGAGGAGCAGCGTATTGATTACTTGAGACAAGTGTAGAATGAATAAAGCTAAGGGGTAGAACTTAATAAAGTGATTGCTTGTTATATACAAGCTATGAATATTAGAAAAAAAATGACAATAAAAAGTTTCCACACTTTTAAGTACTCACTGTACTATGCATAACTTCCTCAACTGTAAAATGACTCCTTCTTCTTTTGCTGCTGTCTGACAGCTTAATTAACTTTAATTACATC
The DNA here is from genome assembly GCA_018904305.1 of Scaptomyza montana. Lineage (NCBI taxonomy): Eukaryota > Metazoa > Arthropoda > Insecta > Diptera > Drosophilidae > Scaptomyza > Scaptomyza montana. The sequence goes on from JAEIGR010000027.1 coordinate 1,272,163, forward strand.
CAATTTCTCTGGCTGTGTAATCAGCTTACAAAAATCAAGAAATTATAATGAATTATTATGCATAATGAACTGCATTTTTGTAGCTGCTCTGTCTCTGTCTGTCTGTCTGTCTCTCAATAAGTCGCCCACTCTCTTTTTCTTTCAGTGTGTAGCTAATTGCACAATCGCTTCATCAGACACAAAAGTAATCAATGGACCAGTTGTTGCAGCTGCCGCTTTGCAGCTAAGCTCAGCTGCAGTCCTTTCGAGTGGGTTTCTGTATTACTCGAATCATTTACAAAAGCTTCTTCATCAGCCAATAAATTCAAAGCTATAAATTCGATGTTTTTAGTCTTGCTGTGCCCACAATAATCGGACACTTAATATTCATTTAACAATCGATCATTGTGGCAATCTATCATTGCACCTATGGCATAGTTGAGTCATTTCTCAATGCAGCAACTTTTGGGCACAATTCTGACAACATTCTGATGACGTTCATTGGCCACAAACTTAATTAGGCGTCTCGAATAGTTATTTGTGGGCAGCATGCGGGCCACCTTTATCGTTTTTTCTTATTTATACATATTTATTTGCTTCCCTCTCTCTCTGTCTCTCTGTGATTCTCTTTGTGTTTCTGCTTAGTTACTTATTTCCCTATTGACATTGCACTTTGCGGGTTTGATTTTTTGCCAATGACAGTTTTTTGTTTTCGGTCGTTGAATAAACTTGAAAACTTGTGTAGCTTTAAAGCTAATAAAAATATATTGAAAAAACAAAAACAACATGAATATCATGTCTTTTTTTATGCCTTTATGTTGACAAGCCGTTTTATTCAATTAGTGAAATAAATAAGCTAAAATGCTAAAAATAGCGAAATCGATGTCAATATTCACGTTTAACTTGCAACAAGCATAGAAAAATGGCATGAAGAAAGCACAGAAAACCAAACTCAAACACTTTAAAAGTGTCAATTAGACAGAAGCAAACAACAAAAGCAATAATTCGTGTTAACTGTAATCAGTCGCGTTGCAGACAAAGCTTAAACAATATATATATTGCGCATACGCAGCGTTGCACATGCAAAACTTTTCTGTGGTGCTGCAGTTGATACGCTCGTCGTATCCTGCAAAAAACCATTTTGAAAGCAACTTGCAAGCAGCTGCTAATTTACAGCAACAACAGAAATATGATTAACCGCAGCAGCAGTGGCAGCAGCAACAGCAACAGCAACAACCACCCAAAAAATACAAAACGAATGTTGCAATCTGCATGCAGCTCGACAACAACAACAACAACAACAACTGCAAGCACCAACTGCAACTGCAATTGCATGATTTTTGTTTCGGGTTGTGTTTCCAAGTCATAATGAAACTGAAAGCAGACAACGTGCAATGGCCAAAACAGTTGGCGTAAATTAAAGTCAAGAAAAACAGTTGAGTTGAGTGAGAGACCATTTACACAATATTTTATACATATAGTTTTTTGCATCTGTTTCTTATTATTATTTTTATTTTTGTTGTTGAGCACACCCCGATTTTTCGCACAGTAGTCGGCAAATCGGCACTGATCTCTCAGTTCGTTATAAACTGGACAACAAAGTTTGTTGGCCAGGCCAAAGGCATTTGCTGCTGCTGCTGTTGCTGCTTATAATAACTACATTTGGAGCAGCCATTTGATTTGAGAGGTTTGCAGTTGTTTATCGTAAATTTGTCGCTGACTTATAGCCATCTACATTGGTAAATGGTATTAATACTCGCTTAAACGCCCTGCTGTGAAAGTACAGCGGCCCGATTGGTCAATTGTTTGATAATGGATAGTTGAACTAAATATTTGTTTATGTTATTTATAGCCAAATATTTGATATAAAGCTTAGAAAAGTAATAAGGAAATGGTCATAGAACTGAAATAGAATCTTTTTTATGATCCATAATCAAATTGCATTGAAAACTAGTCAAAAATCAAGATGTGACAATACATATAGAGGTTCCTTGGCAGTAAAAGGTTTGCCAGGACAACTGTTTCGACACGACTTCGAAACTTAAATTTCAACAAGTTTTGAACATTTTTTCATTTATGTTCAGATCTTTTTATGCACAATTTAAAACGTTTGTTCGTTTGTGTCATCTTTAATTTGAATTTAAAGCAATTGCAAAAGTGATATTTTTTCTCATTATAAAAAGATAATTAAAAATCGTATAGTCAGGTATTACAGGTGTAACAAAAGTCAATTTTAAATGATAGATTTTGAGTGTATTTTTAAACGAATAAAAATCGTAAATAAATATGAAATATTATTGTACGCTTCACAACATTTTCGTGCTATAATTTAGTAGAGTAATTTGCTTTTGGTCTCCCAATTCGGCACGCTTCCCCTCTGTGTTGCACACTTTTTACATCATTTATTATGTGGGCAATCGGGTAATGATTGCGTTTTTGAGTTTAAATTACTTTTAAGTTATCTGCGCAAGTACGAGAGTTTTGTTGGCTCCATTGCATGTTGTAGTTTGTGGCACGCTTCGTTGACTGCCGACTGCGTTTATCGGATCGTTCAGCTGCAACTGCAACGGCAACAGCGATTGCGATTGCATTGACTGACTGATTGAAGTTAGGCTACGCAGTCAGCCACTTAAAAATGATTTCTGATTTGGATTTCTGCTATTTTGTTGTTGTAAGAAGTAACTATCGCACTTGTAGATGCAATTTAAGCAGTAGGCGTGTGTGTTGTCTGCTCGTTGGGCTTTTGAGTGTCAAGAACTTGTCTTGGCCATAAAAGAGAAACCGGCAACAATGTGCACCAAATGCACCAAACAAGCCAAACAATTTGATTGCTCTTGCTGTTATTGTTGTTTTTGTTGTTTGTTAAGTTCAACCAGTTTCATGGCTGAGCCACTCGACGACTTTTATGGTAGCTTGCAGACATCAGCAAATAACAAGAATTGGCTGTCAATGCGCAGGTTGAAGTCATGGCTAATACCTAGGCCATAACATTCGGTATGACAACCACAAAAAGGGCGAGTTCAAAGCGAAGTTTTGTAGTCAACAAATATGCAAATGTTAAATGTCCATGAAGGTTATGCATATCCTAGTATATATATTTTGTGCGAAGGGGTTTCTTCTATTATTTTTTATTGAAATTCCTTATAATTATTTTATTGTGATTATTGGTTGATATACATAACACCTTTCCATATTGAATCTTTTTACTTTCAATATTCATAGTTTTATCCTATTTCGTTATGCTGCCTTTGAATGAACTTCAAATATTTTGACCTGCATAGCCAAGCATAACAAAGTCAATAAACCCTTTATCATCATCAAACAGGCATAATCAAAACAGAAAAGCAAACGAACCAAAACAAGTTTTAATATTGCAAATACTATATATAGTATTTTATAAGCCAGTTTCGGTTTCGGCCACTAGAACCTACTCTAAATGCTGAGGACGTGTGCACTCAAGCATTGCGAGGCGAGAAAAATGGTTAAAAATGGCGTATTCTTAAAACTAAAAGAAAAAAAACTTTAATACTAGGCATAACTCAAAGGGGATGGAGCGGTAAGGGGCAGCTTATATACATACACATAAGTAAGTAAGTAAGTAAGTACGAGTAAGTACCTACGACAAGGCGAGACGACGTCAACTTTCAAACAGACAAAGCGCCTATGAACCTGGCAACCGGTTTGCTGCTTTTCAGCTTTTAGCTTCAAAGTAAAACTACACAACAAATGGCAAAACTTGAGCTCTCGAGTATCCATAAACCAAACAAGCGACAGCAGCAAGCAGCAGCAAAGGGCAGTTGATGTGTAGAGAGATATGTACTTGTACGAAATCAGGTTTTAAGTTAAGAAGCTGCTGCTGCTGCTGCCGCTGTCCAATAGAGCGCAGGTAGATGCACCCCAACTTGGCCAGGAGCAGGAAATCGTTGGCCCAGACCAAAGCCACAAGCCAAAGCAAGCGACACACACAATAAGCTGCGTACACTAAACAAAATTATTAAAGAAAATAAATGTAATTCGTTTATTTAGTGTAAATGTAAAAAGTTTTCTTATGCAATTTAATTTACACCCAAAATTTGTGTGAAGTATATATTTTTATTTCCCACACTTCATCTTTGTACCAAACAACTAAAAGCAATTAATGACTTATTTCAAGCTAATCTTAAGAACTTCTAACCATTGAGTTATCTAACTTTAAGTTTGAGTTCTCTCAGTGGAGGACCACTAACAATAAGTGTTTTGTGTGAAGCCTTTTTGGTCAATGGCTTTTGCCTCGCAAAAGATCAGCAACAGCAGCAGCGGCAGCACTACCAGAAGAGACACCAAGTTGGGGCGAAGTCGCCGCCGTCGTCGTCGTCATCGTCATCATAATCATCATTCATTTTTCATTTTTCATGGTTGAGTGCCTGCCATGCAGTTAGCTCTGATTGTTTACAGCTGCCGTCGAGTCAAGTCGAGTCTAAGCCAGAGTCTGAGCTCGAAAACTGGTTTCTTCGTTGTCTCAAGTCTCGACCCAAAGGCGTCGCACAGCTGTTGGCCAGGTTCAGAAATTTAATATGCTCTCTACGCAGGATGCAGACAGACAGACAGACAGACAGGCATACTGACAAACCAACAGGGACAGACCCGACACAAGTACTCAAGTGGATGGCTGGATGACTGCAATTGATGTTGGGAGCAAGAGCAGGAGCAGGCGCAGCAGAAGAAGCGGGAGCTGGAGCTGTTAGCCAGGAGCAGCGGCTGCGGTTTGACCTAAAACTTTTCAAAAGACGTCGCGTCACGTCGCGTTGCCCCCCTTCTATCCCTCCACACAACAGCGCATATGAAAATGTTGAAATTTTGCTTTTGGGCCAAAGCTTTGTTGGTCCGATTCTTGTCTCGTCGCTTGGTTTTTTTTTGCAGTTCCTCCACTTTTTTTATATTTTATTTCAATTTTGTTGTATATATTTTTTTTGCAACTCATTATTTTGCGGTTGAAGAAGTTCGTTCTGGGTGCTGCGGGGCCCAACTTCTGCTCTGGCGTTGAAGTGCATAAATAACTTTTTTTTTTTTCTGTTCTGTAAAACGGTAAACGATATACGCTGATGTTGTTGTTGTTGTTGTTGTTGCTTGTCTTTGGCTTAATCTCTGGGGCATTAATATACTATGTATGAGCGTTGGCTTAGTCAGATTTCAACGAGTTTTGCTCGTGGGTGAAGTTGCAATGCGATGAGATGAGTTAAGATGAGTGGCAAACTGATTGCGTTGGTCAGCAGCAGTGTAGGTTTAAACAGAATAAGTTTTACTAACGGGTTCTTTTCTGTTTTGTTTTGTTATGTTTTTATTTATTTTTTTCGTGTTCAAGGCAGGGCAGGAAATGCTTTAGTAAGTATATAAATAATACTTATGTTTGGCTGGTTTATTTATTTACCTGCCTTTACCATAGAAGGTCTTTTAATATTAACCTCAATTAATCTTAATTAGCTAACATTTATTTCACAGCCTACGCTCTAAACTCTAATGATTGTTTATTTATAGTTAATTGCTTTATATTTTGAATGTTGCAGATCAAATATCATTAAAACTGTTTTGTATAGTACATGAAAATATATTAAAGACGTTAAAACGACAAATTGTTGATTAATTAGCCTAAAATACTCAAAATGTTTTAGTTTATAAGGCTATAACTAATGAAGATTATTAATCTTATCTAATCTAAACGAAATTTGTAAACATCTACATTTATCTCATTCAAATATTTAATTTCCTGGGTTTACAACAACAATAAAACCCGAAATGCACTTATATTTTTATGAACTACATCTCTTCAAAGTTAATTGCTTGTCTTTTTTTATTGACTCTTTCAATTCTATTAAAGTATAGCGTATATAACGTATACGAGCAGTTTCAAAGTGCCTTTGCAACTGATTTTTGTATTTATATTAATTTGCTTTGGTGTCTGTGTTGCCCGCTCTGAAAACAACAAAATAAATGCCAGTCCATACATAAAATACTTATTGATGTCATATAAATCAGCGCAACAGCTGCTCAGTTATAGATGCTTGTACTACAATTTCTATTGGCGCTTTCACTTGCAGATGTGTTTTCTTTCAATTTTTTGCGCGCTTTTTATGGTTTGCTTATTTTTGTATTAAAAGCGGCAAAGAAAACATTAATATTTTTTCTTAAAATATATTTTTTGCACACACGCCATTATTATTTTTGTTAATTCATGTCATACATTGTGCATTAAATTTATTAACAAAATGATTTTCGTTGTTAATTTTGCTAAATTCAACAATAAATTCATTGATTTAACCCAATAACGTATTGCGTTTATTTTCTGTTGATTTATTTAAAGAGTCTCAATGCATAAATCAGTGCAGCAATAATAAATTAAATGTGCGTATACATTTAAGTATTTACAGTCCTTCGTTTGGGGGGGGGGCTTGCCTCAAGCGCATCCGAATATGAAATAAAACAAAACAAGGAAGTTTATTATATTTGCTGTTCCTTTGTTGAATTTCAGTGAATATAAATACATAAAATTGCACATGCATGCAAATTGCATGTTTTAATGAAATATCAGCGACGTGATCCAAAGTTATACACCCCACACCCAATCCGACACGATCCTCCAAGCGTCGACACTTTCGTTTTTTTTTTGCCCCCTACCTGGTGTCCGAGGGGAGCGGCAGTAAGCGCATTGCAGTTTAATCTTTGATATATTGCCCGTCTTTAGCGTTGGCAAATGCGAAATTTATGCCGTTTAATAACATTTTGATTTGTTGTTCGGGCTCATCGCAAGTTTATTATTTATTTGTTCAGCTGAATTATGTGCGAAGTGGACCCTGAGCTCGATTTGTTTAGTTTCCAAGAAATAAAAAGTATTAAAAACAAAGAAATATGTTTGAAATATAATAATGACAAGAAAAATACATAACTTAATTTCTATCTTTTTCTTAAAACTTCATTCATGTTGCATCATTGATTTGACATTATCGCCGCCTGGCAATGTTCCCGACAAGTGACTCAGGCGCCCCCAATTACTGATTCAGTTCTCTACAAACACATTTGATTGTGATAAGGCAGCGAAAGTCCCTAGATTTAAATGGCATTTATGTGTGTTATCATTTAGTTTAGATAAACGAACGTTCCAAATTTATTTATTGTACATATTTACCAACGTGAGCTGTGATAAGAATTCCGTTTTGAAATGCGTTTGTTAAATTGGTGGCGATGAATTTGGGTCACCTGCATTTTGGAGTTGTGTTTATTGTGTTTATTTTCAATGTGGGTTGCTGAGAGTTTAATAAGTTGGGATTTGTTGATAGTAAAATGATTTATAGGTATTAATTGACATACTTCTAGCATAATATAAAAATATTTCTCTCTTAAAATATTTATTTTATTATCTTTTCTTGCAGAAAGCCTTATGTAGACAACTTTCATAAACTGAGAAACTTCAGCGATTTCTAAGAAGCAATTTAAGGTAAGTTTTAAATCCTTTAAAGAAAAAACCGACAACCTTTCAAACATTCAATTTCCAGCAAAAATAGCTTAGCATAATTGGAGCACATATTCAATTTAATTTTCAGTTTTGTTTTTTTATGGAAAAATTCCTTTGCACACATTGAACTGGCTTTCAAGCGTGGGCGCCATTGTGCGATAAATCAAATTCAAATTGTAAAAACAGCTGTGCAAATGGCACAGAAACCTAATCTGAATTTAAACCAGAATCAGAACTCGAACCAGATATATCGTTTAACCCAGTAAATATTATTTAAATGTGCAGCAACTTAATTAGAATTTATGGCCGCACAATTCAAATGTTTTATAATTATCGCATAAATGTCGTTAATATTTCAACTTGTATTTAATTTAATGCGCATTTCTATGATTTGCATGCAACGCAATTTATGCAACAATCAACTTGCCATTGGATAATGGATACGCCAATTGGGGCGTATGCAGGGCTCTTTAATGTGTTTTTTTTTTAAATCGAAGTATTATTTGCTTATGTTTATATTGGTCACACGATATGTTTGTTTAGCACAATGTAAGTTACTTTGAAAAGCTGTTTTGATAAGAAGCGGATAAAAGATTATTGCTTAGGTGTTAGTAGAATATCTTTAGTTGTGCTACCGGCAAATCGGTAAAAAGAGCTTATAGAATTAACATACTGAGTAGGAGTCTCAACTTAAACGATCATCTTTAATAAACAATACCGCAAAATGCGATAAAAAAAAACTTTTTAAACGAAGACCTCATACTCTATCCACACATTGCAATATGAAATCAATGGAATTTTCAATATTTATCTGAAAATTTCACATGAAAAATATTTATATTAATTATTTTTGTGCATAGTTATTAATATTTCGACACTTTAAAAATGAAAGCTTAAAATTTGAAAAAAAGAAACAATTGAATTAAAGTGAAAATTGTACGATTTGCAATGGTTTTTTCTCTGTGTGTAGTTGGTCAAATGTAAACACACAAAACGAGCAATCAATGAAGATACTTTTCATGCTTGCCGCGATAGTCCAGAGACAGCAAAATAAAAAGAGAAACGCAATTTCAGCTTATCTAAGATTTTATGCTTTGCATTTTGTTTTTGCGTTGATTTATTTATTTTTGTAAAGCTGCCATGACAAGTCAAGTTTGTTGTGTTTTTTGGCAAGGTTATTGCACACGAGAACTACTCGAAAAAAACAAACAAAAACAAACTCAAGAATAAATTTTAAGAAACGGCAACAAACAAACAAAGCAGCAATAAAAAAATGTATGCGATAATTAAATATTTGATATGTCAGCTGTTTGCTTGCTGGAGTTGGAGTCGTTAGTCGGAGCTACAAAGAAAAAGCTGCAGGGTAATAAAAATACAAAAACAGTTCAGATTTATTTACAAGAAATAGTATTGTCAAGCACTCAGAAAAAGTAGTCAATTATTGTCAAACAGAGTTTCGTTTCTAAAGTTGTTAAGAAAAATTATAAAACAATCGATTTTAGGAAAAGAAAAATATTTATGTACCCTCTTAAATATTTATTGATACATCTTTGGATCGGACATGCAGTGTTCAATTGTTGTTCATGTTTTTGTTTTTATCACAATCTCAATCAGCAGCTATTGGCTTGCAAGCCTTATCAGGCAACTGGTTGGGCAGCAACAACTTCCGCAAATGTCCAAGATTTATCACAGCTTGTTACTGCACAAACACCACATAAACAAACACACACACTCTCTCTTATACAAGTACAATTCATAACTCATTTCTTTTGTTGTTTCGTCGCATGAGCAATCACGCAAAATGACAGCACAACTTGTCGTGGCCACAACAACAACAACAATGCAAACATACTTTGCATATTAAGCACATGCCAAACACACAACAACAACAATTGAAAAGCACTTGCAAGGCGCTGTCTTGGTATTTGCATTTGCATTTGCATTAACCAAAGTGTGACCAACATTGAAAAAAATGAATGCATCTCGTAATGCAAATGCCAGCGAGTGCGAGACGCGTCTTTATGGAGCATTTTATTAGTGCCTTATTTGCTAATGAGCTTATCCATATTTATTATATGCATAAATAATATAGCATGCGAAGGTCTTTGTGATATCCAAGTACGGAAATTAAAATGTAAGTGAAAATGAACATCAGCTTAGCCTTTTTGTTTTAAGTTATAGTAATATAACTAACAGGAAAAGGAAACAACTTTCAGGATTTTTACAATCCATCATATCTCCTATTTATTTCCTGTTGCATTGCGTTCACAGAATAACTAAACTTAAAAGTTAAGTGTGATATGTCTCAGATTATAAGTCAGAACAAATAAGTTTTTGTGTTTGTTATGTTTTGACAATGCTAAGACTAGATAAATTTATAATTTTGTTTGATATATCACTTCCAATCTAGCTTTAAATCTCTAACAATTTTATACAAAAACAGCTCCGCTCTATTATTAAACTGTTCGCTTTTGTTAGTTGCCTAACACTTTGCAAAGCTTCTGCTTCTTACAATTTAACGCTTTTGTAAGAATCCATCAAGACACAATGGCAACATCTTCTTGCGTCGCCGCTTGCGCAACTCAACTCGTTTACAACCCACACAAACACACATAGATACACACGCACAACAAGCAAAGCTCACATGACACACATACCTGTAAAGCGGGGAGACACGCCCCCTTTAGAAACCCACCAAAAATATATTTATTATCATGTAAAACTTTTGTGCAACAATGCGACAACAACAAAAGCTGAACACAATCTACAGCCGCTACTGTGCAGCTGGCAAACCAACAACAGCTAGACTGTCCCCTGCCCCTGGTCGCCATCTGGTGGCAGCAAACAACGTTCAGCAATTTGTTCTAGTTGATAATTTATTTGAATATTTTGCTTAATTATAACAACAAAAGAAACACCAGCAAAAAGTTTTGCAACTTAACACAATTGTGCAGCAGCAGCTTGTAGAATGTATCTGTGAGATACACAAAACTGGTCAAGTTAAGTACTGGGCGTTTAAGTCTGTCAAGTGGCTGGCATTGAGCTAATCACACAAACAATACGCTAAGTGCAGCGACAAAAATATATGTATAGATATATAATATGGAAGTGTTTGTAGATTATATAAGCTATTTTTAACAAGCTTAATAATCATATTTTTCATAAGAACCAATTAATACAGTTCAACTTTTGTTTGATCGATTGTTCCAAAAAGTATAAAAATTATTATTGCAAAGATTTTATTTTGGAATATATGTTGAGGCTCTTAGCTTTACAAAACTAAAATACCCTATGTAAGAGTATAATAATTGTCATGATCGCTAATTAGTTACCCTCCTTCTCTTTTAACTAAACAAGGGGGAAGCACAAAATTCAAAGTCTGAGCGCCCCACTGTGGCATTATTCGAACTAAGCAATCTAGTCGAGAAGACAAATGATACTATGCTTAGCTTTGGAATTGACTCAACCGATTCGATGGCTTTCAGCATCCGATACAGCTGTGACTGGGCATTCTGGCTCCAGCTGACAACCACTTAAAGACGATTAACTGAACGTCCAGTTCAGGCGTTGTCTGGGCTTCTTTTCAACTTATAATTTGTGGTTCTATAATTTTTTTCTTCTTTCTTCATATGGCGTCTGATGCGAACTGACACAAGATTCACGCCGCAAGCGGCTCAAATCAAAACGTGCATAAATTTATATGCTTTATTATGCGTGTGTGTGTGTGTGTGCCACTCCCCTCTCATCTCGCCGCCCTTTTCTGTTATGCTGTTGTATCAAACAGTAGCGGCATTCATTAATCAAAGAGCAGGCAATCGGTTTTGTGTGTCTACTCCCATCAAAAACCATTATCCATTACGTTCAGGGCAGATTCGTAGCTTGCGTATTAGTTACACTTTAGCAGGGATTGATTGTGAGTGCCCCACGGGTTATTTACCAGAGCTACATATGCATGAGCTTGGAACTGATCTTTGGGTTGGGTTGAAGTTTGACTTTGGGTTGGGTCAAGGTAAGAGCCAAGTTGAGCTCATCAGAACATCAGCAGCGCTGCGTCTTTCTAAGAGCTTTGCATTTTTGGGTGTGGCCTTATCTGCAAGTGACAGACAAGGCCAAGGAATTAGCTTATAGCTCAGCCACTCACAAACATACAAATCTAATTGAAGTATCATGCATGAATCTGTTGTCTTGCCTTAGCTAAAGTTTACACTGGCATCCTTAACTTACTCAGCTTGAAATAAATAGTTAAAGAAATGTTGTTTGCACTGCGCAACGCATCGTTGACTAAGTTTATTTATTTGTCTTCTTATTGATTTTTGCCTTTGTGTTTGCTGTTGCTTGTGCATATTGGCAAATTTATGCAAATTTGTATTTATTTAATAAACACGCAAAGTGCGTTTCAGCCGCTGGAAAAGAAAGGAGAAAAGAGCTCTAAACAATCTGGTACTGCAGGGCTGTGCCTGGGTGGCTCAAGGGGTTAGTGTACATTGACAAAGTCACAGTAAGGAGAGTCAGTGGGAAATGTTTATTGGCAATTTGTTGTAACAACTGCAGATGACTATGCATAACTCAGAATACCAAATAGGATTATTCAAAGAGCCTTTATTTACAGAGTGACATTGTCAACAAACAGTCAAGTTAGAGGCAATGTCACTGCCTATGGCAATTGAGTGAGAATTCTAGAAAATTCAGATTAAATAACAATAACATAATATCATCATAATGTCTGAAAAATAAACTGTTTAGCACTGTTTATCAGAACTAAACGTTTTAAGTTGAAGTGATTGAAGGATAAGTAAGGTACACATAACAAACTTCAATCTTGCTAAAACCTAGTTTTTCTTTAAGAACTATAGAAAAAGTTTATGGAACAGTTATATCAGTATATATATGTAATGACTTTAAGGAATTTTATGTGCGTTCGTATTGAAGATATTAATTTTATATCTTTAATTTTAAACCAGTCTTACTAGTCTGAAATTGCTTAATGCTCAAAGTTTAAAGTGACAAAAGTTCATAAATACATATATATTTAAAGCTTAGCACTATAAGAAAAGATCATTAATTAATGTCAACTGTTGCAAAACTTAATTACTTCAAGAGTCAATATTTTGAGTAAACTTTTTTTGTTGCTTTATATGCTTTAAGTCGAGAAGCTCTAAAGTTTAAAATAAACTTTGTCTGCAGTGCGTACTTTGCGTATAACTAATTTGTCTTGATGTGGCATAATTGTCGTATCCTTTGTCATCAGTACTTCAACTTAGTTACCCAGCACGGCAACCGTTTTACTCTATAGACTATCAGTTATAAAAGATACGGCGCAACTGAGCATGAAATTGGCTGCGTGCTGTCGCCCTTCAACTAAAGTACACACCCCTCTATAGAATATAACAATATAGACCCTGACTTTCACACACATTCGTATTCGTACTCATTACACGGTCATCGTCATCGTTTGGTAGTCACAGTCGATAACATTTCATGTTTAAACGTACAATAAATATTTCTCGTTCTTTATTAATTTATGCATTTTGCATGTTGATTGTCTGCGTTACAGTTGACAAGTTTTCCACAACCCTAAAGATCTCAGGGGGTGGGTTGGGTTAGTGTACAGTTAGAATATTTATAGTTTGATAGTTAGTTAATCAGGTTTATGAGATAGGTAATAAGTTGTTGCGACATTGATAAAGTTTAAGAGCCTTGTTAATGTAAGTTAAATACTAATAATAAACTAACATTTTGCAGACTGATAATAATTATGAACAAATGTATTTTGTTGTTGGTTCGATGCCTTGTCTGACATTTATTTAACGCTTGTTCACCATTTATTATTTTTCTCTCTTTGCAGGCATCGCGGCAATTGCGCAACAAATAACATTTCTGTCTAAAGGTGAGTTCAACATTCAGCCATTTTTTTTGGCAACAGCAAAAAAGAGAAATATATACATTTAAAAATTAATTAAATACGTTTGTAGGCGTATCAAATGGCAAAGTTCTTATGCAAGAGTTGGCTCAGCGGTCATCAGTTGAAGTCACGGGTTAAAAGTTCATTGACTTGACAAATTTGTTGCCGTAATATATGTTGGTTGTCGCAGCTAATTGAGTCTTTAAAAGTTTTTAAAGCTATTAATTTTTTTTTTAAAGGAACAGAAAATAATTCTATGCTTGCTGCTAGTTCAACAAAAGTATCCCAGATATTTAAGACATTGTCAAACATACTTTAATTAGTTTTTAATAATTTTTCAAACATTTGTAATTTACCAACAACTTATTGTTATCTTCGTTAGACACACAAAATTCCATTCAGATCTTATCTAACAATAATAATCAAGTTGACTGCTCCACTGACCCACTGATTGTCCGGCTGCAAACCACACAACTGATAGCGTCAAGTGTTCCAAGTGTAAAAACTACAATGTAAACGTAAATTATTTCATAAATACCAACACCACAAACTTCTGCAAATAAATAGTAAAAGATAAACAGCTTTAAACAATTTCAATGCACAATGCCCAAAGACTCTCTCTCTATGTGGCTTTTATCAGTGTGCATTGTTGTTTATTGTTGACTTTGGCTAAATTGTCGACTCAGAGAGTCAACATGCTCAGTTTGCTGACCCAGTTGCCAGTTCCGCTGGCATTTTAAACTCCCTAATCAGTCAGAAGCAGTGATTTTGTGTGGTTCATTCAACTCCCTTCTGGGACATACAGAAAGAAATTGCTTTCTCAACGAATGCTTCCTGTATGATAAATACTTTCCAAGCCCAACCCAGCTAAAACCCGCCACTTCACACCATCCCGCCCCAATATGTATATATGTGTCAAGTTATTGTTTGCAACTTTATAGATACTCTGGCAGCCGCGAGATACTTTTCTATGGCTGCTGTTGCTGCTTTTGCTGACGCTGCTGTCATTGAGCTGGTCTTTTGTTTGGCTTAGCTGCACGCCCTTTCAAGGCAGTGGCACATTGTTAGGTTTTCTGGCAAGCTAAGAATAAACTTTGTGATATGCATAAATTCGGATACTTACTTAAATATATCTTTTCTAATTAAAACTTTTATGCTGACAACTCAACGCATTAGCTTCAATATTTATACGTAGTTTTAATGCATGCCGACTGTGCATCTGGCGGGAAATTAAATTTAGCGAATTTTATCCATTTCGCACAGTCTGATTGGACGCATGAATGATAAGCCGATGAACGCCAAGAAAACTCCAGGCGACAAGTCGGAAAAATACGTTACTTCACATGCGGTGCATATTTCATTCAACCACAACGTTTTCTTTACTTTTTGTGTTTATTTTCTTTATTTTTTTCTACTATTATTTGTCAAGAATTTCAATGAGTTCGTTTCCCTTTCGGTAGTCAGCTGTCGGTTCGAGCTTTCAAGCTAAAGCAACGGACAGCAATATTAAAGAAGAACCTTTTAAATTATTACTGAGTGTAAAAAAAACACAAAAACGAAAAGAAACAAAATGAACAATGGGCGTGGAAGAAGAGCTTTGTTGTAAAAAAAATGCTAGAAGCAAAGTGATTGCTTTTAAGAGATTCAAAAAAGATACATCGCAGACACAGACCAAAACTCAAAGTATACAAATATCGCTTAACTTTTTCGATAGTATAAAAACCTAGCATAACTTTGACTTTGAGTTACATATTTTGTTTAATTTGATACATTAATAATCATGTTCTTAATCTTCTTTCACTTCAACCAATATTGCCTTATATTAACATCACGTTTATCAATATTCAAATGCGCTGACTTAGAACCACATTTGGCATTCCCCCAAAAAAGTGGTTATGCCTTATGTTTCGCATGCCAAACCAAAAAAAGATGATTAGAAAAAAGCAAATTTTCCACATATGGCTAATTGCTATTTAGTGTGATGGAATAGCCGGCAACACCTGCGCTGCTTGTCCCATGAATAACCAAAAACACTTTTAAAACTTAACATTAAGTTTGCTCTTTTAGTTTTTTGTAGATGTTTGTAACGCATTGCGTCACACCTCAAAGTTTAACGATCTTTGCCTATGTGGGGTACTACATAAGTTGTTTGTTGGTGGAAAGTTGTTGACATTTTATGGGCCCTGTTTGTGCGGCCCTTTGCATGTGCGCCAGCTAAATACATAGTGCGATGGAGTCCATCGAATGCGTGCATGAGTGCAAGGCACAAGGCACTTGGCAAAACTTTTATGAGCCAATTACATGCAAGACTGAGCCGCAAAAGAACGTTTAGGCCAAATTTCGCATCCATCACATGCTAAACTAGCATCATTGTAAATTGTTCACAGCAGCAGCAGCGGCAATAGTTGGTTTTCTTCCTCTAGTTCGTACAGGTCCGATTCAGAGTCGGCCTGCGTCTATCATTAAACTGTCGTAAATCACAAGTAATTGACATTATACAATAGCCATGGACGGACAGCGACAGGGGCAGCGGCAGTCAAATGAGCAACAATTACTGTAAGATAGCAAACATTTTTTTCTTCAAATAGTACACGTAGCAATAATTAAGCTAAAGATATCACATGAGAAAGCATACACGTAAATGACGACTGTGCAAGCAAAACATTTTTATAGTTTTATTTAAAGAGTTGTTTAAATATAGGCAAGTGGAGCTATAGCGCAAAGGAAGTAAGGAATTTATTGCACAATTTCATACATCATATGGTGAACGTATATCAGTTATAATACTAGGAACCAACTCCCCAAAGACTCCACTCAACTCTATATTTTTAGCCAATCATAGAAAAAATAAATCGTACAAATACAATGTTTTTCATTTAAGACTAAAATTTGCCCAAATAGTTCGACATATTGTGGCGCTGTTCGACAGTTTGGCATCTATATGCATGCAACTTGTGAGTATCTTGAGTTAGCGATGCTCAGCGAATTGCAGTGCACAATTAAAATGCAACTGCAACAACAACGAGATAAACAGCGAGCAGTAAAACAATGGACGTACGACAAGTATTTTTAGACTGACACACTAAACAAAAGGCTGTGGCAGAAGACAGCACCTCACCCTCACACTCGAACTGCGCCCTCGCCTATGTTCTCACCCTTTTAAACAGAATGATAGAATAGACAACATTATTGCTGTCTTTGTCCGAAAGATTACGAAATCCCAAACAAACGATGCGAACGACAGACGGATCCACGTAATTCTATCTAGAATTCGCACACGACACTTCATTAAGATACGAAGAGGTCTGTATGAGGTTATAGGGGGTTGGATTGATGGGGGAATCTTGCCACAGATATATATATATATATATAAATAAACTGCAGCAGATAGTGGACGTAATTGCAAGATGTTAGCTAATAGCTACAGATGACGCTGCAAAAGTCGGCCGAAGGTGGTCAAGGTTTCATCATATCGCATAAATTCAAATATTTATTCAAGCTTATCAGGCCTAAAAAGAAAAGTAAAGAAAATAAAAATACACATATGTGATTGTTATAATAATGAATCATATAAATTGACATTTCACACGTTGCCATTTTGCTATCGGCTCATTTTTGTATTTTTTTTAACAGGAAATCAAATATTGAAATGCGAATCAAAGTTAACGCCACATGCGCCGGGGGTATGCATATAAACCATGCAAACAAAAATACAACACGATTGTTTGAACAATCATCAAAAGCATTGGCGAGTTCTTTTGGTCTCGGGGTGTTGACTCTCAATGAGCCATTGACTGTTATGCATTTTTACTAATAAATCGTCGATTCAGGGTTTTATTTATGTTGTAAATTATTTATAAGTTTATTCTTAGGAAATTATGTGGTTATTCTAAGTTACAATTGTGATAATAATAAGTTGTTGTGTTTAAAGGTTTTTCTGTATTGAGTAAAGTATCTTGCCTGTTTTAACGAAGTTATGGAAGTCGAAAGATTTTACCAATGCAGAAGTCGATTTTTCGGCATAAAAATTTTAACATGAATTTTCACCAAAAATCACTTTTCTAACTGTAAATGCAGTTATATTCTTGAGGTCAAATCATGACTTTCAGCATATTGCTTTTGAAAATCGGGTCAGTTTTGACAAAGTTATGGAAGTCGGAAGATTTTACCCATGCAGAAGTCGATTTTTCGGCATACAAATTTTAACATGAATTTTGACCAAAAATCGCTTTTCTAACTGTAAATGCAGTTTCATTCTAGAGGTCAAACCATGACTTTTAAGATATTGCTTTTGAAAATCGGGTCAGTTTTGACGAAGTTATGGAAGTCGGAAGATTTTACCAATGCAGAAGTCGATTTTTTGGCATAAAATTATAACATGCAATAATTGATTTCAAGATGTTTTCACATCTCCGGTGTGATCGGGCTCACATTGACTTGTTTTTATTCTTCTAAGTCATTTCTTCCACATAGGAACATTAGTTAATTGCAATTCCAACATCTTAAGTTTTTGAAGCAAATGTTTTTTGTCAGTTGCTTTACTTGCAAGTCAATTGCTTTTGCGTCTCTCTGTCAGCACGTCAAGCAGTAAAGTTTCCACTAATTTGTCATATGAGTCATAAAAATGTTTAAAGAGATAGAAACGAGAAACATGTAGAATCATAAAAAAACATGTGGGTCAAATTTCGGCCACACACACACAAACACACACCCGAGGTACCAATAAAAAAAAAAAAAGCCAAACTGCAGCCAAACAACAGCAACCAAACCAAACTGCCGCCAATTTATGACGATACTCCAACAAAAAAAGTTTCAAGTGCCGAACCCCCGAAAATAAAAAAAACTAATTGCATTTCCGGATATGTGAACATATGTAGGGGAAACATAATTCCATTTGAAAAAGTCATAAATTAACAAAACAACTTCCGATGGAAAAAAAAACAACAAAACAAAGCAAAACAAAAACAAATGAGGCACAGAATAACAAGAACAAAAACATGATTAGAAAAAGTTGTCAAAGGGTCGAAGCTATAACAAAAACAACAAAAACAACAACAATAACAACTTGCAACGATGCAAAGTGGCATGGCTGCCGCCCCTTTCAAAACCAATTGAACTGAGCGTTCTATAGGAATGCATGGGTGGAGTTGTCTGCAAGGGGGGTAGGTAGGGGGGTTGAGGTTTTGGGCTAGGCAGTTGTCGGAGAGCCGTTAAAGCGTGAAGCTCAAAAACCACTTAGACGCTCTATATGCAGTCTCTCTAATCCAACCCCAACCGAAAACCCAACTCTCAACTCCAGCTGCGGCTTCGGCTGCGGCTGACCGCCTGCCACATATTTCATCTGGCATTTAGAATCTTTTTTCTTTCTCTCTCACAGCAGTAGGGCATGTTAATTAGTTCTGGCTGTTGTGGCTTGTTTATGCTCAGTGTGTAATCAAAAATTTCCAGCCTCTGGAATCTCTTTGCGCTGCACTTTTACCACACTGAGTCATAATTTCTTGATTCTTTTTGCGTGCTGCAATTAAAAAGTAAACCAAATGTTATAGCGCCTATTTCTTGCGCACTTATCAACGACATCAAATTATGTTCACAAAAAAAATAGTTTGCTGTTCTTTTAGCTTTTGCTAAAAGAGTTTTTCTAACTAAAAACCATAAAAAGAAAATTTAGAACCAAAACGACGACCAGAGACTTTTTAATAGGGTGCTTAAAAAGACACACGGGTGTTCGCTGGGGCGTGTTAAAATACGATAACGAGAACTTAAACATAAATTTGCTAGACTAAAACTGTGTCTGGTAATAGGCTCCATCCAGATTGTAAATGGCCTGTGCTCAGTGAGACAAAACGAAGCGTTCTAATGTGTTGAGTTGAGAGTTTGACATGGCCACTTTTTATTATGCAATTGTAGGGGCATTTCTTCGGGAATGTTTACTCGTAAATATGCTGGCAGAAACATTATTAAGTTAATAAAGTATTCGTCAAAAATACTAATTGAAAGTCTTTAAGTATATACTAAGTGGCCTAGACGAAGATAATTTTGTTGGATAGCCCATCATTTAAACAGCTCTTCTCGAGCACGATTTATTTGAAGTTCAATGTTGCTCTTAAGAAGACAAGCTGACAAAACTAATAAGTTATTTATTTTGAAATACGAATCCAAAAAACCTTTAACCTTTTGTTTAATGTTTGATTGCGAACTGTGAATTATTCAGTAGTTTCTTAATTTGACTTTGATATGCTCTTGATTTTCTCCAAGCACGTATCAAAATTCGATTGCCAAAAATAATTTCATTGCGCCAACGTTTTCCATTATACAATAATTAACTATGCAACACACACACACACACACACAACACAAGCAAAAGTAAGTGTGTGTATGTGTGTGCCATATTGCAGCATTTTCCGTTCAATTGTTTTATTTGCGATGCTAAAAATAAAAACACGAAACATTTTACGTGCTGATTAAACAGCGTAAGGTATGCGAGGAATTGGCGCGTAAAAGATTTCGTTTGATTTCATTTTTGTTGCCAGCGATGCCAGAAGGATAGTTTAGGGGCAAGCGGCGCGGCCGGAGACTGTGGCGAGGCAAATAATTTGGGACGTGTGGAAACGTTCAGCTAGATATAGACAACAATTGGAAAGCAGGCGAAAAAAAGCAAAGCGTTAATTAGACGGCGAACGCGCGAAAAACAAAACATATACAAGCAAAGTGAAGATGTTCGACAGCTGCAATTTTCTCTGTGAAAACAAAGCAAATTACTTTAAGCCCACTCCTCTCTTCATTGACTGTTTTACCCCCTCATCACACTCTGTTGGACAGACAATACTCTCAAGTCGATACTCTCGATATCGATTTCACTTAGAGTTGCGGGGCCGTTGGGGCTAAAATAGCCGAAACTCACGTTTGTAAAACTCGTTCGTTCGCGCATGCGCTTTTCATTTTCAATTCAATGACAATTTGGCCGCCAGAGAGCGCTAGCAGGCAAACAGAGCAACAGCAACTGTTCCCATTTGCCGTTCTAGTTGCTGCTGCCTTTCGACTCCTCACAAACGATTTTTCATTATACGATATATACAAACTCTCGCGCACAAAAAAATCTCATAAATTCTTTCGGGGGCAATCGCCGCGCTGCGAGTTCCTTTCTCTTCTTGGCCATCATCGTCTATCGACCTGGCTAAACACTCACATAACTTGGTCACTGGGTCGGACGCTTAGCACGTCTGGCACTCGTTGATCTTGCGCCACGATCTGTTCTGGCTGCTGCTATTTATTTATTTATTTTATTCACTTATGCATCATTTACCAACAGGTAGCTATTGACCAAAAAAACACACAAAAGATAAGTGAACTTTGTTTATCTATTAAGCACTTAGGTGGTAAAGAAACAAATCCACATGTGGTTGCATTTTATGTGCTTTTTAGGACGGTTTCCAAGAATAATGATCTAGCAGTTTAACGGGAACAGTGGGAAATTTGTGAAAAATTGTTTAAATATGTCTAAAATTATGCTCTATTTATTGAAGAAGAAGTTAAAAATTATATTCAAAACATAGTTTATAGATAAATTTAACTAAGAAAACCATAGAACTAATCAGATAAAGATATTGATGCTCATTTGTAATAGAAAAAAATTTGTTATAGTAATCATACGTAAGGAATCAAATTTATAATCTATGATATGATATTGTAGATCAATAAAAAAAGTAATTAAAATTATTCAAATTCCATTTAAAAAACGGAACAATATTTCTTAAGTTTATGTAAATACGAACAGATCCATTAAAAAAGTTTTGGTAAATATTATTCGAAGTTTCGTTATATTTCTTTACTGCTTAACTTCACTATCACTTATTGAAAGTTTAAAATGATCAAATGTCTTTATCATTATTCCCATTAGTTTCCAGTTGCTGCTTCTGTTTCTATGTTCAACATTCAAACATTTAGCATATTGAATCGAATTGGCGTTTTAAATTTACATCGCTCTTTCGCTCCGATCTTATTAATTACCATTACAATCAACAAGCACAAAAAAGCAATGACCTGCAAAAATAACCGAAACAGACCTTTTCCTCGCTGATCAGCCTCAAAAGCTTAAAACTCCAAATTATGCATGGCTCGATAAGAGGCGAAAGATTGAACCCCACGTGAGGGAGAGTCTACTATAATCAAGCGCGGACCGAAAATTATCATAGGTCAGAGTCAACGAATTTGACAGCGTACCTAATGAAGTAGCATTGTAGAGGTGCAGCAGCAGAAGGGGGGGCAGACGCGACAAATGCTAGCACTGATTGCCAATAGAAATGAAAAATACAAGCAACAACAACAAAATTAGCCCCGTGGTCAAATGAAGTGCGCCCTCCTAAGCCGCTACAGCTGCGACTCCAACTGCGACTCCAACTTCGACTGCGACTGCTCCACTATGATTAAGTAGCGCCTCCAAGTGGATGATGACTTTGTCGATGGCAATGTTGATGTCGATGTTGCTGTCGATGTCGATGTCGAGGTGCTGGTCAATGGTCAGTGGCCAGAGGCAGGCAGCAGTAACAGCAACAAGCAAAAAGTTGATTACGCTGTCTAACATCGTTTTTTTTTTTTTTGCCTACTGATGGTTAAACTTGCAGCGGCTGCAGGCAGTTGTTAAATCAAAAGCGCCTAGTTTTAGAGTACCCAAAGGGTATTTTAACTTTGTCACGGTTTGTGATTTGCGTTAAAACTTGTCAAGCCTGTAAGTTTTGGCTGAAGTTCCATTTTTACTACATTCGAATGAATATATTCTGTAGTACTTTCAAAGCATTTGTTTTGTTATATTATTAGTTGATATATTTTCCCTTAAGATAGTGTATATTAGCTTCGATAATAGATATTAGGAAAATCGGTTTTCTTGTTTATCTCCTCTTTGTGTTTTTTCTTTTTCTATACGCTTATCCGACATCGTATTTCTTTTTGTTTTTTTGTTGCGTTTTATTATATATTTATAGCTGATTTTTTTTGTTGTTATGACAACGAAAATTGAATAGCCAATTGATAGGAAATTGGGTGAAATTTCCAGTCTTTGAGTTTTTGATTGCTTGCCACTTGCAACTGGCTGGCTGGAAGTCCAAGCTTGTTGGTTCATTGACTGCTTAACTGATGCAACTGCACAAGTTTGTAATTAATGCACATGATATTGTACTCTTTGGGTGCCGTATGATGTAAGTCAGCTGATTGGCTGATTGACAGACAGCAGCTAATGCCGCTACAAATTAATAATTGATTAGCCGCAGCGAATGCATCAATCAATTTAGGGGCGTGGCTGTTAAATAAATGAAAAGTGAAATGTAAAGATTTCCATTGTCGTTTATTTTGATTATGATGAATGGGAGAACGGTACAGTTAACGGATATGCTCTGCTTTCCGTACGCTGTGTATCTTGGGAATTAAGTTTTAAAAATCTCAGTCTTTAAGATACTTTTAACAAAACACACACAGACAAATAGCGACAGCTGTCAACGCGCCTTTGCCAGTGAACAGAAAACATAAAAATTTATTGCATGCCAGAGATAAAAAATCAAAACAAAAAAAGAACTGTAACCAAACGTTCGCAATGCCTGGCGAAAAGTCAGAGAGGCAAACTGCTTAAAGAGTATTAATAGCCATGGCGACCCTGGCTGCCCTTAAAATTCTTGCAGTGCGCTCTGTTTAGCCCGGTTAACAGATTCAAATGCATACAAAGGTGCGAGTTTGTGTGTTTTCTAAGTTATGCGGCCAGACAAATGGACGGCTAAATAAACAGACAGACAGACAGGCAGTCGGCTAAATGATGAACAATCGGAAGTTGGGAATTGCGGGCAATCAAACGAAATCAGCTAGAAAAGTGTCTAACGTTTAAATTTCAGATCTAGGAAGTGATTTTCGACTAAAATAGTTCCTTAGCTAAAATAAATTTTAGTTTAGGTGGAAGTTAACTCAAATAGGTTTCCACATAAGAAAGGAGGTGTTGGAATGATGATGATTAATTAATTTAATACTTGCGTGTTGTAAAATCTTAAAATATTCAAACAATTTATAAACCATTTACTAATGTTATTCCTTTATTCTTCTCATTCCAGGTAACTATAAACTTCAGCCTACTTAAAATACTCACGACTTGACGATTTGCAGGTATTAAATATTGGAGATTTCCTGATGTCAACTATTATAAAAGATAGCCGAACTTTTCACAGCGTTTTTAACCCCTAATAAAGGTCACACAGTGTTTTGACCTTTGTAGTTACTCTAATGTAACCGAATTACTCAAGCATTAAAGAGAATTTTGGTCACTTAAAAGCATCCCAAGCCAACAATTTACCCATAAACCAAGCACACTCATAGCTACCGGTTTTATTTTTTGATTCAAAACAGTCACAAGCGGAACCCAAAAAAGCGAAGAATTTTATAAAAAGAAAAAGAAATACTCGCTAGCCCTTTGTTTTTGGTTTTGTTTCTTATTCTTACGAGCATTAATTAACAACTTCCTCTTTCTTGGAGCTGCGTTTTGCGGTTTTTATTGCCATGCGAGTGATAATAATTATTATGATTTATTCGCCTTCGTATTCATCGCACATTTGACCCATATCAAAAGAAACGCTGACAACTCTGACCCATTTAAGCAATGGCTAAGGCACCAAAAATTTTATGTATAACCACACGTATTCCCTCCAAAAAAACGTGTTTAAAACAAAAATCATTCGCAAAAATGTACGGTACATTTTTGTTTGTTTTATTGTTTTAATTAATTCGAATTTATTTGGCGTTCAGTTTGTAAAACAATTGATGCAAAAACTAATACTTACAACTGAATACTTTGTTAATGTCTAAAGTAAATCTATTCAATTAAAAACATTTTGAGTCAACTTTTCGATCATTTTATAATACCAAATTGCATCCCTTATCATGTCAGTCGCATCCCAAAGCTTTCTACACGCTTGCGAAGCATTTTTTCTTTTTCAATGCCAAAATATCTGAAATTTGTATATCCGATCACTTTTTCTTTCGCTAAATGACAGCCAGTTAAATAATATGTCTCTTTAATTAGCCAGCTGGCGAACAAGTGAAAGTGTACGATGCACATCATGTCAAACGTAAAAAACAGAAGAAAACAAAACAAAACACAGCTACAACAACAGTCATTTTTGCGACACTGCCTGCAGTTAGTGTGCAACGATGCGTATGCGTAATAATTTTGTCCCGAAGCGAGATAAGCTGCGTTTAAGTGAAAACTGTGCGCAAAATCTGTGCTTAACAAAATTTTTGATATTTTTTCTATGCGTTTCAAACATGGCAAACGTGAGATAGACAGAGGTAGAGAGGGGGAGGAGGAAGGTGGGGTCCTGGGTCTAAGTAATGGAGCTTACTTAATTCAGTTTACGAGCATTTATTGGTGCATGATCGTTATGTTGTAAAAATCTGCGATCTGCACTTAAAGTCAAGTTTGGTGCGCAAAGAAGCGACAACGAACTCAAGTGCATTAACCTTAACAATCAGCATTAAATTGCCTGCAACAACAACAACATGGAGACGGCATGCGTTTGGCGACAACAACAACAACAAACAGTTGGCCTGGACCATGATCTTCAAGAAACCAGCAACACTTGCAGCCAAAGCAACCTGAGCCTCGGCTCGCGTTCATATGCAAGAAGCAACAAAGTTTGTTTTTTTTTTTTTCTGTTTGTAAAGCCAGTTTAGCAAGTTTCGACCGACTTCAATACAAAGTCCAGACAATGTGGTCAAAACGTGTTAGGGTTTATCTTACTGCAAACTGTTGTGACTCCAACTCTTGCTTGCTGCACCACAACAGTTGCCAATTAGTTTCCAAGGCAAATTTAATCCCATAGAAAACAAAGATACTTTGAACTGTGCTTCCAACCTAACTCACAACCATTTGAATATCGCATTTATGGTAGTCATACTCGTTCGATATGTATTGACTTCAAAATGCATTGACAGACACTTTTCTAGCGTTTGATTTGACTTTTTTAATTTTGTTGTTTTTTGCTCGAATTTGTACTTTCAGTTGTGCTTTTCATGCTTTCATCTGAAAATTCACTTGACAGTTTTATTTACGAGTTTCGTTTTTTGCACTTCTCTTTAGCGGCATTTGAGCTTTTTTTGTTGGAAACAGAAGGAGATAGAGTGACCGTCGGAGTGTCTGCAGCTTGCTCCAGTTGATATATGACCTGTCTCAAGCACTTTAAGCATTTAGTTTGCATCTTTGTAAATCGCATATGAATGTCAATTTGGGTATTCAATGCCTGCATGATAAGTGAGAGATATTGACTTCCTTAAGAAAGCTTCCATTGTATGGAAAATTCAAGCTCTAGAAAGTAAATGGCAAATATTGAAAGGAAAATAAAGCACAATAGGTCGTAAAAACTATACCTTTGAGCTTAAAACAACGATGCAGATGCTTAAATCAACGGGCCAACATTTTTATAATGTTAAAAATAATATTAATCTTTGAATAAATAAATCCTTGGATGTATTTAACATTTGTTTATAGATTTTACTTTCATTAAAAAAATATGGTCAAATTTCTATTGAATTCTTAGTTGGATTTACTTTAAACTATTTCATGCTTTGATTTGTATTCAAGAATTCCAAATGCCAAATTACTAATAAGATATTACAATGAACAATTGCACGGATCGTAAATGTAAAACGAACTAACTATTTATTACAAATATGACATTACGAGCAGCACTTTCGAGTATTGCATGTCTAATTGCTTTGCGCTTCGCGGGGTTTTTAGATTTTGAGTTTTGCGTTAGTTTTCATGACGTTAGGCAATTTATTGTTTGGTCTTGCCTGAAGAGATGCGATGAATAATTTTTTTTTTTTTTATTATTTTCTGTGTTTGGAAAATTACCAACAAATCGAAAATCGAATTTTCGCAATTTGCTGCCGTTAAATGAGCAAGACGAGTGAATGGAATTGATTTGTTACGGCCTTGGCTAAACTTTGTGTCTTACAGAAACGTTTTACAATAGATTTTGCTGACAGTGTTTTGTGGAGGGAGGCAAGCGGCACGTGCAACATCTATAGCTAGAGTAGCTGAAAT
Source organism: Scaptomyza montana (assembly GCA_018904305.1). Classification (NCBI taxonomy): domain Eukaryota; kingdom Metazoa; phylum Arthropoda; class Insecta; order Diptera; family Drosophilidae; genus Scaptomyza; species Scaptomyza montana. The sequence goes on from JAEIGR010000027.1 coordinate 1,298,605, forward strand.
TACGTAATTGTCAATAGCCAAATTGGTATGGTTTGTATTGTATACAAAATTAGGTCAAGACTTTAATGAACACATCCATAAAATTAGGTTGTTCTCGCTTGCCCAAAAACCCTGCCCACCCTCAATGCAAAACAAATTGGGACAGTTTATGAACCAAGATATAAACAAATTAATTTTATACTCAAAACAAATCATAAAAGCCTGTGCCGAATTAAACATCAGTTGAGTCATTTACGTCGTATACAATTTATGATGCCATAAAACTCATAATAAAAGGGAAAAAATGAATGAAATATTTATATACAACACATTTTTAATAGCACAAATATTTATCAAAAAGTCACCAGAAACAACAACAACCACAGCAACAATGGATCGAACTCAAGAAAAAACCAAGCACTTTGTTTGTTGTTTTTTGCCTGTCGATTTCTCTTGTGGTCTTTGGCAAGGCTATGCACTCATTCGCCAGGTGTAAAACGCGCATGAACTAAAAATGCAGCCAAAATATCAAAAGCACAGTTTTTACTAAAGGAACTTCTTAGTTGCATACATATATATGTTTAAGCCACTTGAGAAGATGCTTTTTAGCCGCTTGCCAAATGGATTCTGTGTGCGTGTTTTTTCGCTACGACTTTTGGCAGCAGTCATCAAAGGGTGGGAGTGAGGGAAAACGTTTGGGTTGTTAAGGGTTCCTTTTATGTGATTGCGTGCATTGAATGGGATTTGCGTGGCTTGCGATTTGTGGTTTGTACTTATGTTGCTGGCACTAGAGTTGCATTTGCTGCTTCTGATGCTGTTCATGCTGGGTAATCGATTCGTTTTTGTGGAAGTGAAAAATAGCATATCTGGAGTTGAGTTTATAGCTGCTATTGAATATGGCAATTTGTGTTTGCGCTTTATGGGATATCCTGACAGGTGATGTTAATTTTGTTGAGTATTGAACTTGATTTAAGGTTTTAGTTACAAATCGCAGAACCAAGAAAGATTTTTAATTGCCTTCTCATCTGTTTCCTGACTAGACAAATTTCCACCAGCATAATTTGTATCTTCACTTCCGCTGTTCCGTACATCCTCGTACAGATCTCACACTGATCTTGAACAATCGTCATTGAAGTTAAACATAATACCAGTTTTATATAACAATTGCCTCAAGTATACAGAAACAATCATATATGGGTATCATAAGTAAACAACAACTCCAACTAATTGCGTTGATCGTGTTTCTTCTCTCTGCGAACTGTCACTCAAGTCTAAGATAAACACATACACACACACACACACGCTTGTAATTGCTTCAATTATTTTGATATTATTATGTGTTAAAATGCTTTTTGTTCAGTTTATTTTATATGTAAGTATATAATTTTTTTCACAGTTGCAATCTTCTCCCCACTCTTGCAGCTTCTCTCACATCAATTCATTATGCCGCCGTTGCTGTTGTTGCCTGGGCTCGTGGATTGGATTCGGTGTCTAACACGTCTTTCTGTCCGGTTTGTCTGTCACCGGGTCTGACTTTCTGGCCATACTCGGGGAGTGCTCGCTAAAGTGTGCTCATGTTCATTAACGCCAAAGTTGAGGCAATTGTCGTAGTTTTTGTTGTTGTTGCTGTTGCTTTTGTCGTCTGTCAACTGTAATCTGAACGTTGAGTATCGCGTTGCGCCTCGCTCGTTGTCTTGCCCCATCTCTTTTCCCTTACTTTCATCTTTGGACTCAAGGCATATTCCATGGCTCATTGCAAAGTATTTTAACCCCCCGGCCCGCTCGCCATCCCATGTTTTTTGATTTTTTTCTTATTCTCTATAACAATGGGCTAATGGAATTGCCTAATAAAATCAGGTAGAAAAGAGCGTACTAAAAGTTCGTCTATTGGAGGCTACTGAATGATTTTCTTTTCGAAACTGATTTGATAGCTTAAGAATTATTAGCTAATGGGTATTTTGATAGTCGAACTCTCATACCGAATACTTCTAGCTCTGTTGTTGTGGCTGGTTTTGTCAGCTGTCAGCAGAATTATTTTACTCGTATTTGTTTTTGTTTTATTTTTGGGCTTGGAAAGTGTGACATTTTGATTAGTTGATAATTTTTGCTGTGCTGGCTTGTGATTGAACTTGAGGCGCCTGTAGGTTAATGAACGTCAAGGTTGCACTTTAAAAAGTGTCGTTTGTTATTGCTAGAATTAAGAAATTTTAGAAGATTTTATGTGCGGAGGGGTCAAAGTTTTGTCGAACGAACTAGTTTCCAACTAGTTTTCAAGTGAAAGAGCGCATGTCGGGAATGCTGTACTAGGAGAAATTACATGTGTATATCGGAATCTGGCAAAGTTATCGATAGTTTTAATAAAGTCTCTAGCTCTTAGATTCTTTGAGATTAACGCGAATCGACTCGGCTGATCAAGAATACATATGCTAATATGCTTCCTTCTTTTTCACAAAACCATTATTCCCTATATCCTATTTCATGGGTTCAGGTTCATAAAAGAGGTGAAGACAGTGCGAAAGCGATTGTAAATGAAAGGTAAAACGTTCTTAATGTTTTTTGCGTGTTAGTGCAATAAAGGCTAAATTGATTCATCAAGCGTTTGAGATGTTGCCATGCGCTGCATTTGTGGCACTTGCCACTTGCGTTGTTGTTGTTTAATCACATTCGATCAATTCTCTTGTTATTCGTAATTGATATTTCTTCAGTTGGTGCCCACAAGCCCCCGTTTTGTAGGCCCGCTTTGCGGTCGATTAGTTACTAGTCTCATCTTTCAATGAGACACATGAGAAACACATGCTACAGCCTGTTGCCAGCCCTTAGATGCTTCAGTTCCAAAACCTCTGAATCGATAACCGCAGGCGCAAACAATTGACATTTGATTGACTGACAGTTGTTTGTCATTTTTTTTGACAATAAGGAGGCAAAAGGAAATTGCTTTCGATTTCGTTTACAACAACGATCTGGAAGCGAAAAATAAAGCAAAAAATATTTGTAGACAGAGACGAATGCCCCGAAATTGCCATGGAATATAAAAATACAAACGACTGTAATATTGATTGGGAAATTCTAAGCCAAATTGTATAAGAAAACAACATGAACTATTTCTGTGTTGCGATTTCGTGGAGAAAGCACAATTGAGAATCAAGTCTAAGGTTCTTTATAATTTTTTGTTGTTGTTGTGTCGTGAGTTTTTGAGAATCGAGCGAATGGTTTTTGAGAAAACTGGGTCAAATCGCGTCGTCACTTGACATGTGAATGTCGAATTCGATTTGAATATCAAAACTAATTAGAGAGGTTGCGCAAATAGTTTCTAATGAAATTATCAAGTGGTGGTTCGCCCAGCAGCCAGCAACATCATCGTCAGCATCGTCATCATCTCGTTCATCTTCATCAGCTATAACAGCTCTCCATTTTATCATAAGCCAGAGATCATTTTGATGTTGCCAAACTATTTTTGATGATATTTTTTATTGCTATTATGATAGCTTTTTAAATGTTTGATGTTCTAATTTCGTGAGCCCAGCGGGCAGTCGTCAAAAAAATAACGCTTTGCCTTCATTTATTATGCAAATTTTTTCCATACTCAAATATTAGTGTTATGGCTTAAAGTTTTGGACAGCTGTCAAGATATCAACATATCAATTGCTAATATTTGTTTACAACACTTTTTTAGTGTCTTTGTATTTGGGTTTTAACATTGGCTGCTAATTTTCACAGCTTGTGTTTTGGTTTCTGATTTATTTGGTTGTGTTTTAATTTACTATCTTATTGCAGAATCTATTTCGGTTGAGTGAACTTTGAGTAAACCGTATAAAGGGGTTAATAAGCATGATGATCTTTTCTTATTTGCTAAATTTACGAGGTTCTATGAAGCAACAAGTGTGTTGTTTTATGATTGAGTCATGTACACAAAATGTTGTAAGCTCGAAATTGATTTAAAAATAAAGTGTTAAAGTAATGAAGTTGTAAACTTTAAGTTGTAAACAACGCTAATTCCGTTTAACATTTAAAAAAAAATATTTACTACACCTTTTTTTTTACATATCTAGTAAATATATTTTTAAATTATGTTTTTATTTTTTATATGCCCACGGCTTAAGTTTAACAAACATTTAAGGTTCACCCGTTCCATCGGCTTAAGCCACACCCCAAAAACAACAAAAACAACAACAACAAGATGAAAAGTCAGCTGCAGTCAATCTGTTGTGGATGGAGTTTTGCATGTCATGCAGACACACCCACCTTTAGTCCCCTCCACCTCCACTATTTCCATCACGATCAGTCCACAATTTGAAGCGCCCACTGTTGACTATAGCTAAGTAAATAGGCCGCTGGCGAATAAAAAAATAAAACGCCAAAAAACTTCGATGCGCTTTGTAACAGTTTCAGTTTGCTTCCTGCTCGACGACGACAGACGTTGTCAGACCTATTAACAAAATTGGCAATGCGTTTGAGCTGGCAGCTGGCAAGCATAGAGAGATGCAAATACAAATACAAATATAGATAAAGATAGAGATACAGATGCAGATACAGATACAGATACAGATACTACTAACAGCTAGATATTACTCAATCAAAGCTAAAGACTTCCGTGACCGTCTATGTCTATATTTGTTAGTTGTAAGAGCGACACTTAGCGAAATGAAGCCGAGACAAAGACAGAGAGAGAGAGGAGAGAGAGAAATGCACTCAACTGTCAAATGTGTGTTTGGCAACACAGAAACAGAAACAGAAACAACAACAAGGCTAATTGTCATTTTCCGACAATAGTCAAGGGGAGCAGCACTTTTATTTTAACGTTGCGCCAATTTTACTCAATAAAGCATAATACCCCCCCCCACCTCCCCACCTCGCTTATTTAACTTGGCTCAATGCTGCAGCCGTTGCAAAGCCATTGACCAACAAATGGCATTAGCCCATTGCACTTGTTTTTTCCAATTTTTATTATTGCCATAGAGAAAAGTGCTGGCCAGGTTCACAATTTACCACCATTGTCTTTGTGCAGTCACCCCACTGCTGACAGGGGGGAGGCGGGGGAAAGCCAGCTCCAGGAAACTGAGTCGAAAAGTGTTTTGTAGAACGGAAGTTATTAAAATGGTTTTAGTAGCCAACTCTGATGGGGGGCGAGCATTTCTGGTGCATTGACCACCGTTTGCTGCTCAATTATTACACATACGCAACGTGCGCCGAGCCAAGCACACAGTTGCTGGGGGCTGATATTTTTTTGTTTCTTTTTTTGTTTTCGCAGCTGACAGTCGCCTGTTTTCTGTGTGACGTTTGTGTGCGGTGCTCGATGGCAGTATTAGGGTTTATATGTCACGCCTAGAACTGTTGCGTGTGCGTTAATTTGACAACTGTTGCACAGGTTTTAATTTACGTGAAGCTGACTGATGTCATGATACCCAGCCTAATGATAGGACAGCTCAAACTGTGCACAAACTGTTGAACAGAATAATTATTATTGTGATTTTTGTTATATTTTAGTTTAATAAATGTTAACTAAGAATGCCAAAGTATATTAAAATAAATAAATACAACAAAATCGCAATAAAGCCATGTTATTTTTATACTCGATACCGAAGGTAAAGAGTATATTGACTTTGTGCAATGTCCGTCATGGTGTCCGTCCGTCTGTCCGTCTGTCCGTCCGTATGTTCGCAACTTTTTCCACACCCTTCAAGCTAGAGACTTGAAACTTTCCAATTCTCTTTATCTATGGGATAGTAAATTAAAGTGTCAAGATGGGGGTTCTACGATAACTGGGGGCTGGCAAATCGATAAATTCGATAACTCAAAACCGATAAATCCACATATTTCGCACATCCTTACAGCTAGAAGTACCAAATTTGGTAAGAAGATAGCTACTAGCAACCCCCAAAAAACTGCATCAAAAGTTTTGGAGCCACGCCCCCATTCCGCCCCCAGCCCCCCGAATTTTAAAGTCAAAAAGCCTACATCTCCCACAGTTTTTGAGCTATAGCCACCAAATTTGGTGCCAAGATAGGTGATGATGACCCCCTAAAAACTGCATCAAAAGTTTGGATGCCACGCCCACCAATACTTCCCTAGCCGCCCCCATCCACCCCAACGCTTCGTCAAAAACGGGAATGCGTGTATCTTCCAGAGTTGTGGAGCTAGAACCTCCAAATTTGGTAGGAAGATAGTTGGTAACGACCCCCAAAAACTGCATAAAGTTTTGGAGCCACGCCCACCCATTCCGCCCCCAGCCCCACCGCATTTTGAAATCAGAAATGGCTATATCTCCCACAGTTTTTGAGCTAGAGCCACCAAATTTGTTGCCAAGATAGGTGATGATGACCCCCAAAAACTGCATCAAAAGTTTGGATGCCACGCCCACCAATACTGCCCTAGCCACCCCCATCCACCCCAACGCTTCGTCAAAACGGGAATGCGTGTATCTTCCAGAGTTGTGGAGCTAGAGCCACCAAATTTGGTAGGAAGATAGCTGGCAACGACCCCCAAAAATCTGCATCAAAGTTTTGGAGCCACGCCCTCCATTTCGCCCCCCTTTCCCCACTTTTTTACAATTTTCGAGCTAGAGTCACCAAATTTGGTATGAAGATAGCATTTGACATTTCAGAAAGATCTGCATCAAAAATTTGGATTCCACGCCCACCCATACCGCCCCCAGCCCCCTTTTCCCACTTATTACAAATTTCGAGCTAGAGTCACCAAATTTGGTATGAAGATAGCAATTGACATTTTACAAAGATATGCATCAAAAATTTTGATGCCACGCCCACCCTTACCGCCCTCAGCCCCCTTTCTCCATCTTTTTTAAACTTCGAGCTAGAGTCACCAAATTTGGTATATAGATAGCAATTGACATTCCACAAAGATCTGCATAAAAATTTGGATGTCACGCCCACCCATACCGCCCCCAGCCCCCTTTCCCCACTTATTACAAACTTCGAGCTAGAGTCACCAAATTTAGTATGAAGATAGCAATTGACATTCCACAAAGATCTGCATCACAAATTTGGAAGTCACGCCCACCCTTCACCGGCCCCAGCCCCTTTTCCCCACTAAATACAATTTTCGAGCTAGAGTCACCAAATTTGGTATGAAGATAACAATTGACATTCCACAAAGATCTGCATCAAAAATTTGGATGACACGCCCACCCAAACCGCCCCCAGCCCCCCTTTCCCCACCTTTTACAAATTTTTAGTAGAGTCACCAAATTTGGTATGAAGATAGCATTGACATTTCAAAGATCTGCAACAAAATTTGATGCCTCAACACCCATACTGCCCCCAGCCCCCCTTTCCCTACATTTTACAAACTTTTAGCTGAGTCACCAAATTTGGAAGGAATATTGCTGGTGGCAACCCCATCTGCATCGGAGAATCTTTAAGGCAGCTTAAACCCCTGCCGCATCCTTTGCATTCAGGCCTCTTTTTACCGGTTTTAATTCTGGTATCGAGTATGCCGCAGTCGGTTGCGTCCGACTGCAACGTTTCCACTTTTTTTTCAATTAATATTTTATAGCTTGCTATAATAGTTAATTAATAATTGACAGGCTATTAACGGTTGTAAATGTTGTAACAATGATATCATTTGCCGGGCCAAATGAAGCCTATAAATAGTTGGAATATATACATTTGAATTACGACATTAATTTTTGTCACAATTTCAATTTGACTTTCAGTTATCTTGATTATTTTAATGGACATCATAACAGAGCTTAGATTTTCAATACTTACCGGCATAATTCAATACTTACCCCGCAGACTTGATGTAAAATGCATTTCGACAGCAAAGTCACCTGCAGCTTAACACTTGTGCGGTCTCCTCAACAAACGCCCAATGGGTAATGTGCCTGCTGAGCCACCTCTAGTTCCTCTCCACCATCCTCTCTCACAACACACAACGCTGACTACTTCCGCTCCGATCTGAACTGACAGTTGTACAAAGCTGTTGAAACCTATACGCGATAAGTTGACATTTTGCTTGAGGTCATTACTTGGGGTTGGGGTTACTAGGTCAATAGTTTATGAGGTCACATTTGTAGTGGCTACGTTGGGAGGGGAATGGGGTTGGTGTACGCTAATGGTGGTATTGGTTCGCTTAGTTAGTTAGCTAGTTAGCTGGTTAATGCCCGCTGCAAACATAACAAAAAATTGTTGCCACGCTTTGCTGGGCTTAACCAAATTATGTGGCATGCGATTTGTGGCCTGGTTTTTGTTTTTGCCAAATTATTATAATAATAAGAAGAATGAAAAATTCCTGTAATAATGAAAACTAAATGAATTTCACTTATGTGTCGTGCTTGCGCCAAATTAAATGTAACACAAAAATGTTTATGGCATGTCGCTCTGGCCCGGCGCTTTTAGCTATTTCGGTGATCGGGCTTTTATATATACATATGTATTTTTTTTGAGGGCTCCTTTTTTTCTAGGCCATGCCAAAATGTGCTTGTGACAAACGATGTTGCGCTTTAACCGGCAGTGCCATATGATTAAGTGCTGTTTCCCCTTGTCGCAGGTCAGTTCTAGGATATTCTAACTGTTCAAGTGTTGGGGGCGGAACATTCCAAGTTATGTGTTCCAAATTTCTTATCGAAATGGAACTGAAATTTGAGTTTTGCATGTACAAAGTGCAAAAATACTACAAAATTATGGCATATTAGGGTGTGCATTCAGAGCGAGTAAATGGGTTCGACAACCCAATCGCAGCTATAAATTGGCTTGTTTATGTGCAGCTAGCATTGCAAAATTGAACATGCCATGTTAAAGATACAAGCTGAATTTACTGTGCTCTAAGTTTGACATAACATGTTCTAAAAGGTAAACTTAAATTATTTACTGAATTTCAAATATAAACATTTAATATTATGTCTGACTTGGTGCAAAAACACAGCGGGCTACAAACTTTATGGTATTTTATGACAGATCAAAAATGTGCCTTAAAAGTGTGGGCCCAATTTGTAACTGTCAACTCGTGTAAACCGATTGATTGGATTTATGATTCTGAATTGCTATAAATTTATAGCATTTCAAATTTGGCAATTTTCTTAACGAAGCGCAAAAGATCAAATGCCCTTAATGTGTTTTTTTTAACCCCTAATAACATCAAAATGTCCAAAACATTTGGCATTTTTGGACCGCTTGCAAAGAAATCAATGAATTGATCAAACAAAAGACACAAAGGCCTTTTCATAAACCTAAGACGTGATGCCTTAAAGTCTCATGTCGGAAAGCAACCATAAACGAAATGGGAATTATTGAAATTCAATTCGTTTTGCATTACGCATGAAACAAGTTTTTGGCAAATCGTCCACTTGAGGTGTCAAAGAATCAAAAGCGAACATTTCAATAAATCACAGCTCGCTCAATGAGATAGAATTTTGATAGAGTTATGGACAGTTCTTGACATGCTGTAGGCCTTACGATTTGTAAAGTTTTCAAGAATTATTTCTGTGGGAATGAAATCATCTGCCTTTTAGCCCAATTGTCACTAATAAATTGCCAAGTAGTCAAAAACTGCTTAAATGGCAACACTCCCCGGTTAAGTTTGACATTTGCAGCAAGGTTTTTTTTTTGTAGCTTAATGAAAATAAAAAAGAAGTTTATTTACATAAATGCGATTCATTTGGATTCGCCGAGTCATCGGTAAATTTGTATATAAATCTTCCATCCGGCTGCCCAAAAATGATTGCAAGTGTCAAAAGTCAACAACAAAATGTCACGTTTTGTGGTTTTTCTTCTTCTTGTGTTTACTCATTGAAGAAGAAAAACAAGCCGAAAAACAATAACATTAACAATTGACATTTATTAAGCAAATTTCAGTTTGGACTTTAACGAGATGCACTTGAAATACGATGCACAATATTATTGTTATATATTATATATATATTTTGTTTTTATTTTTGGGGAGTTGATTGAAATGATTTTCTCGCGCTTGTCAAAATACAACGCGGTTTTAAATTGACAAATTATGCACATAAATTTCTTGACAGTTTTATTGCCATCGAAGTTGTCTTCATTTTTCTCAAAAAGATTCGACTCAATTAGTTTGAGTGACCAATTTACTGACGATTTATTGTTATTATATAGCTTCTTTGTAGCTTAAGGTCTGCGACACTTGACTGAAAATAATTGGATCTATATTATGCATAAATGTTTTAGGTCAACACTAAGTAAATTAGCTAAAAATAAATAAAGATTAAAATGTAGCAGCATTGAAAGTAATTAGATTTGCTTATAACATATATTCAAACAGATTAAAAGACATAAACTGAATAATCTGACAACTGCTGTCTACTTTAAGTCAATATCAAATGTCGATGCTTAGAAAACTGTATCAAAAGCTCAATGCCAACGAATAAAAAACCCCAAACAACATTATCTGACACATCTTCGTTAACTTGAGCGCGCAATAGATACCCATGAAAAAGGCATTGAAACTGACATTTGAATTTCAATGCCATTCATAGAAATTGCAGATATGGCTTATGCACATACAATTAATACAAGAAAACACTCAAAAATCCTGAGTGGGCGACAAAGCAATGTCAAATTTTCAATTGAAATCAAATGCAAAAAACCAGACAATCAATTGTTGCTTAAGGCATTGTCATTTGAATTTGACCCACCTTCTAAACACAACCAATTGACAAATTTATTTAGTCGAAATATGACAGCCTTGCAATTAACTTGTATCTTATTGTTTGCAGTATGTATGTGAAGGCGGCTGGGTTCAAAAAACTTTCGCTTATCAAATTACGGCAGACAACGTGAAACTCAAGCAGCTACTGCTGTAAATACTAGTTGGCATATGCCATTTGCTCTTTATGTTTCCCAACTCGTCGCTTTCTATCCAAGTAAATTGCAAAAAGCCTCTGAAATAAACCAGCACAAAAACTGCATTTAATGACAGGCTCAGAGTGCAGATGATGACGATGACGAGTTTCAAAAAAGCAAAGTAAAAAAGCAAAAAACAAAAATACAAATTTAATAGCCTGAAAACACATCAAACTAAAGAAGAGGCAAGACAACAAAAAAAACTTTTCAAATATATTTTGCTAAAAACAAAAACAAATCCAACCTCCACCGATGCCATAACAACTGTCAAGTTGATCCAAAAAGACAGCGTGGAAAACGAATGCTGTAAATTATGATTTCACGTCACTAAACTTTTTAAAAGCCAATAAATTTGGCAAAAAGCATTTCAAAAAAGAGCTAAAGCCAAAGGTTGAATGTTGCAAGTAGATAAGTTATGTTTCAAACTTTACAGTTGTACCTTTAACTGCCGCAAACAGTTAGATACACTTCTCGAAATTTAACATAACAAACATGAAACATATTTAAAAAGATAATTGAAAAGTTATTTATAAATAACATATAACAAATATGTTCTAAAAAAGACATTTAAACAAAATCATTTGAAATTCATAAGCTTAAGTTTGTTTAATCCTGTAATAATTAATATTTGCATGTGAATTCATATAGTACTCATTTTGAGCGCAGTGTACCTGCCTCATTATGTTGCTATTCATAGGAAAACTTGTGAGGCACAGCAAACTTTTGCCCTGCAACAGCAACACAGACACACAAAAAAACAAGGGGTTGTTACTGTGTGTTGCCTTCTTAGACAAAAAGGGTTTGGTTGCTGTTTCGATACTTGCCTCGTGCCGCTTACAACAAGGAGCACACACATAAAAAGGGCAACAAGCCGAAGCGCGCACACAAAAAGCCAATAATTGGCCATGACTTTTCTGGTAACCAAGTTGGCAGGACCAGTTAAGGAAGTATGCCGTCCCAATGTTATGGTCTATAAGTGCATTGAATGTGGCAAGTTCTTAGCTTCTAGAGAGATAGAGAGAGAGAGAAGAGAGAGAGAGAGAGAGCACCCTTCGTACAAACACACAAAATATTAATAAAGTCTTGGGCAATTTGATGATTTGCCGACAAGCGACGCCTTGACAATGAAAACTGCTAAATGCCGTTGACTGACATTCGACTTTGGCTCCTTTTGTGGGTGTGGCATTTCGGGCTTTTGAGTAAGTTAGGGTTATGTCTTGACAAGTCGTTGATTTTATCTTTTGTTTCTTTTTTTCAAAGGGGAAGCAATCGTTCTATTTATGGTGTGTACTTTGAATGCACATCGATTATTCAGTTATATATATGCATGTTCGGCTGTTATTCCCTGTGGTTGGTTACCGTCAAATTGGTTCCGTTGCACGTCAAGGGTTAAAGTCAAGGGCTTAAAGACATCCGTCCGTTTTACGTACGTCCGTTTAGTTTAGCATATTATTAATGTGTTTTTGTATTGTTTATTCGAATGTTGGTCTTTTACTTATGCATATATATTAATGTTGCGATTTGTTTTGTTTTCTTTTGCAGTTGGGCGTTCGCGACGACAACAATAATAAAACTCACACAAATGTTGTGCGGCCTGAAGACACATTGCCCAGCAGCTGGTTTTCAATAATAATTCTTTTTGGCCGGTTCCATAAGAACAACCAACCACTAAGCACCCAGCACCCTGCAGCGACAGCACTTACTGTGCCATTTTTTTGGATAACATTGGAAAGTCAACACAAAACCCCACACAACCACCACACAAACATAGCTCAACACGATGTTGGATCGATGTGAAATGCCGGTAAGAATTGCTGAGAATTGTATTGAATGTTGTAGTTGGCAGTTAGTTAAGAGAGAAAGGATTTCTCTTTAAGATTTTAGATTTTGTGATAAGCGAATAACAAAAGCACAAAACAAACACGAATCGCGTGTTGAAAGTCATAAGATTATTCTTTAAATAGTTAGAATATTAAATGGGCGTTATGAATTTTATAAATTACGTTTTAGATAATAATAATAAATAATTATACTTACATGGAAGATAAAAACATGATATATTTGTGAGTGAAAATTTTGTAATATTCGTAAGGCATAAATTTTATAAGTTCAACATGAGCAGTATAATTATAAGAGAAATGTTAATTTAAGAGCAGCCCCAAAGTATGCTACAGTATTTATTGCAAATATTATGCCACTAAGTTACGTGCTATGAAGAATTTAATTTGTAATAAACATGAAAATTAATTAAAAATATGCAAATATTTCCATTTTAATCCAAAACAGATACAATTGGACAACGAGAAGCTGCGGCGCGATGTGCGCCTGTCCAGCTCACGCCTGGACTTGCCACAGTTGTGCAATGTTGGACGTCGTCTCGATGGGCACATTACCAGTAACAGCAACAGCAGCAACAACAACAACAACAACAGCAGCAATCATGTAAATGAGATGACAGCAACACAAAATGGCAATGGCAACAACATCGTCAGCAACAACAACAACAACATCAACCTTGGCTCGCCCATCTCCTGCTCGACCACAAATAGCAGCAGTGGCAATGAGCGTGGCTCCTCGACAAAATCAAACAGCAGCAGTGGCAGTGGCAGCTCAGGCAACTCAGCGAGCAGCACCGGCAGCGCCGAGCTCAAATGCAACACGCCAATGACACCATCAGGTGCGTAGGGAGGCGGTAAAGGGTCGGAGTGGGCGGGCATTTGTCAACATTTGCAATGTTTAGCGCCTTGGGTTAATACGCATCGCTGACGTCCAATGCGAATTAGCTGAGCCCACGCTCCCTGAGCTCTCAGAGTTTGGCTTTAGTTTGTTTGTTCCACATAGCACGTGGAGTGGTAGAACTGTTGAATGGAGGCTGGGCATTAATTAATTTTATATACACAAATGCCAGCGAGGTCAGGGTCAGGCACAGTTTTCAATTAAATTTTTACTTTGGCATTCAACCGCATGGCGCTCTGAAAACCGCGAAAGGGTCCAAAGAGGAAACGCCAAAATGTAAGTGGATCACAGTTAAGTAACTTTCTGGAGTGGATTTATTGTGTGTGATGCATAAATACATAAATATGTAGCTGGGGATTAAGAGAACCTTTTTGAAATGGCAAACTAAGAGTGACTCGAAAGCCTAAGATTATAGATTTAGGAAGGATGTCAATCAGCCTAACTTAATATAAATTTCCCCAAAACAAACGAAAACCATTTTCCATTATCTTAAAAATAAAATTTTTATAGTTTTTTCTAATAACTCTTTTTCCTATACCCTTCTAGAGCTGGTCAAAAAGTATCGCAACTATTTGACTGATCTGGAATTTGAGGAGCTCAAGGTGTACAAAGAGGTCTGGTATTTTGGCCGTCATGCCAGCAAGAATTACAACAAGCCCGCGCCAGCAGCCAATACTACAAATTTGGGCTATGATGATGATAATGGCAATTACAAGATCGTGAGTTTAATACACACTATGATAAACACTATGAATTCTTAAACGCTTTGTTTTTGTAGATTGAACACGATCATATAGCTTTTCGCTACGAAATATTGGAGGTGATTGGCAAGGGAAGTTTTGGCCAGGTGATCAGAGCACTCGATCACAAGACAAACACACACGTCGCCATAAAAATCATAAGGAATAAGAAACGTTTCCTCAACCAGGCCGTTGTTGAGCTCAACATACTTGATGAGTTGCGCGAAAAGGATGCCGATGGATCTCATAACGTAATACACATGCTGGACTATACATATTTCCGTAGACATTTATGCATTACCTTCGAGTTAATGAGGTGAGTTTTGATTGTTTGTATTTCTGCAGTGACGTCAATGCCTGAGTTTCAGTCACGTTACCATATAGTAGCTAACTCCTCACTTAAAAACGGGTATATTCCTTGCATATTTGCCTAAACATTTCAGCCAATTAAATTTATTCACAACTTTACTTTGGTATTCCATTGCGTGTCTGGCGACCATTTAAGCAAAATCTTTATTAGCTTTCATGCGTGTCCCTTTTCTGGCTACGACAAGTGCCTAGCACGCACTACTTTGAGATCCTCTGTTGCGCACTTTTGCCTCGGCAACCAAAACCACAAATTCCATTAGCATGGGTGCCTGAGAGATACTTTTGCTGTTTCGCTCTTAGAAGGCCACCCCATTAATATTAATATTAATATGAAATACCAGCGTGTGTCATATGAAATAGTTAATATTGTTGTTCTTTGATTTTGTTTTTATTTGGCCATAAATCTCTATATAGTATATTAGAGAAGCTCGTTAATGTCAAGTGGTTTTGGTAATTCATGAACAGCTATTTTTAATTGCTTAATGGTTGGCTTTTGTTTTTAATCGGGATGAATAGTTAAATAAGTTAGCTTCGTTTGTTTTTGCATGGCTAATTTATTCATTTATGCATCATAAATGTTTAAGTGGTGCGTTTAAGTTAATATACTATTAAGTCATATAAAGTTTAATTATGTAAAGATGATAGTATTATGGGAAGGATGCTTTCATTTCTTGCAGAGCTCTGCTTATCAAGTTCCACTTACTTTTTTGATCTCAGAAAAGAATCAGTCTACAAAATTTATTTTTTATTTTCTACAACTTTCCAATTTATTTATCATTTCATTATTTTTTGATTGAATATAATTAAATTTAATGCTGGTTTTGAAAATGTTTTCACAGTTATTTTATTGCCACGTTTAACACGTCGAAAATGTTTCGATAAAATCGCATCCTTATCAATTGACATGCCACTTAAATGCATTTGCCAGCCAACGTTGGTAAACAAATAAAATTTGAAACACACACATCCTTGAACACTCACACACTACCAAACCCACACAATCAAATAGGCAACGATAGAGGAAGTGTATGAACAACAAACCGCAGTTGCCGCCGCTTGCCTATCAATTTCAATTTAAATATTGTGTGCAGGCTCGTAGGGGCGCTGGTATTCTGTCCTGCAAACTGCATTTTGCTGCGTGCATGCATGTTTGTGTGTGTGTGTGTGTGGGTATTGTTACCTGTTGTTGTTTTAGCTGCGATGCGATAGCGTCACAATCTAATTGATAGACAGGCGGCCGCCCTTTTCAGGCGTTGATTTTATGGGCAAAGATGAGAACCACCCTCTGCTCTTCGAGTCTTCTCTGCCCCTCTTTCGACTTCTGCATATGTCAAAGTTTAGTCAGTTCGTAATGCAAGTATGGCAAGAAACACGCGATGCAAAAATATTACCTCGAAGTATTTTATATATAGTTTATAAGTTAAGGCAAAATTTGCTAAAGGTCATGGTTTTAGGCATTTAACTTGTATCCGCTTCCGCTACCCCTGAGTTTTCTTACCGTCTTCGTCTCTCCGCCAAAATTGACTGCCAGACATTTCCGACTAATTTGTCTTAATTACGAGCTTACAAGTTGCCGGCTTTCGAATCGCACAGCAAACAGAACCAAGTTGACATTTTTGAGCCTTGTTTGCGGATTTATAATTTCGACTTTTAAATGGATTACAGGCACGCCATCTAGCGAGCAATGGGGGAGTCACTACATTTTTGGTTTTGTTCCCATTTGCCTTCCCATTTTAATCGATAAAACGCCTGAGAATTAATTTGTTTACCATGCAAAAAAACTTAATTAATTATTTGCCTTTTGGGGCTAATTAGGCACAAAATCGGTGCTCAAGAGCGCACTTTGCGTCTTGTTTTCTGCTCAGTTCGCAACAAAAAACTCATCCAATAGATAAAGTTTCTGCAATGACCATGGAACTGGCAAAGAAGCAAGTAACGGTGTAACTGGGCTGCTCAACTGCATTGACAACACGACTCGAGGCAAGTTTTAAAGTTTGTTTTGAACGAGTAAACAAATTGTGTGGCCAAGTTTTACGTAATTAAATTTACTTGCACGCAATTGAAATTTGCATGTTAATTACTTTTCCCTTCCAGGCGGTTAAAAACTTGCAAATTAAGTTACTTTGCCAAAAGGATTAGATACGCCGAATAAACAAGAAATCAAATGAATTAACGTTAAGAAATGTTTTCTTAAATTCAATTTTAATTAAAACAAATACAGCTTTTTAAGCATCCTTTTGCGTTGCATTTGATATACTTTTGCGGCTTTTGCAATTATGAAACGTGTGCGCTTAGCTCTTAACCATTTCTAATTGGCATTTCGTGTTTGTGAGCTAGGAGACAAAGCTTTTTAGCAGCATCCAAGGGAACCACAAGCTGATTAGCTAATTGACAAGCGGAAAAACTAACGGAAACGGTGCAAAGTACAATAAAACATCAAGAACAAATAAAAAGAGAGCAAAGTGTGGGATTAAGTGCAGATATGCGAAACATAATCCTTGTATCTAACACTTAAAGCTCATTAAGTCAAGGTTGGACGACGAACACTAACACAAATAAACATTTAGAGCTCTTCATTTGGCTAAAGGACTCCGACAGACACATTTTCACCTGCAACATGTCATATTGTTGTTGTTGTAGTTTTTGCCACGAAAAATTTTTGCCGTAACTTGGTAAAATGTTATGGGGCCGCCTCGTAATTTACAGCCACAGCGATAAAATGAGCTGCCAAAGACAGGCAGCAGAGGGCGCTTTGCACTGCTGCTGCTGCCTTCATATAATGTATGGCCACACTGAGTGCCATAACTATGCAGCATATTGTGTAGATGACGTTGCCAAATTGATGTTGTCATGGCCAAAAGTTTCTTTCTATGTGTGTGTGTGTGTATTCTATACAGTAAATGCTCTTTGTGGGTGTCAGGGTCATAAATTTCGCCTCAAAGCCCCTTGGACAACTGCTTCACCCTCTAACTATCTATGTTTTGCTCTTTGCTTGTTTTACTTAGAATTTATTTCAATTTGCTGAGCTCATGATGAGATAATCATAGGTTTATCTGTTGCCACTGTCGATTTTACTAGCGAATAACATTTTGCACATTGTTTGTAATAAAAGATTAAAGATAAGTCCTAATTGATCCAAGAAGGTTTTTAATGGAATTGTTACTCAGCTATGATAAATCTTTTAATAAGCGCCACATTATATCTAGTTGTACTTATTGCTTTGATTAAACTCTTAAAATGCTTAAGAAAGATTTTATGTATGATTAAATTCTACTTGCACAAACCATTTCGTTACTTAGATTATTTTTTGTAACTCAACGCAATGCATATATCATTAATGCAAGTGTTTGTCTGCCTCGGTTGGTGTCGCAGGACAACCTGAGATTTTTAATTAATAATCAGCACACAGCTTGCAACTCGCCGGCCCCATTTCCTTTTCTATATGCAAATGACGCGAGTGCTGTGGAATGTTTTTCTTTTAAATTAATTTTTTCACTTAGCGTGTAGATTGCAATTTAAATGGAGACCGGGTGGAGCAACACTGGGAATTGAGTTACCATTAGGAGGTGGTTCTTGGGCGAGGTATGGCTAATATTGCGTATACACGCTGACAGCTGTTGTTTGTTGTTAGTGGATGTAGATTGTTATTATTATTATTATAATGCCGTGCCGTGGCACAGTAATTACTGCTAATTGACATTTACCAGGCATTAAACTTGTAGGCGGCGATGGCCATTGCTAAAAGTAGTTCATTGGGTACTTTATACAAAGTGACATTCATTGTTTAAATATTTATTATGTATGTTTTTACTTGTTTAGCTCTCTTGTCAGGCCCAAATTGAATAAAATTGTAAAAAAAATGGACAAGGAAATGCCGCTTACTAATTAAAATGCGAGAGGCATATAACTGTTTATGGGAGGATCTAACCTTGAGGCCATGTGACAGTCGTCGTTGAGCCTAGCTAGCTAAATCAAGGTCGTCCTGACAGTTTTAGTATATGCCATTTGGTGCTTTTTTACTTTTACTTAAAATGTATGTTTGTTGGATGAACTTGGTGCTGAAGAACTTTAAGCCAATTTAGAGCAATTCTATCTTCATCAATGTTTGTGCAAATAACTGTTTTAGTTTTTAAAGCCAATGGCACAATATATCATTGCCACATTCTTATACGTATCTATCTGTTTGTAAGTAGCGAATGTAACTTACTTTAGCTTATTTGTATGTAAATCACGCCTCTCTTTTTGAAAAGTGTCGCCAGGTTGCCTGAGCAGCTGGCGTCGCTTGGCTGTCAATCAATTTTCACGAATTTTCACGGGAAACTTTTCATTTTCACTTGCTCTACAAAACGAAAACCAATTTCATTGCTATGCACAAAACTTTGTTGACACCATTTTGTGTGTTGGAAATGAATTCATTTTGTGGCCAACTGACAGGCCCCAAAAAGTATGCAACGAAATGAGTCTAATGTTGATACGAGCAGAACACAAACCTTTGACTCCGAATCGAAGTTGATGTTGTTTAGTTGTTTATAGGGGGCGTAACCCGTTACTACTGTGAGCTTCACTTTGTTTAGACAATTTACATATAAATAGTACCAATAGATGTGTACATATTTACATACAGCTATTTTTGTTAGGATATTCGTGTAGTTGTGTATTTTTGTCGCGCTAAATGCCTGCATTAGTGGCTCGTTACAATTGCATGTTGCTAGCTGGTAGGTAAATCAATCAAATTACCAAAAGGACTTTTTTTCCACGATGCAAAAGATCAAAAAGGAAAATAGCAAAAGCAGAAAATTGGCAACAAACAAAAAATTGGTTTTCAAGTTCACGAACGACGACACAGAGTTACTTTTCACTCCACCTCCTTTACCCCTCCATTGACAATGTCAGTGTCATCGTGGGCGATGGTAGAGGGGGAGAGGAGGGTGGTGTGTGGCAGTGGCATGTCATAATGCAGTTATAATATGCCATTTTGACACTGAGGACCCCCTAAAATTTGTAGGTTCACTCGATTGAAATTATGACATTTTGATGATTTTCTTATTGGTTTGTTATGCGCGTCGATGATGATGCAGATGCCTCTCTGTCAATCAATAAAACAACAATTGCAGACAATAGCTTTAAACGGCAGGCACTTTAAACGACGGATGTTCTTGTGACCTAGCTTAGTTCTCTAATATTGCCACAAAAGAATGTTTGTTATTTTTTGGTTGAGAGTCAAGGGCTCCGCTTAACCCAATAAGCCTAAATCGTTTTTAGTCATTGTTAACAGCTTTTGGCTTGTTGAGTATGTGTCGTTAAGGAATGTGTTAGAACGGGAGGCAGAAATGGGTTTTCTTGCTTGATAGCATATAAAATCTTTCTTAATTGGATTAAGTGCTGAAAAGATGCTGAGCACGACATGAGCTTGTCGAAATTTATGCAGCAATCTTCATAGTAGATACGCAAGGAAGAAGGAGCTTTATGTTAAGACAAGACAAGAAAGCTAGATAACGCAATAATGTGTTATAAAATTGATGCAAGTTAAACAAGTTAATAATAATAAAAAGTAATTTAATTTGAGTGGTTTACTTGTTGAATTCTTCTTTATTGACTGTACTTTATTTAACTTTGCTGTAATTTTCTCAGAAATCCATGAAAATCAACTCATGCACACAAGCATTGGATTGGTATTTGAGAATGTTCTTATTTGCTGCTTTAACTTTTTTGCAATTTCTGTTTTGGTTCTATTTGGGTCAGAGCATCTAATAAGTGCATGCAGCTTACGGGCTTTTGATGAAGCTATTGATAGAATTCTCAGAAAATGACATACAAGCAAAAATACTCATATCAGAAGCTTATGGCAAAGACAGGGGCAAACCGAAACGGAAACAGCTGCAAAAACTTTGTAAGCCGTCGGTCAGCAGCAGTTCAGTTTAATCAATGGGCGCAGCTGGCTGCCAGCATAGCAAATCATACGACCTTCTGAGCAGAAATGTTTGTCAATCATAGAATAGGTCGAATAGGTATAATAAACCAGCAGGCAAAGCTGCTAGGATGATGATGTGAGGACTGCCGAATCAATCACTACGTCAAGCAAAAGAAAAAATATTAACTGACAGCTATCACAAAAATTGACAAAACTTGAGCGCACGCTGAATGGAGATTGGGTTGACCCAACCAAAAACGCAAAAAATTCAAAACAAAAATAAGCAAAAAGAAGAAATCCATCGTTATCAGTTAATTAATCGCCAGGAATCGCACAAACGGCGAAAGCAACTAAAGAACAAAAAATGCACAACTTGCAAACAAAAATAGCAAACGAGTTGACACAGAGCAAAGTTGCAAGGCAAATGGCTTAAATGTACAGTAGAAAAGGTTATTGAAATTGCAGTTAAAAAAGAAACATTTAAAAAAACTTAATTATTTTAAAATATTATTTTTGTATTAATATAAAATCCAATCAGACCAGATGCATTATTTAGTAAATAAATAAAATGCTTTTACACTTTATTATTATATTTTCTATAAAATCAAATTGCAAATGCTATTTGCTAAACAGTTTAAACGTTTTAACTGTATCTCAAGTATAATTATTCCAAAACATTAATAAAATTATTAACTTATCCAACCTTTTTTGACATCTTTACATTTATGGGCAGATATTTTACTGTTCTTGTGTTTTGACATCGGCCGTCAAAGTTGTTGATGATACTATATTGTTTTTGTAGTTGATGTTGCTGTTGCCTGTCATCGTCATATATCCAAATTTCTGTGCGACATGCAATGAAAATTAATTCAATGCATGTTATTTACTCTTTGTTCTTGTTGTATTTGCCAGTACTTCGGTGCCGGCTTGAAGCGGCCGGCAATTTTGTTTTGTTTACTTAAACCGAAATATATTTGACTGGGGTTGCTCTGAGTCATGTTTACATATCTAACAATATAATCTTGTTCTCATTCCTCATTGCAGTTTGAATCTCTACGAGCTGATTAAGAAGAATAATTATAATGGTTTTAGCATGAGTTTAATACGACGCTTCTGCAATTCGATTGTCAAATGCCTACGTTTGCTCTACAAAGAGAATATCATACACTGTGATCTCAAGCCGGTAAGTCATACATAATTCAATTAGCATAAAACATTAACAATTTTAAAACAATTTCTCTTCTTCTTAAATAGGAAAACATTTTGTTGAAACAACGCGGCAGCAGCTCGATTAAAGTCATCGATTTTGGCAGCTCATGCTATGTGGACCGCAAAATCTATACATATATTCAATCGAGATTCTATCGCTCGCCGGAGGTAATACTTGGACTGCAATATGGCACTGCCATTGACATGTGGAGCTTGGGTAAGTCCATGGAGAGTGACTTGATTTTAATTAAAAACTATTTTCAAATATGTATAGAAATGTTTAAAGTGTATTACTTTGTCTCGGTACGCACTCGCCTTGCGTTTGGCCTCGTTGCAAATGAAAATGAAATTGAATTTTTAAATGGTTTTTCACCCTGCATCAGGCAGGCAAATTTATTGCCACATACGTTGCACCTATAAATAACTGCGTATGTGTGTGTGGGTGTAGTACTTTTACCGCTTACAACATTTAAATATTTTATATACACTTTTGTAAACAACAAACACAGCATGTGGTTCCGAGCTTGCTTGCTTGCGTGTATATCTAATGGGTGGGTTGTTTTGTGTCCGTTTCTTCTTTGTGGGTGAGGCGGTTGACATTTGGCGTGTGCAACGAGGCTTTTCAATGAGTTCTATGCAGCTTGAATCATTGAGTTGTCACTCAAAATGTCGGGCACATAAAACGATAGCTTAACAGATATTGAAAACAGATTCAGAGAATTCATAGAGATTTCTTCCCCTTCTTGACTTTCGAATATGACAATTTATATATTATATTATATTATCTATAGTAAGTTTAGCGTGGGGTTTCTATCAGTTCGATTCGCACTTTGAATTGTAATTTGAGAAATCAACCCCATTCATCGATTGAAGCTAATGCCCAACCATTATTCTCAGCTTTCTTTTTCCGTTTCGACCCTCCTAAAGTGTTTTTATTACTTCCATATCAGTTGAGCAGAACTTACACTCATTATCCTTCACATATTAAGCTGGCAAATGGCAATGTTCAATCGACGCGACGGGTGGTAAGTTGTAGGGTTTGTTGTTTTTGTTGTTGTTGTTGTTGTTGGCCCTGCCAAGTGTTAAAAAACACGCACTATGCCAATTAGCAGCAACAGGCTACGAGGCTATCAGGCTACCAAACAACAAGAATCCTGAGGCCACGTTCAACTGGAACAACAATAAGTAAAGCAGGGGCACTCAACAAGTGCGGCCCCACTCAAAGTTTATGTACACAATAATATGGCCTGCCCCTTAACGCTTTGAAACGTTGCTTTCCTGCCGCTGTTCCCATTCGCCCTTCGCACATCCTTTTAGCGGCCATTTCCGACTACGACGACGTCCGGTCAGCAGGAAAAATATCGTGAGCTCTGCGCTCACATACAAAAGACTCATTAAATGTGCACAGTACGTGAGATATGGTTGGTGTTGGGGTCTAATAAAAGCAAGGCTGGCTCTATTTTTAGCCTCAGTGTCTTGACTCAGCTCATGTGGGCGCTTATTTATTTGAGTAACTGTGCTCACTGCACAAACACACTCTTTTGCAAATGGGTTACGTGTTGAATAATGTGCTACAAACATATATATATATATATGTATTTTTGCATAACAAACAGCTAGGGGCACGCCATCTTTAAAAGGATTGGGTTAAAAAGAGGACAAGAGGTAGAGGTAAAGTCTAGTTTCAATTATGGAAATGAGCACAAGTGATGAAAGTAAAGGAAAGTGTGACACTGACTCGACTGAAAGCCTGAATAGAAAGTGTTGCAAAAGCTAAAAGTTCATAAAGTCAATATTAAAAATGTGTCACATATAAAAGATATTGTTATTGATATATTTCAATGGATAGTAATCAGTCGACATATAAATCAATTTGAAAATCATTTAAGCTAAACAATGCTTTATTTTTTGCATTTTGTTGTAATTGAATCAATATTGCGTTGAACTTTTCGCAAAAGCACTTAAAACTATTTGCAGCAGCACATAAATAATGCCCCAGAGAGACCCTAACTCAATTGAACTGACCCAAGTTCAACTGTGTGCTTGTGTGTGTTAGTGTCCTGTGGTCAAGTTTAGGCACGTGCTAGCTCAACTGGGTTAGGGTAAAGTCAAGGTCAATGCGCTTCTTGTGCAATCAAAATGACTGCAGCAAAATGACAAACCAATTATGCATAAACGAAGACTAACAAAGTCAACTAACAAATACCCTACAAAAAGTCTTTCATGTGTTCAGAGACATTTGGTTTTAAGACAAGAAGTTGAATATAAAATATAAAGGGGTATATACAAAATCAATACTAATTGCGCTACAAATTCTATCTTTGGCTCTTTTGCAGGCTGCATTTTGGCCGAATTATATACGGGCTATCCACTGTTTCCCGGCGAGAATGAGGTTGAGCAGCTGGCCTGCATTATGGAGGTGCTGGGTCTGCCACCAAAGGGTTTAATCACAATGGCACGTCGTCGCCGCCTGTTCTTCGATTCAAGAGATGCGCCACGCTGCGTTACCAATACAAAGGGCAGAAAACGCACGCCGGGCAGCAAGTCACTTTCACAGATACTGCACTGTCAGGATCGGTATTTTATTGACTTTCTGCAGCGCTGCTTGGAATGGGATCCCGCGGAGCGTATGACGCCTGATGATGCCTCGCATCATCCTTTCCTGCAGCCATCCAATTTAAGTCGTCATCGCAGCTGCCGCATGTCAACAAGCTCATCAAGCTCCGGCCTGAACAGCGTCTCCCAGAAATCCTCCTGCTACAACTTTGCAGAGATCTCGCCCGGCAGCGGGCCAGTGTTGGCCTCAATAACGAGCACCACATCTGTCAGCAATGCAGCCATAACGACCAAGTCTAACTCCGGTTCGCGACAGCCCCATGCGCATGCCCAGTCGAACGGACACCTGCCCGACATCAAGCTGAGTGCCAGCGACAAATACAACAGCATGCAAAAGGTGGCGGTCCGCTCGAAGATCACGTCAAGCGTATCGGATCTGGAATCGGTGCAACAATACTCGTTGCATCGCATCTACGGTGGCGTTGGCAGCGGCAGCACACAGCACGTCTCCTCGGCGGCGACTCGCAAGCACCTAAATGGCAATCCCAGCGTTGGCAACAGCAGCAGCAAATATGGAAGCTCCACACTGGCCCACAATCACCACAATGTGACGCATCACAATGCTTCGACGGCGACCATAGCGACAGCTACGCATCATCATCATAATCACCATGGCGTTGCTGGTGTGGGGCAGCAAGGAGTGGGCCAGCAGGTGATTGGCGGCACTAGTGCGGCCATGTCACATTCACAGTCCACCGGCGATGTGTCGGATCGGGCAATCTTTGGGCGTGCTTGACTTCGGGCCAGGCCCACAAAGCTCGAGCTCAAGAAGTGCAAGCTGGTGAATATGATGGACTTCTGGAGCTAGAAGTGGCGTCCACAGCAATGCGCTGTGCTGCGGGAGAAGGAGGAGCCACTGCCGACTCCAACGTTGCCACCCGCAGCTCCAACCTAGTTCTAACTATTGTAACTGTTATAGTATAAGCTATGTATGTGAATTGGTATATATATATAGCCGTATGTATGTATGTATGTGTATCGTGCATTGCGTATTGTGCATAGGTAAGCGTGTGTTTCTGCATGAAAACTTTATATATAGTAAGATATTTAGATATATAGTTGATATATATATAACAATTAGTCCCAACACACACACACACTTGCAACACTCTTGCAGTATTCTCAGTTATTATTCTCTCTGAATATTATTTGCTACTGCCATAGCTACTGTATTTCCTAAACGTATTCTTTCCTAAAAGTATTCGCCAAAATCACAATTACTTCCCTCCATTACATAAAACAAAAACTTTCACGGAACGTTTCCCAGCACTGTTTTTCCATCAACTTTATACTATCAAAAATATACGCAAAACTGTATTCAACACGAACAAAATGATAAATAAAAGAAAGAAAAAACAACCCCAGCTCAAAATGGAACAACATAACATAGAGTTATATACATATATATATGTAGATATTTAAGGAATTCGACCGATATATATTGTATCAACCTAAAATATTTGTAACAATTTCATACAGCTTCCATGTCTTTTGCAACAGTATCAAGGCTGTTATTAGTTACAACAATGTAGCTAAGCGTATTGATATATACACATATGATAAGTTTTGGTAAAGGTTAGAATGTTTCAGTCACGATCTTGTAAACTCTGAGTATATAAATACATATGTAACTCGCAAAGATTATTTAAATACTTTTGCTAGGGAACACATAGACCCACCAAATTATCAATCGGAACTACCCTAGTAAACAATAATATAGCCTTGAAACAGTTGAAACATTCTAGCCTCGAATTGAGCAACAATTTTGAACAAGTAATGTAAGTTTGTATTTTGCATGAGAGAATTAAAGTTGTGGGCTTTGATTTTGATAAAATTTAAAACCCGATCTGTGAGTAATTGAATATGCCCAAAACACTCAAATATATAGTGCGAGAAACATGTCATAATCTATCTAAAGAGAATACATATTTAATGAACTACATATATAAACATATAAATATTACGTAATTATTGGCTAGAAATATAATTAGAATAACTTTTGTGCAAATAAACAACAATTTATGGCCAATACCACAAAAACCATATATAAGAATGGAACTTTAACTAATTCTACGTAAATCGTATTAATGGAAAAAACACAAAAACAAAAACAATTTTACTATAATCAAAGTTTGTGAACACACATACACGTTTTTGAATAATAAACGTTAGTAGCAAAGAGCAGAGTTAACCTATACCCAATCCCATTTTGATCCCTTCTAACTTCTTCTCTGTCTCTGAGCCCAGACTGTCATGTGAACAAAATTGGTAATGTTATTTTTAGATATCACTGTAAACAAATGCAACTTTTGCTCATGACTTTGATAATGTCAAACGTTTATAAATATCAAACACTAGCATATATATACACAATAATTTCTCCTATTTTATGTATTATTTATAAATGTATACATTATAATATGTATTTTTCTGCCACTTCTAACTACTACCATTTAATTTTGTTCTTTAATGTATTTGTCTTTTTATTCAAAGAAAAGAAAAAAAAAAACAAAAATATGCAAAGCTTGATTTACAAAGTGAGTTTCGAATTTAAAGTTTAGTATTAAATTAAAAACAAAAAAATTAAAACTAATTTTAATTATTAAAATATATCAATTTTAAATTAATGAATCATATTTAAATGGCATAAGAACCAGAAAGAAAACAACAACATGTAATCAATACAATTACAATAATTAATTAAATTAAAAACTATGTACTCAACAATGCAAAATGTGAACAATGGTATAACGGAGTCGGCTAAGTCCGACTATCTATCTTTAAGATAGCAAGTACACGAACCAAAATTGACACATAACTGGTAACTGCATTCGCTACATTGCCCGAAAGCAAACAAAATTTTAAACATACTGCCGTACGTTGGGGCAGAAAAAGTGGCTTCAAATGTGCTTAGAGAAGATAAACACCACACAAAACAATTTCTTGTAGGTATTATCGGAGTTATGTTAAAGATAACAAGTCAATCAAAATTATGTTCAAGATATTTCATTAACTTAAACTTAGTCTCTTCCTCAAGGCGCCTTTTTTACAATTTCAACTGGAAACCTGAATGTTTATAATATATTTTATTCAAGATCTATCTACATTAAGCTTTGACTTCCAATCTGTAAATGATCACAATGTTTGAATGAATTTGTAAAACCTGCAGTCCAGTTATTTATAATTTTAGTTGTGGTTACTTACTTTTGTTTGTTTGGTAGTTGCGGGAATTATGCAACATCCGCCTTTGCAAGTTATGGGCATATTAAGGTATGAGATTTTGAAGATAATTTAATTAATTTTATTGATGTTTTATAATTTAAAAATTTAATGAATAGACTTTTGGTTTGAATAACTGGGACAACTGTAATTGTTGATAGTCCATAATGTTTTGAAATTATTTTCACTTTTCTAACGTAAAGCACTTCAAAACACTTGTTGCGTAGGTGGAACGTCAATCTCAGAAACGCTTGCGAGAAAGCGACAATTCTAAGTACTACTATTCCACTGCGGTGCCCACTCAAATAAATGATTTAATTCCAATAACGCCTAGCAAATGTGTTGAAAAGTCATCATTCTTGAATGGAAAGTAAAAGTTGCTGCTACGACTGCGATCGTTGATCCACAATTCCCATGTAGCTCTTTGAGTGATAAGCAACCGACGCGTAAGACTCATTGAGTCAAAGGTTTATTGACGCAAGTTTTGTTTCGGTGTTTCCATAGTTTTTCAGCTGCAGCATCTGCTTAGCTTCAGCACATAGCTTCTGCGGCAGTGATGATCATCATGATCGCCACTTGTTGCTGGGGCAGGTTGGGTTCGAATCGACTTGAGTCAGTTTGGTTGGGTTTGGGTCCATATGGCAATTCGAAGGCCGTCGCTTCTGCTGTGACTCTTTTAATTTTTTCTTTCTTCTTCGGTGCCTGCGTCAGCTACTTTTTGTTTTTGTGCGCCAAGCGTTTGTCTTAAAGGTGAAAGTCTTTCTCCCTCAAGCATTTTGTTGCTGTTGTTGTACAGCATTTAGTCTTGTATTTGTTTTGCCGATGTTTTAATTTCTGTTTCTTTTATTTGTTAACTTGGTTATGGCTATGTGAGTTTGCGTCGGTCTTCAGGTAATCTCTTGCACAAATATTGTTATTAGGCATTTGTCATCGCGTTAGCTTTAAAGCCTGTAACTTACGCCAAAATTAAGTTTGTATTCTGAATTAGCTAACAGCAGCATCTTCCCACACTTGAAAAAAAACAAATTTTCATAAATTATATAAGGTACAGTACAAACTCTTAATACTATTATATCATTTTTATCTCGTATAAAAGCAGGTCTCCTGACTCATTTAAAGGTGCGGTGTGCAAAAGCAAACAATATATTTTATATACGGCGACATAAAACGAAATTGCAATCTCTTAACTGTCACGTCTCACAAAGGTCAATATGGTAGTTTTAGATATGGTGAACACGAGGCATGATATATGACTAATAACTTGTATAACCTTATATTATAAATGAAGGAAGTGGGCATTTTAACTAAGGTCTATCTAACTTATGAGCTATAATTAAGCTGAAAAACAATTTTTTAAACAAAATGCCAATAAAAAACAAGTGGAAACATTGCAGTTGGGCGCAACAGACTGCGGTATACTCGATACCTGTTTAAAAAGGGGAACAACCAGAGGCCTGACTGCACAGAAGTACGGATGCGGTAGGGGTGTGCGCTGATGCAGATCTTTCTGGGATGTCACGTGTTATATATAGCCAACAAATTTGGTGACTCTTGCTCAAAAACTGAGAAAGATGCACGCATTTCCTGTTTTAAAGAGGCGGTGAGCTTGGGCATAGCTTGTGGGCGTGACACAAAAATTTGCTACAAACTTTTACTATATTTCAACTAAATTCGGTGAATCCAACTCAAAAAGATTAACGCGTTCAAGTTTTTAAAGGCGGGTGCCAAGGGGCGGCATTGCATTTGAGCTTGACTTTGCTGCGAGGTAACATTAAAGTCAAGTCTGAGTGAGCTAAGTAAAATGGGTAAAATGCAGTGCAAATTCTAGCTAAAGTACCAGGCGAACAGAAATCAGTAGCAGGTGGCGCTTGACGTGCCATCCCTGGTATTTTCTACATTCTGCATAGATCCGTTTGCCCTTGTCTAGCGCATGTACATGCATTCTTATTGGTTGTATATAAGTGTAACGCGCAGCATGTTTCAAAACAATGGGAGTCAAGTCCCGTTTTAGGTGATGGGCTTGAAAAATACATGCGCTAGACAAGGGCAAACGGATCTATGCAGAATGTGAGAAATACCAGGAGAGGCAGAACTGGCGCCACCTGCTACTGACTTCTGTGCGCCTGGTACTTTGGCTAGCATTGCTGCTGGATTTTACCCATTTTACCACATAAAACACACAAACATACAAACTTACAAACAAAACTAAACAAAATATGACACACACACAGGTTCAGCTTTTGCTGCGGTGGCGTTTATACACAAGCACCACACTTAGTTGTTCCCCTTCAAGTTCTTAAAAGGCGGGTGGGTGCCAGGGGGCGGCATTGCATTTGAGCTTGACTTTGCTGCGATCTTACTCAAGTCCGAGTGAGCGTAGTAAAATGAGTCAAATCTAGTAGCAACTCATGCTCAAGTACCAGGCGCACAGAAGTCAGTAGCAGGTGGCGCTTGACGTGCCATCCCTGGTATTTCTCACATTCTGCATAGATCCGTTTGCCCTTGTCTAGCGCATGTACATGCATTCTTATTGGTTGTATATAAGTGTAACGCGCAGTATGTATCAAAACAATGGGAGTCAAGTCCCGTTTTAGGTGATGGACTTGAAAAATACCTGCGCTAGACAAGGGCAAACAGATCTATGCAGAATGAGAGAAATACCCGGAGAGGCAGAACTGGCGCCACCTGCTACTGACTTCTGTGCGCCTGGTACTTTGGCTAGCATTGCTGCTGGATTTTACCCATTTTACCACATAAAACACACAAACATACAAACTTACAAACAAAAATAAACAAAATATGACACACACACAGGATCAGCTTTTGCTGCGGTGGCGTTAATACACAAGCACCACACTTAGTTGTCCCCCTTCAAGTTCTTAAAAGGCGGGTGGGTGCCAGGGGGCGGCATTGCATTTGAGCTTGACTTTGCTGCGATCTTACTCAAGTCTGAGTGAGCGTAGTAAAATGAGTCAAATCTAGTAGCAACTCATGCTCAAGTACCAGGCGCACAGAAGTCAGTAGCAGGTGGCGCTTGACGTGCCATCCCTGGTATTTCTCACATTCTGCATAGATCCGTTTGCCCTTGTCTAGCGCATGTACATGCATTCTTATTGGTTGTATATAAGTGTAACGCGCAGCATGTATCAAAACAATGGGAGTCAAGTCCCGTTTTAGGTGATGCTCTTGAAAAATACCTGCGCTAGACAAGGGCAAACAGATCTATGCAGAATGAGAGAAATACCCGGAGAGGCAGAACTGGCGCCACCTGCTACTGACTTCTGTGCGCCTGGTACTTTGGCTAGCATTGCTGCTGGATTTTACCCATTTTACCACATAAAACACACAAACATACAAACTTACAAACAAAAATAAACAAAATATGACACACACACAGGATCAGCTTTTGCTGCGGTGGCGTTAATACACAAGCACCACATTTAGTTGTCCCCCCTTCAAGTTCTTAAAAGGCGGGTGGGTGCCAGGGGGCGGCATTGCATTTGAGCTTGACTTTGCTGCGATCTTACTCAAGTCTGAGTGAGCGTAGTAAAATGAGTCAAATCTAGTAGCAATTCATGCTCAAGTACCAGGCGCACAGAAGTCAGTAGAAGGTGGCGCTTGATGTGCCATCCCTGGTATTTCTCACATTCTGCATAGATCCGTTTGCCCTTCTCTAGCGCATGTACATGCATTCTTATTGGTTGTATATAAGTGTATCGCGCAGCATGTATCAAAACAATGGGAGTCAAGTCCCGTTTTAGGTGATGGGCTTGAAAAATACCTGCGCTAGACAAGGGCAAACAGATCTATGCAGAATGAGAGAAATACCCGGAGAGGCAGAACTGGCGCCACCTGCTACTGACTTCTGTGCGCCTGGTACTTTGGCTAGCATTGCTGCTGGATTTTACCCATTTTACCACATAAAACACACAAACATACAAAATTTCAAACAAAAATAAACAAAATATGACACACACACACAGGATCATCTTTTGCTGCGGTGGCGTTAATTACACAAGCACCACATTTAGTTGTCCCCCCTTCAAGTTCTTAAAAGGCGGGTGGGTGCCAGGGGGCGGCATTGCATTTGAGCTTGACTTTGCTGCGATCTTACTCAAGTCTGAGTGAGCGTAGTAAAATGAGTCAAATCTAGTAGCAATTCATGCTCAAGTACCAGGCGCACAGAAGTCAGTAGCAGGTGGCGCTTGATGTACCATCCCTAGTATTTCTCACATTTTCGCAGCTGGATCCGTTTGTTAGCGAATGTACATGCATTCTTATTGGTTGAATATAAGTGTAGACGCGCAGCATGCAGAAAAACAATGGGAGTCAAGTCCCGTTTTAGGTGATGGGCTTGAAAAATACATGCGCTAGACAAGGGCAAACGGATCTATGCAGAATGAGAGAAATACCCGGAGAGGCAGAACTGGCGCCACCTGCTACTGACTTCTGTGCGCCTGGTACTTTGGCTAGCATTGCTGCTGGATTTTACCCATTTTACCACATAAAACACACAAACATACAAAATTTCAAACAAAAATAAACAAAAATATGACACACACACACAGGTTCAGCTTTTGCTGCGGTGGCGTTAATACACAAGCACCACACTTAGTTGTCCCCCTTCAAGTTCTTAAAAGGCGGGTGGGTGCCAGGGGGCGGCATTGCATTTGAGCTTGACTTTGCTGCGATCTTACTCAAGTCTGAGTGAGCGTAGTAAAATGAGTCAAATCTAGTAGCAATTCATGCTCAAGTACCAGGCGCACAGAAGTCAGTAGAAGGTGGCGCTTGATGTGCCATCCCTGGTATTTCTCACATTCTGCATAGATCCGTTTGCCCTTCTCTAGCGCATGTACATGCATTCTTATTGGTTGTATATAAGTGTAACGCGCAGCATGTATCAAAACAATGGGAGTCAAGTCCCGTTTTAGGTGATGGGCTTGAAAAATACCTGCGCTAGACAAGGGCAAACAGATCTATGCAGAATGAGAGAAATACCCGGAGAGACAGAACTGGCGCCACCTGCTACTGACTTCTGTGCGCCTGGTACTTTGGCTAGCATTGCTGCTGGATTTTACCCATTTTACCACATAAAACACACAAACATACAAAATTTCAAACAAAAATAAACAAAATATGACACACACACACAGGTTCAGCTTTTGCTGCGGTGGCGTTTATACACAAGCACCACATTTAGTTGTCCCCCCTTCAAGTTCTTAAAAGGCGGGTGGGTGCCAGGGGGCGGCATTGAATTTGAGCTTGACTTTGCTGCGATCTTACTCAAGTCTGAGTGAGCGTAGTAAAATGAGTCAAATCTAGTAGCAATTCATGCTCAAGTACCAGGCGCACAGAAGTCAGTAGAAGGTGGCGCTTGATGTGCCATCCCTGGTATTTCTCACTTTCTGCATAGATCCGTTTGCCCTTGTCTAGCGCATGTACATGCATTCTTATTGGTTGTATATAAGTGTAACGCGCAGCATGCAGAAAAACAATGGGAGTCAAGTCCCGTTTTAGGTGATGGGCTTTGAAAAATACATGCGCTAGACAAGGGCAAACGGATCTATGCAGAATGAGAGAAATACCAGGAGAGGCAGAACTGGCGCCACCTGCTACTGACTTCTGTGCGCCTGGTACTTTGGCTAGCATTGCTGCTGGATTTTACCCATTTTACCACACCAAACACACGAACATACAAATACACAAACATAAAAACAAAAATACAATAATATATTATGCACTGGATCATCTTTTGCTGCGGTGGCGTTAATTAACAAGCACCACATTTAGTGGTCCCCCCCCCTTGTTTTTTTCCTAAGCCATCATTTGAGTGGCTGAGATTTTTGTCATGAGAGCAAAGTCCCAGTAGCAATTCTAGCTAAAGTACCAGGCGCACAGAAGTCAGTAGCAGGTGGCGCTTGGTGTTTCATCCCTGGTATTTCTCACATTTTCGCAGCTTGTATCAGTGCATGAATTTTACACATTCTTATTGGTTGAATGGGAGTAAAGTCCCGTTATAGGTGATGGGCTTGAAAAATGCATGCGCTAGACAAGGGCAAACACATCTATGCAGAATGAGAGAAATACCCGGAGAGGCAGAACTGGCGCCACCTGCTACTGACTTCTGTGCGCCTGGTACTTTGGCTAGCATTGCTGCTGGATTTTACCCATTTTACCACACAAAACACACAAACATACAAAATTTCAAACAAAAATAAACAAAATATGACACACACACACAGGTTCAGCTTTTGCTGCGGTGGCGTTAATACACAAGCACCACACTTAGTTGTCCCCCTTCAAGTTCTTAAAAGGCGGGTGGGTGCCTGGGGGCGGCATAGCATTTGAGATTGACTTTGCTGCGATCTAACTCAAGTCTGAGTGAGCGTAGAAAAATGAGTCAAATCTAGTAGTAATTCATGCTCAAGTACCAGGCGCACAGAAGTCAGTAGCAGGTGGCGCTTGATGTGCCATCCCTGGTATTTCTCACATTCTGCATAGATCCGTTTGCCCTTGTCTAGCGCATGTACATGCATTCTTATTGGTTGTATATAAGTGTAACGCGCAGCATGTATCAAAACAATGGGAGTCAAGTCCCGTTTTAGGTGATGGGCTTGAAAAATACATGCGCTAGACAAGGGCAAACAGATCTATGCAGAATGAGAGAAATACCCGGAGAGGCAGAACTGGCGCCACCTGCTACTGACTTCTGTGCGCCTGGTACTTTGGCTGGCATTGCTGCTGGATTTTACCCATTTTACCACACCAAACACACAAACATACAAACTACAAACAAACATATAAACAAAAAATACATAACACAGCGCACAGGATCAGCTTTTGCTGCGGTGGCGTTAATACACAAGCACCACATTTAGTTGTCCCCCTTCAAGTTTTTTAAAGGGGGTTGGGTGCATTGCATTTGAGCTTGACTTTGCTGCGATCTTACTCAAGTCAGTGAGGTAGCAAAATGAGTCAATCCAGTAGCAATTCATGCTCAAGTACCAGGCGCACAGAAGTCAGTAGCAGGTGGCGCTTGACGTGCCATCTCCTGGTATTTCTCATTCTGCATAGATCCGTTTGCCCTTGTCTAGCGAATTTACAGTGCATTCTTATTGGTTGTATATAAGTGTAACGCGAGCAGGCATGCAAAAAACATGGGAGTCAAGTCCCGTTTTAGGTGATGGGCTTGAAAAATACCTGCGCTAGACAAGGGCAAACGGATCTATGCAGAATGAGAGAAATACCAGGAGAGGCAGAACTGGCGCCACCTGCTACTGACTTCTGTGCGCCTGGTACTTTGGCTAGCATTGCTGCTGGATTTTACCCATTTTACCACATAAAACACACAAACATACAAAATTTCAAACAAAAATAAACAAAATATGACACACACACACAGGTTCAGCTTTTGCTGCGGTGGCGTTAATACACAAGCACCACACTTAGTTGTCCCCCTTCAAGTTCTTAAAAGGCGGGTGGGTGCCAGGGGGCGGCATTGCATTTGAGCTTGACTTTGCTGCGATCTTACTCAAGTCTGAGTGAGCGTAGTAAAATGAGTCAAATCTAGTAGCAATTCATGCTCAAGTACCAGGCGCACAGAAGTCAGTAGAAGGTGGCGCTTGATGTGCCATCCCTGGTATTTCTCACATTCTGCATAGATCCGTTTGCCCTTCTCTAGCGCATGTACATGCATTCTTATTGGTTGTATATAAGTGTAACGCGCAGCATGTATCAAAACAATGGGAGTCAAGTCCCGTTTTAGGTGATGGGCTTGAAAATACCTGCGCTAGACAAGGGCAAACAGATCTATGCAGAATGAGAGAAATACCCGGAGAGGCAGAACTGGCGCCACCTGCTACTGACTTCTGTGCGCCTGGTACTTTGGCTAGCATTGCTGCTGGATTTTACCCATTTTACCACACCAAACACACGAACATACAAATACACAAACATATAAACAAAAATATACAATAATATATTGCGCACTGGATCATCTTTTGCTGCGGTGGCGTTAATTAACAAGCACCACATTTAGTGGTCCCCCCCCCTTGTTTTTTCTTAAGCCATCATTAGTGGCTAGTTTTTGTCATGAGAGCAAAGTCCCAGTAGCAATTCTAGCCAAAGTACCAGGCGCACAGAAGTCAGTAGCAGGTGGCGCCTGGTGTTTCTCTCCTAGTAATTCTCACATTTTCGCAGCTGTATCAATGAGAATTTACACATTCTTATTGGTTGAATATAAGTGAGACGCGCAGCATGCAGAAAAAACATGGGAGTCAAGTCCCGTTTTAGGTGATGCTCTTGAAAAATACCTGCGCTAGACAAGGGCAAACAGATCTATGCAGAATGAGAGAAATACCCGGAGAGGCAGAACTGGCGCCACCTGCTACTGACTTCTGTGCGCCTGGTACTTTGGCTAGCATTGCTGCTGGATTTTACCCATTTTACCACATAAAACACACAAACATACAAAATTTCAAACAAAAATAAACAAAATATGACACACACACACAGGTTCAGCTTTTGCTGCGGTGGCGTTAATACACAAGCACCACACTTAGTTGTCCCCCTTCAAGTTCTTAAAAGGCGGGTGGGTGCCAGGGGGCGGCATTGCATTTGAGCTTGACTTTGCTGCGATCTTACTCAAGTCTGAGTGAGCGTAGTAAAATGAGTCAAATCTAGTAGCAATTCATGCTCAAGTACCAGGCGCACAGAAGTCAGTAGAAGGTGGCGCTTGATGTACCATCCCTGGTATTTCTCACATTTTGCATAGATCCGTTTGCCCTTCTCTAGCGCATGTACATGCATTCTTATTGGTTGTATATAAGTGTATCGCGCAGCATGTATCAAAACAATGGGAGTCAAGTCCCGTTTTAGGTGATGGGCTTGAAAAATACCTGCGCTAGACAAGGGCAAACAGATCTATGCAGAATGAGAGAAATACCCGGAGAGGCAGAACTGGCGCCACCTGCTACTGACTTCTGTGCGCCTGGTACTTTGGCTAGCATTGCTGCTGGATTTTACCCATTTTACCACACCAAACACACGAACATACAAATACACAAACATATAAACAAAAATACAATAATATATTGCGCACTGGATCATCTTTTGCTGCGGTGGCGTTAATTAACAAGCACCACATTTAGTGGTCCCCCCCCTTGTTTTTTCTTAAGCCATCATTAGTGGCTAGATTTTGTCATGAGAGCAAAGTCCCAGTAGCAATTCTAGCCAAAGTACCAGGCGCACAGAAGTCAGTAGCAGGTGGCGCCTGGTGTATCTCTCCTAGTAATTCTCACATTTTCGCAGCTGTATCAATGAGAATTTACACATTCTTATTGGTTGAATATAAGTGGGACGCGCAGCATGCAGAAAAAACATGGGAGTCAAGTCCCGTTTTAGGTGATGCTCTTGAAAAATACATGCGCTAGACAAGGGCAAACGGATCTATGCAGAATGTGAGAAATACCAGGAGAGGCAGAACTGGCGCCACCTGCTACTGACTTCTGTGCGCCTGGTACTTTGGCTAGCATTGCTGCTGGATTTTACCCATTTTACCACATAAAACACACAAACATACAAAATTTCAAACAAAAATAAACAAAATATGACACACACACACAGGTTCAGCTTTTGCTGCGGTGGCGTTAATACACAAGCACCACACTTAGTTGTCCCCCTTCAAGTTCTTAAAAGGCGGGTGGGTGCCAGGGGGCGGCATTGCATTTGAGCTTGACTTTGCTGCGATCTTACTCAAGTCTGAGTGAGCGTAGTAAAATGAGTCAAATCTAGTAGCAATTCATGCTCAAGTACCAGGCGCACAGAAGTCAGTAGAAGGTGGCGCTTGATGTGCCATCCCTGGTATTTCTCACATTCTGCATAGATCCGTTTGCCCTTCTCTAGCGCATGTACATGCATTCTTATTGGTTGTATATAAGTGTATCGCGCAGCATGTATCAAAACAATGGGAGTCAAGTCCCGTTTTAGGTGATGGGCTTGAAAAATACATGCGCTAGACAAGGGTAAACGTATATATGCAGAATGAGAGAAATACCAGGAGAGGCAGAACTGGCGCCACCTGCTACTGACTTCTGTGCGCCTGGTACTTTGGCTAGCATTGCTGCTGGATTTTACCCATTTTACCACATAAAACACACAAACATACAAACTTACAAACAAAAATTAACAAAATATGACACACACACACAGGTTCAGCTTTTGCTGCGGTGGCGTTAATACACAAGCACCACACTTAGTTGTCCCCCTTCAAGTTCTTAAAAGGCGGGTGGGTGCCAGGGGGCGGCATTGCATTTGAGCTTGACTTTGCTGCGATCTTACTCAAGTCTGAGTGAGCGTAGTAAAATGAGTCAAATCTAGTAGCAATTCATGCTCAAGTACCAGGCGCACAGAAGTCAGTAGAAGGTGGCGCTTGATGTGCCATCCCTGGTATTTCTCACATTCTGCATAGATCCGTTTGCCCTTCTCTAGCGCATGTACATGCATTCTTATTGGTTGTATATAAGTGTATCGCGCAGCATGTAAAAAAACAATGGGAGTCAAGTCCCGTTTTAGGTGATGGGCTTGAAAAATACCTGCGCTAGACAAGGGCAAACAGATCTATGCAGAATGAGAGAAATACCCGGAGAGGCAGAACTGGTGCCACCTGCTACTGACTTCTGTGCGCCTGGTACTTTGGCTAGCATTGCTGCTGGATTTTAACCATTTTACCACACCAAACACACGAACATACAAATACACAAACATATAAACAAAAATACAATAATATATTGCGCACTGGATCATCTTTTGCTGCGGTGGCGTTAATTACACAAGCACCACATTTAGTGGTCCCCCCCTTGTTTTTCTTAAAGGGGGGGGGGGCCATTCATTAGTGGCTAGCTGGATTTTATCAGTCTGATGAGCAGTAAAAAGTCCCAGTAGTAATTCATGCTCAAAGTACCAGGCGCACAGAAGTCAGTAGCAGGTGGCGCTTGATGTGTCTCTCCTAGTATTTTCACATTCTCGCATAGTCCGTTGCCCTTATCAATGCGCATTTACATGCATTCTTATTGGTTGTATATAAGTGTGACGCGCAGCATGCATGAAAAACATGGGAGTCAAGTCCCGTTTTAGGTGATGGGCTTGAAAAATACCTGCGCTAGACAAGGGCAAACAGATCTATGCAGAATGAGAGAAATACCCGGAGAGGCAGAACTGGCGCCACCTGCTACTGACTTCTGTGCGCCTGGTACTTTGGCTAGCATTGCTGCTGGATTTTACCCATTTTACCACATAAAACACACAAACATACAAAATTTCAAACAAAAATAAACAAAATATGACACACACACACAGGTTCAGCTTTTGCTGCGGTGGCGTTTATACACAAGCACCACACTTAGTTGTTCCCCTTCAAGTTCTTAAAAGGCGGGTGGGTGCCAGGGGGCGGCATTGCATTTGAGCTTGACTTTGCTGCGATCTTACTCAAGTCTGAGTGAGCGTAGTAAAATGAGTCAAATCTAGTAGCAATTCATGCTCAAGTACCAGGCGCACAGAAGTCAGTAGAAGGTGGCGCTTGATGTGCCATCCCTGGTATTTCTCACATTCTGCATAGATCCGTTTGCCCTTCTCTAGCGCATGTACATGCATTCTTATTGGTTGTATATAAGTGTATCGCGCAGCATGTATCAAAACAATGGGAGTCAAGTCCCGTTTTAGGTGATGGGCTTGAAAATACCTGCGCTAGACAAGGGCAAACAGATCTATGCAGAATGAGAGAAATACCCGGAGAGGCAGAACTGGCGCCACCTGCTACTGACTTCTGTGCGCCTGGTACTTTGGCTAGCATTGCTGCTGGATTTTAACCATTTTACCACACCAAACACACGAACATACAAATACACAAACATATAAACAAAAATATACAATAATATATTGCGCACTGGATCATCTTTTGCTGCGGTGGCGTTAATTAAGAAGCACCACATTTAGTGGTCCCCCCCCCCTTGTTTTTTCTTAAGCCATCATTAGTGGCTAGTTTTTGTCATGAGAGCAAAGTCCCAGTAGCAATTCTAACCAAAGTACCAGGCGCACAGAAGTCAGTAGCAGGTGGCGCCTGGTGTATCTCTCCTAGTAATTCTCACATTTTCGCAGCTGTATCAATGAGAATTTACACATTCTTATTGGTTGAATATAAGTGAGACGAAAAAACATGGGAGTCAAGTCCCGTTTTAGGTGATGCTCTTGAAAAATACCAGCGCTAGACAAGGGCAAACGGATCTATGCAGAATGTGAGAAATACCAGGAGAGGCAGAACTGGCGCCACCTGCTACTGACTTCTGTGCGCCTGGTACTTTGGCTAGCATTGCTGCTGGATTTTACCCATTTTACCACATAAAACACACAAACATACAAAATTTCAAACAAAAATAAACAAAATATGACACACACACACAGGTTCAGCTTTTGCTGCGGTGGCGTTAATACACAAGCACCACACTTAGTTGTCCCCCTTCAAGTTCTTAAAAGGCGGGTGGGTGCCAGGGGGCGGCATTGCATTTGAGCTTGACTTTGCTGCGATCTTACTCAAGTCTGAGTGAGCGTAGTAAAATGAGTCAAATCTAGTAGCAATTCATGCTCAAGTACCAGGCGCACAGAAGTCAGTAGAAGGTGGCGCTTGATGTGCCATCCCTGGTATTTCTCACATTCTGCATAGATCCGTTTGCCCTTCTCTAGCGCATGTACATGCATTCTTATTGGTTGTATATAAGTGTATCGCGCAGCATGTATCAAAACAATGGGAGTCAAGTCCCGTTTTAGGTGATGGGCTTGAAAAATACCTGCGCTAGACAAGGGCAAACAGATCTATGCAGAATGAGAGAAATACCCGGAGAGGCAGAACTGGCGCCACCTGCTACTGACTTCTGTGCGCCTGGTACTTTGGCTAGCATTGCTGCTGGATTTTACCCATTTTACCACACCAAACACACGAACATACAAATACACAAACATATAAACAAAAATATACAATAATATATTACGCACTGGATCATCTTTTGCTGCGGTGGCGTTAATTAACAAGCACCACATTTAGTGGTCCCCCCCCTGTTTTTTCTTAAAGGGCCATCATTAGTGGCTAGATTTTTGTCATGAGAGCAAAGTCCCAGTAGTAATTCTAACCAAAGTACCAGGCGCACAGAAGTCAGTAGCAGGTGGCGCCTGGTGTTTCTCTCCTAGTAATTATCACATTTTCGCAGCTGTATCAATGAGAATTTACACATTCTAATTGGTTGAATATAAGTGAGACGCGCAGCATGCAGAAAAAACATGGGAGTCAAGTCCCGTTTTAGGTGATGTGCTTGAAAAATACGTGCGCTAGACAAGGGCAAACAGATCTATGCAGAATGTGAGAAATACCAGGAGAGGCAGAACTGGCGCCACCTGCTACTGACTTCTGTGCGCCTGGTACTTTGGCTAGCATTGCTGCTGGATTTTACCCATTTTACCACATAAAACACACAAACATACAAAATTTCAAACAAAAATAAACAAAATATGACACACACACACAGGTTCAGCTTTTGCTGCGGTGGCGTTAATACACAAGCACCACACTTAGTTGTCCCCCTTCAAGTTCTTAAAAGGCGGGTGGGTGCCAGGGGGCGGCATTGCATTTGAGCTTGACTTTGCTGCGATCTTACTCAAGTCTGAGTGAGCGTAGTAAAATGAGTCAAATCTAGTAGCAATTCATGCTCAAGTACCAGGCGCACAGAAGTCAGTAGAAGGTGGCGCTTGATGTGCCTCCCTGGTATTTCTCACATTCTGCATAGATCCGTTTGTTCTCTAGCGCATGTACATGCATTCTTATTGGTTGTATATAAGTGTATCGCGCAGCATGTAGAAAACACATGGGAGTCAAGTCCCGTTTTAGGTGATGGGCTTGAAAAATACCTGCGCTAGACAAGGGCAAACAGATCTATGCAGAATGAGAGAAATACCCGGAGAGGCAAAACTGGCGCCACCTGCTACTGACTTCTGTGCGCCTGGTACCTTGGCTAGCATTGCTGCTGGATTTTACCCATTTTACCACATAAAACACACAAATACACAAACATAAACAAAATTTCAAACAAAAATAAACAAAGATATGACACAGCAAGCCACAGAAGCTAGCAGTGGGCTGGGTTCAGCTTTTGCTGCGGTGGCGTTAATTGTTACACAAGGCACCACACTTAGTTGTTCCCCTTTTAGGTAGTTCTTAAAAGGCGGGTGGGTGCCAGGGGGCGGCATTGCATTTGAGCTTGACTTTGCTGCGATCTTACTCAAGTCAGAGTGAGCGTAGTAAAATGAGTCAAATCTAGTAGCAATTCATGCTCAAGTACCAGGCGCACAGAGTACCAGGCGCACAGAAGTCAGTAGCAGGTGGCGCTTGACGTGCCATCCCTGGTATTTCTCACATTCTGCATAGATCCGTTATCCCTTGTCTAGCGCATATATTTTTAGTGCCTTCTTATTGGTTGTATATAATTGTAACGCGCAGCATGTATCAAAACAATGGGAGTCAAGTCCCGTTTTAGGTGATGGGCTTGAAAAATACATGCGCTAGACAAGGGCAAACGGATCTATGCAGAATGTGAGAAATACCAGGAGAGGCAAAACTGGCGCCACCTGCTACTGACTTCTGTGCGCCTGGTACTTTGGCTAGCATTGCTGCTGGATTTTACCCATTTTACCACATAAAACACACAAACATACAAACTTACAAACAAAAATAAACAAAATATGACACACACACAGAATCAGCTTTTGCTGCGGTGGCGTTAATACACAAGCACCACACTTAGTTGTCCCCCTTCAAGTTCTTAAAAGGCGGGTGGGTGCCAGGGGGCGGCATTGCATTTGAGCTTGACTTTGCTGCGATCTTACTCAAGTCTGAGTGAGCGTAGTAAAATGAGTCAAATCTAGTAGCAATTCATGCTCAATTACCTGGCGCACAGAAGTCAGTAGCAGGTGTCGCCAGTTCTGCCATCCCTGGTATTTCTCACATTCTGCATAGATCCGTTTGCCCTTGTCTAGCGCACGTATTTTTCAATCACATCACCTAAAACGGGACTTGACTCCCATTGTTTTGATACATGCTGCGAGTTACACTTATATACAACCAATAAGAATGCATTGATTCTTATTGATACAGCTGCGAAAATGTAAATAGCATCACTTAGCAACTTATTTCACGATGCATGGTGGAATATATTATGTTCAGATGCGATTAAAGTCGGTATGATTGGAAGAAATTAGCTATAGAGCAGGCCCAACAATAAATAAAACCTACCTTAATGGCATCTGACCATAAAATATTCCACGATGCATTGTAAACATAAGTTGCTTAGTGATGCTTTTTTCATTTTTGCACCTGCTTGTGACTTCTGTTTGCCTGGTACTTAAGCAAGATTTTCTGCAGAGTCGTACCGACGCTCAAACATAAACAAGTAAGTAGGCTCTAGTCGGGAGAGCCCGACTAGAAGATACCCTGAACCCAGTTGCAAAAAATAAATTAAATTTATATAAGTCTTTGGTATACTGACTTAACTTCAATCGATTAAGCTCGATATCTCAGGTGTTTCTTAACCGATTTGGACGAAATTTTCAGAAAATTTCTATCGTTACCCATTCTTTCAACCCTCATTTTTACATTTTCCAAATTCGATATATTTTTGTTATCCATATTATGTGTATATCGGAAACCAGAATAGTTATCGATAATTTGAAGCAAACTTTTTTTGCTCATGGTGTAGGAGAACTTATATCCAAAATCTGAAGTCTCTAGCTCTTGTAGTCTTTGACATACACGCGTTCATACAGACGGACAGACGGACGGACAGACGGACATGGCTATATCGACTCGGCTGTTGATGCTGATCGAGAATATATATACTTTATTGGGTCGGAGATGCTTCCTTCTGCCTGTTACATACTTTTGCACAAAACCATTATACCCTTATTTTCCCATTTTATGGGTTAAGGGTATAAAAAATGCCAACACACAAACATACATACATACAGGTGAAGCTAATACAGGCGTGTTAAAATAAAACTCAAATCTCAGTAGTGGGTGTGGCATCCAAAGTTTTGATTTAGTTTTTGGGGGATGCTAGTACCTTCTTCTTACCGAATTTGGTAACTCTATCTGTAAGGATGTGAGAAATATGTGAATTTATCGATTTTGAGCTATCGATTTAATCGATTTGCCAGCCCCAGGAGGCATAGGACTCTAATCTTGACACTTTTTCTGTCCCGGCCAGAGACAAAGATATTTGCAAAGTTTAAGTCTCAAGCTTGAAGCGTATTGAAAAAAGTTGCGTTCGTAGAGACGGAAGGAAACCATGACAGACATTGCACAAACCCAATATACTCTTTAACTTCGGTATCGAGTATAATGCTTTTAATGCTGTTAATGCTTTTATAGATATTACACAAACTTTAAACTTTAACGCTGTTTTACCAGGCTATTTAATATTTTTTCAAATATACATATATACCTCAGCATAAGCCTTCATAATTCAGTATAATATGTACTTTTACGTAACAATCAGTAAATTTTGTGTCATCTTATGTCTTGGAAACTATTTACTTAGCCAAAACAAGCAACAAACAAATCAAAATTCAAGTTTTATTAGCAAGACTTGAGACAAAGGGGGAAACTTCTTAAGTTTAAAAACTAAGCCTATTAATTTAATCAAATCTCATGTTAATTGTGTGTGAGACACAGACAAACAGGTGAAAATATATATGTTTTTGTGTAGTTTCATATACAATATGAATATTTTAAAGTCATCGAAGCTTTTCTTTCCAACCGTTTGCTAAACAAAGAAAGCCATTAAATAAAATGTAAGCATCAAAACGGATACAAAAGAAGCTGCAGCTAAAGTCAGTGGACTTAAGACAACCTGCGGCATCATCGACGGTCAGCAAATCACACAAAACTACAGTCTACCTTTTGTCTGCGTCTATATCAGAGGAAACCTGATAAGTCGCTTATGCAATGCGATCCGAGACAAGCCAAGGTAAGGCAAGGTTGTGCTTTGCAGCTTGAACCTTCTGTAGAATTGCATTGGGCATCGACTTAATGGACCATTCGCTTGCATATTTTGTCTGTGAGTCTTTGA
The DNA here is from genome assembly GCA_018904305.1 of Scaptomyza montana. Classification (NCBI taxonomy): domain Eukaryota; kingdom Metazoa; phylum Arthropoda; class Insecta; order Diptera; family Drosophilidae; genus Scaptomyza; species Scaptomyza montana. The sequence continues at coordinate 1,343,375 of JAEIGR010000027.1, forward strand.
AAGTGAAAATTTATCAAAGAAAGCTGGCGTTGAAGTTTCAGTTCATTTGAACTGATGGATCTGCCGATTAGTCGCGTTGCCGAATTTCTGTTGCTAATGACAGCAAGTTGCTGGAAAGCTAAAAATGCCATAATTTGTTGATTGGCCCAGGCTGGGTTTTGATAAGAGCCCTAAGGTTGGCAGTTAAATGGGTAACAAAATGTGCACTATTTTCTTGTTTTGTTTTTATTTTTGAATCAATATGTATATAAATATGTTGTAAAAAGACTTATGTATACACGTATTGTATACAGAGAATAGCTTAAGTCTAAGTCATAAATATTCTAAACAATAAATTGCTATTATTTAATGGTAAAATTATTTTGGCTTGTGAAACTTTTAAAAAAACCAAAAAAAAGAATATGTTTAGTTATAAAATTCTTCTTAATAATCATTTTGGATGAAAAAGAATGTTATAGTTGACTTAAAAATCAATCTATGTGATTGTAGTGAACAAATTTTAAATTAATGTGGTTTTATAAAAGTAAATTTACTTTCTCTGCAACCTTGATAATTTTAAGTACTTTTAAATTGCATTATAAATGAATTACCGCTCTAATCTTTAACAGAAACTCATCAATGTAAAACAAACAGTTTTTACTATCAGGTCATGCTGCGTGGAAATAATATAACAAAAGCAAGTCAACCGGTAGTAGCTATTATTCATCAAATGCTCCACTTTGATTTTGGTGTGATGTAAGTGTGTAATATGCTGACTAGTTGATCGGTGGAGTGCCTTGAACACATTCGTACATACATACAAAAATGAACACAGCGGGATTTTAGCTGCGGGCAGACAACGGGTAGCCTACATTAATCATCTACATTAATAATTATGGATATCCGTAAAAAATGAATCACTTCTTGTTTGTTTTGACCAAAAACACACACAGAAAAACAACACAAAAACACGCATCGAATTGTGCATGCAATGTGATTTAATTTTTGTTATTGCTGGAATAGTTGTTGTAGCTATTTGACACACGTCGGTATGTAATAATATAATGATGATAATGTCTTCATACAAATAGTCGGTGGCTATAAAGAGTTATTTATTGTTTTTATTTCGTACGCCTTCAAATTGCGTTCTTATCTGTATTTCCGAGTACGCTAGCTTGAGGAAATTACGTGATCAGCGAATGAAATCGAAATCGCTGCAGTAGATGGCGCATCATATTTGGTTAGCCCAGTCATTTCTGGTTTGATAAAGACTGCAAGTTAGCCAGTTAGCCAAAGAGCGGCTAACAAGAAATGGCATTTGAAAAACTACGCTTAGAGCGCTTAGAGTATTTCCTCATGTTGTACAGTTTGGCAAACACTTTCACTCTTTCAATCACTCTTAACGCACTCTTATGCTTTCTTTCTCTTTGAAGTTAAACAATGCTCTCAGTGCTTGCAAATGTTGCGGATGTTCGTGCTGTGGTGTTATGTTGCTAGCAACATGTTGCCGGCTCATCGCTAGCGTCGCATTGGCCTCGCATTTTTTGGCATCTTCGTCGCTAGCTTGGCTTAAATTGTTACCAAACGCTTAATGATCTTCAGTTAAGCATCGAACTTTTACCAGACAAGTCGTGTCTGCGGCTTCCACTCGACTACCGCGGCAGCAACAGCCAACGCTAACGGAATACTAAGTAAATCAAAGAGCAACATTAACAACAACAACAACAACCACAACCACTACGAACTGCATTATTTGCATAAAGCAAATAGAAAACGAGCAAGCAAAAGTTTATTCCATCAGTGTGTTTGCCGCATTTTTGACATTTTTCGCGCGTCAATTGAAAATTAAAACAAAAAGTTCCATCCGCTACGTTTTAATCGTGTATTGTTTTAATAATAAAATAAAAACAAAAAGCAGTGCAACATTATTAATAGATAATTGTTGAAAAATAAAACAATTGCATATTGGAAAAATCAAATCCTTAAAAAGGCGTCTTAGCTTTTGTGAATCATGCGAATTTTATTGGCACTTTGGGGCACTTTGTGTCTGTGGACGATCACAGCAAATGCGCAGGGATTTATTCCCCCCAATGCGGGAATACACAACGGGGTAAGTGTATTAATGGATATCCTTCATAATATTTAAGTGAATTGAAAACCTTTCTTAGGAAAAAAAAATTAAAAAAAATATTTAATAAAATAATTGCTTATTTAAAAATGTTTTACAAAAAAAAAGACCAAGCTATATCGCAAAAAAAAGTCAGTTTGTTCCACACAATGTGGACAGCACGCTAAGTCACAATGCATAACCCAAAAGTGTGCCAAAAAACCCATAACAGAACAAAAATTTATCACTTAATTTGCATTTCTATTGAATGTTATGCAAATATTTTTTGTTGAATCTAGTTGTGAATTTGTATTTGAACCCATTTCAACGTTTGGCTACAAATTCGAATTGACACACTTTTTAAGCACTCAAAGAAAGTTGCTGTTTGGCAAAAAAATTCTTTAAGACTAATGTACTAGAAATATGTGAGGTTAGATTAGTTTTTAGCGTCAAATTCCATAAACGCCAAAACTTGCATAAGATAGACGCCAAACCAGGCTTCTGCTTAAGCATTCAATTATTCAAAATATATTCATAAGCATTTTCATATTAATTGTACAAATATGCAACTGAGGCGCTTCAATGAACTTTCCCTTTTTTGCTTTTTTTGTAATATTTTTGGAGCTGCGTTCAATGAAGATGCAAAGGAAGCGAAGAGAAAAAGCCGTAAAGTCTTGACAACGTTTAAAGCCACACAAGACGGCAACAACAACTGTGGCAGATAATAAACCTGTTCGCTTGAAATGGTCAACAAAAAATCAAACGGAGTTTAAAAAAGAAAACAAAAAACTTATTTACGCATGAACAATGGAAATTGCAAGTCAGCTGCAAGTTCTCAGACCTCAGGCCCTATGCAACCAATCTAATATCGTGGCAAAATATAATTTTCGTATTAAGTATTTTAATATCCATTAACAAATTGCGGGACTCAACAAGCAAACATCTCTGTAGGCCAAAAACCATCAGCTGCTGCTGATGATATGAGCAGATTATCCCTTGTTTTTGCTGTTGCTAGTTTTATGTTTTGATTGTTGGTCAATGTGGCATTTGTGGCATCCGCTGTTACAGTTTGTTTTCACTTTCATGGCCGCATCCAAACTTGGCAACATTTTCGCAACAATTAATGATATTTCCAATTTGGTTGTCGTTTTGGGGATTTGGTGTTGTCTGTTGCTTTGGCTTTGATTTGCTTAAATACTAATTTTTATAATTGGAATGGTTTTTCCGCAACACCTTTATAGTGCCGCTGATTACGTAAACGTATCGATTAAATATATTTTTGGTGTTGACAATATTTGTGACGTTTTGATGAACACAAATGTAGATTATTGTTACAGGTGGATTTCTTTGCTTCTCCACTGAAAGCCCACTGATAATTGCCTTAGGTTCAACTAAAACTTCCACTTTTGGGTAGATTAACTGCTTAAAAAGTAGTTCTTAGTTCACTCGTTAGCGTTGATTTTGTAATACTATTGGCTTATGTCATTGGTCATTGGGATTGCGGAGCTCAATTATTTTTTCAATTTGTTTGGCTAAGCAGCACTTCCTGACCAAACCTGGCGGCTGATCAACACTTTGGCTGCATTCAGTCCCATTAACTTGGCGCTGTCCAATCAAGCGCTTCATCAGCTGCAGCAAATTTTCATTCACTTTTCCACGTGCGCCAAACGTTTCCAATGAAATTAAAATCGAAATTCGATTTATTTCTCAACTAGCGCACAGCGGCAGAAGCAGCGCCTAAGTACGAATCGAGCTCAAAGTAAAAAACAAATCCCATCACAACAAATAAAAGGTTTTGTAAGTAGGAATGGAGGGAGGGGTTGCCTAATTGGCGCTGCGTGTGATTAGCGCTCAATTACTTGACTATTTGTTTGTAGATACAATGCAATCCCATTAAAGTCGAGTCAATTCCAATTGATGCCATATGATTTAGTGTAGCGCCAGTTAATGAGCTTTAAGTGGCAAAGCCAACAGATACAATAAACCATATAAATAGCTTGGTTAATATGATTGGGCCCAAAGCACAATTAAATTATTTCATCCTGTTACAGTTTGAAATGCTCCGAAATTCTTGCTGCCAAGCAACTTTCATTTTTCAACACAAATCCATTAACAATTTGTCACACCAAAAAACAGTATCTTTCAGATAAATATGCAGCCAAAATTTTTATAAAGATCTCTCGATTGACCCACTTTCCATGTCGACAACCACAACAACGAAACAAAATGAAACGAAACGAAACAAATCAAAACAAAAAGCAAAAAAAAAACCTGCTAGAACGACGGGCCCATACAACAACTTTACAAGCGCAAAAAAATAAACAACAAGAACAACAACTTGAAATTCGTACAATAAAAATGCGAGTGAATAACGAACAGGTTGAAGAGCTGTTATTAACGGATCCCAAAGATACAAATGGAATTGCGCTCGCTTCAAAAGTACGTGATTATTATTGTTAAAAGTTGCCAATTAAAAAGTGAAGCCTATAAGCCCATAGCAATTCTTATCGGATACAGTCGACATAGACCCACATGTTTTAAATGACTTCAAAACTTATGATGCGAAAAGTCATTAGAGCATGGAATGCAAAAGATTGGATCGAAAATCTGCTTAAAGTTGTTTGAAAATAAAAAACTCACTTTGACAGGCAATAAAATTTTTAATATATATAAAACAAGTCAAGTCTCTTGCCATGACCCGTCCAACATTTCTCACAACTATTTCGTAACAAATTCATGCATCTTAAATCGATCGACCTAGACGAAAGTGAAAGCTAAATATTTTTGATATCGAAAAGTCAACAAATGTGCATTAAAGTATTCAAAACAAAATGCAAGAAATGCCATAGCTAGGGACAGAAAATAGAGCCCAATTGGACGTTGGGATTATTGGACACTGTTTAGATAGATGATGGGCAACAGATGTTGCCTGAATTTGTTGCAATGTCTGAACAGTTGTTCGTTGTTTGTTGTTTGTTCGCCTGTCTGTTAGTCGGTGGCAATTTCTGTTTACACGAAGCAAAAAAGCAACTGCAAACGCTACGTGAGCCAAAACATACAGTTACATTTTGTATATGTACAGTATTATACTATGTATGTAACAAATAAGACTTAAAATTAAGATATACAAAAAACAAAAAGCAAAATCGCATAAAAGAAACTTCAGATGGCGTCAGCCGTTGGCTTCCATCTTCAACTTTAGCTTCGAGTTGGTCTTTTAACTGTGACCAGTTCCTGTTCGCGGACAAAAGGAAGATGATGATGTGGCTGGAAAATGTTTTGTTTTTTGCTCGTGTGTTGTGTTTTTTTTCTTCTTGTTTACCAAAAAGATCGCAATGGGTTGTTGCCATTTGTTGTTATTTTGTTGCATTATTTTTTTGTTGTTGCAATCGCAGGCCATTGCCGTGTTGTCGTTGCCACAGCCAGCCTATGTCAATAGATAGCGAGACAGACGGCAGCAATCTGGTCTGGCACGTTTTTCTTTGCAAACGCGAAGCCAGCAACAAAGTATTATTGAAAACTTGTGCAAAACCATAAAAGGCATCTCAACAGCTGGACAAAAGGTTAAGGACAATATCCAGTCCACATATGCAGCAAGAGAGTGAAGAAAATTTCCCAACAACTTTGCGACATATTTGTACGCATAAATAAATAAATAATATAAAGGTCACTGTAAAGCCGTTTTGTGAATAGCAGAGTATTTATATTGCATCTGATTAGCTTACATTAAGAAAGTGCTACAGTTCTTGGATTTACTTTATTTTATGTGAACTATATTTGATTTTAATAATAAGAAGAATGATTTCCTCGCTGGATGTTTCGCATTCCACTCAATTATTAAGTCATTACCATAATATCTGATCTACAACCAGTTTTAGTTACGCCCCGATTTAAGCAAAAATTTCACATGGCATGCGGATCGGACAGATTATTAATGTTTCTTCTTGGGGCACATTTCGGATGCTTAAGCTGCGCTGAGAAAAGAAAGTAAAAGGGCTTGCGACATAACTCATCGGTGGTTATTGACAGGCCGCACTGTGGCGACTTTTTCTACCTCCTACTTCGCACTTTTTTTCTTCTTTTTTGCCATCCTCTTTTGTTTCATTAATATATGTTGCTATTGCGCTTGGGTTGGGTTGGGTCATTAAGATGGAGCTGGTGGTTTGAAATCAAATGAGTTTTGGTAGGTTTTTTGCGCCAGGCCTAATTGCGATTAGGGGGGGAATGCTGATGAACGCCGCAATTAGTGGTGTAATGTGCAGTAAATATATCAAAGAGCAATATTCACCCACCAGCCAACCACCCAGCCAGACTGCACCACAAGCTCCAGCAAGCAGCAAGTGTCAACTTCCGCATTACTCATACGACACGTAAAACGGGTTTTTATTTTGTTGCTGTTGGAATTGCAATGCAATTGCAATTGCATTGGCTGCATCTTCTCGCCATAACTCAACATAAATATGGCCAAAAAGTCAAACGATCCTCGTCTTCGTTCACGTAAGCGTTCGACCAAGCCCACAGACCCAGACGTCGGGTGTTGCGGCTCCTCGTGGCATGCAGCAACTGGGCAAACCAACTGGTTGCAGTTGCACTTTCGTTTTTGTTGTTCGCTAGGTGAAAATAAAGAAGCGTTCGTTGGCATTGTTGCTGAAGCTGCTGCTGCTGCTGCTGCGAGAGAGTTCCAAAACAAGATTCAAAGATCTGGCTGGGTTGGCTGGCCTGCCTGGAAGATGTTGCAAGCCAAGCGAGTTGCATAATTTGTGTGTGTTTTTTTTTTCTTTTTGCTACAACTGCCTTGCAGGCAGTTAGTTGTCTTTGTTGTTGCATTTGTTGTCGTGGTGGGAGTCGAAATTGTTATGGCCAAATGTGTGTTTAAAAGCTTGCTCATCGATTTGCACTTAAAAATTAGTTTCAAGCCAAAAACTCGACAAGCATTTATTGAATGAACTTTATGTGGTTTTTAGCAGAGTTCGACCAATTTGCTGCAAATAAGGGATTTATTATGAAAATAAAGATCTTTCATTATTTTCCTAAATGATTCTATATTTGATCATGAAAGTCTTTTCTTTGAATTGTCATATTTAAGTTGGTTTTTTTTTGTAGATTTGAGTAAACAATTTCTGGCTACAGGGTATCCAAAATAAAAGTTAATAATAACTTTCGCCTTGTACATTATGCAAAATTATTGATCGACAGTAATTGAGGTAATGGAATTAGCCAAGCCAACTGAGAAATGTGAAAGGTGAATTTTAAAAAAAAAAAATTAATGGATTTTGTATGTTTGTGCAGAACCTATAAATGGCATCGAATTTACGAATTATTATTTTAAGACAACTTTAAGCAAATACTCTTTTACTTGCTTGCAAATTGCTAAAAAAAAAAAGTATTGTTTTTCTTTTGATGAAATCGAAAGCAAAACTCATATTTCGGCTTGCATGCTTAGCTGATGCACTCAAGTGCACAGCAACACACAGCAAAACATATTAAAATGTGTTGTTTGCAACAAAATGCGGCAAACTGTACAAGCTGCAGGCGCAAAGACGTTGCAAGAAGCCAACAGGGAATAGGCATGGAATGGCATTAAAATAGAAAACGCCAGTCAAAAACTTCTGCGGCGCACAAAATCAGCGAAGCTTGCAAAAAGTGTTGCTCTTCTTCATGCTGAAAACTGAAAGTGGCAGGCACTGAGGCTGCAGCTAAAGTTGGTGTTGGTGTTGGAGTTGGAGCTGCTGTCAGGGCCTACAATTGGTCGCTTGTTGGCCATAATCTGTTGGCCGCACTCTACTGTGAAGTGGGTTACAGTTGGCAGCCAGGAGATGATAGGGCAGCAAGGGTAGAAGGGGCGTGCAAACTGTGACAGGCGCCAAATACCAGCGGCATTTTGCGAGTGCTTTGACTTCTGCGTCGGTGTAGCCGTGAAATATGTGCCCAAAAATGCACCAAGCATAAAACACACACAGTTACATTAGCGCCAAGTAAACATGTTGTTATGTACTTATGCATAATGGCAAAAGTGGCGAAGTTACAGTTAGACGGGACAAATGTTAGGTAAAGCCACCCCATGCTAGAAGTGATGTAATAGTAGAAAGGCTTCTGAAGATTAAGAAACTAAAACAAATAAATGTTACGTTTCGAAATAGAGGTGAACATTTATACAGGAGGCGTTTTACTCTAGTTACTCTAGCTTAAGGACAATGATTGATTATAATGCATCGAAAATGGGCAAATCTGCTGAAGTGAAGAATTACACATAAATGTAGACTTTGCATTACTTGCCACGTGCCTACCAATAATCTAGTTGAAGCAGCTATTGCGATTAAGTAGAGGACAGAAAGCCCACACGCAAACATATAACATTGTTGCTCCCACAGCTCTGAAGATTCTCATGTTTATTTTCTTTCGAAATGATAAAATATCTTTTCTGTCGCATTCTGTCAATCATAACAGACAATTTGCTAACTGCAATGCTAAAGAGTTTGCATTTAAGCGCAAAGCCCACTCAGGTTACTAACCGCTTAACAATGGTGGTCAGTCACTCTAGGTCTGGCAGACTGACTGCGATGACAACGTCTCTGGCGGGGGGTAATTGCTAAAAATTGTCACGAACTAAAAACGCGAAAGTTTACTGACTTCCCCCAGCAAAGGTTTTGACTTGTGCGGTGCATTTCCAGCTGGTTTTGGTCAGGCAGTGGTGGAAATGGGTTTAACTAAAGCCGAGACCTCTACAAAGCAATTTGCATGTCGCGACAACTTTTAACAACGTTTCTCGGAATGAAAAAAAACGTAAAACAAAAAAGCAAACGCAAGTGCAAAGTTTGCGTGACCAACAAACATACACGAGACCAAAAACTAAAAACCAGCAGCAACATGAGCAAACAAGAAGCTGAATTAGGAGCTGAGTGTCGATATAATCTGGAAATTACTTAATTGCTGAGCTTCGGCAAATCTAGAAAAAATAATAATACAAATAAAAGAACTTCTCTCTTATTCGTGTGAGCAAATTTCGAATTTTCCGTTGAGCAGCACTGCTAACCTACAAATTATGAATTCCAATTGAAACAAAAACAAACAGAGAAAAAAAGGTTGCACACAAAAGTTTTCATTTCATTGGCAAACAATGGCACTGCAACAATTGACACACAGCCAGTTGAGGCTTAAGAAGGAGGCGTAGGGTTGCGGGTGGTTTGGTGAAGGAGCCTGCTTGTCGATCTGGAAATGAAATTGCATGTCTAGATGTCTTCAAGCCAAAAAAAAAAAAAAACAACAACTTAGTTAAGGCAAATGCTAATGTGTAATTAATGCATTAAAACGAAATTGCAAGAAAGATCTAAAGCGTAAAGTTGCAATTTGGTGTTTGTGGTTGGCTTGTGTTTTGGGTGAGCGAATGGAATGTTCAAGAAAAGTTCAGATTCACTAAGTCTTGAGCTTACAAGCACATCTAACAGCTAAGTAATCCAATTTTATTTATAAATTATAAGAACAAGCTAAGCTTTTGAGTGTCTGAATATAAAATACAGTCGAACTTCGTTTAAGACAAAATCGCGTAACATAAAATGAGTTTGGAAAAGAATTTGTAGTATAGAAAGCTTCATTATAAGGAAGTTCGACTGCAGGTATAAGCATTCAACCATATATGTTAAAACTTAATGTACTTCAGCATTGAATTTTAAAGCCTTTAAAATATACTTAAGGTTTGCATAGTACATATATTTGTCAATGATATATACGCCATCTCAAACAAATCTGAAAGCTTTGTCATCTTTTTGGTTTATTAATTGACTATTTCGATTTGTGTGTATTTAAAAAGACGACAAGGGTCAAGACAGCAACTCATCTTAATAAATATTTATGCTATAGCTATAAAGCACAATGTGTCGGCTTATTATTTCTGACCCATATTCAATGGACGCAGCGTCTATTGCAATTGAACGCCTCTATTGAAGTGACAGCCCGTGAAATGAGTGGACAAATAATCAACATTGAATGGCATTGAATACAAAAATAAATATACATTGCGAATGCGAGTACTTTATGAATTATACTTATTTTTTGCAGTTTATGCTATTCATGCCATTCAAATTGCGGAAAAAAGTTGCACAAAAAAATTAAAAGAGATGATAGGAAAAATAAATAATGAAAGACGTCCAAGATAAATGCGCTGAACTAGACAAAAGGCATAAATTTTTGATGAGCGTGGAATGGTTTAAGTTTGAAACGTTTTAGGTGTGGAACCGTCTGTCAATGGACCTATATTTAAAGTTATGAAATTTGAATGTCGAGAGCTGCCAGATGAATGCAAATTTGCAAAGAGTTGTGCAAGACAGTGCAATAAAAACGTAATTGTTGACGGTTCTCTCGCTCGCTCTCTCTCGGTCTGTCTGTCTGACTCGACTGTTTTTTGGCCAAAATGGCTCGACTCGAAGCCACAGTCCATCAACAAAGTAAGGCAAATAAATCTTGGCCAGCGGGCCGTGTGGGCGCCAACAACTGAAGCTGCACAAAAGACGAGATACAAGATACTAAAACACAAAGATGCAGAAACAAAAATACATTTAGTACATATGGCCAGACACGCAAAGCCGCATACTGCGTGCGCCAAAATTATTGAGTTGGAAAGTAAAATTGCAGTTAACTTTAATATATCTATTTAAATTTATTTCCACACATATTTTTTACGTATTTAATGTGTAGTCAGCACGCAATTTATCTACGATAATTATGGGTTTTTTTTTCATAAAGTTGATTATTTATTTTTATTATTATTATTTTAAGTTATTATTTGTGGGCTGTTGACTTGCAAAGTCAGCGTTTTTTTTGTCTTTTTTTTGCGTTGTTGATGTTGAAATTGAGTTGTTTGTTTGTCATTTTGATGATAAATGAGTTTTTGTATTATTTTTTAATAACTGAAGATCTTAAAAAAGGCTGAGTTTAATTTGTTAAATAAACTTATTACTTTCTAATCACTTACCCTATGCTTCCCCTTTGGTTGCTGTATTTAAATTAAAATTCCTTGCGTTGAGAACTCAGCGTTAACCAAGAAGCGACGCTAATGATTCCATAAATCTGTTGGGACTCGTAAAAGGTGTCAGACTGTGTCAAATTAGGTAGCAAAATCTTAGCAGCTTATGTAGGTGTTGCTGCTGTTTGTTGTCTTCTGTCATTTGGCCATTGGCATTTTAGCCCAATTCCAACTAATTTGCATGCATCACATTCAATTAGTCAACTCAGCGCAACATATTTGCGTGCCGGCTTAGCTCACAAGTGTTAAAGCTTTTGACTGCGTTAATTATTGCCTGCAAATTTTTTTCGGTTGCCAAAGGCTAGTCTTATGCAAGCGCAGTATAAGTTGCGCCACATATCTGGCTTCTCCAAGATGCAAAACTCGAAATTATCTTTACAACTGCAGCAGCAGCAGCTGCTGTTCGTTGAATTGAAGCCGCCTTGACAGCAGCAAATGCAGGTTAATCATCATTTTCTATGTTGTTTTTCCGAGGGATCTTTGATTCATTTGTATTTGGTGGATTAAGATTGGCATGCACTCAGAAAAACTGAACTGCAAATAAAAATAAAATGCTATAAGTATAGATAAATTCGTTTTGTATTTCAATAACCGTCATTTCACTATGCCTCAAATTATACCAAAAAAATTGGAGCCATTAAAAGAATTAAAGAAATAGTATCACTGAATTTTTCACTTGTTATTGCCCACAACTAACAACAACAAGAAGAATACAAATTGTGCTAATTTAGTTAGTTTTACGAGCATTTTCCAGCAACAGCGTCTCGGACGGACGGACGGACGGACAGCTGCCATTCCCGGTGATAATATCAGCACAACTTTTGACCAAGTTTCTTTTTCAAAGCGTTGGTTAAATAACTTTTGTTGCTGTTGGTGTTGTTGTGCCTTTTTTGCTGGTCTTGTTATTGTTATAGTACTAGTTGTGCTTGCAATTGTTTCACTTGCTGGCGGCAATTCATTGTAGTTTTTTGTGTTTTTGCAGTTGTTAGTGTTTTATCATTATTTTATTTTTTTTTGGGTAGCTTCTTTCGCTTTTTTGTGACCGGTTGTTTGCCACATGCCTTAAACTGGACGCGGTTGTAGGTGTTGCCGAAAGGCGTTTTATATTTTTACCGCTGCTGCGACTTCTTCTTGTTTTAGCCAAACAAAAATGCAGGTAATTACACAATTTTATGTAAATTTCTCTTTCTGCTGATGTTGTTGTTGTGCATTCTTCTTGTGCGGCCACGAATTAATTACTTATTTGCGTAGAGCACCAAACTATTTTGTAGGCAATTAAAATGCCTTTAGTTATGGGTGCCTTTTGTTTGGATTTGTGGTTTGGTTTGGGCTCGCTTTTGCCAACTGCAGTCATTTGTCGATACAAAAAGTGAAAGGCCAATTGCCAAATCCTCAGATATTGACCAACAACATCTAACGCTTATTATGCACATTTAAAGCCATGTGGCAACGGCCAAAAAGGCGGCCGCATCGTAGCTAACCAGTTCTCTTTGGTAAGCAAATCCTAGCTGTCATCGTTCTTTGTAGACTCTATTTGAAATGCATATTCATTGCAGATTCAATCAATATGATGATGTGGGCACGATCTGTATGTTGTGTTTGTGTTTGAAGCTTCAAAGCCTTACGATTCGCGATAAGTGTGGACTATTTACGAGTAGAGTCAGCTTACAGTCACACAGTTCACAATTGCAACATCATAATCAATGTGGTTTAAAGTACAGATTAAAGTTGTCTTAACATTAAAGAGTTTGAAGAGGCTTAAGATAGTCGTTTATATTGGCATAGTAGTACGTTATGTTCTCTTTAGTCACTCTCAGGGGATGGTTAGACAGATTGTATAACCTAGATTCAAAAGCTGTTTATTCTGTTCATCAGAAATTGAGAACTGCCAATTAGCACTATGTTATCCAAAAGTTCTTATTAATCATGTCTTAAAAAAGATCTATATTCTGGTTCTTGACATGTGCATCGGTCTCTTACACAACTCAACAAAAAAGAAGCTGGCTAACTGAGCAGAAAGAACCTTGAAACTAATCGAATGACCAAAAATGCAGGCGTCCTAGAAAAAACCAAACAAAATAACAACTAACTAGACAAGTCGAGAGCCGGTAGTTAAAAATGCACTAAGCATAAAAAGATATATGTTTGTTTGTAGCATGTAAGAAGTGGAGAGAGGCGCAGGGAAGCTGCCACAGGCAGCGGGAAACGAGGCCACTTGGCCAGTCGCACAGTTTTTGATGCCAATGGCCAAAACATTGACGTTGTGGCCCGAGATTGCAACTGAAATCTGAAATTTGTGAGACTCAGGCGCCACGTATCTGCGGTAGCAATTGCGCAACGCGGTTAGCTGAAGATTTTGAAGAATTTATGGCCGCCAAGCACTTGAGTAACTCTTAATTAACGAACAAGAAGCTTAAGAGCTTGGCGCTTTGGGCTAATCGTGCTTCCTTCTGAAATTTGATCTATTTGATTCTGATTAACATATAACACAGAAACGGTTGGTAAGTGTGTCTGCAAATCACTTTCACTCCAAAAGCCACGAGTCGAAATAAAAGCGAAACAGAAACAAAAAGAAATTTTGGATTTCAATTTTTAGATTTCGCTTTCGTTTGAAGCTCATCTGGTGAGTTTTTTTTTTATAACTGAACAAGTTTTTTGATTGTTACTTTACGCTTTGTTGGTGTGATGTGAAATCAATTATGACTTATTAACAAATTAGTCCGAGAGTTAAAGCGACAGTTATAACATCATAGATCAACGCCTCAAAGTCAAAAGATCTTACTGCCTGAAGAGAAATGTTTTTTCTTTAGCCAAATGCCGTAACTTGTTTTCACTTGTATCGCTTCATCTTTTTTTTTCTTTAACTTACATGTTCCTATCAAATGTTTGATCTACAGTCATTAGCATAATGCCTATTTGATATGACAGCTCTAATATGCAACGCTCTCGTAATAAAATACAATTCGGGGCGGGTCTTTAGGCCACCTTTTGTGGTTTGTGCTTTCTTTGCTATCCAAATATGAAGTTATTTATAGACTCTACTTGGTTATGGCGTATCAAGTAGTCTTTTATTGAGCCAAAACCTCAATGAGCTGCTTGAGAAAAGTGGAGCTAGGAATTTCTTTTATTTTTCAGTGACCTAATCAAAGTGCTTTAAAAAAGATAAACAATTTATCAATATTCAGCATTTAATCATTTACTTATAAACACAATTAAGAAATCAAAAGTTAATTGTTAATTGTCTTATTGCGACTTCTCTAGAGATACAATGGACTTGCTTTCATAACAGCCCAATAAATAAGACCAATTGAAAAGGCAACAATTACAAATCTTACTTTAACTGTAAGTTCAATAATCTTTTATATGCTACAGATTGGCTAATTCGATCGACCTTATGAGAACCCCAACTGCCAATCATTAAAACCAATTTGACTCAATTGCAAAAAGACAATCAGAAATCGATTGTTTAATTATCTTTTGTTGTAAAAATGGCCAACGCTATGGTTAGGTTATTTTATCTTCTTGTGATCTATTGCTCAATTGAGATCTAACGCCAACTCTCAACTTGTCTTTTACCATTGACACCTGCATTCACACAAGAGCAACGCACAACAAGTTGAAGTTGCTAATGTGTGTCTCGTGTTGGCATGTGGCAAGCACAACCACAAAATGACAAGTTGCACCTCCGCAGATATTGGTTGGGCGCATGCGTAGCGCCCATTGAAGGGTATTGACGTTTACTGCACCGAGAAAAGAGTCGACCAGAGAAAAATGAAAGCGAACATACATACATACGCTAAGGCGTGAAATTAACATGTTTGTAACGTTCCAGCCATAAAATATATGTTTGTTTGGTTTACTATGACGCAAAATGCTGGAACCCTTTTCGCGTGGAGTTCAGTGGCTGTGGATGTAAGAGGGGGCACGACTGAGAGAGCTGATTACCAGCGCCAATGCTTATGAGCACTTGATTGATGATTGATTGATGTTTTCACCAGCAGCGCAATTTGTCATAAAACAAAAACCAAATTGCGGAGGGAAACTTTGTGTTGAGAGCCAAAGAAAACCTTTAAAAAGAAATCTTTTGTGTGTGTGAAAAATGTTAAAAGAAGATGTTTAAGTCATTGAACGCTAACCTAAAAGGTCTTGAACCCACTTGGGATTTGTTTCGCATTATGAAAGATTTCATAGTTATTACACTGGACGCTTCAAATGGAGTGTACAGGAAATACAATAGTAATTCTCAACAAAATATGATTATATTTTAACAATCGAGCCATTCCCTTATAATAGTTTTAATTTGAATTGAAATACTTTGAAGTCTACACGGCTTAAACGAAAACCAACAAATCGAGAATTCACACCAAACACCTATTTGGCTTCGCAAGGCAGAAAACAAATACGTCGACAGCTAACAACATTTCATGTTGGCTGTTGCATAATCTGAAGAGCAAATGGCAGCTTCGACAGCAGCCTTGTTGATGAGCTGCATTATTAGCGCCAACAACATAATTACAAAGCGAAAAGAAAAAGCCATAGACACACAGACCGAGAGCAACAAAGTGAGTTAAGACGCGGTTGGCGGGAGCGAAGAAGTGCTACTGAAAGTCTGTGAAGACGCAGCCGAAAAAATGTTGCAAGATAATGCAAAAGCCATTAGATTTATGGGCCTGGCAATTAAATTATGCATAATGCTAAGCATTTTATAAATCTCCGTGCCTCACTCCACAATTGTCCAATGCCTTTCCTCGCAGCTCATCTTCTTTCTTTTCGATGGACAACTGCGTTGAATAACAATTTTTAAACAATGTTTGTTTACTTCTTTATTGTAGATGTTTTACTATGTTTTTTTTGTTGTTGTTGTAGCTTGTGTTTCTTTGTTTTGCCGCATCATTCCAACTCGATGCGTATGCAATGCGTATGACAAACAGTTTGCGACTTACTACTAGAGATTGTATAAGCTGCTGAAAAGATCCCAGGCGACCGAATACCATTTACAATTGCAGTCGAATACAAAAGAAAATGCTGTCTATTGCAACAGCACTTCAATTGAAAAGAAGCGAAACGGCGCGAGCCGTTCGCAAGTCAGCAATGTCTCAATTCATCAAACGAAAACAATCAAAGATGATGATGATCATTGTGACAGCTGTGTTAAAAAGCAAACATGTTTTAAATGTAATTCAATTTATGCATATACTTTTCCACAGTGCCACAATATCGCTACTATTAATTCAGCCACCAATCAGTAAATGTGTCACATAATGAGAACCCAACTAAAATTTAAATACTGAGGTTTTTTGTATAAACTTTTTATGTAAGACGAGGAGAGTTCTTTAATTTGTTAAGAACGTCAAGTCTAGGCAAAATAGCGAGTTATAAAGTCCATACTTTCACACCGAACATATCTTTATCTATATATACAAGATCTATTTATCAAGTTAAAGACACAATGACGTCATTGGCACTCACTCGCAATAAGCATTTGTTTAGTGACATAATTTCGCACAAGTTCAAGACTTTGGAGACTGGTTTTAACCCACATTGCCATTTTCAAAGACTTCAATTTGGTGCAACAGCCACAAAGGACCCCAACAACGACGCTGAAATCTAGTTGTGGCCATCTAAAATAGAGCAAACATAAAAACTGGTTCAACTAGTCGATCGCAGAGGAAACGGGGAAAGTACAGCCATCTTTTGATCAGTCAATGGCAAGTTTTTTGTGTGCCAGTTTGCGCTGATACATATAAGTATCTGGTTTTTGCAATAGTTTTGTGTCAACAGCGAATGATGTAACAAAAACTAAATCAAAGAAATGTTTGCCTGTACTAATTGCTGCATTTTTTGTTTGTTCTCTTTTATAGCCAAACCTGCCGTTTCAAAACGTGCATCGCCGTCAGCTGAATTTGCAGCAATATAATCAACAGAATTTCGTGCAAGCCGGCGTCGAGCTGCCCATTCCACCGCTGCATCAACAGCAGCAGCAGCAGCGTCAACATCAGCAACAACAGCATCTAAACCAGCAGCAGCAACATCGCTTTGGCCCATTTTCACAGCAACAACAGCAGCAACCGAAGCAACTACTGCAGCAGCAATTGCCACACAACAATCAACAGTTCCAGCGTTCAACGCATAACCAACTTCAAACGTCGCCACAATATCCACAAGCCCCACAGCAACAGCAACAGTTGCCCACGACTGGCAGCAATCTCGACTTGCATCATCAGAACTTTTTGGATTTGCGTAATTTTGCCGGTTCACAGCAGTTGCCGCAACGACAGCGCCTGCAGTCAACCGCTTTTCCAGCACAGGCTTATCAGCAACAGCAACAGCAGCAGCAGCAACAATTGCCACAACAGCAGCAACAATTTGGCTATCAGCAGCCACAGCATTTTAGCCAGCAGACTACACAAAAGTTGCCCAGCCAGGCGTCAGTGCCAACATTTCAGAACATCCAACAGCCGCAGCAGCAACAGCCACAGTTCAACTATCAGCAACAGTCGTCACAGCAACAACAACAGCAACAGCAACAACAACAGCAATATAAGCTGTCTCCACAGCTAGGTTTGCCACTACCCCAAATCTTTAACAACTTGCAATCGACTGCCTTTCCGCTGCAACAACAGCAGCAGCAGCAGCAGCAACAGTTCCCCCAACAGCAGCAGCAGCAACATCAGTTCATCAACAATGCACCACAGCCACAGCCAGCGGATCAGGAGTACAAACAGAAGCTAATACAGAAACACGAACAGTTTGTGGCCAAACAGTATGAGAAGTCGCAGCACAAGGTACGCCAGCAACATGAGGAATTCCTGGCCAAGCAGCATGCCATCAAGCAACAGGTTTTGCCTACAATAATTACCAAGAACAACAACAACAACAACAACTATGCACAACAGCCACAGTATGTGCAACCACCACGTGGTCGTCCAGTTGCTCATCCCACGGAATACAATCAATTCAATAGTGCACTGCAGCAATATTACAAAGAACATCCTACAACAACAACAACAACTACCACAACGACAACAACAACCACTGAAGCAAGCACCACGCCCAAAAAGAATATCTACTCGCAGGTTAAAGCGGAGCTGGGTAAATATGGCAATCAGAAGTTAAGTGGCAAGAAACCCGTCAAGACAATTGCGCGCGAAGATTTGCTGAAGCAGCTGAAGGCAGCGCTATCGGAGGCGCCACAGCAGCCCTTAACTGGCAACAAGACCTACGACGAGATGGATTTGCTGCTGCCCAATGGACAACGTGTGCAGGTCATACGCACCACGGATCCCAATCTTGTGCAGGGACAACAGGCCTACTCGCAGGATCAGCTGCAAGCCCTGCTCGCACAGCAGGCCTTAGGTGCCGATGGAAAACTGAGCCTTAGTGACGTGGCGCCCAGCAAGAGCAAGGATCTGGTGCTACCCAACGGTGGCAAAGTGCAAATCCTACGCTCACCCGACCCACAGGAAAGCGATTCGTTGCCTCCCGGCGCTTTGCCCGGCGGTGTTGATCTTTCCAGTCTTGCTGCTTTGTATGGAGGTGGTGCTGGTGATATACAAGGAGTTACTAATGGAGCCAATAGCATTGCCAGCTCAGCAGTGATAACCTCCGACTCGGATGAGCCACCCTCGCTAGAAGAGTTGGCCAAACGCGGCCTCATTCCCGATGGCTATGAGATCGAAGGGTTGAGCTCTGATAATGCTAAGACAACGCCAGCACCACCACCACCCCCACCATCGAAGAAGAAGGCCACCTATGTCTACTTGGAAGAGCAAACCGATGGCAGCTTTAAGATCCAGGGTGTCAAGGCTAACGGCGAGAAGGAAACGAAACAAACCGGTGCCGAGGTTGAAAGCATTCTGGAACGAATTCGCACCGGAGAGATTAAACTGCCTCCCTCCGTATATCGTTTGACCCTACCCAATGATGAAGTTGTTGAAATCAAGAGTGGCAAGATTATACAAACCACCACAACACGTGCACCACCCACGACTTCAGCAAGAACTACAACCACCACAACGCCAATACCATATGTGTCCCGCAATACGCCAAGCAATCATCGTCAGTATCATCCTTCACGCACTACCACCACCGCCGCCACCACCAGCAGGCCCACCACCACCACCACCACAACAACAACAACCAGCACCACCAGGGCACCCTACACACCATACCCTACCTACCCTACACACAGCAGCACTGCCAGCACCATTGCATCTGCCAGCTTGATCCGCACTACATCCTCACCCGTAACCCAATCTACCTATGTTGGAGGCATCTCCACGCATCTGCCTATTGTGACCGAGCGTCTGTCAGAGATTGCACACACTTCGGACACACTGCTGCCGCCTCAATATGCAGATGCCTTGGTGCAAGAAACAGAGAATTCCGAAAAGGCTACATCCACCGGTG
The DNA here is from genome assembly GCA_018904305.1 of Scaptomyza montana. Taxonomy (NCBI): domain Eukaryota; kingdom Metazoa; phylum Arthropoda; class Insecta; order Diptera; family Drosophilidae; genus Scaptomyza; species Scaptomyza montana. The sequence continues at coordinate 1,362,889 of JAEIGR010000027.1, forward strand.
GTGTCTCAGTGCTGTCCAATCCCAGTGAGGATCTTCTACAAATACTCAAGAGCAATGGACTGTTTGCCATGGCCAAATATCTGCGCCAAAGTGGCCTGGATAGCATATTAAACGAAACTGGACCCTACACAATCTTTGTGCCCACAGACAAGGCTTTCAAAAATCTGCTCGTTCAGCTGGGAGGACCCGAACGTGCTGAAGAGAAATTCCAATCGAATCCACGCCTTCTAAGTGGCGTAAGTGTTACAATAAGTTAGATTAGTCACTCACCCTATACTAACTGTGTAATCCTGTATTGCAGCTGCTATTGCATCATGTTATTCCCGGCGCCTTCGAGATTGCCACCTTGCAGGATGAAATGACAGGCGTCTCCTTGGCTGGCACACAGCTTCGTGTCAATCAATACAATATGCATGATCAGGAGTGGAACGATGTCACTGTAAGTGTGATAGAATACTATTAAAAGTTTTCGATAATTTAAGCTAGTAATTGTGGGATATTCGTGGGATTTTTAAAAGGTTTTGCTTATACATAGTTGCAGATTCCATATTAAACTCAAAACAGCTCTGAAATTCTCTTTTGAATTGTCAAACTGAAACTGAACTCTTTTCCAATTATTATCACTCTTTTAGCTTACCACAATTAACGGAGCTATGGTTGTGCTGAACAAGAAGGACATCAAGATACCACAAGGTGTTGCCCATGCGGTGGATCGTGTTATGTTTCCGCTGCCCGTTGGCGATTTGCTGCAGACACTGCAATCGGATCGTGAGGGTCGCTTCTCCAATTTCCTGAAAATACTGTACACCTCGGGCATGTCCGAAAAACTGCAAAGTAAGGGTAAGTGGGATTTAAAAAGTGATTTCGCTTTGATCTAATATAACTTTTATTGCATTAGAAGGTGTTAAGACTTACACTGTGTTCGCACCGGTGGACAAGAGCTTTAGCGAACTGGACTCTGATACGCTGGAGAAGCTCTACACGGACAAGGAGGCCGCCGAACAGTTTGCCATGAAGCATATTGTGCCTGGAGCACTCTTTTCTGCTGGCATGCGTTTCTACCAGGTCAAGGATTCGCTGTACACTGGCAAAACTGTCGTGCTGCAAAAGACATCTGCTGGCAAGATCAAAGTAAATGACGCACAGATGGTCACCTCGAATATACCAGCCACAAATGGTGTCATTCATGCACTGGACGGAGTGCTGGCGTGAAGAGCTTAACTTGCGATCGGCCCCGCTTTGGGGGCCTTGTTATTGCAGTTTATGTTTAAGTGTATTTTAGTTTTTTGGATGCATCGTCGAATATTTGGGGGTATCTTTATAATTATATCACAGAGGAAGCAAATTGTTAGTGAAATCTTGCCTTAGAAAACGCGAAATCTTATAGAGAATTGGTGCAAAAGAAACAGCAATAACAGTAACAAAACAACCACGGGAAATGAGAGTAACTCAAAGATTGGTGCTTCCATTAATGTTTCTGTACTTTTTTTTTCTTTCGCTTTCATAAACAGTCATTAAAAATAGAAATAGTTTAATTTAAGTGAAAGAGAAAAATGAAGATGTATAAAAAAAATTTGTTATAACGATGACGGCAGCGAAAATGGAGCTTCGTTAAGAATTGTAATGTTTAATTTATTGTTTTGTCATTTAATCCAATCGCAAAATTATGTTAATTTAGAATTGTAATTAAATCGATGCAAAGCGTTAATTGTTTTAAATATTGTAGAAGTATAAATAAAATTAAACTAAAAATAAACAATCTATATTTGTATACATAAACATGCATTTTCATTGGTAATTGTAATGAATTGGGTTTCACAGACAGTTTGGCGGTCACTGCTTTGTGGGTTTGTGTATATGCTAGTGCATGCTTACAGTTGCAGAGCTACTGTACTAAATAATGAAGTGCTTGAGGTTTGTGACATTGCTATTGGGACAATTTTTAAGAGGTAGTCTTATGCTTGGAATGATTTGGATTAAGGTCCAGACTATAATACAGTTTGAGAGCTAGTCGAAACTAGATAAATAAGTCAAAGACCAGTATTTAATATACATATAATTCTCATAAATTCTTTATTAAGTCGACTTTTAAAATGTTTTGTTTGGTTTCTTGCTTTGTTTCGTTTTCGGACATTTCAATTAGTTTACTTTTCTATGCAAATACCGATCAATTATGTTATAGGTAATAAATTTTAGTTATCGTTATCATAATTATGGTTTTGCCTTGCACGCGCACGCAATTAAACGAACTTAATTCCTTGCCCATCGTTTCGTAATTAATATTTATTTATTTGTTGATTAAATACGTTTTGTATTTTATTTATATTATTAAATTCTATAACTTGCTTTGCATATCGATTTCGCATCTCCGGTCTTAACTGTTTAGCGCTTCATTCGATTTTAAATTTAATTCTCTTTTTGTGTTTTTGGTATCGTTATTTTTACATGCACATTAATAGTTGCAAAAAACTTTTATGGCTATTTTGTATTTAAATATTTTATTTCGTATGTATATCAATGATTGAATAATAATGAAAAAAATAAAATAAAATTTTATTTATACATGAAGAAAATGAAAAATAATTTTGCAGTGCTCATTTAAAAACAAGAGGTCAACATAATTAAATCAAAAAATAACTAAAACTACAAAATTGATTCAAAAATGTAAAACATAATAAAAATGATAATTTTTTTTTTTTAATATTTTTTTGTTTTGTTTTTAAATACACATATACCAACCTTTATGTCACGTCATTTTTTACACATATTAATTTTTTTTTCTTCAATTTTTAGCTTAGTTTTCTTGTAATAATTTCTGAAAGTATCACCCTGTGTTTTCTCATAGTTTCCCATATATTTTAAATAATGTCAATTTTTTGTGTTTTTTTTTTCGTTTCATCTTGCCTTAAAATGTGATTTTTGTTCACTTTTTCTGGTACGTCTTAAAATTTACAACAATACTCAACTTAATTACATACAATACAATATTATATTTAATTTTATATGTGTGTTTTTTTTTTTTAGTTTCTTTTCATTCAATTTTTAACAAATCGCACCAATCAAACTGGGCCGGAAATTGACTCTTTATAAAGAGCATAAAATGTAATAATGTTTCACTAAAATTTCAATAAAAACTTGAACGCAATGCAATTGTGTGTTTGGTTGTGGCTATTGTAGTTATACTTTTAGTAGACACTGTAGTAAGTTGAATTGTTGATGATTTCTTCTGCTTATTTGTTTGTATTTGTGTATCAGTTTAAAGTTTTTTAGTTCAATGACATGCCGAAACAATATATGAAGCAGGGATACAGTTGAATATTAACAGGGAAATATTTGAAAGCAAATGGGAAATTCAATAAAAAATTCTTTTTGTTTTAATAACAGTTGCAAGCTCTTGAACTAAAAAACAATAAACTGATTTGCTGCTTCGATATTGCAATATTTACTGATTGGTTTTTGGATGATTTTTATTTTAAATCGTTTGCGTTACCGTTAATTCTATTTTTTAATATGCTGTACGTAGTTTGAAGGAAAAAACACTTAAAATGTTTGTTAAAACGAACTTTTTGACTATTTTCTGTTGGTTTTGTTTTGGTTTTTTGTTTTTTTGGTTGTTGCTTATTTTGTTTATGTTTTGCTTTAATGCTTTGACTATTTGCTGTTTTTTAATTTGCTTAGTTGCTGTGTGCTATTGGTGTTGTTGTTGCTGTTCTTGTTGTGTGTGTAATTCAATTTAAATTAAAATTTAAATAGGAACAACCCGCGCGCGCCTCGCGTCGCTTGGGTCTAGAAAGAGTGTCAGCCCAATCTATGCCGGCCATGGCCAAGCCAAAGCCCACAGCCACGCCTACTGCTGCTGTACAAGCAGCTGCTCCACCTGGTCGGCAGTGCGCAGCAGGAACGCCGCACTCTCCCTGTACGCCGAGATGACCTGACGGGCGGCGGTCACCTCGTTGGGGCTCAGCTTGTGAGGCAGAATGGGCGCCACTCGGGAGCAGCTGACATCGCCGGACCCAGCAAGCAGCTGCTGTTGTTGTTGCTGTTGCTGCTGTTGTTGCTGTTGTTGTTGTTGTTGCTGCTGCTGTTGTTGCTGCTGTTGTTGCTGCTGCTGTTGCTGCTGCTGTTGGAGCTGTTGCAGTTGCTGTGTGGCGGTAACTAGCGCATTGTTGTTGTTTACATTACCCAGCGTGGCCAAATTAGCGGCACTAAGCTGAGCGCTGACAGCATTACTGTTGTTGTTGTTGTTGCTGCCGGCAAGGCCAGCGTTCAGTGACGTCGGCTTCATGGAGAGATCGGTGGGCGTAACTGCAAGGACGAGGATAAAAGTTAAGTTAGTTTGTATTCAAAACTGTTGCTGATTGTATTTTACGGGACTAAATAATATTGGCTTTTTTGTTTTCAGTTCAATAACTGCGACGCCAATAATATTTATTTTATACAATATATGTTAACTTACCATTACCCAGGCCGGCGACACCGGGAAAGTAGCCAGGATAGCTGGGCGCTCGACCAGCTGCAACTGCTGCTGCCGCTGCAGCTGCCACGAAAGGCGATGCAGCCGAGGGCGAACTAAAGTCCGTGGTATATGGACTGCTGGAAGGCAGGCCGGCGCCGTTTGATGCCCCACCAGCACCATTGGCCAGCGTCAAGCCAGTCATACTCGCACCACCAATGCTCGCATTCGAGCTCAATGCCAGCGGTGAGCTGCGCGCCGAGCTCATGCCACCAGTGCCGCCGCCAGCAGCCCCACTAGTGCTGTTCCCACCTGCGCTGCCAGCACCAGCCAGATTGGCCACACCCCCAAACGCTGCGTCCGCATGCTCCGAGTTGGGCGTGGAGCGGGCAAAGCCCACGGCGCTGACGAAGGGCAAGGCAGCTGCAACGCTGGTTAGGCCAGCCGCATCGGCTGCGGTGCAGGTGACGGTGGCCGCATTGCTTGAGGATGTAGTGCTGGTGCCGGCAACTGCGGCTGCAGCGGCTGCTGCGGCAACCACACTGCCGGGCGCTGGAACCGCATGGGTAATCGGCTCCAGGCCAATGCGCATACGTTTCGCGTTCATGGACTCGTTCTCGCAGGCAATCGCCAGGACCTGTTCCGCCTGCACGGATGTCAAGTGAGCGGGCGTAGGTCGGGTCTACAATAAAGGATAAAAGATTAAAACATAAATGGAATAAGAATAAAGTGGTTAAAAAAGACATCATAGACTTATGCGAGCAACGACGTGTCTTCAAGAAATGTCAAGACTTACCGTATTTTCCCAGCCGTCTCGGGTCTTCTTGTTGCGACGACACGATTTGAGATAGGTGCGGATGCGTTTGCGGGAACGATCGCTGAACTCGGGAAACTGTCGGGCGCACGAGTCGATGATGGCTTGGATCTTTTCCTTTGGCTGCTTGGAGATGGGTATGATGCGATCGAGATTCTCGTCCACAAACAAACGCACAAACATCTGCAAGTCAAGAGAAACGATATGAGCAACAAACAATTCTCAGAGTTTTGGCCATTTTTTGGTGGCTTCATTGGCAACGTTCGCATTACATTCCATCTCCCTCCCTCTCTCTCTCTCTATTTCTTACTCTCTCGCTCTTTACTCACATTGAAGGCCTTGAGGCGCTCTGGATCGTGTGGTGTGGCCAGTTTTTCGTCCATTTTGTCATCGGAATCATCCTCGGAAACCTCATCCTCCTCTTTCTGCCCCGATGAATTGGTCTCATCCTGCGCCTCCATGGGCGACGGAGCGTCCTGCCTGGGCACCGGCGACAACGAGCTGTCCATTTTACTGGTTGCCGCCGCCACGGCCGCAGCGTTCTGGGCAAGCGCATTCTGATACTGCGCCCAGAGGCCGCCCACAACACTAAGATCGGGTCCCTCTGTCCCATTGCGGACGGCTGTCGAGTTCTGGTAGTTCCAGGCAAGCAGCATTAGCTTCAGCTTATCCGCATCCTTCATAAGACCCGCGTAGGCTTCCGACTCGCTTGTCACTCCCATTCCCCCGCCTCCACCCAAACTGCTGGCAATGTCCAGTCCCAATCCGCTGCCAGCACTGGCAATCCCTCCGCCACCAATGCCATTGCCTCCTCCGCCACCGCCACCGGCACCTACTGCAACAACAGTGCTGGTGTCAGTGCTTGTGGCCGGTGTTGCTGGTATGGTTTCCTGTGTGGGCGAAAGTATAAAGAATTCAAGATGAGTACAAGTTCAAATGTAAGGGGACCAGCGCCCAGGGTAAAGAATCTAATATGAGCTCAAGTTGAAATTTGGGAACTTTGAATGACCACAGAAAGTTTTTTTTTCGGACAGCGTTCGATATAAATACGAAATCCGAATGATTTGTAGAGGTTTTGTTGGTCCGCAACCCCACAGCTAACCAAACTCGTTAGACCATTCAAAAGTATGCACAAAAAGCGTCAAAGAAGCGACGGCCAACTTGCCAGCCAAACAGCAGCAACAAACTTTTTCTTGGCCAAAATGAGAGTCGGACTCGGTTTCCTTCTTTTTTTGATTTTTCATTTCTTTTATGCTGCGCTGCAAATTAGTTGGCAGGATTTGAGAGGGACGAGAGGGTTTTGTGTCTATGCCATTTGTGGCGAGCATTGCTCTAATGAAACATTTCGTTCTCCTTCAAGACGTTCGTAGTCTTTTTCCTAGACCCTCTGCTTTCGTTTGAGGTTGCAGGACAGTGGTTGGGCTGGCTGCGCCTGCCCTGCTTGGCAGTCTTTGGGGTTGGCTGGCAGCACAAATGAAGTTATGTTCCGTGCGTTCAGGCATTGCACACAAAAAAAAAAAAAATAGCAAACGATGAGCAAATGAAGTTTGAACACGGCTCCTAATTAACATTCAGTTCGAGCTACGCTCTTTCTCTCCTTTCTGCCATTCTCTTAGGGAAGTGAATATACTAAATGGACAAAGGTGCTTGAACATTAATTGAATACTTGATACTCGAAGCAGTAACTATAATTGTAATCCGTAGAAAGCAGACTCAAAGACAAGTGAATTATTTAAATCGTAAAAATAATTAGGAGAACGCCGGTTAATGCTTTGATGCTTAAGTAATTTTAAAAAGTTGAATCCACATTTGAATTCTATGAGATGCTTTGAATATTGAAAATTAATTGAATTTATTAATTCGAATTGCAAGAATCAACTGAAATTTAATTTTAATTTTCAGTACAAAAAGTGTTGACCTTAAAAAAAGCAAAAGCTCTAAGCTAATCTTAAAAGTCACGAAAAGTGATGCAACAACTCCCAACTCAATTTCTAATCAAGCCGAAAGAAAACTAAATGGCAATTTGGATCTTGTACAGTGTCAAACAAAAGTAGCCAACAGCGTCGCAGATGTCCAACATGAGGCCAAATTGTGGGTAGTGAGGTAGTGAGGGTTTAGGTGGATACGTAAAGAGGTTTGAGGTTTTTGGGGCTTTAAATCGAGTTGGCAATTTCTTTTAGTTCGGGTAACCCTTTGCTTAAGGCAGCACTAGCGATTGAAGAAACGAACCACATGAATAAGAAGAAAACGTACAAATTTTCCATTAATTAAAACGGTACAAGAAAAGCAACTGGGGAGTTGCTACAAGGAGGGGGGCCAACAAAAAGATGGCCTGCAAAAAGTCAATGGACAAGCAGGCAAGAGTAGAAGCCTGGACGAAGCTGATAGAAGGGAGAGTTGAAGGGTTAAATCTAAAGCAAAGGAGCCAAACGACTGACATTTTTGTGAAGTTGAGCAACTCCGTCGGGAGTCTTCTTTGTGCCTTAGACTGGGTTTCTCTCTGTGTATGTGTGTGTGTTCCTTTGTGTGTGGGTTATGTACAAGTTTTTGGCTTAGGAATTGGCTCAACTTCAGACTGGCATGCCTTAAGCTGCTTTATCAGAGGAAGAAGGAGCACATATATCCTATGGCAACCTTGACTTTGCCGGGAGGAGGACGCGATGTGCCAAGCAATTTGTTTGGTAACTGTCAGCCCACAAGGCGTATGAGTAACACCTGCAAGGCACAAACACACACACACACAAGACACTCTCAATACACGCAGAAGCACACAGAGTTAAACATAAATCCGAGCATTTATTTCCATTGCCACAATACTTTGGAAGAGAATCGCAACGAATTCGCTTTTGAAGTTTTCAGAGGCATATGGGGAAAGCAGACAAATTGTAGCCCTTCTATAGTTGCGCCTAAAACGTAGCGAGAGAGAGAGAGACAAAGAGAGAGAGAGAGAGAGAGAGAGAGATGCCAAGTCTCTAATGGTTGAAATATGCGGGTTGTGGCATCTTGCAAGAAAAGCATAAACCAAAAATTGTCTCGGTGGCACGGAGGCCTGGAAATACAAGTTCAATGCAAAAGTCGAAAATGTGTGGGATGATGTGTGCGTCTTCAGTTTGTTGTTGTTGTCTGGTGTGCCTAAGAGCAGACGTATGTATGATTACAACTACAACAACTCAACTACAATGTCGAAAAGGCCTCTAAGCGCACGCATAATGAATTACCAAGGACTCAAGTGTGTGTGTGAGTTTATTGCTTGTGCCTGCCAACTGCCGATGACATATTTCACCCAGACTCCGAGCTCAACTCAGCTCAGCCCAGCCCGAGCGCCTAAAAGGCAGCTAAGAAAATTTTGTGTTTAACTCATAAGTGCGTGAAAGGGTTGCCAACCCCACAACAGCCCACACGGTGACTACCCCGACTCAAGCACCCCCAATCCCTCTCCCCACTACTCTCACTCCCCCAACCCAAGAAAACCCTAAACTGAACTGAACTGTGCTGAGCGGTTGCCTCAGTGCGCTGTCAAGGAAATTGTAGTTTAAATGAAATGGAAGTTGCTTTTATCAACGGCGCCGGCAGTGAGTAACATTGGGCGTGGGCCAGAGGGGTGGTGGTTGCCTGCCACAGAGGTTGGGGTTAGTGTGCATGTGTGAGCTTTCTTAGAAGTTCTCTGCTTGCCAATGTGTGTGCGTGTGTGTGTTCGTGTGGGTTGTCGTATATAAATTAAAATGCCTAAACATATGCATTAGTTTTTGTCTCAGACTCCCCTCTCTCTCTCTCTATCTCTTTCTCTTCCTCGAACGTAATGCCATCTCAGTCTTGGGGAGCTGCAAAGTTTTTGTGGTTACGACATTGGTTTTTAGGTTGGAGGTATGGGAGTGGGTGTGGGGCTGTTGCTTTTGAGACACGGGACTCTGATGTCTGTCAGAGTCGGTCTAGCTCTTCAGAGCTTTGTGTCTGTGTCTGTGTGTTTGTGTGTGTGCGGGTGTATGTGTGGGCTGGCAACTTAGTCTAATGAGAATTCGAAACTTAACTACGCAATCGTGCCGAAGAAATTAAAAGAAATTGCACTTGATGTGCAGAAAGACTATATCGAGCGATATACACTAACATACATATATATACCCAATATATAAATAAACTATATAGAAACAGGGCAAACTGTGTACAGTTACAGCTAGCGACGAGTGTTGAAAGAAGTGCAATGAAACAAATATTTGCTTCGCTTGTTTAAACAAAGGCCAAAAGCAAAGCTAAAAATACGCTCAAGCATTTTGCCTCATATTTTCCATTGGACTGAGAAAGCAACAGCGTGGGAAATTTATGGGCCACGGTCAAGTGTTGGGAGGGGGAGGTTCGCAATAAATGAAGTCGAACTAAATAACTGGAAAAACTATGCAAAGTATGCTTTTTGAGAGGGCAAACTAAGTTTGCAGCTGCATTAGCTTTCGATGAATCTATGGAAAATTGTGATATTCATCCAGAAATTTCGTAGAAAATTATATTACTAAAGAGTTATGTCGAAATAAAATTAGTCAATCTATTAAAAGCCAGTCAACAAACATAAAAACACTGTTTACATCCACAATTATAAACAACACATTTAAAAACATTTAAATGTTGTTTGGTAGAGCTTTATGTTAAAGTCGAGGGCTTAAACCCATTGCGCGACTGTTTAGATGCTAGAAAAACTCTGTTTAATTGAAAAATAAACACCCTCTTTGAGTTTTGATGCAGCAGTTAACTATTTCTATATTGTATATTTATATCAATCGAATGGCGTTTGAACACATCCTACTAGGGCATCAATATGCACATAAATATTTGGCCAACTGCATTTCCATATGCATGTTACCCGTTTCAGTTTTTAGCTCTGATGCATTGCGTCATTCGATGCAGCCTGACGCATAAAACTGCAGTCTAAATGCATTATATGCATGTACTTTATGTATAACCTTAAAAATATATATATACAGACGTTTTATATATATTTGGATTTATAGTATGGGAATCCCCATTGACACTGGGAGGCAAAACCTAAAACGCGAACGTTGGTCAAAGCAATTACAAAAAAAAAATGTTTAAAGCTGTGTTTTTTTAGGCGATGTCGCCGGATGGGCAAACGTTTTTCTAGTGGGTTGACAAATAGATCAAAAAAACTGATTAAAATGAAACATAAACAAATAAATTTGAAAAAACCATACACTATGTATATAGAAAAAATCGGTAGGTGCACGCGTGGGATGAAAGCAGACGCTGGGCAATGTCAAATTAGTTGCCAGTCATGTTCATAGCCATTAGTAAAGGGAATAAAGCAAAAGATAAAAACGAAAGAGCGAAAGAGATAGCGGAAAATATATAAATCGGGATTTAGAGGGTCAGCGGTTCATGGATAAAAATGTTTAAGGACAAAATATCCGGGTGGTAAATATATAAAATATGTAAATGTGTTAGGGTTTAAATAATATATTTGCTTAGGTATATGAGCTATACAGATAAACATAATAAATTCGGGGGTGGATAATACTAGTATATGAAACCATAAAAAATATAAAAAACCATTGTGAGCCCGATCACACGGGAGATGTGTAAACAACTTGAAATTAATAATTTTGTATACTAGTTGCAAGTTCTTATGCTTTAAAAATTTTCTTTACAATGCTCATAAAAACAGCAGAGCTGCGTGGCTCGACCGTCTCAAAGTTCAGTTTCCCGAACTAACTTAACGTGAGCTTAACATTTTATGCCAAAAATCGACTCGGGCATTTGGTAAAATCTTTCGACTTCCATAACTCCGTCAAAACTGACCCGATTTTCAAAAGCAACATCTTGAAATTCATGGTTTGATTTCAAGAACAAAACTGCATTTACAGTTAGAAAAGTGATTTTTGGTCAAAATGCATGTTAAAATTTTGTTTAAATCACACTAATACCAGTTTACTCATACAGAAGAAGCTAATTTTGATGATCCTGTATAATATATGAATGTTTTTTCCGCAATCGCGTTTTAAAAAACAATCTGATCTGGCGCTAAAAGAAAGGCAGTACTGACATGTGTATACATCGTTTTATATTCGTTAGCTTACGAGCGCCAAGACTTCGTTTTTTTACGACAACCCTAATACAATGACAAATACACCTTTTTGATCTTACTCTAACTAAAGTAAGATTCTTTGTATGTATTGAAACAAGATTTGTAGCCCCCGAGCCTATAGATGTTTACACATCAAAAAAAAAAACTAAGCAGCTAGTGAGACTTTTAATCATTACTTTTAATTTAATAAAAACAAATGAATATTAAAAATAGTTGAGCAACCAAATTGTACAATCTAACAAAGCAATAAGGATTTGAGCATAGCAGTTTTTGGATTAAAATTTTACTCTCAATTCAATTTATTATACTTTATTATAATCTGGATAATGTTCGAATCTAAATAAGCTTTATTTATAGACAAGTTGATGGCTTTTGTATCAACACATATGTTTCGGTGAAGTTAACTTCCTGGCCATGAGCATAAAATGACAGAAGCTAAACTTACATTTTTGCATATGCGATAATTTGTTACATTGAAATTATGCTAAATACTTAACAACTTCCTTGACAAACAGACGTTTGCCCCACTTGCCCACTCAAATTAGCAAACTTAACATTGCATGTGGGTGGCCGCGAAACCTTCAGGTCGAAACATGCAAATGCAATCCACTCCAGCCAAAAAGCACCACCCATCCCAGTAGGCGCCATGCTGTCTGGCCCAAACACATCATAAACTAATCAGCCAGACAAGGTGCGGTACCTTTCTAAGCACTGCTACGGTAAGGGCTAAATGTGCTGCAGGCGTTGCCGGACTGTATCCGCAACACCAAACAAACGTCCCAATGAGCGGGGCTTGTACAACAAAATGTTTCATACTTTATGAAGCGAGGTAAATAATATTCGCGTGCCGCAAAAAGCGTAAAAAACAAAACAGTTACCTACAACCACACACACACACACTCTATTGTTGTTGGGCGATTTAGTGGGATGCAGCGTTAGTTACAGTGCCAGCCGAAAGTATGCTCTACATGCTCCATGTTGCAACAATTACATGCCCGACGACGATTCAAGCTCCTCACGTGATGTGAGCAACTTTGTGGGCAGTCGTTGGAAAACAGAAAAAGTAAAAAAAGAAAAGGGGAAAAAACATTAGGGGTGGTTACTGAGTGGGTGGCACTCTTTTACGTAAATATTGCCTATTTTTTTAAGTTTTTGGTTTTTACTGTTTGGAGTCAAAAATGGCAAACCAAAACATCATCAATGCCATCAAATGCAAAATGAACGGGATGGCGATTGCAATGGCGGCAAAGGAAAAGAGTTTGCTACACACACTAAGCCGTCGATGCTGCCATTTTATGTTGCACATTTGGATTTTTGGCGAATGTATTTCAATAGAAGGGTAATAAAACTACAAAATCGGGCTTGTACAACTTTTTCAATCACGATGATTTATTTTGAAAATATGTTAAGCTGCTCATTTTTCAAAATAATGTAACTTTTGGTTTTTTTATTTTTATTCAATTATAGTTTAACTATAGTTTAAGTATAAATTTGGATTACTCGAGAACTGCTTTTATAGTTAAATATTCTCAGAAAAATTATTATTATTTATTATTGTAATGTTTATTGTTTTGCTTTTGGTTCTTTGTTTATGAAAAAGTTTCATTTTGAAGGGCATATAATTTTCAGGTTGCCTAACTTTTGGTGATCTGTTGTTGATTTTTGCCTGTGCAGCATTTTTTGATGCCAATTGTTGTTGCACTTTGACCATTTTGCGCTTGATGGCAAACACAAAGCATAAAAATAAGTAGAAAACTCACCAACACACAAACAAACAGGCACACACACATGGCTATGTGTACACAAGCGCTAACGCTTTTTAGTTGCCTTGACCATTGCATCAAACAGCAGCAGAAAAGTTTCAACTGGTAATCCCCCCCCCCCCACTGTTGACAAAGGGCTGTTTACAGGTATGGGGTTGGGAGGAGTGCAGCAAAAAGTCGAAATATTCATCGGAAACGCTTAAATTTTATAATGGCGCACTCTGCGTATGAGTGTTGCCCGTTGCCAGTTGCCAGTTGCCATAGCCAGCCGTAATAATAACTGAAAAAACTGACATTTACATAGAAGCAATGTATGCAAATTATGATGCTAAGCAACGGGACTCTATACCTGGAAAAGATCACCAGTTGGCTTTGCTGCTAATGTAAAAAACAGCAGAGATGCAGATGATTACAGTAATAATTATGATAAAGATAACTGTTATTATTTGTTATGTTACTTGAAGAAGAGGTAAAAAGGAAGAGGAAACAAAACCCAAAACATCTTTCGATTATTTAATACTTTGATTTAAATTGATTTTTTTTATTAGTTATTCAAACTTAATTTCAAAATATAATAAAGACTTTAAAGTATTTCCGACTTGGTCATAGATATTTAATCATATTGTAATCAATTGTGAAATAGTGATACAATAACCAATTTCACTCTTACCCTGCCTTTATAATATAATCAAGGAATGTCCATCGCTCTTATGCGCATAAATACGCAACTTAATATGTTTCCTCCCCAGAGACGCTATTAATATTTCAATCATCAAGTCAAATTTCGCATCATGCATTACACACACACACACACATACATACATACTGATAAAAATCTCCAACTCTTTTAACTCTGTCTTCCATTCATTGGAACACTTGGCCCATTCCAAAGCAGAAATTGAAACAAAATATTGTCAGACATTGAGGCCCATTTCCTCAGTGACCGCAACAACTTTGCCTGACTCCTCATCCCAGCCACTTAACCGCAGCCCGCAACACCTCCCAAACCCTCCACTAGTCCCTACAAGTTGCGTTGTCAAGAGGTGCGTAAATGAAAAAAGTCGAAAAAAATATACGCCTACAAGTATGTAAAGCTTTGATGCCATATGTTCCGGGGATGCCCCATGGACCAGTAACGAAGCTTGGTGACCAACAAAAGTAAAAAAGAGGAGAAAACAACAAACACACACAACCGCCAACAACAACAACACTTGGAGGAGAAACCTTTTGGCGGCGTACGCTGCGATTTTAACGCTTTTTGCACTTTTCATTTGTCAGCTTTCAACTTTTGTGAGTATTGTGTGTGTGTGTGTGTGTGTGTGTGCAACTCACTTTTTATTTACAACAACAAGTGCAGAGGAGCTGCAGCGTGGCAGCAACTACTACACACTTTGCAGCACAGAAGGCCCACATTTGGCCGGCTGTGCTGTGCGTGTAAAAAAGAGAAAACAGACACAAATGGCAATTGGTGCGCGCATATTTTTAAGGCGGAGCTTTTTTGGTCCTTTTTTCGCGCTGGCCACACGCACAACGCACAACGCACTACGACTCTCTCACTGGGCAATGCCCGATGCCTGCTCAGCAACCCAAACCTTGCTCAATACCCTCCGCCCACCCCCAGGCTCAACCAACCCATTCCAATCTCTGTGTGTGTTTAAAAATATTACGCATACGCCGCATGCAACACAAAAAAACCGAAGCGGACAAACGCGACTGCAGCCGACAAGCGGGGGGCATTATTATCAATAAGGCAATGCAACGCAATGCAATGCAAAAAAAAAGAACGTAAACCGAGTCAGATATACTCAGCCCATGCATACACGCACACACATAGTGCTGGGCACAAAGTAGGCGTGCAACAAATGCGTGAATGGGAGAGCAAAAAAAAAATTATACAAAAAAAAAAGGTAGGCAGACTGAGACAGGCAGGCGGACGCTGCATACAAGAAAATCTACTTACTCATCAGTCGGCTTCTGACCACGCCAGACATCACAATTAATGCCAACCCACACACACATACACGCACACACATACACACGCACATACGCAAATGAGGTGGTGGC
The DNA here is from genome assembly GCA_018904305.1 of Scaptomyza montana. Taxonomy (NCBI): domain Eukaryota; kingdom Metazoa; phylum Arthropoda; class Insecta; order Diptera; family Drosophilidae; genus Scaptomyza; species Scaptomyza montana. Next base: position 1,378,071 of record JAEIGR010000027.1, read on the forward strand.
TTTGGGGGCAGGAAGAATGGTTGCCAGTTAATGCCACCCATTTTGGGTTGCTGTAGGGTTTGGCATTATTGGGTGGCTTGTTGCAATCCAATAATTTTAACGGCACACAGCAACAAAAATTGCATTTTATTTTTGGTTCTTGCCACGCGTGCAACTCGTTGCAGCAAGCGCATGCCAGTTTTTGCTTTTAACTTTTCGCTTTACTCTTTATATTCTGCTCATTTTTGTTTTGTTGATAATTTTTTGTTGCAACAAATCAGTCATTTCGCCACGTTCACACATAATGGGCATTAGCCCTACGCTCGCATCCTGCCCAAAAGCCTAGCTCTGAGAGAGGGTGACGACTTTTTCAATGCATGACGCGAGGGGAGTAAATGTTTGCCTGCAATAAGGCGGTATATTTGTGTTTTTTTTAGTTAAACAGCCAAGTCGGCGGGGAAATTGCATGCAGAAATCGTAATCATTATTTTACTGTACATAAGCGCTATTTATTTGTTTTGTTGTTTAGCAAACATACTGAACTGATAGCATATAATCGGACTTTGAGAGATAATTGATATGAGTTGAAAGATTACAAATTATAAAACAAATATTAAAAATATTTTATGGTACTTTAAAATCTTCAAAAGCAACTTTTTGTTTGCAGACTTCTTAGATGGTTAAAGTAATGCTTAAGTTTTCATGTACTGGGTCAAAAAATGCGCATTATGTATAAACGCATAAAATTAGAACAACTTTACATATATAAATACACACACACACACATATATACACATACAGCGACTAGGCACAAAATGCAGTTGGTCACATGGTTGTTGCTGCCTGTGCCAGACACAAGACTACCAGGCACTAGCAATGGTTGCGATATGCCGTTTCGCTTCCTAAACGATGACACGCACACGCTGCGTATGCGTGACAATCCGTCTTTCTAACCGTCTATCCGTCTACCTGTCTGTCTGTCTGTCTGCCTGTCTGGGAGGTGGTCAAGTGCATAACGGATAGGTAGAGGCCCATAGATTTGAGTTAACTGCAGTACAATGTTGTCGTCAACACGCAACTCGTAGGACGAACAGGACATCAACAACAACAACATCATCATGGGCAAGGCAAAACAGCATCTTCATCAAACTTCATGATGAGAATTCATATGCAAATCAGCGTTAGACACTGAGACGGCTGGCTGACTGTCTAAGTTCTGAATGCTGCGTCCTGCAGTTGGGGGACCACTGTCAAAATAAAGTGCTGACAGATGAGGCGTGAAACGAGCGGCTGACAAGTGTAGGGAAAGTGACTCAAAAGCGTCTTAACAGCAAGCGGCAGTTTATGCACTTTGCATAGCCCTTCGATATGAATTCACTTCGTTCAAGCTTAAACAAATTCGAACTGAATGCAATGGAATGTGCGCAGTATTTAATACAAAAATATTTAATTACCAAAATTGGTTTTTCGCGAATAATCCAAGGGTAGAATATATAAATTCATATATGAACATAAAATATGCAGAATAAAAATATTCATATAATAAAAACTGCAAAAATAATTCGAGTTAATTGAAATAGAATATGACTTTGGGCTGGCTTGCTTTATTAATGCAGCGCTGATTTTTCTATGCGCCCCTCATATTTTATGCAATCTTTGTGTGTGCGCGCATATACGTCGTATACGCAATGTGTGCAAAAGTGCATTTTTTCATAAACCTATTTTATAAAAAATTATTTGAATATGCAAATACAGCAAAAGTTGCATATACCATTTATTTTTTGTTTTTTCTTTCAATATATTTCTTTTTAACTTTTAATTTTATTTCTATTGTGCTGTAGTTTTTTTCATGCATGTAAATTTGAGTGCTTTGAGCAAAAAAAAAAGCTATTTTACATTGGAGTATAGCGAATGTGAGCTATCAAATATTTAATGAATGAAATATTAAACAAACTAAAATTTGCGAACAAAAAATCATTGCAAATCCGCAACAAAATTAAACAAAATCCAAAAAATTATATTAAGAAAAAACTAAATTGCGAACGAACATATAATTTTGGGTCTATTTTATTGTTTTAGTGTCGCATGCGAGGGAAAGGAGGGGTAGGGAAAATTTAGCGCTGATTGATGCGTTTCTGCCTTTGACAGTTTTTTCGCCGGCCGTGTACCAATAAATGTTTTCCATTAACGCTAAACAAAACCTAAAAAAAAAATCTCGCATAAATAATAAACCAATGCGGACTGTTCTGAATAAAACAGGTATTAAATCATGGAAATATTTTAAATATGCATGCAGTACAAAGAAATTGAACAATAATAATGAGATTTGTATGCCTGAAACCAAACCTGGTTTTGATGCCATGATATATTAAAATTTTTAGTTCTATTAACATTTAAAATTTTAATTAAGATTACTTTTTTTAACTTTTCTGTACGTATTGTCTACAAAGATCAATGTACAAATTGATTGTAGTATTGTAATTGAGAGCATTATTTCGCCTGAGATCAAAAATCGTGTTAGAAAATCGCATTGGTACCCGGCGAATGCTAAGCAATGTGAAAAATCGAATTTAACTTCTGCAGCGACTTTACTCATTGACTGAGTGAACCGTTGAGATGGGTAGGCAATCCTTCCTGCCACAACCACACACACACACCCCGTTGAACTGACAACGTCTTGAACCGAAACAAATCATAATCAAATCGAATTTCAGTTGATTTTCACTCTCAAAGACAGAAAGAATCACAGCGAGTGGCCCCGAAGCTGGAGGCGGGACTCATTGCGAGAGCTCAAGATAACTAAAATGAGAATGAGATGAAGCCAAAGTGTAGCCAAGACAGCCTGGACAGGTGCAGAGTGCGGAGGGTTCAGAATCAGACTAAAAGCAAAAAGCAAACAACAGCAACAACAACAGTAACTAAATGGGAAAAGGAAATAAAAGAAAAATCGCACATAAAATTGATGATAAACCGTTCCAAATAATATTTTTTGCCGTCTTCTTCTACTTTTACAGAGCCGACAGGGGCAGTACTCAGGCAGGGTAGCTGTCGGCCCAAGTTTATCCCAAAACCCAAACCACCACACCCACCATTTCTTAGCCAGGGCCAAGCTGCGTGGCAGCCAACTCCGAGGCACTGGATTTGCCAGCGACATTGGCAGAGGAAATGCTCTGAAGTCTGAAGGCAAAATGATGAATTATTTGCTGGCTTTTTCGTTAGGCGTCAAAGTTTCTTCGAGAGATAGAGGAAGCAGAGAGTGAGAGCATGGTAACGGGCGCTGGGGACTGCGCAAAAACATAAAAAAAAATAATATAAAGAGGGGGGGAGTGCCAAACAAACGTTATAGAGGTGGAACCACAAAACACACCCCTCAAAGCAGCGATGATGCCGCCAGCGACAGCGCCAAACGTTTTTGACACAATGTGTGCCACAGTCTGTGGGTGGGATGGGTGAGTGGGTTTGGTCTGAGTTGGGTTGTGTCTGCTGCTTGAATGATTTTTAAACGAGGCAAGAAATCCCAAAAGATGCGGCAAACGTTTTGTTGTTGGCATGAGTTCACGTGGGTTTTCTCTTTGCTTTACTCATTCTTTTGGGTGACATTTTTCGGTAAAAACGGGCGCCCTTTTCCCTATTCCCTTCGAGATAATACAACAAATATTTTGCAAAAAAAAAAAGAAAGGGGAACGAAGAAAACTTTTTATTTGGCTGCCACATTGGTGGCTAACAATGCAAAGATGAAAAAATTGAAGAAGCTGAAGCAAAGGGCTGGGCTCGTTTTGGGCTGGTTTATCAGCGGATTGAACTTAATTTTTTTTGAAGTGAGTGGGCCAATTGAGTTGGAAAATGCCATGAATTTCTATGATATTCATATAAAAAGGGGTTCTAAACAGGAAATGGTGCAAAAGAATCGGATAGATTGGTTAGAGTTTCGTTGCATCATTATCTGAATTTATTACGTTGAATTTTGGATTTTTTGGAAAATGTTATTCGGAGTCCAGATAAAAATCAATTACCAGACATTAGTACAAGCATTTAATGATATATGAATATAATGCTTATCAAACAAGTAGAAAATGAGACCAAATGGTCTTAAAAAAGCGAAGTCCAATATCCTAGAAAAGTATAAGTCATAACTTGAGCTATAATCCAATTTATTTCAGTCATTTTCAACTGCAATTTACGCTCGATGCTGAGTCAACTGCTTGTGCTCTCTTGCCTTTCTCTCCCTTTCTCCCTCTGACCCTCTCCCTTTTTATTTTTTGAGTCGCTCGACGTCCGGAAAGGCAGCTCGGCACCGAAATAAAGCTAAGCCAAGCCAAGCCCAGCACAGCGAATGCCGCAGTTTGATGGCCAGTGCCATCATAATCAACAACGCCTTCGTCCCAGCTGTATATGTTTCTTCCTAACTGTACCTCCTCCTCCTCCTCTTTCCGCAACTTATTCTCCCATTGGAACAACAACACGCGCTGTACCGTCCCCAAAGCGCACTTGAGTTTTGCGAGCGCGCCAGAAAGTTGGCAGCTCAAAATGCTCGAAACGGCTCCATTTGCCATTTGCCCGTTTCCCATGTCGTGGCTGGCGGTTTTACAACCTTTGCCGTAGAGAAAGTTGCGTCCCTTTTTTAATACCCTTGCAAAATATGTAAAGCATTGATGGACATATTGCCGACACTCTTGCAAATCGAAATTTTCGTGAATTGTTTTGTTTATTGGTGAAACTCAAAAAATGGTGTTCTTAGGGTCCATGCAGTCCCAGAAACCTGAACTTAACAGAAAACCTAAAGGTATAAAAACGTTTCTTCTTCTTGTAAAATCAACATCAACAACGAATAGCAAATATCTTAGTTATATAAATGCCACAGGAAACGTCGATATCCTAAATTAAACATTCTATATTTATGTGAGAAAGTGCAAGGGTATTTTATCTTCGTCATAACAAATATTGCTGATTTTTTCTCGTTATTCTAGAGAGTTGGTTCGGTTAGCACACCTTCGTAATATGCCTGGCAGCAGGGTCGTCGTTGGCGTCGTCTAGTAATGGCGACGGCGGCAACCTTCAGAAATGGTAACAATTTCAATTTCTCTGACGCGTTATCGCGCCCTCGCACATATGTATGCGGCGTACTAAGGGTAGGGGAATGTGGGCGGTTGGTTGTGTGGTGGCAGACCTAAACTCAAACTGTGGACGGTTCCAAAGCCAAACCCCGGGCGAGTAGCACCGCCAAACTTTACAGCTCAAAGTTGCCGATTTGCGCTTGGGTGCAACAAAAAATAAATAAAATAAAGAGGAAAAAGGTGGAAGCAAAAAAGAAAATACACAGCGAAATTATTACAAAGCATGGGTGCATGGGTTGGGTATGGTCTGGGCTATGGCTACGGCTGCGGCACAGCAAAAATGCGTAGCAGATTAGCGATTTAGGGATGTGGAAAATTCGTACGTATGCCAGCCAACAGCGGCACACAATCTGACCCGACGCGTCGCGACGGTAGCTGAAAAGGGTTCTGGGTTCTGTTTCTGGGTAAGCAGACTCAGACTCTGGCTCCAATTGTTTGTCGAGACTTGCAACGAGGCACGAAAAATGCTAAGCTGCAACTTCAACAGCAACATTTCGCCGCATTTAAATGGGCAACCCTCCCTCGCAACAAGCCCCGGCTGGCTGCTTAAGCTCCTGCTTATAAACAGCACTCAATTACACTGTGCATCAGGCGCACTTTAGGTTTAGTTCATATTTAAGATGTCTTACAAAAGAACCTTGTTCATGATACAAAAAGTAAAGGTGCTCAAATCAAACTTATAAGAACACTTAACATGATATCGAAAATTGTTATGATGTTTTGATAAATAGTACTATTTTTTTTGTTTTTTAGCACAGGATCAAACTGTAAATACACTCAAAACTTTTCTATGCACTTGCATCAAAATTATGATGCGTTGTGTTGAGCGCCCTATCTGCATGCATCTATGAGCTCTTAATGCGGCTTTGATTAAAAAAAAAAAAACGCAGCACATTTTTAATTTGTGGCATCTACTAAGCCCCTGTCGCTCACGCAACACCTAGCACTCAGAGGCGCCCACACATTACCCTTCCTCCTCGCCGACTCACTAGCTCACTGAGCCAGCAGTTGTGCAAAGACAAAAGCAGCCAATGATTGAAGTACGAGTATATCCAACATTTCAATTGCCTCAGCCTTATGCCCCTGTTTGCCACATAGTCTCTCTATGCATCGCGCCTCCACCTTCCCCCTTCGCACAACACATTTCCCTTGGCAGACCTTATAATGCAGCACTCGACTATAATTTTTATGTTACCATGCACTCGCCTACCAATTAAAATGTCTGCACCAAGCTTCGGATGTGCTTATGTCGCTAATAAACCGTATTATAAAGTGCGTGGTTGGGCCGCGGTTGAGGGTTTGAGGTTAGGGTTTAGGTGGCAATGCATGTTGACCACCCTGTCCCCCTCCAACCCTTTTCTTACTCTGTCTCTGTCTCTGTCACTCCTCCCCATTACAGCCAGTGTGAGCAACGCAACAGCCACTTGCAACTTCCGGCGGCAAATGTATAATTCTATGCTATACTGCAACTGGATATTTTTTTGTATTGCAAGAGCCTTAGCACCGCTATTCTCGCCCTTTCCCTTTTTCCAACCAGTTGCCAGTTGCATGTAAATTAATTTTAAGCTGCTTAAGCCAAGAGAGAGAACATTTTTCATTCCATGTTGTGTCGCTTTATGCGTTTATGGAGTGGCTCGGACAAAGTTTTTTGTGTGTGAGAATTTGTGTTGATATTTGATAAAGAGAAGCAGGCCAATAAATAAATTAACTAGAAAGACTGTTGACAATTGTGTTGACCAAATGTTTCCATACTTACAGTTTTAAGAAGGGGAAATGAAGTACTATCATTATTTGCTTACCTGTAAAGAAAAAATGGAGAAATATTCATTGCATTAGTTAACAACTATAAATGACATTATCATTCAAGCATCAAAAGAAAAAGTCTTACACAAATTTACATCAAACAGATAAATATCTATTAATAAGTGGTCTTAGATTATTAAGTAAACGAATAATCTTTCATCGAAAAATCTAAAATGCCTTAAATTTTGAAACTCTATACAAAATATATGGTAGACGTTTACTCCTAAACTATTCGCAACGTGTAGACACAGCCCAAGTTCATTATTGCCATCTGGAAACTTTTCATAGTTTATCCTGCTGATCTCTTTACACACCAAAAGCGCTCTATATAATTCTGGCTAGAAGCTGCACTTGCCTGCTTTCTAATTCATTATTATCGGCAGCTACAGAAAGGCTCCGCCGGCGTCGCGCTTATAGAGGTCAAAAGTAAGACAAACAAGCGGTCGGGGTCGCTAAAGCACTCGACAAAGGTTGGGACCGAAGAAGCGCTGGGCGCTGATAAACTTTTCGAGCCAGGCCAAAAATAGAGAGCGCCTCGCAGTGGGTGGAATGCTTTGGGATTCCTGGCTGGGCAGAAAATTTATGTGGGCTGCCGTTAGAAGGCGCAACTTTTGCATTGAATTTGAGCGGGCCAAACAAATTCTATTATTCTTTTTTTTTTTTCTTTGGTACCTCCACTAGTTTTTTATTTTTGTTATTTAGCGAGTAGTTTCGAGCTTATATTCATGAAGGGAGCGAGAAGAGTAAGCAAAACAAAACAAAAGGGTTTTGCAGCTAAAGCGTAGGGATTTTTAGTTAGTTGTTATTATTTTATATGGCCCCAGTCCGAGTCTCTGAGTCTCTCTGAGTACAATCCGAGTCCGAGTTCGAGTCCAACATGCAACTTTTGCATAGTCCAGATATGTGGGTGGGTAGCCAGGCAACGTAAAAGCGGTACAAAACTATTTTTTTTTTTTCATTTTCATTTTCAGTTTGGTTTTTTTTGCGTTTTTAGCTGGAATGTGCGCCAAAGCATAATAATAATAGCGAAAGGCAAAGCAAGGAAAGGAGTAACATGCTCGTTAGCTCTGGCCAAGCACCAGCATAGAGCTGGATGATAACAGAGCAGGGTAAAATATAAAAATAAAAAAAAAACAGAACAAAATATCGTTGGACTGGGCAAAGCAAGGAATAATCTAAAAAATGAAAACCCAAACGAAACGCAAGACAAACTTTGCCTGGCAGGCAGGCGTGGGTGCAAAATAAAGGGGGGGGAAAGAAGAGGGTTCGCCGGAGACAGAGGGTGGTGGGGGAATATGGCAACCAGCTGAAGGACTCGACGCTGCTACTGCTGCTGGATGAGTGCCACGGGCAGAGCTCGAACTTAAAATGGACAAACGTGCAAAGGCAGCTAGCTCTACAGAATCCGTTGGTGGGTAGAGCAGCTACCCACACACTGTGATGAGTAAGGACTACCACCAGGGTGTGGAAGTGGGAGTAATATCAGAAACGCGAAGCAACTGAAATACTCTAATAAAAAGCGTTACGGACGACCCGACGTCCGCGTGAACTAGTCCTTTAGTCCTTACGGTCGGTCCCCTACTCTTCTAGTCATCCACCCAAACCCAAACCTTAACCCAAACCCACATCCACACCCACACCCACTGCCAAGTGACTCTTCGCGCTCAACGAGGGTGCCCATCCTTTTTTCTCGCACTCCTTCCCTTCCACACCCCAAATTATGCTGGAGAGTGGGGAGGACGGGGAAAAATGGCAAGAAAATTTTTGTATAAAAATTTCGCTGGCAAAGTAAGCAAACGGGGCGGGCGGGCGGTTGGTTAGACAGTGACCGTTGTGCCAAGGGTAACGATTCAAAAGGGTGAGGTTGGGCTGACAGTGGTTGTTGAAGGGTTAGGTTAGCTTAGAATGACGCTGCCACTGCTGTTGTGCTGCTTTGGCTCCTTCTGCTGTTGTAGCAGTCCCAATTCATTGCCGTGTGTGTGGGTAGCGACAATGGGACAAGGCAAGTGAATGCTTAAAGGAGGGGTTGATAAAATGTGGGAGTAAGTAATAGAAACGGATAGAGTACGAGTGGGTGTGGATTGTGATGGAAAACTGGCAGCATCAAAGACAACTGACGAGGTATGGGTTTTAAGCACAGTGGTTGAATGCCCTAATGTTGGTCAAACGGGAAAGTGTGAAAAGTATTTCAAATTCTTTTAAATTTTTTATTATGCTTTATGCAAAATCCAAATTCAAGTTAAGATGGAATTGAGTCAATATTCCTTGTGTAAAGTTATCGATAATGTATCGACAACAAAACATTAAATATTTGTAACCAATCAGCTTTAGTCTGCATCTCATAGCACATTAAAATTGTTTTTCAAAAGTAGGCTAAGAATAAAATCAAAATTATGTTTCAGGCTCGAATGTATTTCAAATCAAATTTGTCTAAAACTTTTAAATATATATTGAATATTAATCTTGTTATATTTTGCTATTTGAAGAGCAAATATTTGCGAATTCTTGCCACAGTTTGTCTCAAATAGCAACCACCTTTGCCGCTGGCACCAGCCAGAGTCCAGTTGCCAACTTCATGGTAGTAGAAAATAAAGCGCATATTCTTGTTAAAGCCCCTGCAAAATAAGAATTTCTTTTATTTTCAATTTTTTTCTATTTTTTTTTATTTTATTTTTTTTTTGGCCTGCCAACTACGAGGGTTGGACTTGTGCCCCGCCCACGCTTTACAAGAGCGTTGAAAGGGTACAAGACAGCGTCCTCGCTGAAATGTTGCTGACTTGAGCTAGTTGCTTGAGCTGGGGTCCCGAGGACGAGGACGTTTGCTGAGTACTGTGACGCTTGAGTAATTCAATAGCAGGGCGAAGGAATCCAACAACTACCCCTAGAGCCAAGAGCCAAGAGCCGGGCAAAAGTTGCTGGCGCACGCTACGTGGCGTATTTCATTAGCACTGCCAGCCTGATAGTGAGCGAGTAGATTGGAATAGGATGCGAGGGCAAATGGGAATAGCAATGGGAAGAAGAAAGTACTGGCTGGTGGAAGGGGTTTGTGTCTAGCGTGTGCACTCAATAGCTTATTTTGTTGTAGGCTGAAACGGTAGGTGTGACTTGTGTCTTAAAGTAAAACTAAATTGTCTATTTGATGCGAACAGACAACTATCGGGCAATATACCATATACATAGTTTTGAAGTGAGTATAACAAGTGATGTAATAGTTAAACCATCTAGCCTTCAGATCAAGATCTATGACAGCTTTAAGTAAAAGCTTTTAATGTTTGTTATTTGCAAATATTTATGTTTTCGAAAAGTCAGTAATCACAGTTTCCAAGCCTCCTATTGTTATTTTTTATGTTTCAGAATCAATTCAAGAATGACTCATCTAAGTTCTGCCCATTTTTTAGTCCTTAGCACAGTATCCCCTTTTAAAAAAAGTATTGTCTCAAAAGTTACTCTCTTCATTACTCTATTTCCACTTCCATGTATAAATAATATTATTTTTTTCCAATATTTTGTGCCCCGCAACTTTTGCTCAGAGTCGTTGGGGAGCGCTGCCTGCAAAGTTCTCTAATTTGTGTGCTGAGCTGCTTTTGGTGTCCGAGCGGAAGAAGGGTGGGGTGGGGCAAACGGTACAGCCCAAAAGGAAGTCGCAACCGGAAACCTTTTTTTCTTTCTGTTATCCCAGCTACCCAGGGACTGTAAGTGAAGACGATGTGGCTGCTTGGGGTAGTGAAAGAAAAGTGTTGGTGGAAAGCTGGCTGGGGGGAAGGAGGAAGGCAGTCATCAGGCATCGCTGTGAATCAGCATCAGGCAACGTTGAAGACGTTGCTCAAGCCCCAAAGATAAGGCCGCCAGCCAAAAATCTTGCAAAGGAAAATGGATGAGAAATCGAGGAGGAAAAGCAAGAATAAAAATATAAAAAAAACTGAGAAAAAAAACGAAAATGTAGCTTCAACAATGAAGGCCAACGTTTTAGCTAAGCGGAAAGTTGGCTCCAGTGTGCTGTGTGGCTTGGGTGGGATTGAAAGCACAAGAAGATGAATCGTTTTGTGTTGGCGTTTTGAGCATTCGAGTGGGTGACCATTAGGTAGGTAGGAAGAGGAGGTGAGCCATCGACTCGGATTTTGGGTTTGTGTTTAGTTTGAGTTTGAGCTTGGATTCGCTTTTGTGTGCCAAGAAAAACCGCTCTACTGACGACGACGAGAGGCTAGAGACGACAAAGTCGCGCACGGTCGCTAGCAAAAATGAAGGGTGGATGGAAGGAGTGGTAGGAGGACTAGCGACGCCTTCAAGTGTGCAGCGCGACTACACATCAATCGTGTGGCCATTGCTGGACTTTGCTTTTGCTTTCTCAGGGAATAGGGGTTAGGGATGCTAGAGGCAGGCAGGGTTTTATTTTCATTAAGCTGCAAACTTCTCTGGATCTGGGAGGAAGGTGTAGTTGCTTTTGGGGCTTTTGGTCTGGAGACGTTGTCCCAAGTAATAAAAGTAAAATGCGGCTGATGAACAACGCACAAAGGCGGAAAGCATAAAAATTTGTTGGCTTTGCTAACGCTTTTTTTCACTTGTTTTTTTTTCTTTTTTTGGTATCGTTGTAGCTCATCAGCAAAAGGCAACAACTAGCAGCACAAAAAACCGGGCACATAATGAAGGGTAAGAAGCACGGAGGACAGGCAAAGGCACTAGCTGGGAGCTCAACTGTTTTGGGGGAAAAGAGAAGGAAAGGCATAGAATGAGAGAACTTGCTACAAAACTGACATGGGTTTCATTTGTATGCTGCCTGCTGGCGACAGTAGCAGAAAGGGAAGAAAGAAAAGATGTTGACGAGAACGAGGACGAGGACAGAGACGGAGGGTATGTGCGAGGCAGGGTATGTGAGCCAACGTTGCCAGCTGCCATGTGTGCCGGCACCCCTTTAAGATGTCTCGCTCGCTGGCACTAAAAAGCATCACAAACTAACTAAATGTGTGAGTGTGTGTATTGTTGGTGTGGTGGCTTTTAAGCAAACGTCTTTTACAAGTGAAAGACCTGGAGGGCAAGTGGAAAGAGAGAAATGGTAAGAGTTTTCGGTCTGAGGGTGGTAGCCATCACACTCTGGGGGGAAAAGCCAAAAATGTAACCTAAAACTGCAAGAAAATTAACCAAAAATACTAAGCCAAAGTCGAAGACACTCACACACACACACGTTCATGTGTGTGGCTGAGGCTGTGCCTACGAAAAGTGTAGCACACAATTTGTTGGCAGATCTGTAGGTTGGGAAGGAGGGAGACGAGGGGCGAGTGTGCATGGAGCCTTTGACTTGGCAACATGGCTAGGCAAGCAAAAGCAACTTGGCACGAAGGTGAGGCGCCTTTACCTACCCCTAACCCCCGTCGATTCCCCCTGGCTACCCTATACACCAGCCCTCTTCCTCTTGTGCTGTATAGAAACTTTTGGCATTGTTTTTGTGTGTATGAGTGTGTTAGACTATGTGTGTGTATTGGGAGGCGGTGTCGCTTGTCGGGCATCCTTTTTGTGATGTGGGATTTCTAGATACGTGTGTGTGTGTGTGTATTAAGACTGGGGCTGAGCTAAGTCTGTCCCCGCCTCTAACTCAGTTTTCGCAGCAACTTTGATTGTGGCTGTAGATGAAATACATTGCTGCCTTCCAAAGCTGCTGTTGCTGCAGCGCCTTCATTTTGGCCAAGATGGAGTTCAGTTCTGTTGTATGTGTATGCGTGTGTGTGTGTACGTGTGTGGTGTGTGTCGATGTGGTGTGGGTGATGGCCTCGCCACCTAGGTTTGTCTGTTTTGCGCTTGACAGTACGTAAAGACGTTCGTTCCATGGCAGGTTTTTCGTGAACAAGAGTGTGTGTGATGCTGTTGCCTTCTTTGTGAAAGTGGAAGTTGTGGAGCAAGGGCGAGGGGTGAAGGGTGAGTGAGTGAGGGGGGGAGGGGGATGAAGCTTTTGAGCTGATGGCTGTTATTTATATGGGTGTGTATGGATGTGTTGTTGATGGAGATGGAGCTGGAGGATGGTAAGCCCAGAAGCTAGTGATGAGCTACACGGCGAAAAAACTTTATTATTGGGTATATACCACAATATCTAAGTTCTTATTTGGTTTTTCTCTAATTTGTATACTTATGTATAAGGAAATATATACTCGAAAACAAGATCGAGAGGCACAATAACCCAAAGTATCATCATGCCAATAAAGCCTTAACATATTTTGTATAAAGAGGACTTTTATTGAAAAAGAAAATCATTATAAAGGTAGACATATACATCTATGAGTTATTCAAGTTGAATATTGAATTAGGACTTATGGTATTCAAAAACATTTAATCAGTCCTTTAAAATAGTTTACCTATTTCTTAACACTGTAAATGACAGTTTTTCAACTGTAAAGTTAAAAAGTTAATCACAGCTCTTGATTCACAACCATAATTATAGGGCTATCATGCCTAATTTAATCTCCTTAATCATTTTTGATTCTTTCCCAACTCCCTCACCAAAGAACAACAACAACAACAACCACACATTCAACTCATTCTCTCAGTGTCTCAGTGGCATCACCCGAAATGTAACCCGTCGAGCTTGTCGCTTGCCCTTAGCCAAAGTCGTCGTCGTCGTTGTCTTCGTCGTTTTTGTTGTTGTTCCCATCGTTCCTTACCCCTTACTTTAGGAAGGAGTTAGCTCAGCAATGTCTTCGTTGGTTTTCTTGTCATCTATTTCTATTTTCGAGCTATGGATGAGCAGATGAGGGTCTTGGGCTGTCTAACTTGTCTGTTTGTATGATGTGATGCTAGCAGCTATCCAGCTTCAGTCCTCCTGATCTGCTTTCCTTCCCCTCTCTCTCTCTCTCTCTCTGATCTATTCATGTGTGGCAGCACACAAAAACATACACATATGTGTGTGTGTATATGTATTTAAGTGTGTATTGGTGTGTGCAAAAAACCGTAAGCAATTTTCCGTAACATCTAACCGAGGTAGAGATGCGAGCCCAAGACTGCCAAGTCGAAAGACATTCGCCTTCGACGTAGTTGTCGCAAAAGATGCAACCTCCATCTATTTTCGATAAGCTCGCTTCCTGAGGTCCTGACGCTTTTGCTAGTGCTGGTGCTGCTCCTGGTTGTTGACGACATTGGCTCTCTCTCTCTCTTTCTTTCTCTCTTTCCCTCTCTCTCTATGTCTGCTTCGATTCGCCTGGCACGTTCCCAGCCTGCCTGACTGCGACACTAATGCTAAGATGTGTAACCGTAACGCCACAGCCCTCAGTGTAAGCTTTGTGCCCCCAAAAAATAGATACAGGGGGGTGAGGATAGAGGTTATTTCTCCCCCACCAATCCAGCTAGAATTTGACAGTTGCAGCGTCACTGAAATCATGTTTGATTACAGCTGAGCAGCATCACAAGTTATGCCTTGCCCTGCATTGGAATAACTTTTGGGTCTTTAAGTTTTTTGGGTAGAATTTTCGAGGCACAAAATCAACCAAAAGACGCTTTCAACACGATGTCCTGCGGCAGCTTATGTGCGCTTAAGCATAAAGCTTGACCATACACACTCACACACACACACAGACACGATGACATATCCAATTTCTCACACTTTCACACAGTCACATACGTGTATATCTATGTGGGTAGAGTAACTGTCTCTGGTTTGAAGTTGCCTTTGACACAAACGCATACATACGCAACCCCGCACACACACACTACAAATGCCGCTGAATATATACAAAAGTCAATGCTTTTGTTGCTTACCGGGCTGGGGTGCCCGTCTTGGTGTACCCCCTTCGACGGGTCTCTGACCCACCCATATTTGCAATAAACAAACAAGCTAAAGAGTCAATAATAGGTGTTACGAATCTGAAATACTCTAACCAATGAACATTGAAAATTTAACGTGATTATCAAAGTTTAAGCAAGTTAATATACGATTTTAGACAATCTTGCAGAGACACATTCCTTAGTGGAGTATATCAAAGCCAAACAAAAACCCTAAGGCATGGAACCAACCAATTGTCACTTTTATTACAAAGCTAAAGATAATATTATTATCATAAGAAAATATAATGCGAACTAAGTTCACAATTCAATAAGTATTAAAAGTACATTTTTTCTTTCACTCTTTTACTTGAACGAACCTTTTTACAAAACATAAATTTAGAGAATTTCTTTAATCCGCAGATTATTTGAAGCCAAGTTCTTTAATTTAACAAACGCAGTGAAAAAGCTGTTATACCCTTATCAAAGTTTGCGTACAAGCAGCACATACAAACTTGCATGAGCTGGCTTGTCCAGTCTTTGGACTTTGTGGGTGTGTATCGGTTGCGGGTTTGCGACGGTTGCCGGCATTTGGCTCAAGACGCTTTAGTTCTTTTGTGGCGGCAACGCTGGCGCCCAAGCTCCCATCCCCCAACCCCAACAAACTGCTACCCAAACCCGTCGGCTATTTGGTGCTGCCTTTGCTTCGCCTTGCGTCTTCGTCATTTGATGAATTACCGTGAAGGGCAAAATGTGCGCCCTTTTGGGTTTGGTTAGAGGTTGGGGGTGATATCTTTAGGGTGAGCTTATGGGTGTTTGTGTGTGTGAGAGGTTTGTGTGCGTTGCGTTTCATTTTGGGTCGCAGACACTCATTGCCACTACCATAAAATGAAACTCACACACACAAACGTCAACTCACTTCGCGATTCCACATGTGTATATACTCAATATACACACACACTCACACCTAAGAACACACACCTAAGAACACACACAGTTAGCGCGTTGTCGTATATCATTAGAGTGTGCATTTCGCCCCTGCCTTCTTCATCTTGTCTAGGCGCAATTTCATCCAAAACGGCATTATGAGCAGGTTTTCTTACGCCGCTGCTGCTGCGCCTGCTTTACCTGCCTACGCATCGTATCAGTAATATATTCTGCAGAAGTCTACGCTTTTTTTTTCGGAATTCTTGTTTTCTTTTTTTTGTTCACTGGCAAGGTGAATATTTGCTTTGCGGCTGGTCCAAGGTTGCCCCAAAAAAAAAGTGGTAGAAGAAGAAAACGAATGTCTGACTTTTTGGGGGAGACAAATTGATTTCATCTTCGTCTAAATGAAAGAATCTGACGAAAATTCAACGAATTGTTGGGTTGGGTATGAAATTATGGTCTAGCTGGAAAAGCAATAATCAAGAAGCTTAAGTGTTGGGAACAAATGCTAATAAAACTATCTTGAAGTTTATGAATGGTTGCAAATAGGGAATGATATCCTTTAAATCGAACCTTATTTTTGAATAAGGTCTTAACATAAATACTAAATAAAGTTGTGACTTGAAACAGAATTTTGAGGAGAAAAACAATAGTATTATATCTTTAATTTTTAGAAAATATTTCGAAAATATTTGAAAATAATTTGCAATTCTGACGGCACAGTCTGCAAGAATTTCTCAAATGGGAAGCTATTGGAGTGGGTGGATGGGTGTTCGAACACTCACCTTGTGCAGCAACACCGATGCTTTTCTTTTAGATGCCATTTTTGTGGTGGTGGTGGCACCTCCGCCAGCACCGCCGCCACCGCCACCGGTTGCCGATGCGGTACGTGTCGAAGTTTTTGGGGTTTTTCTCGGATTTTTCGGAATTTTGGCAAATTTTTGTATTGCCTGCTGTGTGTAATGAAATTGACCAAAAACCAAATAATTGAATTGACGCAAACGTTGCCAAAACTCGATGATATCAAAGTTGCTTTGCAGCGGGCAACTACTATTATTATTATCTTTAGCACTAAACACTGTTCACAATTGTTGATTATATGGATCAAAATGTAAATAATATCCAACAAATATTTTTTGGCGCGATATATATGTGTGTAAATATATATTTTTATTTTTTTGGTTTTATATAATTTGTTTGTATTTGTTGTGAAACACTTTGAGATTGTTTCGATTTTAATCTGCTTTTTTTTTTTTGTTTTGTTGTTGGGTTAGTTCGCGGCGAATGCAACAAGCGAACTTTTTGGCACACTAAACGCTAACGGTTGTTTTGAAGTTATTTAAGTGTGATTTGTTCTCAAAGTTAAGAGCGCTCAACCAGAGGCAAACCAAACACGACGAAAGCCAACTGCTGACTGACCAAAACAGAGACAGACAAATGCGTTTTCTAGCGGCTAGAGCCTGTGACGCCGACTGCGGCAGCACAAGAGAGAGCGCACCACTTGCCGAGAGCACAAAGCGTGAGTGTGTGTGTGCGTGTGAGCGAGTGAGAGTGATGGGCATGCGCGCAAGCAAGGCGAAATGAATGTGGGACGCCGCCAAAAAGCACATGGAGAACGCGGAACGTGCGTGTGGAAGGCAAATGCCAAAAAGTGTGCAACACAATGTGCTCGGACGACGACGGGCAATGGGCAATGAGCAGTGTGCTGGGCGACTGGATCCATGGTCGAGTCGAGGGATATGAGTACAAAAACAGAGAAACGCCGATAACGGCAACTGCGACGGTGGCGGCGTCAACGAACCAACAGAGCGACGGGCGCACAGCAAAGCAAACCAAACTAAAGCAAAGCAAAGCAAACTGGAATGAGAGAAACAGCGGATGGCGACGGCAGATGAGTTGACAAACAGCTGAGTGCCGAGTTTTGTGAATGGTTTGGGAGTCAGTGAATGAGCGAGTGAGTGAGTGAGTGAGTGGGTGGGTGGGTGGGTTTGGGTGGCATGGTTAAATTGTGGAGTGTGAGGTGTTGCCGAGTAGATGGTGGATTGAGCATGGTGTTTTTGTGTGTGTGTGTGTTCCGAGGGGGGAATGGCAATTATTTTTGTTGCTTTTTTTGCGCGTCGCCAACAAAAATGCAACAGCAGCAGGAACAACAACAATAACAAGAACAGCAACAATGTGACCGAGAGCGGCACCAGAGGCTGAGAGTGGGCTATATGTTTGTGTGTGTTTGGGTGTGTGTGAGTGGGACTGAGAGTGTGAGTTGTTGTTGTTGCTGCTTTTTGTCTTTCGCCGGCATGGTGAAAAAAAAGGCCGGTTGGGATCGGTCGGTTCGTCGTTTTGTTGTGTGCGAAGGGCGGGCAGCGGTATGGGTTGGCAGGGTGCTCGTCGGCGTTTCGGATATGAAAAACGCACAAAAAATAAAGCATTCTTTGCTTGGGTATGGTTTGATGATGGGTGGGTTGGGGTGGGGTGTGGTGTGGTGGGATGTATGGCGAAGTTGTCAGAGCGAAGTTGGGAGCTCGAAAAATAAATGAGAAAAATATACGATGAGCCGGCAACGTTGTTGCTGCTGTACAGCGTTGGCAGGGACAACCCATGAAAGAGAAGTTTGGGCAGAAGGGTGCTCGAGGTTTTGGGGGTGGGCTAGCCGCGACTTGTTCTGTGCGTATGCTGAGAGAGGGACGAGCGTTGAGTAAGGAAAGGATGGTGCGAAAGTGGACAACGTTGTTGTCGCTTGTCTGATGCCGTGTGCCGAGCTGCGTGTGGGGGTTGAGGAGACAAAACGGGTTGGGTATGGGTTGTGGGTTTGTTGGTTTGGGCAGCGTTAAGTTTTTTGTTCAGAATAAAAGTGAGAGAGAGAGAGAGAGAGAGAGAGAGAAAAGGCGACTGGCGGATTCAGTCTCATTTTATATACATATACGTATATATATAAACATATATGTACATATAATTTTTTCTTTTGCTATTGGTGTGAGTGAAAAAAGGGTCAAGAGCGTTAGGCTTTGGCTACCTTTGGCAAAAGAAATGCTTAGCTTAGAGGGTTGAGGTCGGTCTCGGCCGACTGTGCGTGTTTATTGAGCGCAGCTTCCCTTTCTCTCTATTCACCTCTCACTCATCAGCATCAAGTTCAACTCTAGAAAGCCGTCGCTGTTTCAACATTTCTTCTTTTTTATATTTTTTTCGTCGTCGTCATCGTCATTGTCGTCTGATCATAAAACTCAACTGACTTTTGTTTTTCTTCTTTGCCTGGCTAAAACAACAACAAAAACAAGGAATAGTGCCAGTGGCTGCGGCTTGTGTGTCATCATTGTTGCCCCAAGGGTTTAGGGTAGGAGTCGCAGGGGGCTGTCTGGGATGGCGACGTCTTCGCCCTGTTTGCTGCTGATTTGCGTTTTGGTCTTTATCATTTAGATTTATGCAACAACTGTCAACTATAAAACAATACTGCATATTTGTGCTTTGAGTGGCTGCCAAGATGAAATGAAATGTTAATGGTTGATATTCACTAAATACACGTCAATTAACATATGCAAGTGCAAACTTGCATTTAATCTCTCTTAGAAAAAAAAACGTATTTTTTTAAAACTTAAAACACATTTATATAATGTCATTTGGATGGTACTCAATACTGATTCTGTGTGAAATAATTTAAAATATACTCATGATAGATTAATTTATGATAATTTGACATCAATGTATTTTTTATTAAGGTATTTGAATCCTTTCGATGTATGGTTTATTTGGATGTATTCAGCTAAATTGCAATCTTTGGGAGACCCAAACTTGTTCCGCTTAATTCCTAAAAAATCTCCAAATACCTCAAAACCCAACACCGAAAGAAAAAAAAAAACCATCATAAAAAAAAAAAAAAAATCTAACGAAACCCAAACGCAATTCAACTCGAAACTGGGAACTGGAAACTGGGAAAAGGAGACGGGAAATGCTTTCAAGCGTCGATTGGACTGTCAGTTATTTGATGATTGTCTACAGCGTTTTTCTGCTTCTTCGAATCTTTGGTTTTTGCTTCGTCACGCCAAACTGACCAAAATATCTGTGTCGTGGCAAGAAATTCGTGGCGAGAGGGATTTGTTTGATGGTATACCAACAAAAATTAAAGGGAAGCGGTTGGGTGGAAGGTTGGGCAATCAAAAATGTTTTCGAAAGAGAAGAAAAAAAACTTTTTTTTTGGTGGGGGTTGAATTGAAGTAAGCGAGTTTTGGTTAGTGATGTATTGTGGGGGGAGAGGTTGGGGGGAACGTAGGTAACTTGATTCCCATCTTTGCTCAGTTCAATATGTCAACAGCTTCAGCTTCAAATTGCCTGCTCATTGCCAACACCACCGTCCCACGCTGCCAAAGCTGTCGCCCTCAATTTAGGAACCAAAATCAGGCAAAGGACCGCACGCCATTGTTTAGCATTTGTGGCCACGAAGCATAGCCAAAAGCCGTTGCCGTTGCCATTGCCATTGCCATTGCCGTTGATTATTATAGTTATAATGGCTATCATGATGTTTGTCATCGTCTCGCACAGCATTCAACACGTGCCAAAAGCCGAAGAGCGGCCTAACAACAACAAGGACCGCAAGGACAATAATGTGTATGACGAGGCCTCGACCTCGTCTACTGCTTGCCAGCCAAATTGACGGCGCTCATCACATTTTCAAGTTTCAAATAGCCACCTCTTCCTTAAACATATATTTATATATATATTATATATATATTTGTGGGTGTTTGTCTTGAGCGTTTAGAAGTCAAAGTGTTTAAGTTAACAGGCCAGTTGGCTAATATATAATTAAAGCTCGCTAACTTGACTCATGCGGTGCTTTTGGGCATTTGCCACAAGACACGAGCACTGCAGAAACTGTGGCAATTTAAACATACTTATGTACATACATATGTATAATGTCTCATCTTGTGAATTCCAAAGTGGCATGCGGCATAATTAGGTTAATGAATATGCTCATTGGTTAATGAGTCAGACAATTGATTTGTTAAGATAAGATTATGCATTTAAACGACATTTTATGTGGCTTATTCGCCTGCGAATGGATGAGTAAAGTTTTAAAGCTCATTGTTTCGATTAGCAATGGTTATAAATAAGATGTAATTGACTTGATTTGGCATTGATTTACGAAACATTTGTTTATTAATTAGAAAAAATCTCTGATTGAAACAGAAATGGTTGTTATTGCTATTCGATTATATTCAAATCGATTATCGATCATAAAAAGTAAAAATCTGTTTTACAATCAATAAATTACTGATTCCTTGCATATTTCATCTATTTAATTTTGTGTAACCTGCAAATTTTTACTTTTCCATAAAGTAGATTTGTGGACAGCATTGAATTAATCAATTCAAATATGTTACCCAAATTTAGCACCGTTATGGTCTATTGTATAATTGATTTTACATGCGGTGAGCCGTTTAAAAAATAATAAGCCTACGGGCCTAGAATTGCATTGTAAAAATCGTAAATCTTGCAAAAATATATAGCATTTGAAGCAAAATTAGTTGTGTAAAATCCGAAAACTATTTCATCAAAAATGCATAAATGCGAAAACTCAAAAAAGTTGCATAAAAAACAAATTAATGCAATATTTATAAAGCGAAAAAGCAAAAACAAATAAATAGATACCAAAAAAATATTATATATAAAATAAATAATACATAAAATATTTATACAAATTGCAAAAATGCGCAGTTAAGAAAAAACATTAGCGAACAGCATAACATGCGCAGTCGCCTCTATTTTCAAATGTCAGCTGGGCACATGCCTCACACCCCGCAAATATATGCCTATATATGGGTATATATATAATGGAACATGCACTAAATGTCAGAGGATTTGTGTTTTTTTTTTTGCTGCAGGGAAGCAAAACTAATACAAAAACAAATGGTTAGTAATATGGCAAAAAAATTCAAATGTGACATGCCCGGAGGATGGGGTTTTGGGGACAGGGGACAGGTAGAGCTTGTGGTTTGGGTCAAGGGTTGCGACTAGTACAAAATGCAGCAGGAAGTGCAGCAACTGCAACTGCAGCCAATTCAATTAAAAATCTGCCACTTAAGCTTTAAATGGTATGAGGACGGGCAAGGTGGTAGTGCCACATGGCAACCAAATGGCAAAAATAACCAGGCATGGACAAAAAACCGTGAAATTTAAACACAATTTGATACCGAATAAAACTATATGAGAGACATTAGAAAATGATATATATCTAAATGTGTTTGAGATCGGTTGCTGCGAGTTAGCTTTTTATGCACTAATTCCTGGTATGAACCTTAAGTTTCAAGTTTGTTCCAATGTTTCTGATAATGAAATAATCGAGTAACTTTCTTATTATAAACTTATTTCGCTACTCAAAACAAGTTAATGAAGCATAAAATCAGTTTTGAACAAGACATTTAATGTATCGCGTGTGGTTTATTATTACATTGATTCAAGAAATATTACTTTAAGGCTCAAAAATTAGTTTTTATATGCGATAAACCTTCTCTTCTACTCAAATTTAGATGCTTCTATTTTCATTAAAACGTTGCTTTTGAGAAAGTACCTTAGTAAAGGAAATGAAGTGTTACAAATACTTATGAAGTTCAATGAGTAAGCGATTAAAATGTCTGAACAATCTGTTCTATTTCATAACCTTTGCCGTTCTTGTTGTCAGCCCTGGCTGGCGCTGCAGCTTAACAGCAAACTAAATATCACACACGCACACACACTCCAGCATCAAAAACTGTACACCTACGCAAATCTGCATCTATATGCCCCATTCTACACACACACACACGCTGCAACTGCAATTTTTGTATATAGAACATTTTATTTGAATTTATTTTTCGTATTTTTTGCCGCTTGCATTTTGCCTATTTTTTGCGCTTGACCAAATGCTGCGACAACAACAACAGCAACAACAGTAACTATAACACACACTGTGTGTGTGTTTATAATAAATAATAAAGTATACACACCCACGCACATATAGTAGATGCAACACCCCCATTCTCCTCACCTTCATAATCGTTTTGTTGTTGTTGCACAAAAAATTCTGTTGAATTTTGCGCACATTTTACGCCTGATCGAAATATTTTGCGCCAGCGGCAGCCCTTGATAGAAAAAAGTCAAAGACACCCACACAGAGGCAACTCTAAAATCCCTCTGCCCCTATTTCCAACACCACCCGGTCTCCCCGCTACCATGAAACCCTATTCAAAACGCGCCTACAAAACTTTTATTGTGTCCAATGTTTTTTCTGCTTTGACGCGCGTTTCAAAAATTGGCAACGCTTTACGGGTGAGTATGGCCATAAACTGTAGTTGGGGTAGGGCATGAGGGAGTGGCAAGGATGGTGTTGAGGGTATTTAGTTTAGTGCACAGTTATGGTTATGACTATGGCATGATAGCTTAACAGCCCCGTATTCCTATTGGCTGCATTTGTTTGTTTTGGGCCCGGTTGCACGCCTGGTTTTGTTTGGGCTTTACAGTTCGTTGAGGTAGGTTAAGCAAGTCGCAAAACCCGGCAAATGGTAATATGTGTGTATAATATGTGTTATACCTCATCTGAGTGGATAGATTTGGTAAATCAGCTATAGTTCTGGTTGTGGGTGTGGTCTATAATCGCGTTTTCAGTGAGCTTAACGTTTGATAAGCGATGAAAAATTATGTAACATAAATTATCCCGGAGAATCAAACAATGCAATTGAAAAATAAAAAATATATAAAATAGTTTGTTTAAAAAATATTATTGAACTGTTAAGTATTTTTTTTAAATAAGATGGCAAAGTATTTAATGATCCAGATTTTCTAGTGAATAAAACAACAAACGAAAATATGAAAAGATAATATTTTTCAAAAAACAATCCTTGAATAAAAGCAATTACCATATCTGTAGATGGTTCTATGAATGAAATGAGGGCAAACTTCTCCACATTTCATCAATCATTTCATAATTCTTAAGGGTTTTCGTTAAAAAGGAAAGGAAAAACATCTAGAAATACTAATACTTACCAAAATTCATTGAAAGCTCTTAGTTTACCTCATACACAAATGGATATCAAATAATGCTTTTAATGCTTGCTTCAAAGTTCTCTGTTTGGTTAAGGAGTACATTGAACTCTGAACAACTTTAAAATTATAATACGTTTGTGTTTCTCACCATTTCCACACAGCACACAACACTTTCTGCTTGATGAAGTCCACCCAATTGAAATTTCTTATTTAATTATTATAAATTCTCAACTTTTCGTCTCCTCAGTGCCCACACACGTAGTATGTACATATAGTATTAGAAAATTTTGTGAGCCTTGCAAGCATATTGTATTAGCTGCTTATTTGCTGATATGTGTGTGTCTAATGTGCATGAATAAGTAGAAGCTGAAGAAAATCAAAATCAAAATGGGCAGCATCGTTTTTACTGCTCAACAAGCAGCTGCAATTTTAATGCAGCCAAACAGTGCCTGCCAAAAGTATACAATCAATGACCAATCAAAAGTTGCTCAGACTACCCCACCAACCCGTTGGCTACTTAGGACTACTTTAATAAACATATATTAAAATTTTAGTTATTTATGTAAGTCTCAGTCGGGTTGACAAAAGGCAAAACGAAAATTGCAAAATATACGAGCCCGGCAAAATAGTACATATCGTACTACATATATACATCAAATGTTTACACATACAAGCTTATGTACATACTGTATTCGAAAGCTCTTTCTTAACGCAATGCACATAAGCCAGGGCTAAGACTGAGACGTGCTGCAATTACTCACATATTTGCAGAAAATTTTAAGAAAATGCAGCAGCAACAAATTTTGTCCAAAGACAACGCAGTGGACGTCTTCAACAGGTGTAAGCGAGAGCTGCAATGCCCGATGGCTGTGTGTAAGCAGTGCGGCATGCTTGGCAGAAATCTTAAGAAAATTGCAACAAGAAGTCGTTGCAGTTGCATCCAAGACAGACTGGGAGCTGCGAGGGCAGGATATGTGTGGCTTAGGTCACGCCACTGTGCGTATGCGTAATGTGTTGCCCAAAACTATGCAAAAGTGGGACCAGTTCTGTTTGTGTGTGTGTGCGTTTGTGAGCTGAGCAGCCGAAAATGCAAGCAGAGCCCACAGCTACACGAAAAAAAGGAATATCTAAATAAATACAAGTTTATATGAAACCAAAACCTAACAAAGAATTTCGAAACTCTAATATGAACAGGAAATTTAGCTAGGTCATTAGGAAAATTCTACTTGGAAACTCAACCTCCAATAACTCAACCTGAATAATTTCTTATCAAACTGTCTAAAGAAAATATCAATCAGTGCATATTGCTGTTCAACCATAAAAAAAAGCATTTCTTTATAAATATATTTTTCTAAGTGCATAAACTTAACTTGCACCTTAAGTGTCTCAAAGAAGAAAGAGCAGAGGGGGAGTCGTGAGTGAGGGTGAACAAGAAGCTTGCTCTCTGCTTACTTGACATTAAGTGCATGGAAAACTTATTATTGCAGGCTCTGACAAGCACAAAAAACAACAACAATAACAAGAACAGCAGATAACCAACACAAGCACATAAATAGATGTGTATATAGATTTTTGGGCATATAATAATGAGGTATGAGAATGTTAGGTAGGCAGGCAGTACTACTCAGACAATGTGCAGTTTTTGAGTATGTGTGCGTGTAAGCTGCAGATTTTCATTAAATTTTAAGATGCCTCAGTAGGCGACGCCTGTAAGTATGCAATGCATTTTTGTTGTGTACTCACAGAGGTCTTATATAAGGTATATACCAAAGAAATAGAAATTGGAATAGAAAATAGGAAAAGCTGAAGTTTGAGTCATAGGCCTATAAGCTTTGGTATTGGTCAAAGGCCCAAGAAAACTCAAACTTGGCCACTTGCAAGCCTCATAAATTTCTTGGGGGGTAACTCTGAGCTGAGTTCATGGGGAGGGGAGGCTGTTCTGTGAGTTGGGGAGAGTGAAATGCACTTTGTAACGCACATCAGGCACATCAGGACTGCAGCAATGTTAGAGCACTCGAGTAGGTTGAGTGAGTGCAGTTGTGTTGTTTTTGTCTCGCCAGACGTTGGGGGTTGCAAGTCGACTTAGTGCCTCGGTTAGGGTAAACACCCAACCGAACTCCAAACCCCTGACGCAGCACTAGTCGCCACAGCTGTTGATGCTCTACTCTGTCCTATTCCTTGTCGTCTTTAATGCATTATTTTGTGTGGCAACACTCAGCGGTAATAAACCGAAGATAAAACGCTCCTCCCCCTCAGAAGCTCATACTAGGGGAAAGAGAAAATGTTGCGTTTGTGTGTGTGTGAACGTCGTCTTTGGCTTTGGCAATTTCGGGCTATGTGTTTAAGGGTGTGAGTGTTGAGTGTATGTTGCCCAAAGTTGTGCTTGATTAAAATTGATTGAAGCAAATAAATGGAATTGGATTTTTATATAATCATTGCAAACGACCTAAACTATTGCGAATCAAATCAAGCACACATTTTTGCTGAAGGGTTTCTAATTACTCGTGTGTTGAGCGGTACTAAAATTGCAGCTTATGCTTATTCCTGGAACGTAAAAAAACATGAATTCAAGGCTATCTGCTAAGCAGTTAGTCCGAAGCACATCGTAGAACTCAATAAAAATGCATTTTCTAAATGTTCTAATTTGATATATATAAGCTTCTTGTTCAATTTTTTAACTAAAAAGTTTCGAGCACAAATTTAAAATTTTATGCCAAAAAATCAATTTGGGCATTGGTAAAATCTTTCGACTTCCATAACTTCGTCAAAACTGACCCGATTTTTCAAAAGCAATATCTTAAAAGTCATGGTTCGACCCATAGAATAAAACTACATTTAAAGTTAGAAATGCGATTTTTGGTCAAAATGCATGTTAAAATTTTATGCCAAAAAATCGACTTGGGCATTGGTAAAATCTTTCGACTTCCATAACTTCGTCAAAACTGACCCGATTTTCAAAAGCAATATCTTAAAAGTCATGGTTCGACCCATAGAATAAAACTACATTTAAAGTTAGAAATGCGATTTTTGGTCAAAATGCATGTTAAAATTTTATGCCAAAAAATCGACTTGGGCATATGTTAAAATCTTTCGACTACGATAACTTCGTCAAAACTGACCCAATTTTCAAAAGCAATATCTTAAAATTCATGGTTTGACTTCTAGAATAAAACTACATTTAAAGTAAGAAATGCGATTTTTGGTCAAAATGCATGTTAAAATTTTATGCCAAAAAATCGACTTGGGCATTGGTAAAATCTTTAGACTTCCATAACTTCGTCAAAACCCAACTGATTTTCAAAAGCAAGGTATTTAAAGTAAGGAAACAAAGTTTAATGCATTGCGCATTTCAGTCTTTTAAAAAGCTCTGACAGTCTAAGGTACGGAATTACTTACAGAAGAGCTGGAATTAAGGGGACAATAGAGTTGCAGTAGCAGCAAAAAGTTTGCGGATATAATATTTAAGGACATATTCCAGCATAAGAAAGCTTGAGTTTGGAAGGCGACAGGACATGAAAACGGACACCAGAGCAGGACACATGCGCTACTTCGTTTTGTGAAAATGGCGGCACCTAAAACCCATCAAATCTAATCTCCTAGCGACTGCTTATGCTGCTCCTGCTCCTGCTTATGCTCCTGCTCCTGGACCCGCAGCTCAACTCGGTTGCTAAGACCGCCCGTCAGCTGCCCCTTGCTGCCCAAATGCCAAAAATGAAACGGACATCTTCTAGCTTGGCAAAATCTGCGCCCTCGTCCAGAACGAAAATTGATGACCGGACAGGGCAGCTGGCGAGGGTCCTGGACTAGCAAACCATGATCTCAGCCAGGCGCTTTCGGAGTGAGGGGTAAATTGGGGTGTTGGTCATTGGCGCTGCAGCCAAAAGAAGTAATTCATCTTATTTTTTTCCACGTTGCTTTCACTTGCGTTTTTGCTTTTTGCCCATTTTATTTTGTTTTTTTGGTCCTTGGCGACGGCAAAGGCAGCGACGACTTCTCGAAGACGCCCACATGAGTCAGTTGCTGCCAAGGATACGCCAAAGGATAATGAAAGCAGCAGTAAAAGTTTGTGCGAAAAAAAATTATATAAGGCAAGGCACAAGTAGAAGGACCCAAGACCCAGGACCCAAGAACCAAGCGTTGAACTTAAGTGAACTCAAACAAAAGGCGCAGGCGGCGAGCCAACAGCCCCCACAGAGCCTTTTGCGAAAAGAAATCAGCAAGCAGAACGCAAGTCTTGGGCACCAGGACCGCCTGTCGTCCCCCGCCTAGCATTGCCTGATGGCACTCACACTCAAACACACACACTCACACTTACACTTACACAGACATAGGAGAGTCAGTGCTGGCTGCCTCCAGGCATCATTACATCAAATGTCCTTCGCATTTCAGCAAAACAACAAGATGGCGCTGCTCAGCACGAAAGGCAGCCAAAGAAAACCCCAAAAGCAAAAGCAAAAGGAGCCGGAGCTGTTGCTGTAGCCAAAGCTGGAGTAAGGGCTAGGATAACGTCGTGGCCGCAGAGCAGGGGAAATGAGGCACGAGTCAGAAGGGACGGGGACAAGTTGGCGCCCGACAAAATGTCGAAAGGACTGCGCAGCAGTTGGAGAGTGGCAGAGTAGTAGAGTGGCAATGGAGAAGCCAAGGAGCATCAGGAGAACTAGCTCATTGGCGCAAGCAATAAACGTTAAATTTTTTCCCTGCTTCTGCTGCAACAGCAGCAGCATAATGGCCAAGGCAACGGACAGGAACACAGCAGTCAGGCAGAGGGGCGGGAGCAGTTGCCAAGAACAGGACTAGGGCCAGGACCAAGACCAAGCTAGGCAAGAAGTCCTGACGTACAATAAAAGACCAAAAATCCTTTTCCATTGCGCTAAGCTTGGCAAATGTTGAGGCACCGAGCGGGGTATGTTGTAGTCGTGGGAATGGGTGTGCTGGTGTGCTAAAGCAATCGCAAAAATTTTCGGTAGCAGCCAAGCAAAGTTTTCTTTTTCGTAGAATGGGTTTTAGGGGGACTGTCGAAACCTTAGCCAACGATGGGCGTCGAGTTTAAGGGGTATAAAAATAATCGTCATAAAAGAGGTGGGTGGGTGATTCGCCTGAATGGCAGCTAAGAGCTAGAAGGAAAATGGCAGTGATAGAAGCAGCTGAGCTGCGAGTTTGTTGTTGCTGGATACGATGGCAGAAAATGAGGTTATAGCCACATGTACTGATAAACAGGAAGATAAAACAATTTGGAAGACATTGAGCAGTTGTAGTAAATAAATCGAAAGAAATTAAAGTTCAAATGTTAAGGTAGTGATATCAATAAATATTATATGTGAGTAACACACAAACAATAAAATAATCTTGACTTATTGTTCCAACAGTCCCATCCTTTTTCTCTCTTCCACAATTAAGAGGACCCCAAAAGCCCCTTCTCAAAAATACTTCAGTATTGTAACATTCGCTTGATATACTTCTGTTGGTCAACAATCTGTATGTGCTTTTCAGCCAGTCCATAAAATTGTCCCTTGTTGCAACGTTGTTGAATTGTAGAATAGCTCCTACTCTCCCCCTTGGCAAATGACAGTCTTTGTCATACACTCCACACATCAAAACTCATTTCACGTTACGCGCATTATGCTTTCCACAGCACTTGGCGTTCATCAACTGACAGTTGAGGGAATGGATGGGGTACAGTGGCCTGCGTGTTTGGGGATTGGTTTGAAATAAAAGTACAGTTTGGGCTTTTTTTTGTAGAGTGCTTGCTAGTTAGCTATTAGAACTGTCCGCTTGAACTGGTCGCTAAACTGATTCCCACATAAAGCAAATGCTTCTCTTTGGCCAGGGGGTTGCTCCAACATAAATTCCATTTATATATTTCGTCTATTACCGGCTGGCATGCCGGAACGAAACCCCAACTTTGTAACAAACAGCCACGCCCGAAGGCGAAACGCCCCTTGGGTTGGGTTGGGTTTGGTTGGGTTTGGGGGACAGTTGGGGCCCGGCACATATGAGCTAAGCCACAATTTGATATGTCCATGGTGTCTTATCAGGCGACATGGTTACCGCAGTGCAACCCCCCAGCGAATGGGACCTCAGCTCTAACTCAAACTAACACATGCCAAAAGGACTGTTCGCCCACAAGCTGGTCTCTGGGCATATCCAGCGGCCTTGCCCAAATAAAACCTCTAGCTATTCACAGCGCCAGACCAAAAAACGAAAAGAGCGCGAGCTCGCTCGTCAGTCAGCGGCTCCAACCACAACTCCAAAGTACCAAACCCAAGTCCTATACCTATTTCGTGTACGAGGGCGAGACAAGGGTCTGAGCCAAACCCAGGACACATCAGACGCTGCCTCGGCTCATTCGTCTAGCTTGGCACGCCGCCTTTTTTTTTGCCAGAAATTCTCCCTCAACCCAAACCTCGACTTTGCGTCCTGTTCAACAAATGCCAAGAAAAAGTTTTCGCTTTTTTTTTTTTTTTTCGTCGACGTTCCCTCCGTGCTAGTTCCCCTCCTGCTCTTTTGAGCAGCATTGTCGTTGTCGTTCTCGTCGTCGTCGCTCGTTGTTGAATTTGAAACGTTGTTGCGACACAGCAGTGAGTGCTTGGGTGCTGTTTGTGGGGGTCCGGCTAACGTCGCGCCACATGCCAGGCCAAAGGCAACACATTTGAAGAGGGTTCCTCACATTGCAGAGGAAGTGGGGGACGATGGGCAAGCAAAGAAACGGGAAACTAAAATGAAAGAAATTCGCTTGACTGAGAGCAAATGTTTTGGGACGAGTGGGGTTGCCTCTGTACATGTGTGTTGCTTGAGCTCCTCCATCCCTTTATATTCATTCTATACTTCCTTTTAGCTAGCTAGCTGGCAACGTTCGCCCTTTGGCTTAGCTCTTGGCTTGGGTTCTGGACGACGCCATGCTGCTTGTCTGCTCGTTTGTTCTTCGATTTAATGAAGGATATGCCGCATGGTTCACCTCGCATCAGTCCAATACCCACACACTCATACACACACCCTGCTCCAGGTCCGATCCGTTTCGAGTTTTTTCTTACATTCTTTTTATATATTTTATAAATTTTTTTGTCGTTTTGCTGCCAAATGGGCTACCGAAATGTTTACTTTTGGGCCTAAAAAAACAACACTGTGTAGCCCATTGCAACCCCCTTCACACACCCCCTTCTATTTCTCTTTTCGTTTCGATTTCAAGGGTCTTTTCGTTGGGTTTTTATTTTGCTTTGCTGCTCATCAAGTGCCTTGTCCTCTATTTTGCATAATATGAAAGGTTTGCGCGAAGTATATGTTGAAAAAATGGGTTGAGGAGAAGCGTTTGACACGAGTTTACCTTGAGGGGTGCCAGATCTATGTGTATAAGATGCCAAAGTTATGGATTCCAAAAACGGGTAAACTGTGCAAAAGAAACTCGTCTTGTCAGAACCGATGCTTAAGGTGTAGAAAATATGAGGTTATTCTGTGTATAGCAGATAACAGTTTGTCAGCTTGAAGTCATTAGCACAAGCACTAACACTGCAGACGTATGTTTCCCTTTCTCATCAACTTTTATTAATTCGCGTTCCGAT
Organism: Scaptomyza montana; assembly: GCA_018904305.1. Lineage (NCBI taxonomy): Eukaryota > Metazoa > Arthropoda > Insecta > Diptera > Drosophilidae > Scaptomyza > Scaptomyza montana. The sequence goes on from JAEIGR010000027.1 coordinate 1,409,197, forward strand.
ATCGAAAGACAAATAGATTCTTCATAGCTAACAATAATGTGATTCCAGTTGCGAAAGTTGAGACTTTCAATTAAGTTCCTCACTCAGAGAAGCACCCCAAACACTCCATATACGCAATAAATGTCCAAGCAATGAAATCGAAATCAACAACAGAAAAAAATAAAAAAAATAAACTTTGTCCTCACTCGAGCTGCGGGTGCTCAAGGCAAACCCCTCTCGATATTGTCAAAAAGTAATTAGATTCGAGGTTATTACATAAGCGCAAACGAGCCAACAAAATTGGGAACACACACTTCTCCTGTTGTGATGGGGGTTATGAAAGAGAGGGAGCGTCTTAGCGTTAAGCATTTTTATTTTTATTTTTACATTTGGGCACGAAAATGTGAAACAAAGTAACAAACTAAAAATGTCGGGGATGAAGGGTCGTCGTCCAATTCGTCCTCCTACCCGTTGTTGCCGGCAACAAATTAAATGTTGAAAATAATACAAAGATGTCCTTACAGTTGGCGACGACGATGACTACGATGACGACGACGACGACGACGGCGCTAACGACGCTGGCGACGCGAGCTCAGTTTACGCTTTACGTGGCGGATTACGGAACAACATCAGAGTTGTTGTTTTCTTTGTTTGGGGGAGAAGTGAAGTGGAGTGGAGTATGGTGAAGTGGAAGGTACAACTGCTCCCGGGCCAGGGCCGTTGCGGTTAGGTGTCAGCGTCATGGCAACCAGGCGCATGGTCTTCGGGACAGCCAAGTTACTCAGAACTGGCCCCCAATCGGCTTGGGTCGTTTTTGGTGGGAGGAGTGTGGAACTTGGGAGTTGGTGATGATGATGATGATGGGCAGAGCACAGCGCACGGGCGGCTGTGGGTGTGTTTGGGTCTTGAGCGCTCAGCTGGGGTGCTTGTAATCAAAAATAAATTTCGCTTTTCAAAGTGAGATTCGAGTAAAAAGCCAAAAAAAAATATAAAAGTTTGTGGAAAAAGGGCAAGCGATATCGTCTTTTTATACTCGTTGGCTTGGAATTTTTATTTTGGGTCGGAAAATGTGTCTGATTTGCATTTACGAAACGGGACTAAGGGTCGCAGATGGGTATGGGGAGGGTAACCAATGCTGAAAAGGGTTTTGGCAGCGAAAGCGCGCTCTGAATTAGGATTAGATGACGCTCGCCCAAAAAAGGGGTGACAAAGTGATTAAAAACTGAGGCAAGATAGCGACTGGGTTGTTGGGTTTGGATTTCATGCGGGGCCCAAGATGTGCCGAGGTTTTCGTGCAGGTGAAATAATTTGGGGGAGCGAGGAATGGGGAGTGGGTAACGACCAGGCCTAACGGCTCAATAAGGGTTGTTGTTTCTCAAACTGTGTCTGACTGTACGCCTATTTTAATTTGAGTTAATTGTGTTTTGCATTAAAGCAAAACATTCGAGCATTTGATGGAAATAACAGCGGAAAAGCAGTGAAAATTTTCGAAGCAGGAGTTTGGAGTGAGTTTGCAGCTAGAAAGGGTGGCAAGTTGGACTTGAAGGGTTGCGTCAAACAGCGAAAGTTGCCAAAGTTTCTTTTGAATAGTTTTCAAGCCTGGAAATGAAAGTGAGCTGAAAATGGTGCGGAAAACATTACGGAGGGGTGGGTGACCGAATTGTGGGAAGCACAAAGATTTTAGGAAAGTTACAAAAGGAATTGAATGGACAGGATACTTAGACAAATGAGATATGTGATGAAATTTTCGTAAGGGATGCGTTTTGGGATATGTAGCAAGTACGTATGTGTACTCGTACGTGGTGTGAAGAAATAAGGGTATGGAAATTAGGATAAATAAGATATTTGGTAAAGAAATTGAACTTCACAATAAAATTTTAAAAACCATCAAAAGAGAAGGAATACAATTAACGATATGGTGGATACTCAATGAATCGAATAAAATATATCTCTCTCTCTCTCTCTCTCAAGAATAAACTTGTTAATCAAAGGGTTATAAGTATTAATATATTAAAATTATAACACTTACATGCTTCTTTTACACATGTAAGTATTTTCTATTGAATCGTTTCTCTGATTAATTCGTATTATTTCATTATACAACATTTGTGGTAATCATCCATTAAGATTCGGTTTGATGTTAATCACATTCAAGTGCCATCAAGTTTCGACAAATCCAACGATTTTCGTATTATAAGTTCTTGGCCATTGCCAGCGTTGCATGGTTGATCGAAAAAATCTCTTGTTTGCGGGGCGTATTTAAGGTTAATTGAAAATCAAGTTAATACGTTTAATTCAATGAACGCAGCATATGTTTAAGGGGTGGCAGAGGGGTGCAGAATTGTCAGCTAAAAGCATACAGTAAAATGCAATGAAAACATAACAACAAAAAAATGAAAATACCAATCCAAACACACACACACTTCATAATTACACACACACAGCGGGCAGCCTGAATGTTGATGTTGTGTGTGGAACTGAGGCCCAATGTGCATATTTATATGTGGAAAATTATATACAAACACAAAACACACACAACGTAACACCGAGCACCCCTCATGGGTATGGATAACAAACGCCCACATATATCTATAGATATATGTATATTTATACACACACATACATATGGATGAAGGTATGTTCGGAAAATCATAATGATGGCGATGCATCATCATAGAACAAAGGCGCTGTGGCAGCGACACGCACACAATAAACAGGGGTGCCCACCCCCTACAAACAGCTCGAATGTATGTGTGAGTAAGTTACACTAGATGTACAGGGGTTGGGCAGAGCAGGAGGGGAACTGTTCTAATCAATGACCTGGCCAGACAATCGATGGGTGTTCGTCCACCGGTCCTAAAGGTCCTAGGGATTGTCAGGGATATCTGAATGTGGAGTTAGAGTTGCCCAGTGGCATGTGCGACACCTTAACACATACATACATATACGCGCAAGCTAAGGACTAAACTTGCACCTTTATTATCCAGGTCTTGTTGTGCTTATAATTATTTCAAACTCAGCTAGCCACAAAAGAAAGAGATAGCTAGCGCTGCTCTTAAAAATGGGCAATGCTGGGAATTTTGTTTTGTTATAATTATTATTATAGAATTTTCTGCCTACAACCAGGCAATGCAAAGTGTGTGTGTGTGTGTGCGTGCGTGTGTGAGTGTGTGTGTGTGTTGCCCACGTCTTAAGGCCTAAAAGTATGCAATGGTATCGATTTGTAGGCCACCATTGTGCTCTATACGTCCCGCTCTAACACACGCTCTCGTCTTATGGTCATTTCCATTTTTCTTAAGACGCATTTTGATTAAAATTTTCAACAGCACACACGCACACAAACCAATACAACAACACAAACACACCTGGGACACAAATCGGTGTGTATATATACATATATACATATATCTGTGTTGTTGATTTTTCATGCGTGTTAGCTACGAAGCTGGGGGTTGAGGTGTACATTTTTGGGTGAATGTCTTAAGATATTGCACTTTCTTGTTGCAAGTTGCAACAACTGCACATACATAGTCTTGGTTGCAAGACATTCACTGGCTACTTTTACAATATACATAAATGAGCAATTTATTTTGTCATTCGATAGTTGCTTTCTAACATTTTAATACATTCCAACAACAGTTGGCTATTTATTTATTTTTCTGGCATTCTTTTAGCCTTATAAGCAGTTCCGAATAGAGAGAAAATAATATATAAATTATATAAATTCTATTTTATTTTGTTCTTGAACAAGATAAGTTTAAAAATCTCCTAAAAATGTTAATCAACTTTCATTACAATGAGTTCTTAGTCAAAGAACGCAAGACAATCGAACTAATATATGTTTCATAGAATTTTTATGATTTAAACTCAAGCAATACTTTGATTTAAATACATTATTTGCATCTTATTTAGCAGCTTTTCCACCAATACCTTCAAAGCTTGCAACAGCTGCATTTATTTTAAGTTTATTTACTTTTCCCTTTTGCTTCATACAATACAACCCCTAAATTACAATTAAAATTAAATATGTCCTCATAAAAAAATTGTAATTTTGTTATGCCCAGTCAGCAGGACACACATACACACACACACACACACACTTACACTCACACACACACTTAAAAGCATATGCACTCACGTGTTTGTGTGCCTACACCTACAATTTAACCGGCCCAAAATTTCGGTTGCCGAAACATAAACTTAAACCACAAACTTGCTGCACTTTCTTCGCAAATATATCGTACTCGCTCGCACACACACAGAGTGGGCTGCTGCACTAATAAGAAATTTGGAAATTAATGCGCTCTCGCTCTAACATTGCATTCGGACTCTGTCTAGAGAAAATGCAAAAATGTGCATTAGAAAAGCTCAAGAAATGCCACCCAAAAAGTTGAGGCTGCAACTGCAGCTGCATGTGGTTGCATCCATCTGTGTGCGCGTGTGTGTGTGAGAGCTGCACATGTGCATGAGTTGCAGAGCAATAAAGTTGTGTGTGTGTGTGTGTGTGCGGTCAGCTTCTTAAATACACACACAGATCCAAAAATTCTTGGAGTAAAAGTAATGCAAGAGTTGCACATGCATCAGAGTGTGTGTCTGATTGTGGTTCCACCTACACATGTGTGTGTGTGTGTGTGTGTGTAAATGTGTTTGTGTGCTGCTGACGTATGAGGACTCTTTGGTCAGTTTTCTTGCAAGAAAATCTAATCAACACACACAGCAGGCTGTGGGTCCGGGCCAAACGTTACGTAAACGCAACGTTGAACGAATGAAGTTTTCTGCATAATTCGTTTGGAAGCGGGTGAGCAGAGCAGGCGGAGGTGGATGCAAAGGCTAAGGCGTTGGTTGTTGCGTGGGCGAGCTCGGAGGTAATTTCTCCCAAGAGGTTGACTCAAGGAACATGCTCGTATAGTCGGATGTTCGCATACATGCACATATAGATGAATGCTTTTAATTTGTACAGGACACATCTGCACACAAACAAATAAACAAGGGCACAATTTTCAAGAAAATTCAACAGAGGACGCAGGACACGCACACAAGCACAGTGTCCTTTCTCTCTCTCTCGCTCTTCTCACACACATACATGCACACTAGGTTTTTTGGGGTCTGAGCAAATCTTGGGACAGCATGCGTCTGTAAATTGTGCTTTCTATCTTATCTTTTTACTTGAAAGCCTCCACTTGCCACCAACAAAACACAGCACAACACAACTAAACTTAACTCACAACACTCACTGGCTGGGGCAAAAAAGGATAGCAAAGGATTGTCAAGGAGCGTACAGCATTTGTAAGATCAAAGGCAGGCGGCACAGGAGCATTCACTGGAGAACTAGACTTTTAGCTTTACGCATGCATAATCAATGCATTTCTTCTACAACAGAACGAGATGAGAGAGAGAGAGAGAGAGAGAGAGAGACAGAAAGAGAGATAGTGATGCTGTGTGTGTGTGTGTGTGTCAGTGTGTGTGTTATAACTGCTGTGGGTGGGTTAGTGTAGTTTTGGAGTAGTTGCCAACTCTAAATTAGTTGGAAAATATAATTCAAGCTCTTGGTAAATATGCTTGCATGCTTATTGCTGTACAGCAACTCCGGCTACTTCATTTTCTCCTTTGTCATCTTGAGTAATGTCCAAAACTCAAACCTAAACAAAGTCTATTGAAATTCGATCTAGAGGAATTGAAGGCGCTTTTATGTGCCATTTGCTGTTTGTTGCAGCTGGGAGTTTGGGTTTAAGTTCAGACGGCGTTTTCATTACAAAATATAAGTAGAAAAATCAATTGAAAATTTTGTAATGAATTGTTTTGGATTGTTTATTATGGAATCGATTTGTGTTCTATGGAATCAAATGATTGCTAGATCGTGCGAGAAAACTATGAATAAATTGTAAAAAACAGAAAACATTTTTGTCTTCTAACTTCCCAATTTCGCATTTATTTTTAAGTACTTTTGATCTGTTTTTCATAGTTACTTTTGGGTTTATCATAATAATTTCTGTTAAGACTTACGATTTAGCTTTTTTAAATATTGATATTTTCTCGTTTCGTGTTTCAAGTTTCAAGACAAGTACAAATGAATCAAAAAGAAATTTTTTCCGACCTTTTACTTAAAAATATTGTTTAATAAACCTTTAGTATTATTTGTTGGGAAGAGTTCTAAATGCTTCATCCATTTTGGAACTATAAAAAAGGTTTTGTCATTACAAAATCTACTTTGCACTATTTCCAATTTACTTATTTATCATATTGTGTTCTTTGGGCGCTCTATAACATTCCGACCATGATATCAAATGCATTAACTGTCTTAAAACAACAACAAAAACAAAAAATAAAACAAATAAAGTAACAACACCCTCTTCGTTTTCATTTTAAGTTCAGTATCAATGAAAAGCAATTACAAATCAATCAATCGGCGTATCTATTACAACAAAAGCTCGACCACAAACCGTTATTGAATACTCAAAAGATACCGACTCCTCCACCAAAGAGCTGGCAGCCTGCCTGCCTTTACTTCTCTGCTCTTTCTCCTAATATTTCCCAAGCGCACACACAGAAATGATAAATCAAAAAATTCGACAATCCTTTGTCACAAATAACACGGAAGCAGAAAAAAAAAGAAAAAAAATACTTACGGTTCGCATGCAAAATCAAAAATCAGTCAAATTACATTGCTGCAGAAACGGCTCAGCCAGCAGGAGAGAGAAAGAGTTTTTTGCTTCTGTTTTGTGTTCCACTTTTGAATTGATTTCGTAAAAGTCGTAAATTCCTTTAGCTCTGGGCAACTTTCGCTTGTCGTTTGCCTGTTTTGTGTTTTTTGTTTTTGTTTCACTTTGTTGTTTTGCATTTGGCGCGCGAACTTTTTACTTGCTTCCTTTTTTTGTTTTTGTTGTGTTTATTGCTTTATTTGTGGAAAAGTGTTAAAAGTAAAAGGCGAAACTCTCATAATGTTATTCAAAGCCTGTAAAAGTGTTTGCTTGTGTTTGTGTGTGTGTGCGTGTCGCAATACAATAAAGACAGCTATAGTTGAGCACGACGCGAGTTTTTGTTGCTCTGTTTCTCTGTCGCCGTCTCGTTCTCGTTCTCTTGCTCGCCTCGTCTCGTCTCGTCTCGTGTTTGTTTATTTGCATTTCCGCTTGAGTTGCAGGTCTCTCTCTCTTTGAATGTATGTATGTATGCGAGGCTCAACAGGTTGTTGTCTCTGGCTCGGCTGTTTTGTACTTGTTATTTTTGCTAGCATTGTCATGAGTTTTTTTTGCTCGTTTTCTAGTTTGTTTGTTTTTTTATTTCACTTTGCTTTTTATTTGTATTTGTTGGTTCCAAACACTCTTGCCGCCACATTTCTTTTCGTGTGTGCGTGTGTCATCGTCATCGTAATAGACATCATCATCATCGACGTCGTCGTCGTCGTTGCCATCGTCATCATTGCCATCTTCTCTTTTGCACTCTCACGACATAAGCGCTGCGCTCTCAGAACGTTGACTGCGACTGCGACGGCGACGGCGACGTGCGGCTCGTTTTGTTTTATTTGTTCGTCTTGTTTGCTTATGTGTTTGTTTTGCTTCACTTTTTGTGCGCTCCTTGCCCTTCTGCTCTTGATTCCAGTGCTGCTGCTGTTGCTGCATCTGCTTCCACTTTGCTTCTTTTTTTTTTTGTGATAATTTCTTCGTTTGCTTTTTGCACTTTTATATATGGGCGAAACTCAAGTTTTTCTTTTACTGCAAAAAATATTTTGCGCCAAGGACGTTAATTGTTTTGCTTCTATTTTTTTATATGCGACTCGCTTGCATGTGTGTGTGTGTGCACATGCGAATGAAAGAGAGGAAGAAAATAAGTGGGCTGGTATGCGTGTTTCTTTTGACTTTTATTTTTGACTTGTTTGTGCTGTTTTGGTTTTTTATTGCCGCTTCAATTTGCGTGCACTTTGCGGTCGTTCTCAATGTTGTTGTTGTTAATTTTTGTTGTTGTTGTCGTGCGTGGCCTTGTCGTTATTTTGATTTCTTTATTTCTTTTATGCAATGCTATACCGGCTACTTTCTTTTTCTCTTTGTTGTTGGTTTTATTTTGTTTGTTTTCGTGCTGTTGCTTTGTTTTCGAGCCTCTCCACCTTATGCATAAGTGGCGTTTAATTTATCAATTTGCGTTTGCCAAAGGAATTCATTATTTGCCACTTGCCCACACTCCTCTCTTCACTGCTTGTTTTATGTCTCTATGCTGTGTTTAGTGTTGTCTGGCATTAAACCGTTGTTTATTTGCCATCATCATCGATCGCAATCCATTTTTTTCTTCCTTGCAGTTACTTGTAACCGACCTGCTCGTATTACATTTACCAACTAATTAAGTTGGTCGCGCTTCGTTGTACTCATTTCTATCGTCTCGATAGTCAGATCAGCACACCGCCACATTCATCGGTAGTGTATCGATCTGTGGTACTATCGCCTACCACTATGAGCCTACTTCAAACTGCATATTTGTTGTGATTTTGTATTTTAAGTTTAATTGATATTTAGTAATTTGTTTATTGTATGATCGAGTGGAAACATCTTAGAATTTATCTTGGAAACATTTTGGAAGTTATTCGACAAGAAAACTACAGCTAAAATTCATAAAATATTTTTCTATTTTTCTAATCGTCCCATTAGTTATCTCGTATCCTTGATTTCTTAAGGCATTCTTTAATTAATAGGAAACACTTACAAAAATCTTAGTCGATAAATGTGCGAACTTCAATGTTAATCCCAGCCGAAACCCATTCGTCGAAACCCTTGCAAGTAATTAAAACGCAAGTCGCTAAAAAGCCAAAATAAGTAATTGCCACCTTGTTTGGCAACTTTGAAGCTCATCAGCAAACACAAAAAATGTCCAGCAAAAAAAAAGAATGTCACAATAAACAAAAATTAAAATGAAATGAAAAAAAAAAACAACGCACAAAATTGACAAATTAAAAGCAAGTGAAAATTGTACTCAAACCAGAAAAAAATGAGGGACAGATCCATCCAAAAGGGAAGTAAGCCGAGCACACAATTAAGCAAAGGGATTGCCAAAGCAAAGGCAACAACAATAATAAAGCCAAAGTAGAACAGAAACGAAAAACAAAAAAAAAAACTGGAATACAGGCTCAACAATTAAGAAAGAAAAACCGGGGTAACTAGAGAACTTGGGAACTGAGGGGTTGAGAGTGTACTCCAGGACACACAATCGACAAGTCGAGAGCTAAGGAATAGGGGGAGAAAGCAGTACTTTCGGGCGCGCAATTATGATTATGGGTGCGTCTACCACCCACCACCCACCACACCACCCAGAACCCAACCCCCTCCTAAGTACACTTTAATTGTTATTTTTCTTATGTTTTTTTTTTGCTTTTTTTTGCTTTTGAGGGTTGCTGGCTGGACGGAAATTCATTAGAGCGTTCAGTAGCCAAAAGGAAAGAAGGAAACTGAAACTGAAGCTGAGGCCGAGCATGTCAAACAGTTTCCAAGACGCTTTCTTGGCTTTTTCTTCACTGCGCAAAAATTGCAATTTCAACAGCTACTACCCTTACCCCAACCCCCGATGTCAGTCGACAATTGTCTCTGCCAGTCGTCCATTCTACAACTGCGACGAGGCGAAGAAGAGGAGATGGGGGTGTTGAGCAACAAAAACAAAAAAAAAAAGGGCTTCGCATCCTGTGCTGGCGATAAAAAAGTAAGGACCGCTAGCCAGGCGAGCAAACATAAAAATGCGTTCTCTAGCCTTCAGAAGTTGTGCTGCCCGGCAAAGGCGTTGGGTATGTTGGGTATGGGGAGGATTTGGGGGCGTGGTGGGAGTTGGGCGTGGACGGACAGGCACCTAAAACAGAAAGTAATCAACCCATACACAAAGACAAACACAAACACACACACACATAGATAGACAGCGCATATAGCGCGACGGACAGAAGAGCTCGCTATCCTTCCCAATCCCACATTTTTATTCCCACCCACAAGCTACCCCATCGTTTCACTATTCCACTCATTTGCACAAAACACACCCACAACTTGGCAGCAGGAGTAACTTTTCTCTACGGGTTTTTTTTTCCATCATTTCTTTTTTCTACGTTTTCATTTTGGAGCATTGAGCGGTTGGAGTGCGGGATGGGAACTCTGACTGTGGGTCTGCTTGGGTTGGGTTTGGGGTTCGTTCCGGGCATTGTTCTTGTGCCGCCATGAAAATTAATGAAGAAGTGCCCGACCCATGTTCCAACGGTCCTTGGTCCTAAAACTCCGCTCAGTCCTAGAGTCTGACTGACATGCCCAGTCGCCGGTAAGGGAGTTGAAATAGCACCCAAAGCTCCATTTGTCGTTGCTTTTTGTGCCGTTTACTTCTAAGGGTGCGTGCCGGATCCTTGTCCAACTCCTGTGCACTCCAGGTTCGCTTGTCTGAAGCAACCAAGCAAGTCAGGTTTTATTTTTTAATATTTTTTTTGGGTTCGTTACGTTCGTCGACGTTAATGTGCGTTTTCATAAAAGTGAGACTTCAATTTATTTTTTCTTTCTTCCATTTTTGAATTAAAAAAACCTATTAGAGGACATATTGTGTGCGTTATAATTGATTATAATTGATTCAAAAGATTCTCAAAATAAAAGCTAATTATTTGTTGTTTTAGGTCATATTTTAAACTCAGACTGAGTTGGCAACTTAAAACAAACAACTTGGAAAGAGAAATCTTAAAATCTCTATTTATGCATAGAACCTTCAACAGAGTCGTATTATTTTGATCCACAAGAATTGTATTCGTTAGTTAGATCCTTGAAATGTTACATAAGTGATTGTATCTATTGCATGCTTAAGCTGAAAGGGTTTCTGGACCACTCTTCCTTCACAGCATTGTTGTTTAGGGTTTAAAAAATCGAATTTCTTACTTTTCATAAATGTTACGCTATACAAGTCCAAATTGCATTTTGCACAGACTTTAATTTGCACTTATGTATAAGGTGCTCTCCCTCTCTCTCAAAAAGAGGAAAACAAAGGGGGTTGCTGACCATTTTGGGCTGGGGCCACAGACAATGTCTATGAACGAGACAGATAAAATGGCAAACGTGGAAAGGCAAAAGGCAAATGGGGGAAAACAAAAGGCGATGTTTAAAACGAGAAGCGATTTGAGCAAACAAACGGCACATTGGGTAAGCCAAACCCGGCGGGGAATCGCAACCGACTCTTAGCCAGACTCAGGCACTGGCAGCTGTGAAAAAGGACACACACGGTCAAGTGAGTGTATGTGTGTGTGTGTGTGTGAAGTAGGTGTGTGTTGAACTGTCCACGTTTAGAGGTGCTTGCCTTCCGTTTTGATGTTTTTTGTTGTTTTTGTGTGTGCTTTTTTTTGTTTTCGGCTGGGACCCTCGTGCAACGGTCGCTAGGTGGCGCCAGACGTGACGCGACGCCAACTTCCAAAGCAGAGGGTTGGGCTTTGGTTGGGTGGTGCTGATGACGACGCCTTTGCTTTTAGCTTGATTGCCAAGCCTAGTTAACTGTAAAGTTTTATAACTTTGCCAAGCTCAGCCACCCCCACAGCAGATATCCTGCACACCACAACCCTACTACCCGTACCCTACACACCCTGCACCCTACATATCGACTTTGCCGGCGTTAAAATCGCTTGGTTTATTACACGCGCCAACGCAGCCCTAGCGACTTGCCTCCCATATACCCTCACCCCGCACATTGTCCCGTCCTTAACAGCTTCGACGTCACTCGACCCTTTTAAAAAGTCGTCAATACTTGGCATGCACTACCGTACCCCATGCCCCCGATCCCCCTTTGAGTTGCGGACCCTGTCCGTTGTGTGCAAACGCTACGGGCTCAGTCGTGCAACGGCCTCTGAACTTTGCCAGCGCAAGCATGGGAGGCAGTCGAAGGACGAGTCACAGACCGAGGCCCTGGCGTCTATCAAATTCCAATTTCGGTCCCTTTTTTTCTGCATCTACCGGCATTCAAAGTTTATGGCGTCTTTTTAGCGTAAATCCTGCATGGAATCGGTTGGGTAACGGTAACCCGGGACAGCTTACTTAACCCCAACTCCCAACTCTCAACTCAATCTGGTTCTTTGCTTTCCGTTTTGGGTGCTACACCCTTTATGAGAAAGGGACGCCACTGGACCATGGCTTCCATTCTCAACCCCCTTATTACAGAGACAGCATCTTCTACATCCTTTTTAGCTGTTTCCGTGGCATGTGTGGGGTGCAGGGGTTTGTGGTTTCCCCATCTAACCCGCTCAAATATAAATCCGAAACTTTAATACATTTTTATATATGTTTTTTTGTCGCTCATCGTTATACGAGCATTCCATTTGTTGTTTCCACTGTACTGGAAATGCATGAATTCTACTTTTTCGATCCCATTGTTTGATTTGTATACTCTAAAAAACTGAACTATTATTATATTTGTAGTTATGTAATACAAAACACATTGCTTTCTAAATATAACAAACCCTTTTTTTTCCTATTAAAATGCAATGCTAAGTTGATCTTTTCTATAGAGTATTCTGTAGAGTATTAAATGTATCGACATAGCTTTTCAATTTGTTTTTAAATATTTTTTGTTCATTTGCCAACGCTTTGTTAGCTGTTGGCTTTATTGTGATGCTGGCCAGGTAAATCAATAAATTTATTTGCGCCAGAAATTTGTATATGCTTCCTCCATATATGCGTGTACATATTTTATACACAAATTTAAGCTGAAATATTCGCCCAGCAAATAGTTTTTTCTCTGCACAGCACTCTGAATGTGACAACAACATGTCAATAAGAGCGAATAATGCAAAACGCTGTCAAATGTCTAGCGATTAAATGCTGGTTTTTCCTGAAAATTAAAACCGGTGTTATTAAATACAACAAATATCCACGAATTTAATACACGTACGTATTATTTGTTTGTTAATATGCATATAATATATTTTTATACATTTTTCGAATCAGCTTTGCTTGATTTCGAAACGTGACTTTAGTTGCGATAACCTTTAGACAAGTCAATAATCATATACTTGCTACTCTCAAACTAAATCGTGAGCAAGTTCACAAGAGTTTTAAGTAAATCGATAAAAAAGAAGTGTAAAAAGTTGATTTAAAAATGAGTATGAATAAAATATGAAATTTAATACTTTAATAAAATGCCTTTTAGAATTCTTAAGCATACAAATTAAAGTTTCGCACTGCATTGAATGCTGTCGTATTTCAATTATTTTAAACCTTGGGCTTGCGAGCGATCACTGCATATATGTATTACCTACATACATATATACAATATGAAATTCCGCAGCTATAATTTTCTATTTAGTAGACACAGTCACTGATTCTGATTTCAGTTTGATTTCAACATTTCTAACGAACAGAAATGAGAAGCGCAAATCTTTGGCTGAGCTTGATCAGCTTTTGCCTGTTGGCTTTGGAGGTAGGTTAGTTTGTTTGTTTAGCCCGAATAGCGTCATCAATTGTCTCTTATCACAGCCCGGCAGTGCGACAGCGACAAGCAGAGATAACGCCAGTGTACCCAGCGTGGCGCTAACCCGCCAAGCCATAGCCCTGGGCATAGAGCCGGCGGCATTGGGAGAACTGTGGCGCACCAAACAGCCGGTGATAGTCAGCAAAACCGATGAACTGGGTCAGCTGTGTACGACAACCTACGAGCTCTCGCCCGATGGCCAACATATAAGCAGCAAAGTTATTAAAGAGGAGCCAAGCACCACGACTAGCACTAGCACCACCACCACAACTACGCCAAGTCCACCAGCAGCACCACAACCAACCAATCCTCAAACCGATTGGGAGTATGTGCCTTCTAGCTTGGGCAATCGACGCACCTATACGTTGAGTAGCAACTGGCCCAATTTTGGTACCAGATTTCCGGAGTGGCCCAGCTTTAATATCCCGCCGGGTGTTACACCACAAACGACTACAAAAACCTCTCAAGATGATCAGGGACGTACTGTGACAACAACAACAAAGACCTACAACGGGCCAACTATAGGCAACAGCTGGCCCACTGGCACGGAACTAGGTGCCAACTGGCCGAACTTTAAGATTCCCACTGGAGTAACTCCACAAACGACCACCAAAACCGAGCAGGATGATCAGGGACGCACGGTGACAATCCAGACAAAAACCTATAAAAGTCCAGTATTTACCACTTGGTCATCGGGAGCTGATCTTTCGCCCAGTGTGGCCAACACGTTTCCGCAAGGGTTGCCATCCTGGTTTAATAACATTCCTCACTTTGCCGACGAGTTGCCAAGTTTGACGCCGACATCGGCGCAACCTGTACCAGTGCCAGCACCACTGCCCTTTCCCACGCAACCCACTGTGGAATCGATGCAGCCACCGCTGCCTACACCACCTAGCTTCACCACCACGCCCAAGACCATAGCCACCTTCAATTTGGATGAGTTGCCCGGGAATACGAGAACAAGGATAACAAGCTACACCAGCAACTTTAACGGCGCAGCATCACCAAAAACCGCTGACCTGGCGCCACCGGTAAGGGATCTACTCGATCGTGGTGGCATCACCGATGAGGATATACAAAATGCTCAGGCCCTAGGCCGCGATGTTGTCCGCACTCAGGTCCTGCCTGATGGACGAGTCATCAAGACGAGGCTGCGGGTAAGCAACTCAGCGGGTCTAGCTCCGGCAGCCTCAGTGCCGCTACCAACGGCACCACCTAGCCAATCCCAACCAGAATTTATGCCATTCCCGGCAGCATCAGTGCCGTTGCCAACGGCACCACCTAGCCAAACCCAACCAGAATTTATGCCATTCCCAATCGAACCAACCTACCAACGTCATCAGCGGGACAATTCAATAGAAAACTTCCTGTCGCAGGTGCATCTGACGCCAGCCGATATACAGGCCCAAAACGGAGAGTTAGTCAAAACGATTGTCGACCAAAATGGACGCGTTCTCAGCGTCAAGTTTGTGCTGAGCACCGTCAAGGGTGACGAACAGGGCCAAGGACAGCAAGAGCAGCCAACCAAATAAAAAACCTAATGCGGAAAAGGGAAACTAAGTTAAGTTCATTCTGAAATTGTACGGAAAAAATGAGAAAATAAAAATAAAAATATACACAAATATACGTAATGTAAATGCTTGTATATACTTTTATAAACAAATGCTTATCAGCGGAGGTTATGCCCAAAGATTAAACCGCACATCAAATCAGAATATAAAAACAAGTCTAAGTGCTTGAGTCAACGCGAGCTCTCCAGCAGTTGAATTTTTTATCGTTTATACATATATGAATAAATCTTAAACTTTAGTTTGTAAGTATATCAAATTTGTGCCGCTTAGCTTTGTACTACTTTTGAACGGAAAGACGGACATGGCACAAACCCAATATACTCTTTGACTTCGCTATCAAAGTACATAACAAGGGTGGTAGTTGCATTCATAAAATCAATCAAATCAATTAAAAATATATAATTTTAATTACTAAATATGTGTGTTTTTAATATGTACTTACCGCATCTGTAAATATCAAAGCCATACAAGCTAATAAGCATTCTAAAATAAGCTATGCGTTTATATATTAAAAAGATGTCTAAATTTATTTTTCATTGCATTAAAAATTGTATTAAATGCAAAAGAGGTAAGTGGCATACGAAAAGGCATTATATTTTTTTGTTCAACTAATTTATTACAACAATTTTTTGGCTTTCGCTAACAACTGAGCTGGAAAATAATAAAAAAAAATAAATGAGAAAAATAAATAAATGCAGTTCAACGTAAAAAATAAAACTAAAATACTAAATAAAAAATATAATAACAATAAATACACGAAAGCATTGCATTAAGCATGTTTACAGCGTTATTAAAGTGAAAACATAAATTGCAGCAAATAATTCAAGCATTAAGAGATCAAATATCATTAAAAAATATTAAATAAATTAATAGAAATTCAATTTGAATTTCATATAGACAACAAAAAAGCTATTGCATAATTTTGTGCGTTGCCCAAAGCAAACGCATTTGATGTGGCCGAAAATTGTTGTGGTTGTTGTAGTTGCAGTAGTTGTTTTTTTTTTTAGGGTAGTTATGTGGGGTTTGTAGCAGATTTTCTCTCTTTCTCACATAATCTCGATTACATTGCGATAGATGCGTTAGATTTATAAGCCAAGCATGTCATAGAAAAAAGAAACTAAATTAGTCAAAAATTTGTTGTTGATCATATATGAATAACAGAATAAATGCTTAAATATTAAATATAATAATTGGCATAAGTAAGCAGTAATGAAATGTTATCTTCGGAATTTCCGAAGATTTGATACCCTTGCAGTATATTAAATTTTTTAAAATTATATATAAGTTACTTCATTAAGAATTTATTGATGAATAAAAAAAGCTTTTATGAATTTAAAAAAGTTTTGATAGTTTTAATTCTTAGTTGACCGTTAAATACTACTTTCTACAAGGGTATATAAAAAAAAGTTCGTGTTGAAGGCGCTCAACTAATTAAAAAGCAATGCCTACGAGTATTTTAAAAACGCGCTTGAAAATAGCAATAAAAGCGTGTTTATTAAAAAATATATTACAATACTACAAAGGGCATAAATATTTCAAAAATTGTTTGCATATTTTATTTAGCTTGTTTGTGCTTATTGCATTGTTTTGGGCACAAACAATGTATAAAAATTGCATATGTATGTTAACATGTTTTTTGTATGATATTAATAATTGAAAAAACGCGCCACAGGCATACAAATTTAATAAAAAACTTAATAACATATGAAAAATATTCAAAATTAAAATTTTTGATGGAGAACAAATTGAATTGCATTTGTTGTTTTGGTAAAGTTTCATAATAAACATTTGGGCATAGGTAAAGGTTTAGAATAATGGAAACTTAGCTTAATAAAATGTTGGGTATAAATGAGTTGTCAATAGAACAAAAAAGACTTGAATATGATATCATTCTATTATTCCGAGATCATATAGATGATTTCAAGACAAATCTTTTGTAGATAATGCATTAAAAGTGAATATATTATTGAAATGAAATGTAATAATTTTTTATAATATTAATATTGAAGTAAAGACTTTATTCATTTAAAATTTCCCCTTTATGTTTGGCTTGGTTTCTTATAAGCAACTTTAAAGTGTGTATTTGAAATCTTTACTCACCAGGTTATCGAAGCGCAAGGCATCCTCATCGCTGAGCCCCATGCTGCGCGTCAACTGCAAATAGGTGGATGTTATGGGCTTCAAACGCTCCAAGTCCAACGGAGGCAATGGCACGGGCATCTGCTCCATGGGAGCCGATCCACGCAGCAACAGCTGAGGTATGCGCAGATCAGCTGGCAGAGTCTTGGGCGGACTGGGCAGCTCTAGTTTAAGGGGAGCAACAGAAAGAGGGGTAGAAGTCGATGCTGGCTGGCCATTGCTGGAGCTGGAAAATGGAGGTTTTGTTAGATTTATCGGTGTTTGAGGGGCTGGGGGCGTTGCTGTTGAAGCGATCGGTGAGCGTGCTCGAGCCAAGCTATCAGGGGAGGTCTTAATTTTCTGAGAGCTACTCGGAGCAGGAGCAGGAGAAGAGACTGAGACAGATAATGCTTTATTGTTATTGTTGATTGGTGTAGATGTTGCTGTTGCTGTAGATGTAGCGGTAGCGGTAGCGGTAGCTGTGGTGCCTGTGCTTGTGATGGTGGTTGGATAACTGAGGCTTTGTAGCAGACTGCTGCCGTAGAGGGGCGGCGCTAAGACCGGTTGACTCAGCAGAGAGCCGCCGGCATAGAAGCGTCTCATAAAATCGTAATAGCGCACAAGATTATCCCGCGACTTAAGCAGCTGCAAATCAAAGTTTGGAAGCTGTAAAGGATTATCGGTGGGCGTTGGAGCCTGTGGTGGCTCGGTAAGCGGACTAAGCGGACGCTGCAATTGTGGCTTGACTCGTATTTTGGGCAGGCTGATTGCGGTCGCTTCAACAGCCGCCTCAGCGGATATGGGGACAGTTGTGGGAATGGGTGATGCTGGTCGTGCTTTTTGTGCAATAGCATCCAGCTGTGTGGCACTGGCGCTGCAAGCAGCTGATCCAGCGGCCAGAGGTGCATGTGCTTTTATCTCGGCACTCGAATGACGACGACGCTTGGCCGTTGGTCCCGTCTCTAAGGAGCTTTCAGTATGCGATGAATAATTGAAGTATGTCTCCACTTCCGAGGAGCTCTCATTGCCAACCAGCTCATCCTTAGAGACAGCCGAGGGCGAGGATGGTCGAAGGTTCTTCTTGCACTCGGGGCAAATGGTCAGAAAGCGAGTGACAGCTTCACGGGGCAAAAACGCATAGGTTTCGGTTATCTAAAATATAAAGTAATTTTTAAACATCAACCAAAAATCATAAATATTCATCTTATATAAAACAAAAACAATATTCGTGTAAATTATAATGCCATAACAATAACAATTTGGTTATATACGCTACACTCACAATGCGATAGGTGCGTTTCTGTCCCGCATGCATGCCGCTGCGTCCGCCCAGCTCCATGTGCACGTTGTAAATGATATCGAAGAACTCCTCGACGCATGCCACCTTGCGATAAATGCGACGACCAAAGTCTTTGCTCTTGGACGAGGCAAAAAGATCAACGGCAGCGGGATTATCGGACAGCACTGCAGTGTTGGGTAGCGGTTGCAGGCGACTTCGACTGCCGGGCGCCTCCTCAAAGCCATCGGGTCGTTTTGTTGTAAAGCCTGCAAAAAACACTTGTGGGCTATAGAAAGTACAACTCATACGTCTTCGTAGCGTTCGGAACTTGACACGCTTATAGGGACTATGATATATCATATTTCGATTCAAAATGTGTTTTTAAATTAAGAGCTTAACTTATGTTATTTAAATGTAAGCTATATAAGCAATTACCATTGTTCCATTTATCCTAGCAAATGTTTAATTTATCATTGAAAAATCGACGGCAAATGACTAAGTTACACTTTGCAAGCAGTTAAAAAATTATATTTTTCACATAACTTACCCTTGGTCTTTACCCAGAAGCGAAACTTGGAGCTATCGGGCCGACTGTGCTCCTTGCCTTCGAGTGCTTTGAGGATGCGAACTTTTTTGCGCAGTGTAATTGTCTTGGTCTTTGCTTGATCGCCATAGGTTTTGAGGGCCCAAGGTTGGAACAGCTCGTAGATTACATCACGCTCGCGGGACAATTTGCTTAGCGAGAGTGAGCAGCCCACGGGTTGCTCTACCAGCTCCTCGACATCCGCATCGTAAGCTGCCTCAAGCACATTCTCCGCCCTGCCCACCGTAACGGGAGAGCTCTCCTCACGCTCGTCAATGGCGTAGAGTTTGCGCTTAGTGCTGCAACTCTCCGCCAGGTCGAGCGCTAGGGAGGAATCTTGGAGCTGAGCATGCTTATGATTGCCATTGGACTGCTCCATGGGAATGTGTAGGAATTTTTGGCCAGAGAACTAAAAAGATTTTTTTTATTTTTCTTAACAAAACTTTCGATCAAGTCAAAGTCCAAGCAATTGACGAGCGCATTGATTAAAATGCTAGATTTAATGTAAGCTTTAAAAATATTTCTTCGTTTTGGGGGATTTCATGGATTATGGCTGTAATGGAAGAATTTTATATTTTTCAGACACTTTCAATATTTATTTTAAAGTCGCACAAGAATTTCACATTTCAATTGCACTTTTATTGTTGAGCGTTAAGTAACTTTTCCACTTTTCACTTACTTTAAAATTCGTTTTATTTTTTAACACAAAATTCAACAAAATCGACCGCAACGAAAAGGGTTCAACAGAAACAGAAATTGGCAACGAAAACAAATGTTAATTTTGTAACAATATGAAAAATTAACAGAAATCCCACATTAACGAACAAACAAACGCGTGAAAATTTTTAACAATAAAGTCCAAACAAAGAATTGCGTTTAAAGCAACGCAACGCAACGGAACGCAACGCGACGCGACCGAAATGAAAGTTCAAACTCAACTGATCAGCTTTGGGCCACAGTGGGAACCCATCCTCCCGGATGCTGAGGTTCAGTTTCAGGTCCAGTCGAAGACAGGCTGCGTCCGGCTGCTAACCGGTTAAACAGTTGACCGCTCATCTTTGAACTGCCCAAGTCAACTTAATGAAGGCTGCAGACGGCAAAGCACAAAAAGGGGTAGCAAAAGAACAACTCATACCAACGTAGTTGTTCTAGTTATAGATAACCTATTGTGACTACCTCAATAATTGCGCAATTGTACGCTGAGCGCGGCTGGGCGACCAACCCAGTGAAGGCTCAACGCTGAACGTCTTTTGCGCTTTTTAAGAAATGCCGCTACATAAACCAACCCGCAACTCTCTCACTCACACACCACTCGCTCACAATCTCTCTTTTTGTGGTGCCACCCTTAGCTTGGCAAACAAATATTTTGAATTTTTCGTAACATACTTTTCGGTGGCGCTGCGAGAGTCTGACATTTTAGTTTTTGGTCTCTAAAAATATATTTTATGCTCATTTTGCAGGCACGCCCGCACTTAGAAGCCACCCTCCGACTCGCCGGCACGCCTGTTGCGCCGTGCTTGTGTGCCTTCAAGAGTGTGCATTATTTGACTTTGTTTTGTTATGTTCTCTGTTGTTTTCTTTTTGGCATTGCTTTTGTTTGCTTGGCTCCGTCAACGTGTCACGTGTTGCGCTCAAACATTTTAAAAGGAATTTGAATGTGGGTTGGTAATGGTAAACGATTAAAAGCGGTGAACAAAAATAATTCAAACTCGTAATTATTATAATTACAAAATGTTTTTGAAATTATAATTACCCTTCAATTCATTATGCTTTATTTTATTTAATGAATTGTCATTAAATAGAAAATTGAGCTGCGGAGTTAATAATAATAAAATCAAACTGTTTATCCAGCTTTAGCTAATTATATTATTCAAAATAATTTGATATTGCAAAATTAATTCAACGTTTTAAGAGATCTTTAATGGTTCTATTTGTGTCAAGTTATTTATAATATTTGTGTCAACAATTTGTCATCAAAATTTTAGCTCTTAAAAAAAAAAAATACCTATACATTTACATAATGCACTTGAATATATGCTGGTATCGCATTTAAAACGATTGCCGGTGAATAATTTAATATTGTGGAAGCGCTCGAAAGTATGCAGCACATTTTTTACATGCGCTGCATGCGTTCCTTGGTCAGGACTCTATCGTCTTGGGGTGAGTGTTGGTTGTAAGCTTGTCTCCTTAAGGGTTAGCTATTTGTTTTGATAATGCTTTGTGTGTCTGGACTGCTGATTGGTCGTCAATGTCCCAGTACGAACTTTGTGTGTCATCAACGGATCTTCCCTCTCTTCCTACTTTTCGTGCTGTTCTGTTCTGTTTATCTTAACCGGACGTTTTTGCAAACGAATTTTGGTGTTTTGACCGCCAAAAAACATACACATGCCAACGTCAACGGTCAGTTCTTAAAGTTATTAAATTTTAACCGGTTTTTTGTAACGTTTTTTCTTTCTTAAATATCTTAAATGTGACAGTTAGATCTTTAACGTTTCTTTGAGTTCGCTGTAAATATCCCACAGCGGTCAGTCGTTTAATGGGATAGGCTGAAAAGTTGCATAGGTCAGATATCATTATAGTTTGCTTGACAAGAGAAGAAGTCAGAGAAGTTGAATGGAGTTGGAGTCAAAATTCATGTTAGTCAGGGGAATTTTGAGTATTAAAATTATAGATAGTTTTTAATACAGCAATCACAAAAATTGGGTCACTTTTGTTTATTTAGAATAAATATTTGAAACATATATCGGTTTCTTGCTAGAATTTGCTATATGATAATCAACATTTTATCTATGAGGCAATCACTTTAATGCTTGCATGTTGCACTCCATTTCTCTTTTTATAGTTTCCACATATTATAAATATCTATATAAAAATATTGTTACAAATTTGCTGCTTATATGTAAAAGAGATTATTTCACTTTTACATTACTTACAAGAACGTAGGAGCAAAGTCTATTTGCTAAACCTTTCCTTCTAATATATTTATAAAAAAGGATAGCTTATGGTAAATATGAATATTATATTTTATTTTTGGCTAGAAACTTAATGAGCGAAGAAACTTATTGACAAATGACAAATATTTAATATATATTTTTGACACTGAATTGAAACTTTAATTAATGTTGCTGAATATTCGATACTTGTCCAATTTCGCCTTAGATGAGCTCTAACTTTATTGACTGAGAGACTCGAAAAGCTTTCGCTAAACACCACTGATGTCAGTCAGCTCATTAAGGACTGCAACTCATCGTTTATGCATTGAAATTGGCAGTCACTTGTGAAAAAATCAATGCATGTCTGAGTAATCGATGCTGCCTAATGGAATATCTAAGCTAATAGGGCCAAACACATAGGTCAGCGAGCGAAGTCAGCGAATCCCACAGGACACACTTGTACACTCGACGCTTCGCCTTGGAGAACAATTAGTGCAGCGACTTGGAGACAAACAATGCTGCTGGCTGTTGGCCATCTGGTGAGCTAATGTTTGACAGTCAGAGTCTTCTTGGCATTTGGTTAGCAATTAGCCAACTAGCCAAATAGCATGAATAAATCGACTGGCTAAGTGGCCCTAAGTCCAAGACGTTTGCCCCGTCTGCTTCACGGGAGGGACAGCATCTAAATAATCAGAAGCATCATCAGCAGCAGCAACAGGACATTAGGAAAGAAACAAAAAATAAACAAGTTTTGTTGCTTTTGGTTTGAATTGAAAACTTTCTCACGCTCAGCATCCGTGGCAGGACATGAAACTTTTATATAAAAATCTGCTGAACTTTCACATCAAAATTTCAACAGATTTGCGCCCAGAACCAAAGCCAAAAACTCCGATACATGGCCAGGCCGGTTTTTCAAACTGGACACAGCATCAACGGTTGATAACTGAGCCACTGAGCAACTGGCGACGTCGAGACGTTGAACTCTGACACGCACCTCGGCCAAGATGCAACCCCTTTGGTCAACCAGTTCCCATCGGCTTCCGCTGCTGGTCATCCGCTTTCAACTACATATTATTATTTCTCTCTCCATGCTTTTGGGGTGGCTCGAAGATGCTGCTGTCTATTTGATTTGCAATCTTTGCGGCCCGCATATTCTACTCTTTAAATATATTTTGTTCTTGTATTTTCGGCACAGATAATGTCCAGTTTGTTGCGCGTGTGTGAAAAACGGTCTAAAATTAAACACAATTTGAATGCTTAGCTACAGATGGGTTGATCTTGCTTTTGCTTATTCTTATACTGCTGCTGTTGTTGTTTATTATGATGCTGATGTGCCAGAGGACACCAATAAAAAGTCCACACATCTCCAGCATCAATGGGACTTTTGGTCAATATGCATAACCAGTTTGAGTTTAATGGCCTGTTCCTGGGCAGTAATTCTGTTAAATTTCCGATGTTTTTAAGGATAAACGCATAAATTATTTTTGCTTAGTTTTAGATGATATCTAAACTCTTTTTCCTGAGCTTAAGCCATGTGCAAAGTAACAATTGTATAATTATTTATCATAATTTATTGAATGTTATACAAAAACTTTGGTTAAAACATCAGCCTTATGATATTGCAATCTCGTATTAGTTTTCTTATATTTCTTCATAATACGCAATGCTACAAAATACCTGAAGGATAAGCAGGCATTGGAGTACGAGTAAACGCAAGCTTTTAAAATGCATATTCCCACAGCTAAAATTTTCTTTTATACTTATTCAAGTGCCGGAAAACCCGTAAATGTCAATTCTAATATTCCCGAGACTATCAATACTCATAATGCAACCAAATTTTGTTTTTACTTATTTTGACAGTTTCAATTTCTTTGTTTCCATTTTTATCGGTTTTGCTTTCAATACATTTGACGCTCTGGTTGTCTCTCCCTGTCTGAGGGGACTGTATCGATTTTGTGAGTGTGCATTTGTGTGTGTGAAGGTCCTGTGCGTGGAAGCGTTCGATAAATTTCAATTACTAACCCAATTAAAAAATGTTTCACGCTTTTAGGAGCCCGAAAAATACAATGCGACAACAAATAAAAATAAATATTCACAAAAACAAAAAGAAATATAAATAAAAACATGTAGAATCTATATTTGCAATATATGTATTTGCAGAGCTTAACAACAAACACAACAACAACAACAAAACAATTCGTAAGAGATAGAGAGGAAAGCGAACAACAGCGGCTCAAACCGTTTTTAATTTATTTTTTGCATTCTTGTTAGTGTTGTTGTTGTTGTTGTCGCCGCCGTGACACATACGCACCATTGGCCCCGCCGGCTGTCCGATGGTATTAATTTTTTTGTTGTTGTTGTTGTTGTTGTTACTGCTGCATACCCAGCTTCCTATGCCATATGCCCATCGTCGATATGCGCTGGCAATCAGTGCACCTATGTGTTTGTGTATATGAATGTGTGTGTGTGTGTGTGTGTGTGTGTGTGTGTATATGTGCCCTGATCCTGGCCAGGACTATCGCTTCGGCCCGTTTGCATGCACGCGTTTTCGCATTTGGGCATCTCTTTTACTTTTTGTTCATTTTTTGATGTGGACGATTCGGACGAGAACGAGGACGAGCGCGGAGTTTGAGGACGACGACAACGAATGGTGGCCACAATGTGCGTGCGGCGACTGTTGGAGCGGTACCGTTATATATTTTTATACATTTTATTTTTCATTCGCGCACGCACACAATAAAACCCATAAAAAACAGCAGCGGCATCGCGCAAAAAACGAAGAAGAGGTAAATAATGTACAGCAATTGCAGCAGCAGCAGCAGCAGCGGCGGCAGGATGCAAAGGATGCAGGACCTGACGGATAGGCAGCCAATGCGTTGCATGCTTTTAGGCGCGGCGACAGCTTTTTACACAGCAGAGGGATTTGGGGCTGGGTGTGTGTGCGTGTGTGTGTGCGCTATAGGGGCGTTGTCTGTTTTATTCATTTTTTGTGCGTTCCGGCAGCGGTTGCAGCGTCGGCGGTGGCAACAGCAACAACAACAAAAAAAAAAAGAACTGCGCTGCTCTGGCACTTTTGACAACAACAACAATGTTAATGATAGCAACAACAATAACAGCAAATAATTGAAACGTTGGCATCGGCGTCGCCGTCGTCGTCGGCGTCAACGTCGCTGTCCACTGCAGCATTCGCTTTGTGCGTTTTTAAATTGCAACTGAAATATGCGTTAATTTATGTTGCGTTGTTAAGCTGCACACACACACACACACACACACACACACACAGACACCCACACCCACACCCGCACATACTTATACACACTGAGCGAACTGCCCAACTCATTGTTTGTGTTTTTTTCTCTCCTTTTTGGCATATTACCCTTACTACCAGCGCTCATTATCTGCCAACTTCAAGCACCCTTACCATCGTCATTGCGCCCACCACAATCCCTGCTATTTATGTGCACCGCTGTCTCCCTTCCACACTTTCCTCCCGCTTCCACAGTCCTATGCTATTGGCTCGTACATCAATTTGTTCGTTTGTTTGCCTGTAATTTCCAGTCAGTAAAAATAACAATACATTTCAGCTTCAAAACTATGCGATATCATCGGTCTGATTGATATTTTTTGTTAATTTGATGGAAATTTAAATGCCTTTTCCGTTACGGTAAACATTATATAAGATTGACAACTGTTAATGACTGTATTAAGAAACTTTTGACTTTATTACAGCTCTGAAAAATTTTTTTTATATGAAGTAGACATTTAATTATTTCTTCTTTGAGTTTATTTCAACTCTTTGTTGTTCTTATATTTTGGGTTTAAAAATTAAATCTTCTGGGTATTTGAATGCAAGAAACTTAAAAATTATTATTCTAATGAGTTAAACTTAATAATTCGCCACTTATTTAAAAATTGGCGGATTATGGAAAGTCAATTTTGTTTAAAGATTAGTAAAGTACATTGGTAAGTGTTAGAATTGTGTTAAGCCTGATTCCTTGACTTTCAATGTATGGTTGAGCTATTCCAAATTATTTACTTGATAGCAGTTACAAAGGTTTACAGTTTAATTACGGCAAATATTCATTCATGCCAATACATGTGTTTAAAATTTGTGAAAAAAAACATGCACAGCAAGTTAAACGCTTTAAGAAAATATTCCAATTATAAAGCTTCCTTCATTCATTCATTTGAAACAACTACGGCAAACTGAAACAACTGACAAAAATCCAACTGCATAAATGATGTAAAAAGCAAGTGGAAATATTGCAGTCGGACGCAACCGACTGCGGTATACTCGATACCTGTTTAAAAGGGGGACAACCAGAGGCCTGACTGCAAAGAAGTACGGATGCGGTAGGGGTGTGCGCTGATGCAGATCTTTCTGGGATGTCACGTGTTATATATAGCCAACAAATTTGGTGACTCTTGCTCAAAAACTGAGAAAGATGCACGCATTTCCTGTTTTAAGGTGGAGCTTGGGCATAGCTTGTGGGCGTGACACAAAAATTTGCTACAAACTTTTACTATATTTCAACTAAATTCGGTGAATCCAACTCAAAAAGATAAGCGTGTTCAAGTTTTTAAAAGGTGGGTGCCAAAGGGGCGGCATTGCATTTGAGCTTGACTTTGCTGCGAGGTAACATTAAAGTCAAGTCTGAGTGAGCTTAGTAAAATGGGTAAAATGCAGTGCAAATTCTAGCTAAAGTACCAGGCGAACAGAAATCAGTAGCAGGTAGCGCCTGCTGTGCCATCCCTGGTATTTTCCACATTCTGCATAGATCCGTTTGTCCATTGTTTTTCTACACACTGCGCGTCACACTTATATACAGCTGCAAAAATGCAAATAGCATCACCATCTGTGCGCCTGGTACTTGAGCAAGAATTGCTACTAGATTTGACTAATTTTACTACGCTCACTCAGACTTGGGTAAGATCGCAGCAAAGTCAAGCTCAAATGCTATGCCGCCCCAAGGCACCCCCCGCCTCTTAAGAACTTAAAGGGGGACAACTAAATGTGGTGCTAGTGTATTAACGCCACCGCAGCAAAAGCTGATATATTGTTTATTTTTGTTTGTAAGTTTGTATGTTTGTGTGTTTTATGTGGTAAAATCGGTTAAATCCAGCAGCAATGTACCAGGCGCACAGAAGTCAGTAGCAGGTGGCGCTTGACGTGCCATCCCTGGTATTTCTCACATTCTTCATAGATCCGTTTGCCCTTGTCTAGCGCATGTACATGCATTCTTATTGGTTGTATATAAGTGTAACGCGCAGCATGTATCAAAACAATGGGAGTCAAGTCCCGTTTTAGGTGATGGGCTTGAAAAATACATGCGCTAGACAAGGGCAAACGGATCTATGCAGAATGTGAGAAATACCAGGAGAGGCAGAACTGGCGCCACCTGCTACTGACTTCTGTGCGCCTGGTACTTTGGCTAGCATTGCTACTGAATTTTACCTATTTTAACCACGATCAGGCACACAAACATACTTAACGTACAACAAGGTGCTTAAGGGCAAGCTTATCTTTCAGCTTGTGTGTTTGTATGTATGGATCAACTTCTGCTGAGGTGGCGTTATTATACCGATAGTACCGATATCTCAAAAACTAAGCGAGATATCGAAAAGTTGAATTTAATATTTTCTTTTTATTTTTCAAACCACTTTTTAATTTTGTCAACAAACAAAAAATATTGCGCACTGGATCTATTATTTGATGTGGTCGCGTTAATACACAAGCACCACACTTAATTGTTCCCCCCTGGTTATTTTCTCAAGCCCTCTTTATGATTGCGGCTTATTTTTGTCATGAGCATAAGTCCCGTTTCAGGTGATGCGCTTGGAAAATACATGCGTTAGACAAGGACAAACGCATCTATGCAAATGAGTGCATATATACATATATATATCTAAGTGTGACGCGCAGAATGTAGAAAATACTAGAGTACGAAAATGCCACACCATTTGCCTGGTACTTTAGCAAGATTCTCTGCAGAGTTGTACCCACCCTCAAACATAGAAAAATAGAGCATAAACAGGTGTGTTTAAATAGAACTCAAAGCTCATCTTGCCCTTAAGCGCACTCAGGCTTGCGATCTTCTGTTGAGTTATTCTTTAAGCCGTTTTTGGTTGATCTACGCGGTGGGCGTGGCATCCAAAGTTTTTTGGGGGATGTCAATCGAATTTATCGATTTGTCAGCCCCCAGTAAGCATAGAACCCCAATCTTGACACTTTTTCAAGTCACTAGCTTGAAGGGTATCGAAAAAAGTTGCGTTCATAGAGACGGACAGACACCATGACGCACATTGCACAAACCCAATATACTCTTTACCTTCGATATCGAGTATAAAAAAGACAGAAGAAAAAAAGTATGAAGATAAGTCCTCAAGAACATCCAATAAAGGATGCGTTGAAGGCAGTGCCTAAATGTTTCCTATATAAATGCCTGCTGTGCATATTTATTAATGCAATGCTGCTTCTTATGCGTGCGTGTGGGTGTGTGTGTGCGTGTATTTTTGGCTAAAATTAGATACAGGGATGTACAAAGAGAAAGAGAGATTGGGAGAAAGCAGTTGGCCAGGCCAGGTCAACTATTTATGTGACGAATTATCAATGGCTTGTGTTTTCTTGAGAAAATTACCAAAATAACCCCTTAGAGAATCTAGAGGATACCAAAACGACAAAGTGCAACACGAACAGCAGCACCAGGAACAACAACAACAACAACAACGACAAACACAAAAATGCAATTACTGAAATGATAACATGGCCTATAGATGCAAAGAGGATTCAAGACGATTTCTTCTTCAACTCAAGATGTTGATATCAATGTGCGTGTTTTACTTTAAATTGTGTGTGTGTGTGTGTGTGTGTGTGTGTGTGTGAACTGAAGCATAAAATATATATTAATACATATAACAGATAGAAAAACCATGTCTTACAAAATATATTGCATTAAAACATACTCTTTTTTCAATAATTATTTATTTAAATGTAAGGAACATTAAAACCACTTAATTATTCTAGTTTTGTTATGTATATAATTTTATGTCTTGGTTGAATAAAGGTAGAATTACGCTAATTCTCTTGATACTTACCTTGTCTAATAGCAAAAATAGGTTAATATTTATTAATACATACAAAATTATATTGAAATTGTAACGAACTGCATACGCAAAGCCCTACATACTATATTTTCTAAGAGCATCGCAAACTACTTTACTAGTTTGAATATACAATATAAAATAAATGCACATATATATACATACATAGGTATATATTGTGTGTATGTACATTGCACAATATATATACATATATATATATATATTTTTGAGTCAAGTCAAAGATTTTCTATTAAAATTTAAATAATTCAATTTTACATTCTACCAAAAACATTGCAAATGAGTAAAGTAAACTAATACTCACACAGCGTCAATGTTGCAGCTGCACTCTGTGTGTGTGTGCGTTTTCGTGCGTGCTGCATCTTGTCAAAAATGTTGCATTATACTCGTATTTGGTTTTGTCTTGCCTCCTGCATTGTTCTGTCGAAGAAGAAAATCTTAAGCCTACTTGGCTGGCACCCGAAAATTGCATCGACCCATTCGTTCATTGTCTTCCATATGCTTAGGCGTTCTTAGGTTGCTTGGGCGGGTTGTGCGTTGGGTGGAGGTGGGGTGTCCTTAAAGGCAGTGGTTGGTCGATTTTCAAGTGATTTTTCATAGGCACCGCTTAACCGAACCGCCCGCCCGCCCTCTTGTTCGTCTTTTTCACTTTTGTGTTTGTATATAATTAGAAGGCAAGTGGCGAGTACAGTTTTCCATGTACAGTAAAACTGCCAGCAGGCCCAACCGTACCTATGTATCTGCATGCTTTGGAGTGTATATAATAAGTACAATAAGTGTGGGCATGTGTGTTTGTGTGTATGTCTATTTTACCGTTGTTTGTTTGCTGTTTTTGCTGTTGCATGTGCATCGGGCATTTGTGCATCTTCCATTAGCCAAATAATGTAATTGGATAGTTCTTTTATGTTTGCATTTTAATGATTAACAACAACTGGAAATACATAAACAAATATGAATATAAAATAAAATATAATATGCAAAGCAAAACTTGAAAAGGCCAAAATTAAATAAAACATTGTCGAAGAAGCTACGAGATCTTTGTCACCTAAAAAAAAGATACCTTTCGATAGGAGCTACGACTCTCCTATATTGACACCCCTATAACGCATTCTTTAACTAACGCAATATGTCTTAGAGTTCACCATGGTATGTTATCAGATATGTTTTCTAAATAACTCAAAATTAAAATATGAATATAAAGCTATATAGCCGCTATTGCTTGTTTGCTCGAAGGCAACTTGAATGAATCAGCTTAAGGAGAACAAACCAAAGCGTTGCCAAATGCATAAATTAAAACTGCACATAAATTTTGACATAAGAAATGTCACCAAAGGCGTCGACGAATACAACAACAACACCATCGTTGACGTTAACCCCCGTGGAGTACAATTGAAATGGGGGTGGAAAATCCCACGCTATGATCCTTGTTGCATACGTATTCGTAATTTGTGCTTATTGTGCTGTCCACTGGCAGTTGTGGCAGTTGTGTGGGAAGGGTTTGCCAAAATGGAGAACTGTTTATTGGTGACTCAAGACGCTTACACACACACACACTCACACACACGCACTGGCCACAAAAGAAGCGGCCAGCGGGTGTGCATATCACAAGACCAACAACAACAAACACACACACTTAGCTGAATTTGTGATTGTGTGTTCGTGTGTGTGTGCTAATGTTGAGGTAGGCTCGCAATGGACAATGGCGGGGTTTGAGGATTGTTGTTGGGCTGTTTGGGGTTCATTGGGGTCGCCAGTTGGACTCATCATCAACTCAAACTCAATCAGCAAAAGCTCCAGCTACATCTGTGTGTATGCGTGTGTATATCGCTTTTGACATTTACTTTATGTATTCCGTGTAATCAAGAACAAACGGGCTGAGGGGTGGAAGTGTGGCTTATATAAGCGTTACGTTTGTCCGCTCGCAATGCACATATGTGAAATGCCGTTAATTATATACTTTACACTAGCCTACGTGACATACACACACACACATACACGTTCTCTACAAGTAAGACAGCGGCGGCAATTTTAATATACAACAAAAGCGCGTTACATTTTCCACAGTTATTGTTGTTGTTAGTGCAATTGTGCGTGGGTATTGCGCGTACATAGAATTTCATTTACATAAACAACAACTACAATAATTACACGCTGAAGGGGGGCAAGCGATAGGAATATCTACATGCTTAACTGCACATACACACGATTACATACAAACATTGCTTATATACAAGCTTAAACCGCTTTTGTTGTGTGCGTTTGTGTGTAAAAAAAGTTCTTATTATTTTTTACACGCACAAAAGTATGCAATGAAAAAAGCAAACACACACAAACGCGGGATACGCAGAGGCCATAGAACATTGAAAGGGACATTGACAATGTTACCCCCTCAGTTTTTGGCACCATTATCATCAGTGTGGGAGGCTTCCCTCATTTTCCCATCCCCAACCACTACCACCAGCATTTGTTTTGAGTATTTGCTATGCAATTTTTCGCTACACGCCACAGCAAAAAAAATATATAAATACAAAACAAACGAACAACAAAAAAACTCTTTGAATGGTCAATTGTTGCTGTTGTTGTAGTTGCCCGATTACAGTTGATTTGCATTCTTCATGCACTCACATAAAGTGTGTGTGTGTGTGTGGGAGCGTATGGCTGTGTTGCTGGCTGTTTGCGTTATAAGTGCGAAAAAACTGCAACATATTTATACAACACGCAAATACAAACGTTTGACGTTAGGTGTAAAGCTTGTGATAAGGTTTAGAAAATTGTAGGGTGAGCTCCACACGTTTGTCATGTCATATTATGCATAAATGCAGCAGCACAGCGGTGTATCCTGAAAAAATATAATTAAAAAGTTACGTTGAATTATCTTAAACAATGTGATAAAAAAATAAAAGAAAATTATTTTACTTGCTCAAACGATATCAACATTTTCTCTATTTGTTTAACTGATGAAAGTATTTATCATACACAATATTATATGTAAAACAAGTTTTTTGAACACTTGCATATCTACAGACATAAACAAAAAGAATAGAATTCTTACTTGTATCATGCCAGATATACCCATGTCAAAATATTATGCCACCTATCTTTTTCAATGCATTTTTTTTTTTCTTGGATTAAGAATTTAATGACCTGATTTGGATTTAAGTACTTTAATCATGTAGGAAACGTATTTAAATTTTCCTAGACATTTTTGGATGAATTGAATTTTTTAAAATTAAAGAAAGTTTCTGTTTTCTATTTTTTGAGTCTGTTCAACTTATGGTCAAAATACTGGGTATAATTCCTTACTAGCGTTTGGTGACTAGGGTGCATGTCTCCGCTTAATCCATGACTTAAATTTCCGCTTTTCGGACTCGCATTTGCGTTGAATAAAGTTGGCTGTGCTTATGCGCAGAATAACATTTACGCGACGTTGGCTGAGCGCAAAAGTTGTGTTCCCGTTCAATTCAAGCAGCGCTGAGGTAAATAGATGAGGAAACACTGCTTGCGTCGTTTTGGAGCTACGTAATTGACACTTGCTGATGCAAGCAAGCTTGCGCTCCAGGAAATTGGCTGCATGCAAACTCAGTAACATCTCGAAATTGGCTGCAATACGGAATTTTAATAGTGAGTACCGTTAGTCGACAATGAAAACGCCTCAACAGCTTTGACTCCACACTTGACGAAACTTAACGAACACCATCCAATACCACAACCATTTGCATTAAAACATTAAAAAGTAGTTTAGTTACAACGTTATAAGACTGTTTATTACAAGATTATTAGTTGATTG
This sequence comes from Scaptomyza montana, assembly GCA_018904305.1. Classification (NCBI taxonomy): domain Eukaryota; kingdom Metazoa; phylum Arthropoda; class Insecta; order Diptera; family Drosophilidae; genus Scaptomyza; species Scaptomyza montana. The sequence continues at coordinate 1,442,012 of JAEIGR010000027.1, forward strand.
CATTTCGTTAAACTTAATATTTTAGTTAAAGCTAAGAACGAAGCATTATTCCTCCTCACATTGGTCGCTTTGGCATAGATTTGTCATTCTATCGCGTAGTTATAGCGATCATTGATTCTCAAGCATCAGCTTTTTAAAATAAATTAATAATAAGATTGTATTTACACACATTTTACGAATTGTATTCTTACCTCCCGAGAATTACGCATTTAGGTTAGCATGTTAGGAATAAAAAATTTGCATTAGTTTAGTACTTTAATAACTCTTTTCAATTGATATGTCATTACAGTTTCACATGCAAATCAAATGTTAAATAAACGCAATTCTAAGTGCAGAGTAATGAAAAACTGGTTCTTATTGAAGAATTTGTTAAATATTGTTTTCTTATTGATAGAGGAATTGAAGTAAGTAGCGGGAGAAAATAGAGAAATCATGCCGAAATTTTGGATATAGTATAAAGGAATTTTCAATTCTAATTTAAACAGATTGTCAACATTGGTAAGTAGCATAAATTGAAGGAATAGTTAAAAGTTACTTTTATACATACACGCAGCATCCGCATTTGTAAAGCTTGACATATGTTTTATATTGTTTAGGAATATTATTGTTTTTATATATTGTTTATGCTGTTTTAAAAAAAGTTGTAAGGAAGGACTGGGTTTTTAATTCTCTTTCAGCTGGATTTTGTTGACAAACTGCGCGTGCCATCAGAATTTTTCGTAAAATTTTCTTTGAATGCATCGGATCGACGTCAGGTTTTAATGTTACCTGATGTTAAACTTTACCACTTTGAATATAAATCTTGTTTATTTGTTATGTTTCCATTGAATGTTATATGTCAATACTTAATATTCTTGTTTTTGCAATGTATTGTTGCGCTTGTTAAAGTTGATGGTTCAAATAATAAAATGTTGCATTGACTTGCAATTGATGACAAATGTTAGTAAACAAAGGTTGACAAGTTCCTGTGCTGTTAATAATATAATACACCTCACATAAACCTTAGACATATCTAGCGAGACGGGATTTACCTTTCTGGATCTTCATCGCGTCCCTCTACAAAGTGTAGACATTGGTGGTCCACATGTACGGGTGAAAGACACGTGTATCGTCAATAAAACTTGTTGGACATCTTGTTTAAATTTGTTTTTTTGTTCTTTTTGTTTTTTGTATTTCTGTCAAAACGTTTCTTTTTGTATTTTTATTATTGAATAATAATAATTAAAATTTTACAATCCTTTTTTTGTGGGTTTGCCATTAAGTTTGTTTTTTCATTTTCTTTAATTTTTTTCTATAATTTACTATTAAGGTCAAAATGACCAATTTCAATTGTTCTAAGTTTTATTTTTTATAATTTTGTTATCATGTTGTTGTTTTTTTCCTTTTCATTAAATCTTTTATAGTTTTATGCAATTATTTAAATTTAAATACTAATAACGACATAAAAAATCAGCACATTTTTTTTCTCATTTTTAAAAATTAATTTCTTTTTAATATTTTCAAGCTTACGATTTTTCTTGTTCGCTTGACTGGTTTTTCTTTTTTATTCTTCTGACTATTATTTAATGTCTAATTAAGTATTATATTAAATTTCTTGTAATGTTTTTTTCGTTTTTTATTTTTATTTTTTAATAGAGAAAGGAGCATGGTGTCTTTTGTTTTTTTTTTTTTTTTTAACAAATATATACTTTAATGTATATTGTTTTAAAATTCATTTAAATGCAACTAGTTTTTAGGAAAAAGTTTCGTCATTTGCTTTTTTTTTATATTTTTGTATTATTATATAGTACGCTAATTATATTTATACATATATCTATATGTATATATTTATTTATTTGTTTTCAGTGTAAAAAAGAAATATATATATATACACATATATGTATAAGCACATACATATATGTATGTATGACGAAAGAAACATTTCCAAACTGTTTTCTTTATGCACTAAAAATGTATTTATTTGTTTTCCTTTCTAAGACGTAGTTTCAATTTCTTGAACTGCCTTTTAAGCTTCATAGCATTCGTCTCGGGTGCAGTCTGTTTCGACAAATTCTATTTGAGTTTGTCTCTGCATAGAACTGGGGCTATCTTTCATTATTTACTATTAGTTTAAATCTAAATGCTGTGTGTTTCTGACTTCGATTAAAAATTGCTTATGTTTTAGTTCAATCGATTTGTTTTGTCAATTGATAAGATTTGCATGAATCAATCCCCTTATCGATTGCTAAGCCTTACTTTGTTGATGTTTTCTCAATAAGACTGTCTAACATTTGCCTCAGTGATTGGCTTTGTTTATTCTTAGCTGCTTTCAGTTACCAGAAATGAGGTCAATTGATGAAAAATGTACAAAATATTAAAATTAATTATTGTTATTATTTTTCATGCTGGCAGCTTGTTTGCTATTCTTTCATTTCTTATTTGTATGTATAAGGATCAAAATGTGTGCCATTTAATAGCACTTGAAGAATGTTACAAAATCAAGAGCCAAATTAAGCAAGTGAATAAAACTAAAAATACAAAAAAAAGTATTTTTTCACCATTTCTTTTTTTTATATACAAGTAGTACATATATTTCTTGCAAAGACTTTATATCAGATTCATTAGTTTTGTTATCAAAAGCTAGACCTTAACTTTATTAATCTGTCCCACAAATTTCGACATTCTTAAAAAACACTACGATTTCAAAATTGATTCCAAAATAAAGTGCACTCGCATGTAAAACGGAAAAAAAATATCTAACTCAAGCTTTTGTATAGTTTCAAACTTGTACTTGCATATAAATTGTATAAAATCTGTTTAAAAAGTTTCTCAAATGCGAAAAAAAAACAAACAAAAATAATATGATACAAAAAATTCCAAAAACTTAAAAGGGCTTTTGATCCTTGCGATCCCTTTTGCTCGGTGTGTTTTCTCTTTCACAATATACTATGAAAACTATTGCTATATATGTGTGTTGTTTGGTTTTGTTTTTACTGACACTGATCTTTTGATAGATTCATTATTACGTTTATAATTTAATTATGACATGTAATTAGTTATCTTAGCTTAAACGTATGACATTTCTCTTATGCTTTTGGTATTGTATTTGATTTGTTTTTTGTTTGTTTTTTTGTTATTTATGTGCGCAAATTATTTTATTTGCTTTATCGGTTAAAGTTTTTGTTGTAGTTTTTAATTGTTTTACTTATTTTTATATTCAAAGAAAAATTCTGATTGTTTTCAATGCACAAGATTTACAATTAGAAGCAGAATTGCTGTAACTTAAAAATTATGAAAGAAAATTGTTAAAAATGTAAAATTTTAACAAATAGTATTTAAATGAAATTCTGTTTAGGCATGTCGAATCCCCGAAGAGCTGTGAATGCTTCTAGTCATAGAACCATAGCCAACTCTCTGGTGACTCACATGCAGTTGTAATTTTTAAGATTTTTGTTGCTTTGGTGTATGGTTTTTTTTTCTCTATGTATAGAAATTGTGTGCTTGGCTAGTTTGTGGACAGTAACAAACGGCAAGATCATGGATCTGAGGATCTTTTTTTGTTCGGAAGCATCCGCTCATATTAAATTGAAGTGTATGCAAATGTACGAAGCAGCAGACTCATGAAATATGAATCTTAATTTCTTCTTGTTTGCTTTGTTTTTTGTGATCTCTATAAATGTATGTATGTATAAAGCTCTCTCTTGGTAAGTGATTTGTTACCGTGTTGTTTTTTGTTTTCTTTTTGGTTTTTTGTTAGTGTGCTCGCAATACTGAAGCAAAGCACATAATTTGCCATGTACCGGACATGTTTTGTGTTCTATGATGTTCATTGTTATTGGTATGATATTTTCTTATTATGTTATGTTTGTTTTGTATTTGTTGTTGTCTTTCTCGTGAAAGCTTTTTAATCGCGTTGCATGTATTTTGGTGTTGTACCAAGTATTTCAGTATTAATTATTTAGTTAAGATTTAACTTTAAAAAGAAAAATAAAATTATATCAAAGTAAACAAATTTTGTAGAAAAAATAATACCGAAAGCTGTAAGTTTGTGTTCAGTTTAGATACATTCGCTGTTCTCAATACAATGAAGGAGCGCTCTTTTGCTTAGAGTACAGATCGTACATATAGGCAATGGATCGATCGATCATTGTTTGCATCACCAAAAAAATCATGCAATTCATCAACACGCAGATATTATTGCTCGCAACCATTTAATTTATCAATTTCGCATTTTCGATACTCAATCAACTTGCTTTGCCGTTCACATTCAGATGTAATGCAATCGATTTGCATTTCATTTGTTGTGCACATTTGGGCTTGGTTTTTCTTTTTTTAGTCTTGTTTTTTAGACTACTCTGAGGAATGATCTTCTGGTTTTCCATTTATATTGACTGATCGTTTTTGTAATATTTATATTTTTGTTATATATATAAATTTTGTAATTCTAATTGGTTAATATCAATTCGATGGATGGGTTATTCTATTGGTTTTGTAAATGCGTTAAGCTTTGGGAAGGGATTTAGTTTATTGTTTGTTTTTTATCATCTTGAAATTAAAATTATTTTTAAGGGTTTAAGAAGTTTTTTTTACGTACAAGTATTTGGATATGTAGGTCGTCGTCATATTGGTTCTGTTTAGAAATGCAGTGTGCTCTAAGGATGGGTCTTTAAGCTAATGTTTTTTGTTTTTCTTTGTTTTTGCAATTCCTTTTAAGTTTGATTGGAAGCTATGGAATTGATGATTTTGTGAGAAAAATCGGAAGCTGGAATTAGCTACTTGCATTTAACTGACTTGAATAATGTAAAGCTCAAGAAGAGTTAAGTAATTCTAATGATTTTGCTGGAGAGCCAGCATTAAAAAAACGTTGGGTTTTGCCTACCATTTGGATCCATTTAATTACTACGTTTTATTTTTCATTTTTTCATTTATAAAGCTCAATACTTTTAAACAAAATTGAGCGTATAAAATCGAAGTCTTAAAACATTTTATGTAATACTGAAGTTTCGTTAGTTAGTTCAACACGAAAACTTTGAAATCTTCGACTGTCTTGTGAAAAATTGATTGTAAAGTGTAAAATATACAAATCTCTAAAAAAAAAAAACATACCCGTTTCGTTCTTGTCTCTGTTTCAATTACAACAAATGGATGAAACTAAATTATAGGCTTGGGATTTGCGGTTTTGGGAATTTTGTTTTGATATTAAGGCTTAAAGTTTTTTTTTTTTTGTTTTGTTTTGGAATTACAAATATTTAAAGAATTATAATTTATGTTTAATTGTTTAGTCTTCTTTTGTGTGCTTTGTGGATTTTATTTTAAAGACATGTTTAAATGAGTTTTATTTAATTTTTAAGTTATTGTTTTTTTTTTTTTGAATTTTTTTTTGGTATTATTTAGTCAATGGTTTTTATAGAAGTGTTTTTTCTCTTTTTTTGTTGATTTTTTTGTTTGTTGTATTTTTTTTTAAATGGTTTTAAATTTACTTAAAAAGTTTCGTTATTAATTTAATAATTAACAAATTGATTTTATAATAAAACCAATAACAATAACCACCTCGCCCATATGGCTACGAGACAATAATATGTGGTGCTGATAGTAGTACAGCTATTGTGGCTAATATTGTGAACATTGTGAATATGATAAGGCACAGTCTGTCAACGACCATAGCTGCAAATTTCCAATCATTGGCAATGTCATTGTCCTCGTCGTCCTTACGTAGCTATTATCACAATTTAACAATTGATAATGCGTATTTGGTAATATATATTATTATTTTATAGATTTGTTTGGTTTATGTGTAGAAAGTTTGGAGAGAAAATGGAAACATAAATAATTTGGTGTTGGTTTTTACTAAAAGTAGTATATAGCATCTAGACTAGGTTATATATTGAATATTTTGTGCATTAAGGGTTAGTGCAACTTAATAATATTTAATTTATAATATATATAACCATGCAGGTAAATTAAATTTCATATCCAACAACAACTCTAATTTGAATATCAATTTAAAGTCTCTTCATTGTAAACTAAAAATAAGACATAAAATTTGCTGATCATTTTTGAAAAATACTTAGTTTAAGCTCTGAAATGGTTTCAACTTCCCAGTTTTAAATGTAACAAGAGTATTTTTTAGTTATCTTAAGTTTGTATATATCTGTATAAAGAACCTATTCCCCTAACCAAACAGTAAATAATAAAGGTTACCAGCAAACCCGCCACAAAGAAAGCTTGACAAAGGTAAACTTAATTTTATCTTTATATTTATGAAAATTTAGATAGATAGAAAACAGACATTGATAGTATATACGCCTCAACAACAAAACAACCCTATAAATTCCTTACAAAAATGTTCTACTCTCTGTCCTACGCTGCATTGTCTGATATTTTCTAATGGAGTTCCGTCACATAGGTGAAAGAAAAGCTAATCGAAACATGATTTATTCAATACGTAGGCCACTTTATAGCTGACTGGGATATTGACAACGGAAGCACTTACCTGATCAGTAATAAAGCGAATTTCCTTTAAGATTAAACCTAATTCATATTCTGTTGATGATTTGATGCACGTATGATGTGTGACCGCATCGGGCATTCGCGTGCTGCCAATTGGCCCAATGCTGCCATCGTCGCCTTGCCTGCAAAACGGGAAAGAACAGTGAGTAAGAGCGTAAAAGGGGTTGGAGGCTAAAGGAGTTTATTTGGATACCACTCAAGTGAGATTAGCCTATAGGGGGGCTTTTGTGTGTGTTTTATGTGTATATAGTGTACATTGTGCGTGTGTCTGAGTGTGTGTGGTAGTTGTTATTGTTGTTACCCATAAACCGTGCGATAGAAAGCCGGATTGTGTGGCAGTGTTCCGCCGGGCGTCATGGGGCGACAATTGTGCCGAAAATCATCATCAATGTCGAGCACATTGGCCAGCAGCGACTTTGAGGAGCTACACAAAAAAAGGATTATTATTACCATATCGATAGATCATTGCATAAGTTATACAAGGCTTGAATATGTACAGTGAAAGCTCAACTAATGGACAGCCCCCTAGTGTTGACATCTTCTTTAGTCACACCGCACAAATTAAACAAAGGTGGGCGTCCACTGTATCAAGCTTAGACTGTATATATTGTATGCAGTTGAAAGTAATAAGTACCGCTCTTTAAGCTCAACATCGGATAGTATCTGATGCTTGCGCTCAGATGAGGTATCTGAGCAGGGCGTTGTCGGGAATTCCAATATCAGCGGCCGTCCCGGTCGACTCATGCGCAATACCCATGGCAGCCAGCACAAAAATATGATGCGAATCTAATGTGTTGTGGCAAGTGTGTGTGGCAGGCAGCAGGTGGAAATTGAAACGTTTAGTAGACGAACTGCATGAGGCGAACTCGACTCCAAATGCGTGTATTACAAGTATTTCAATGATGAGCTGTGTATCTCTGGTTGTGTGTGCATATGCGATTGTGTGTGTGTGTTTATGAGTGTTTGTGCGTTTGTTTGTGTGGCCAAATGTGTGGCATACTAACTGGGCATGCAACGATTTATGGCGCTTTTGCATGAACAGACACAAATATGCCACACAATTATGATTTATATTTGATTTTGATTACAACTAAAGCAACATTAAGCCCCCACAGAGAAGTTCTCTGTTTCTTTTTCTCTCTCTCTCCCTCTCTTTGTTGTTGTTGTTCTTGGTAATGGTGTTGGTGTCAGTGGTGATATTTTAAGCCAGTCAGTTTGTAATAGTGTTGTGGCAAGTGTTGGGTAACGGCATGATGTTCGTGGTGTGCGTTACTATTACACTTAGCTATAATAATATTTATGTGCGGTGCTTCTCCTCTCGTCTGTTGCTCTGCCATTTATTTATAGCTATGATGCATGCAAAATTTATGATTTACAATAAACACGTCACAGCAACAAAGACAACAATGACAACAAACGACAACAACAACAACAACAATAATAAAAATAACTCAGACAACAACAATATGCTATTATCTTTGCTAAAATCCAAATGAACATCCACACGCACACGACACAAGTGCTATATCAAATACATTTATTGATGTACAATGTACAGACATGTCAGTCGACCTATTTCTGTGACGGCTATAAATATTCAAAACACTTATACACTCACACACACACATTCCACTCATTCAGTTGATCTATGCTTTCTATAAATCGAGGGGTTTTTCTGCTGGGATTATGCAACAAGTTTTGTAAGTAATTAACTTAAATTTATTTCAAGCTATGTTACTTTAAGCTAATCATAAAAATTATTTGTATAAACTTTTGCTCTGAATTGGAAAACATAGATTATTTATATGGAAATAATATACTTTTGTTCTTTAATCATTATATTTAATTATGTTAATCATAAGTTAGTTTAAGTTTTTTAATTATTTAATCATTTAGTTATTAAGTATTCATTTAAGTTTCCTAACTCGGGATTTTGAACTGTTTGTTTTAGTAGCTAAATTGTATGTTATAATTTTATATGGATGCCTTAGCTACTAAGATATACTTAGCCAAGAAGCTATATTGCACCAACAGCATTCAATTTACTGTAAAACCTCTAGAAATTCTGTCCATTAAATATTCAAAGCCTCTGTTGAGTTTTGATTAAAGTTCAAAGCGCAGCTGGGAAACGAAACAACTAAAACCCAATCGATTGTCATGGTAAGCTGCACTTCATTCTGGCAGTATGTTGCATTTCCCTTCGAGGTTTTTTTTTCAGAGCCACATTGACATCTGCTGCAGCGAACAAAGTCCCCCCGCCACCCACCTTACTATCCGAACCGTCTGCCTGTTTGCCTCAGTCGTACTCCTTTGACGTTGGCGGTTTCGCTAACAAGCGATGGATACATGGAAATGCGCTTGAGGACGTGGCATGCAAACCAAATGCAAAGTTTTGAATGCGATCCAATGGAGACTATGGGCACGAGTAAGAGCACAAGTAACGGTACGACTATTCTTATCCATATCCATGGCCCGGGCCATAATATGCGGCATTGCCACACAGACCGCAGCTGTGTTCTGCATTTGCGTTTTTCAATTCTCTTTCTTTACTTTTCTTTGTGCAAATTTTGTGCAAATTGATTTGTTGTTATCACGCTGAACGAAAGACCGCGATAGAGTTAAGGATGTGTTGGGCGGTGTTAAAATTTCGTTAAGGTGGGGCAGGGTGGCTCTTGTAAATGTCATGCTCTAAGCGCAGCACATTTCTAATGCACCTGTGTTGCCAATTGGCTCAATTTTCATGCCCGTGTCACAACAACTTCCTGCAACTGGGCCAACTGTCGCCTGGCTGCCACTTTCAAGTGTGTGTGTGTGTGTTTGTGTATATGTTTGTCTGTGTGTTTGTACTCGATTTGGGGTTTTTTCTGCAATTGCTCCAAATTCAATTGCATGTGGAGTCGACACAAGCATCTGTCCGCATTCTTATGCCACGAAAATAAACCATTGAAAACTTTTCATGTGACTGACTTCTTAAAAGCCAATTGACTTCCACCGAGTTGCATTCAGTTTAACGTCCCCTTTTGGCGAACTTGTGTGCCAAACAACTAGTTTCTTATGTATTGTACAAACACAGTGTTGAAATCATCGCAACTTCCATTATGCTCTTCATGCAATTGCGATAATGTGCCGAAATTGCTTTCCACTCGACGTCTTGGCCATGTTCAATTGTATTGGAATCGATAACAAAATAAAAATATTTATAAAATCCTGGCCCATGATATTATTATTAGAATGACAGTAACTTGGTTTGGATATTGTAATTTTTATAGCGATTCGAGCATTTCAAGGAGATTGGCAAGGTTCTTAAGTGACTCAGATTTCGAATAGCTAACTGTTAGAGCAACTATCTAATTCATGAACCATTACGATACTTTTTTCGATACTTTTTCTTTATCGAATCGATACTAAGAAATGGATACTTTGGTGTTTTAGATTTTAATTTAACAACCATTATTTTAAATTAGATGACAATTTCTTATACATTTTATCAAAATGAAAAAGTTATGCTAACTTAACTAGTATTCAAATATATATATTTTAGTCAATTTAAACTCACCTTAATGCTTAATATCTATAAAAAATTAAGAAATTACCGACCCAATAACGCACACCACATCAAGCATTCACATACACATATAAAGCTTTATATACAAGTTTAATATATAGATTAAGCTTGCGACATCGTGTTGCATTTTATCTTTAAGAAATGCGCAAGAGTACAAATAGGAAAAATCATTGTGCAATCATAGTGACTGGTGACTAGTAATGAGCAAAAGACTCACGAGTGATTGGGGTTTTTGGTTAGTTTGTATAAATAGGTATTGGTATTGCGGGGAGAAAAATAGAGAGATTGGTGGAAGGGGAGGCTGTGATTGATTGTACAGAGTGGCATTTGCTTATATAAGAAGAAAATTATGGGCCCAACATCAACATTACGATATTTTTCATTACATAAATTATTTTATAGTAGACACGTTCAGTACTCGTCGCAGCAGACATGTTGGCTAGTTACTTAGTTACAACATTCATTTCGTACTCTGTACATCCGTCCGTCACATTTGGGCTCGGGCATTGCATCACTTTTTTTTTGTTTGGTTTTTTTGGTTCTTCTTCTCTCTTTTGACATTTCTTTTGTATTTGTTTGTTTTCTTTTGGGTCACACACACACACATGAACTGTGTAAAATTCAGCTATCTTTTTTTTTTGGTTTTAGCTAAGTACAGTTCTAGAACAACACAAAAACAGCTTGCATAAGCGCCTCTACAAAGGCTATAAAATCAACACAATGATGAACGAAAATTCAAATTACATAAAAATTAAAGGTGGTGTAGGCAAATCAAAATTGTTGTAATAGCAACACAACGACAACAACAAACGAGGCCGAACAACAATAATATTACAATCATAATACATAACAACAATAAATAGAATATCGTATTTATATAAATATTTGTATATTTGGTGCAGCAACTAGAAGAATTGCATTTTGAATGGTTTTTGGTTAATTGAAGGCTTCACAGAGATTTGATGAACTTTGTGGATTGACAATGGACTGTGTGCTATATGATAGGATATTTACAACGTTTGTTTTGTAATTTGCAACTATTCAAATATTGTTTTCCCCCATTTTTATTTAGTATTGTGTCACCACTTAAATAAATCATGTTAAGCAAAGACTCATTAATTGCTCATCATGGTTCGCTCATCCGGAAACACTCCACTAATTTGCGGCTTTTGCCGTAAAACACTAAAGCTTTTTTTTTGACGCTTCATTTGAAATGTAAACTGCTGATCAAGGTGTTGGTTTAATTTTGTGGCAACACAAATTTGTTATTTTGGATTAACAACAATAATAAATGAGTAATAAGTACAAAAACACAAGGTACCGGGCGATAACTAAACAACGAGAACACAGAACAGAGAACAGAAGAAACACAAAAACATTTCACTAACTAACACATAAATTATTTAAAGGCATTTCTCAAAATGATATGCTGTTGTTTCTGTATGTCTTGTTTTGTAGTAAGTAGTGAGGCTAGCGAGAGATAAATCATATGAAAGAAATTCTAATGCTATGCGACTGTTAGCAGAGCAGCAGGCGAGCAAGACCAGTCCCAGGTCCAGTTAATGGCTCTGGATTGGAATTTGCTACTATTGCTTTTGCTACAACTGCTGCTGCTACTGCTGCTGATGCTGATGCTGGTTGTCTGAGGCTGAGGCTGAGGCTATATGATAAGTGATGCGGGTCGCATTTTGCAGTTGTATTGTTGTTTGTTAGTTGATTTGGATACGAGTTGTTGGTAGGTTGGTTGGTTGGTTGGTTGCTTGTTTATTTTGTTAGGTTGCTTGAATGACCCATTTTGATAACTTACCCATTCGGACATTTCGTGCGTATCAGCATTTCGATGATGATAATTTAATATTAAAATCGTTGACACAACGGATGAAGCTACCATAAACATTATGCAATTGAAATATGTACCTGTTGGTTGGTTGGGCGTGTTGTTATTATATATATATATAAATATATATATAGAAAATAGTTTATCGGTGGGTGTTTTTTGTTTTTTTTTTTTAACAAGTTTTCAGTGTAGTTATTGTAGTGCAAATGGTTTTTTGGTTTGGATTTGTATTGGTTTATTGTTGGTTTATTTTGAGTTTTATTTGGTTGGTTGTTTAGATTTGTCGAGCATAGTTCAGGGTAGCATATTTCGATCAGAATTCATTCAGTGTTTGATAATTTTATTATTATTTTGTTGGGTTATTGAGAGTTATTCGACAAAAGGTATACAATTTTTGAAAGAAAGAAAAAAGGCAGAGATATATACAAATATTTTAGTTAGTATTTATATGAAATGCAAGTCTTTGTTCTTAGTTCTTAGCGTTTTTGGTTTTTACTTTGTTAAGGCAAAACAAATACTTTTTTAAATTTTATTGTTTAAAAAAAAAAAACTGTTTTCAAACACACACACACAGTTAACTTTAAGTTGGTTAAGTGGTTACGTATAAGAATTAGACACCCAAAAAATTGTATGCTAAAACTGAATTAGATAGTTTAGGTTTAACAATAGAATTAAATATTTGGATAATGAAAGATTGGGTATTAAAATTTTATTCAAGTGTTAAATAAGGTCGAAATTTGGAAAACTATTATTAAAGAAATATTATAGCTCAATTGGTTGTAAATTGAAAGATATAAATTGCTATGTTGCGCAGATTGTTTCTTTTGCGAATGTTCAAACGCTTTGATTATATGGAAAGTCTTAACGTTAAGTGTTTTTAGTTCAAGGCCGAATCCCAATTTAAGTATGTTAACGTTAAAACGTTTAAACTCTTGTATTGTAGAGTATATATTAATTCTTAGCTTAGATGAGTGATGAATTTTAATTTAGCTTTTGGAAACAACCTTTACAATATAATATACGAATCTAATCAGGTATAGAAATTGGAATTACTGGTATGTTTACAACCCAAAAAGGAGATAATAGCGTGCAATTAACTCGTTTTCAAATGTGTGTGCATTTTATCAAACCAACTCGTGTGTTCTGTTTGTTATAACTGAGATTACGAGTATTTTTCTTATAATTGTATTTATCTTTAAACGGAATATAGTTTTTAGTTTAAGTTGCATCATTTATTATATGCCCTACTTATTGGTTTTGTTTATTATTTTTCATTCTCTACGGATTTTAGAGCCGTTTTTAATATCAGCGCGCGGTTTCTTTGATTGCATTAAAGTCAAAAGGCTTTGAAAACAAAATCATTTGACTTTAAAGCCAAAGAAACTGCTTTGAAACTTTCAAAAATATAAGCTGATATATGTATTTTGTTTATTTGATTAATTGTGTGTCAAAGTTTTAATATTATAAAATCATCGGATTTTATTCGGTTATTAAAATCGTTTTAGAAATGCATGAATATATGAATAGATTATGAATGTAACTGCAATAGCAACTTTAGAGATTATAGCTAGAATTAAGTATATGTTTGTTTAAATAAAACTTTAGAAACAGTGAACTGTTAACTGTGAACTGTATACAGAAGAACACAAGAACTCAAAAGCAAAGTCGAACTTAGTATACACAGCGATAATACGAGTACATACTATATAGTTTACGATAAGGATAATACAAGGATACACCCATATATGCAGAAAGCGTGGTAAACAAAATCATCTTACCTAACAGCGGCACTGCATCTGAAGTGGCCGGCATTGTCTCGGCAACCATATTGAGGAACACGGTCAACGAGAGCAAGATCGTTACGCCTAGACATTAAGAACAGATAAGATGTAAGTGGTGAAACTTAGACTAAAACTTAAGATATAAAGATATAAATATGAATGTATAAAGATGGAACTTAGCCTATTTAATGTTACTTAAGCATTGTTAAGAGCCCCTCATCAATAACTGTTTATGTTTTTTAAGTTTATCCTGCTATGCTGTCACACCCAACCAACCACGACATTTTTAAGGGAACATTTTAAGTTAATTTTTACTACCCAGTAATGGCTACATTATAAGTTCAATAGTTTGTTTACCAACAGCCCTGAGAGTAGCTATGGCGTCATCCCATCATCATCACGTCTAATGTGCGACGTCAGTCAGTCAGTCAGCAGCCTCAAGACTCGTCGAGGCGAGGCGAGGCGAAGCTCGTTTGAATGCTCTCCAAGCACTCATCAACAGCGGGGTCGCGATTTTCATTCGAGACGGAGGGCTGTCATTATTGTAAAAAAGTGCTTGGCAAATACTTTTGCGCAACGCCAGTCAAGCTGCTGCCGCCATTTCACAAGTTTGTTTGCGTATTAAATGTGCATATTCATACTAATCTAGTAAACTATGTGAATGGTTATTTAACTATATAAGCGCTAACTATTTAAGTTTAACTTTGGAACCTATAATTTTCATGTCCATATACTTTAAGAATTCTTTAACGCCTTGAATAGCTGGTGCCTTTTTCTAAAGGAATGCGTACTTACCTAGCGAGAGCTTTTCACCCGAATCCGGTGGCAGTGTGAAGCCAAGCAGGGCCATGGATGCAATCAGCACACAGGGTATAATCAGATTAAAAAAATAGTACAGTGTACGTCGTCGTATAATAATGGCAAATGTGATGTCTATATACGGTTCCGGGCAGCAGTTGTAGTAAATTTCATTGCGTTTGCCAGGAACACCTATTGCAAGGGAGTTGGTTGAGCGAATGATCAAAACATTAGTAAAACAAATTACAAATCTATACGAAATAGTACACCATTTAAGTTTTCTTTTGTAGTTTTTTGTGTCAGCTTTTACTTGGGTTTTTGTCTGAGCTTTATGTCTATGGTATATAATTCGAGCATGGCGTACAGGCAAGAGAGTAAGTAGTAGTTTATAGAGAGAAAGAGTATGTAATGTGAGTTGAGAGTAGTTTTGGAAAAGCGTTAAGAAAGTTGAGTTAAGTGAAGCGCTTACAGTTCAAGTGTGTATTTGCTTATGAAAGTATGTGTGATTATGAATAGCTAATAGCTTATAAGAAAGTGCGAAATGATATAAATGCATTAAGTATGTGTGCATGCTGTGGTTTCTTAAAGTAGAGTCAAAAAGATCAGTATTCAGTGTGTGTGTGTGTGTGTATGATTGAGTGTAAAGATACTTATATGCGTTACTGTAGTTTTGGCAAAAGTTTTATTTGCATACGAGCAAGTAATTTAAAGTTCGCTCCAAGACAAACTTGCTTCTAAAACTTTTACCACTTTTGCTTGAGTTCTCAGACTGGTAAAAACACAGTGGTTGAGGCTTGATTTCTAGACAGTTTTAAATGGGGTGATAGAGTACCTTTTAGATTGCAGTTACATTAATATATGTTATTTAAGTTGATTTACGTGCGCTTAAAAAAAAAAATTTGACAAAAAACCATTTGCCGTTTGCGAATTGCTGGAAGAATTATGGTTCCAACTAAGTGATAGATTACCAGAGGGATTAAACAGGCAGCCCTTAAAACTGTCTTGATAGGTATTTAAAAATATAACACAGCTAAAATTTGCGCTCTTTTTTGCTGAGAAAACTGCGAAAACATTTACTGGCAAAGGCGTTTACCAGAGATGCGCAGTGAAACTGCTGCTCAAACCTAACAAAAAGAAATAACAAAATATAATCAAGCGAACAACTTAAGCAAAACTACCAAAAATTACGCAGCAAATAGAATAGAAATATCTAAGAAATAACAAAAGCCAAATGAAATCATGAAAAACAAATAAACATATAAAAAATAAGTGTACCAAAGTAATGCAGCACAGAAACAAAGCAAAAGAAAAGAAAAGCAGAACGAAGACAAGGAAATATAAAATTTGTTGCACAAACTTTCTCAGCACTTTTGTGTGCTGTGAACTTTTGTGGCCAGTGTTGAGTAGAGAACTTTCTCTCTTCTTTTTGGCTTGAGTGTGTGGGTGTGTGTATGATTGTGTGCAACTGCTAATTTATAGTGCTGTGGAGAATGTATTTGTATTTGTCTTTTAATTTCTTAATTGGTTAGGGTGCTTGGTTCTAGCCAAGTAAGGAGCCAAATCTCTGCTTCAACCGTGTGTGTGTGTTGGACAAAAGTTCAGTTCTATGTGGTGCTGTGTTGGTTGGATGATTGCTGCTAGTGTGGGTGAAGCCGCGCATTTAGCTGCCCTAGCACTTTATGCGGAAAAGTGCAATTTACGCTTTTGTGTTCAAGTCTTCGTCTTCTACTTTAATTTCTAACACTTTTTGCTATCATTTCTCTTTTGCTGAGTAATTTTTACTTTGTCTTTTCAGATGATGCAGTTCAACGCTTTGAAAAGGAATTCCCATTTTTTTTTTTTAAAGGAAGTAATCAAAAGTTATGTCAAAACTAATTGGGAATTGTAAAGCGAATACAAAAGCAATGCGAAAATTGGGATTGAGCAAAAAAGGGATTTGTGAAGTACTTGAAAAATATATTATTGGAGTTTTCTATTATTATTTTTTAAGTTTTGGAAAGGGCGGGCTATTAAATTTGTACTTAGAATAAAGAACGCTATCAAATTTTTGCTTATCCTCTTTTTGTGGCTTTACTTAAAATCTAAACAAAATGCAAAATATGTTTGTGGCTTATTGTTTATGTACAATTTTATATAAAGGCAGCATTCATTATGATCATAAAATATAGCTCAGACCAGAGCTTATTAAATGCTTTAACATGCCATAAGAGCGTCATTTAAAATTTTTAGAGAAAGAGAGGGATATTGAAATTGACGATAGAAAATTTTCTAAGGGTTGCATACGAGGGCCAGGCCTTACCTCTTACTTAAATGATAAATGATAGTTTATCTTTGTGTTACAAGCCAGTCGGTGCAGCATATTTGAGACTAGCATTAACTATACCTTAAACTATGCTACACCGTTGGCAGGTACTTAATCATAGTAGTAGTATTGCATTTAATATACATATGGCAAACGAAACGTTTACGCGGCTATTTCGGACTTGAAAAGTTAAAGCGCCCAAGATTGATGATAGAGTTTTTAAGATAGAGTTTGTTTTTTTTTGTTCATAGAGTGAGTGAGTGGGAGAACACTGGATAAGCGTGTGGAAATTTTTATTTTTGAGTGTGAAACAGTTGTATAAAAGTAGAGATATAGTAGAAGTATTGTTGTAGTTTAGTGTTAACAGGGTTCATTTGGTGCCATACTTTATTCCGTATTCATTGGCCTCGAAATATATATATATATATACTTATATTTAATTAGGGAGACAGAGATACTATGATGATGATAAATTAAGATGTGAGCAGTGATGGATAACGTTCCCAACAGCCGATTGATTGCAATGACCTGAGCTGGTTTACATACTTACCAGCACTGGTCACACACAATCAATTGTTGAGCAGAACGCCGTTTTAAAACAGTATTAGTTTCGAACGGAACGAGTTCGGAACTTTAGCTCGCAACCTGAACCCTGCTTCAGTTTAGAGAGTTGAGTGAGAAATATATAAGCCATTTTTTTTTTTTCATTTTGTTTTATTATTTTCATATATTAAGCTATATACGAGCATAGAAAAAAGTACTAGAACTTGAAATCTTTAAGACTTAGGGCAAAACCGTTGTGTGTTCTTATGGAAACATCTTTGTAAGAGAAAGATGAGGAACAAATTTTCTTTGTCTTTGCTATTTTGCTTTGCTGCCTGGGCAAATGCGTTTTGCACAGGCACACATACACATATATACAGTGATATGAGCATAGAGTAATGCATAGTATATAAGCGATGACAATGCCAACGTTTTGGCGGTCATTTCTCAAATTTTCTAATGTGTATGTTTTCGTTTCATTTGTCAGCGACAGAGAGAGCAAACGACAGACATACTATATACATACGTATATATAGAGAGTAGTTGAGTTACTTGAAGTAAGCAACGGCTGCCCGCTTTTTAGAAATGTTATCTTGTACTTGTTCTTGTTCTTTGGGTTCTTGTTCTTGGTTCTTGGTTCTGGCATTGGCTTACTCACCCAGTAGTTCCCACTCGCCGTTGAGCACGTAACTGCTGATATCACCGCCAGTTTCATCTTGTAATTGCAAATCCAGCTTTAGTTACAATGGGGAGAGGGTAGAATAATATAAATATATATCGCTCCGCCTTCTCCACCTCTTCTTCTTCTTCTTCATTTTCTTATATTCAATGAATAATCAAAACTAAACAAAATCATAAGGTTTTCTTTTTTTTTCGCAAAACAATTTGTATAAGCATAACAACTACGAGCTGTGTACTCCCTGGTTGCCTTGCTTTTATGCATGCTCGGGCGACTGAACCAAACCTGAAATCCATCATAGGTCCAGCTGCCGAATTTCATCTCGCAGCGCTGATCGTCGAACGGAAACCACGTGATATCAATCTTGCATGTCGACTTAAAGATGCCCGGCGGCACGTACAGGCAAGAGCCGTTATTTCTCACAACCACGTTGGTCTGGTAGGTGCCGTCGAAGCCCTCGTCGGCGCTGTTGTACATGAGCACGTCCGGCTTCCAGATGCGGTGTGGCGGTATGCGCAGATCCTTAACGCCACCATAGTCGGAGGTATTCCAGCGCAAGTTCATATCGTTCCATTCCAGTTTTAGCCACACATTCGTAACTAGCAATTGATTTTTCTCGTCCTGCAAATATAAGCAGAGAGTTTAATAACAACATAACTAAATTACACAAAGTTCCATTTACAAATGGTCAACGAACCGCTGCAAAAAAAGTTTTTGTTCATAAATTCTGGATTAGTTGACACATCAAATACAAAATAAATGTTGACTTGTCAATCCGATAAATCCTTTAACCAATCAACAAGCATTACACAAAACAAACAAAGACACTGGAAACTACTTTGCGAAATTGTGTGATACATTTATTAATATTTTTAGTTGATAGTTTTTTATATCTCATAAGATAAAAGCACTGCAGCTTAAATGCCAATATAATATTGGTTAGCCAATAATAATAACAAGATTTTCACAGCCTTTTCCATCAGCCAACAAACTTATTCATAATTGAGCAGAGGCAGCAAGCGACGCGCGAAACCATTTCAATTTACAAGAACTTTATTCAAACCAGTTAAATTTTTAAATGCGCGCTAACCAATCCCAGCCAAATGCCTTTTCCCCAGGCACGTGGCCCAATAACCAAATCCGTGCATTACAATAAATCCAACTACAGCCGCAGCAGCAGCAACAAAAAACACCAGCAGAGGCAACAACTGGCAAACAAGTGTAAAAAATGCATAAAGCGCACACAGGGCGTATGTGTAATTTACAATTAAATGCCTGAAATATTCATGACCGTGTAGTGCTGCTGTCCAGCACCGAGCAATGCCAAAAACCAAATCTCTGGGCGCTTAACTAACGTTGCAAGGCCAATGGAGATGTCGTGATGTCAGATCGGTAAGGGGGCGTTGGATTGTGTACTGTAAGCCATGCCTGGCATTGCACAAATATTTTGACCGAGCAATTTCCTAGTATGAACTATGTGCAAGCTGCAAGTGCAATCAGAAAATGCGCCAAGCTCCAAAAACAGCAACAAAAGTTTGGTAGCAAAATTGCGACAGAAATGCGGTAAAATGAAATGGGGCAATAGCCAGGCCAAATACGTCCTGTGCAAACGCCAGGCAGCCTAAAGCATGAGTCCAACAGTAGCCGTCGATAAGTTCATTTTTTTTTTAGAAATGTTTCTTTGGAGCTAACAAAGTCGAACAGCTAGCAAATATAAGCAAGCAGCGGCAAACAGAGTTGCTCTCAATTCAAGATGCGGCAAAGAGTGTGCACAGGACACGTAATATTGCGGTCATAATAATGCAACAACAATAGCAACATCACTTCAAACATTGCCCTCACTTTATGCCTCTCTCTCTCTCTCTCTGGATTGTTTCTTCTCTAAGTACAGCCATAACATTATTGCACTTGACTGCAGCTTCTATTACCCACACAATTTTTTTCTACTCGATATTCGATACTTGAAAAACTGAAGCGCTGCAAAGTATGCTATGCTTTTTGTCGATGTTTCCTGTTTCAATGTGTTTGACTGTATGTGTGTGTATCCGTCCTTATTAAATTCGTTTTTCAACAAATTACTACGAAAAATTGGTTTTTGTGCGTTACGGCTAGTTGCTTATTACTGTACGGGTGTGCACAGCGTGGGACGGGAGTCGTGGTTGGTGGGCAGTCGAATAATATGCTTTTGGTTGACCAATTTGGCAGATTGTCGCAGTCGCGCAATTTGCGGTGCTTAGGGCAAACTTTTATTGAGCCTAGTTCTGATAACTGATGTGTTTAGCCAGTAAACCAATTTACAGCTTAAAAGCTGCCAACATCAGTCTGATCACTGTTGACTCCTCAGTTTCACTTTACTTGTTTCTAGAAATAATTGCAAAAGCTAAAAATTAAATACATAAATTTTGCCTATAAATTCCGTTAGCTACATTTATTTGGTATGCTTTTGATTTAATATCCTCATTAACGCCTCGGTTTTCTTTGGTTATTTTTTAGCTGTAAACTTTCCTAACTGTCAGTACATTTCTTAGTTAACCACAAACTCTATCCCGTTCCACAGCACACCGCTTATTTAATTTGTATTAACATGCACATATTCATTTGCAGCTCTGACTAACTTTCAACACAATTATAAAGCTGAATGCAGAAAAGAAAACGTAAAAAAATGGCAAAATATATATATTTCAAGAAAGAATGGCAAAAAGTATACGTGAAGTTTAATTAAAATAAAAATGTGGGCACACACAGAGCAAAGAGATAGGCAAGGCAGGAAGTTAAAAGGGAGAAAAAGAGAATCAAACGAATGCAAAAATGGTAGCCACAGAAATTGTGGCGCTTATTTGTCGTCGCCTTCGGTGGCCTATGCAGTTAATGTTGTTGATGTTGTTGTTGACTTTTTTGCTGCTGCATGCATACAAAACACCAGCAGCAGCAGTCAGGAGAACAGAAGGGTATGGGCGTATAGAATTCCACTCCTTTGGTGGCTTTTTTGTAGTGGAGTCGCGCAGTGAGCAACAGACGTAACATAAACGAGGCTTATTTCCATTCAAAAAAGTGCGAGCGTGTATATAACATTTGCACTCTCTTTCTTTCCCTCTCTATCTGTCTCATTCGCTCGCCGATTCCTACTCCTTCTGTACGGCAAAAAAACAGCAAAAAGCAGCGGCAGTTGTTGAATTTTAAATGAGCAGCAAAAGAAAAAAAAATACGCCAAGCAAACGGCAAAAATATTACAGGCAAGTTGGCGTTGCCAGGGCGGCACCACCCGCTGCCCAAAGACCAGCTTTTGGGCTGGCGTATAATTTGCATATATTCCCCCACACACACAAACGCACACTTCACCAACTGCACCAGTTCATTGACATGCGGCGCGTTCGGGGAATCAAAAAATAACAAAAAAATAAGAAGAAAAAAACTGTAGCTAAAAACTCAACGCGCATTCCCTACGCACACTCACACACACGCACATACATAACGAAGACAGGCCTAGTTTCTTATTGTTCTACTCCTTGCTGCTTGCTCGAGTTCATTACTCATTTTTGCTGATATCCGTTGATATGCCACACTGGTCCCTTTTGTTGGCTGGCCTCCTGCTCCATGACGCTGTCTATTTAATCACTTTTTGTCCTTGTCATTTGGTCGTCTTATCTTCTGTCTCAAACTCTATCTCTATCTCTCTCTCACACAATTTCTTGCACTCTCTGTTTGTCTGCTGCTCATTGACGCCTATTTATCTGCGACTCGCTTTGTCTGCGCCTTTTAATTAATGCGCCCGGGAGTTGTTTTTTTTACGCTATTTTTTGTACTGTTCTTCATATCTTTTTCGCTTTTTGTCCGGACTGTTATGGGGTTTCGATTATTGCCGTTCATTTGTCATTTTGTGATTACCGCAGTTTCCAAAATGTATTGATTTAGTTATTCTCATTTCCTCAAGTTGATATCTCAAATTGAATCTTAAATTGCTTCAACACTCGTTGCTTCTTAAGGGATATTGATGAGCATTGAAAACTGATGGCAGAGTGACGATACTTTTTGGATTGGTTTTAACAATTTTATTTTTTTTAAAGCGTCAATAATATAAATTTTATGAAAAAAGAATGTCAGTAGATAGCTACGTCTTTAAGACGTAGCAATATATATTTCAATTCAAACAAAATCCATTTATTTTGTTTTCTACATTTTAATTCATTTAACTGTTTCTACGAAACTTTCGAATTAACTAAATCTTTTCATTTAAACATTTGTGGCTCAATTTTGATGTGTAAAAATCTATAGGCTAGGGTGGTAAAAATCTTGTTTCAAGTACATACAAAAAAATAAGAAGTAAGATCAAATCGGAGTATTTTTCATTATATTAGTGTAAGTGCTGTAAGCTTGCATGTGAACTGGCTACATTCATATATATTATATCGTATCATGTATCGATATTATAATTTATTAAAATACGTTGTACTCAATATAAGATAAGTTCTCATAATGGCGTTATGGTGCAGTATTTAATGGGAACCAATCTTTTATCGAGTTCAAAGCATTTAAATTAGTTATACTATCGACATATGCTACTATATTATATTCAAAGATTTTCAAAGCAGAGTAGATTTTTGGCTAATTTGAAAAAATTAAAAAAAAAAAAAAAAAAAAAAAAAAAAAAATAAGATTTTACCAATGCCAAGTCGATTTTTTGGCATAAAATTTTGACATGCATTTTGACCAAAAATCGCTTTTCTAACTGTAAATGCAGTTTTATTCTAGGGGTCAAACCATGA
Organism: Scaptomyza montana; assembly: GCA_018904305.1. Classification (NCBI taxonomy): domain Eukaryota; kingdom Metazoa; phylum Arthropoda; class Insecta; order Diptera; family Drosophilidae; genus Scaptomyza; species Scaptomyza montana. Next base: position 1,464,769 of record JAEIGR010000027.1, read on the forward strand.
CTTTTAAGATATTGCTTTTGAAAATCGGGTGGGTTTTGACGAAGTTATGGAAGTCGAAAGATTTTACCAATGCCCAAGTCGATTTTTTGGCATAAAATTTTAACATGCGTTTTGACCAATAATCGCTTTTCTAACTTCATTTAAAGTTTTATTCTAGACGTCAAACCATGATTTTAAGATATTGCTTTTGAAAATCGGGTCGTTTTACGAAGTTATGAAAGTCAGAAGATTTTACTAATGCCCCATCGATTTTTGGCATAAAATTTTAACATGCATTTTGACCAAAAATCTTTTCTAACTTTAAATGCAGTTTTATTCTAGGGGTCAAACCGTGACTTTTAAGATATTGCTTTTGAAAATCGGGTAGTTTTGACGAAGTTATGGAAGTCGAAAGATTTTACCAATGCCCAAGTCGATTTTTTGGCATAAAATTTTAACATGCATTTTGACCAAAAATCGCTTTTCTAACTGTAAATGCAGTTTTATTCTAGGGGTCAAACCGTGACTTTTAAGATATTGCTTTTGAAAATCGGGTGGGTTTTGACGAAGTTATGGAAGTCGAAAGATTTTACCAATGCCCAAGTCGATTTTTTGTCATAAAATTTTAACATGCATTTTGACCAAAAATCGCTTTTCTAACTTTAAATGCAGTTCTGTTCTCGGGATCAAACCATGACTTTTAAGATATTGCTTTTGAAAATCGGGTCAGTTTTGACGAAGTTATGGAAGTCGAAAGATTTTACCAATGCCCAAGTCGATTTTTTGGCATAAAATTTTAACATGCTTTTTGACTAAAGATTTAGTTGACAACGTGCAGAAAACTGAATTTCAAGGTCAAGTTCAAGTTGAAACAGCTGATTTTAAAATGGATGAATATAAGCTCATTAGTTTGGTTCAAGGAAAAGATTATTTGTATAAAAATGCTTGCAATGATTTTGCGTAATCTCTAGAATTTCAAGTTAACGTTCACGTTCAAGTTAAGTTCACGTTAAGTTAAGTTTCAATAGAAGAATTTCTTCACAACGTTGGACTTTCTGTCAAATTTGAGAAAAACGGAAAATTTTTATGAACTGTGGAGATTTCTCAAGTCAGTGGATAGTTGTCAACTGCAGATCGAAATGAATTTTGCATTTAATTAAAAAACACTTGAGAATTTTTTGTTTCTTTTTTGCGTATAGATTTAATTGAAAATATGAGGGCGGTGTAATGTTTGGCTGCCTGTTACGTGCGCTTTCAAAATGCAATTAAATCGAAACGTGGGCGGCTGGCAAGGGCGTGGCCCTTTTGCATATTTTAAAGCCAACAAAAAGCGAATGTGTGTGTGTGTTGTCTGTTGGTATGCTTGTGCGTGTGTGTGTGTGTTTGTGTGGACTGACTGTAACTGTAAGGCTGCTCTCATCGAAGGCAAACATTGTTGCCTAGTGGAAGGCAAGAAATTGGGAATGCATGTTGAGTGTGGGTGGTGGAGTGAGCGGCTGGCATGGCTGATATAGGTCCATGGCACAGGGGCTTACCAACATGTGTTTATGAGCATGAACAGCAAACATTTGAAACTCCATTATCAAAATGACAGCTGCCGGCAAATATTTGCAAGCAGGCACACATATTTTACTTATACGCCTACATTTATGTGAAATATATTCATATACAATGTACAAACTCGCTATTAACTCGATATCGAGCGGAGCAAAGCCAAAGACAAAGGGCAATGCAAAGCGCAATATATTTGTTTCTGTACATTGTATAAGATGTGGCGCATTACCCGCATACAGACAATTAAATTGCGCTTTTATCATCAGGCAAATGCACACACTCACATACTACATATATACAGGCCAAGTTAGTCACTGGTGTGTTTCTCAAGGACTTCTTCGACTACTTGAATTCTATTCTGAAATGTTTACGTAATGTTCAGCCAGCGCCAGTGGCTTAGCTACTAAACCAAAATGGCAGTGTGGCCCATAAAGCTCATCAATTCGGGGCCAAACAGCGAGCGAGCGAGCATTGGAATGACTTTAATGACAATTACAGCCATTTGTTGGCAGGATTTTGCTGCTCAACTGTATATCTTTGTCTTCCACTCTTGCGTTTTCTTTGGCTCGTGGCAAGCATTTGAACTAAATCAGCGGAAAATAAAACCATTGGCTACGCCAAAAATAATGAGCCCACAGTTTATCAGCGATCAATTTAAAATTTCAACCTTTCTTCAAGCAGAAAACATTAAAATCTGGTTTAAGCATGACTATAATCAAAACTATTTTGTATTTTTCTCTACTTAAATTTCTTATGAATGTTTGAAAATTATTTTTGCCTTTGCTTAAGCAAAGCTTAGATCACTTTATGCTTTCCAAACGCTGTACCATTTTAAGTGAAGTTGAGTCATTTGTTTTCGAAGTGCTGTCCCAATTTAGTCGACACATAGAAAGCAAAACACTTGCATAGGCCATTGAGCAATGCTATGGACAGGCCAACAGCTGTCCTGTATGTATATATATATATACATATATGTGTGCTCATTTAACAACTTTTTACCTTTGAAAGTGCCAGGACCAAAGCACAAACACACACATACATAGATACACATGTATACAGAAGCACTCGAGTTGCAGTTATTCGCACATGCAAGAACATCAATCAAAGGGAAAGTGACTGCAGCAGGGGAAGAATCTTGTTGCTCCAGCTCCCGACAAACCGAATGAAACCCAACGCTAAACTGTGCAAACTGTGCCAAGCATGTGCGTGCCTATACATATGTCTGGGTTTGTGTGTGTGTGAGTGTGTGTGTGTGTGTTTGAGGTGTCCTGTTTAAGTTGATGAAATACATGCATTGAGCGCTTAGAAAAAGCATCTGTTGAAGCTTTTAAGCCACACGTAACGCTGTTACCAAAAAATAAACGAAAGCGAAGACAAAATTGACGTTTGTCTGGAATTAGGCGAACATTGCAAGTGGACAGAAACGGAGGGAGAAAGGCAGGGATGTAAAATAGCCTGGAATCGAGGCGGGAGCCAGAAGCCAGTTGTAAACAAAACTGCAACGTGATAACATTCTAATTTGAGGAACAGATAAACAAAGGTGTCCCGTATAAAAAATACATAGCATACTTTTCAGAGCAGCTGCGCTGCGACTCTCCCACCATCTGCATTGTTTGCATAGCTCGTTAAGCCTTTGTATGTGTGTGTGAGTGTTCATGTGTGTTGATTAGATATACGAGCATGTCTGATTTTCAGCGATACAACACGACCGAACGACACAAATTGCATATAAACACGCGAAACAACACACACTTTGACTTGTTATCAACATTTTCTTGTTCTCGTTAAATTGTTTATATAAAGTCTTAGCAAGTATTTCAAATCGCTGATGACAAGAGTGCAGCTGTAAGTAATTTTTAGAATATAGCAATTCGACACTTTTAAAAAGACCAACAAATAAGTATAACAATAATTGGATTATTCATGCAAACACAGTAAAGAGAGGAAGAGACGGAAATGTACAACGAGGATTTTTAGAAGGACTGTATAACTGTTGTATTGTTTTGTTTAGGTGCTGCATTTTGCTTTTACCGCATGTCCATGCCCTTTTACAGTTGACCTCCCAGGAGCGCAATTATGACATGTGCTACTGGCTGCTATCACGAGACGCTCGTATTAATCACATGCAGTAAAAATGCATATCAGAGATATCATAGAATAAAAATCTTTGTGTATTCGTGCGGAGTTCGTAGCCCAAGCCAAACAATTGTTTGGCACGCTCGCTTAAACAGCTTGCGTTGGCATCCTTAAAGCTTAATCACTTGGCAACTTGACAGATAAGAGACGTTGAATGTCCCGCTGATAAGCAGCTAAATTGATGATGCTTTACATTCACACAAGGATTCTCTTGCTCGCTTTCTCTCTTGGACTCTGTTTCACTTTTCGTGCTGCTTAAAATTGAATTGCAGCTGCTCTTGGGACATCGTCGCTTGGCCTTTGCCAGCAAATGCATTGGCCTTGCCAGCAGCAGCTGTCAGGTGTTAAATCTTCAAATTGCTTTGAGACCAGCAGAAACGACCCCACCTACAAACACAGCCCTGTAGCCCCCGAACCCCTTGGCATCCCAAGCAAAGTGTACGTAAAATATGCAAATGCAACTGCGAGTGCAGTTAACAGTTAAAATATTGCGAGTGTCAAATGCCTCAATACCCCTGAGGAAATGTAATGGCATTGGCGTCTTAGATAAAGAAAAGCAAACAGAGAGAGCGAGAAAGAGAATGAGTTAGAGAACACGAACAAGAATGTGAAAAGTGCATAAATATTATTCACTTCAAGTGTAAATACGAAAGCATGAATTATGGGTCTTTGGGTGCAAAAATGTCTGAAATGGCATGATTTATATTTTATAGATCTCACTGAGCTGCACTTTTTATCAGTCGTTAGTTCAAGTTGATAATACTTTATTTTTGAAACTTAAATGCAACTTTAAATCCATTTCAAAATTATTGTTAAATATTTGTTACATTTCTCAATAACATAGGCAACTAAGACCATAAAGCTTTGTTTTGATTATTAAGCTTTCAAAACTTAAAAACTTTTTCGAGCTCTTGAATCGAACCTGTTACTGTAGTTGTTTTGACTTTGACCATAATCAATAACTATGTTCTAAAAGTTAAGTATCGCATCGTTAATGGCAGCATTAAAGAACTTGCCACATTTAATGCACGCTTTAATTGCTAGCACATAAGTCACAATGCACACATCTAAGCAAATCACAACTTTATGCCTTAAATAAAAACTTTATTTAAGAATGAATCAACTTGCCACATTCATTCCAGTCAACTCATCCAGTGAGCCACATACTTTTAGATGACGCGCTGACACTTTGCACAGCACATAAACTTTACGATGGAGCCAACAGCAATAGCAGCAAATATCTCTGCAGTCGCCCGCATTTCTTCGCACTCCATTTCTGCTTCACAGGACAACTGATGGTAGCGTTAACATCCAGCCCAGCTCCGCTCTAACAAAATGACCCGATTTTCGCATTTTTATGCCCGACACAGCACCAGAATGTAATTGCTGCTGTTGTTACTGCTGCGTTTCGAGTGTGCGTGCTGCAGTTTTTACTGCCAGCAAAAGCAACAAAATCAACAACAACAATCAAGCCAACCAAGTCGAGGATGTCTTAACAGTTGATATCCTGTAACTAACCAGCTGCTTTAGAGTTAAGTTAGTTTTTGTTAAACAAAATATAAACAAACATACATTAAAGTTACTCTTGGACTATCACCAGAGTTTGCATAGCTTTACTTAACTTGATTTGCATCTTTGCAATAGCTACAGGGTATAACAAATAACAACTGGCCAAAGCATTGTGACGCATTCGTTTTCAACTTCATTTTGCAGCAACAGCAGCAGCAACAAAAACAGCAACAACTTAAAACACACAACTCTCGCTGCTTGCAAGCAACAATTGTGTGTGTGTGTGTTTTTAGCGGGCAGGTGTGAACAATACATGTGCAAATTTCATTTATTCATTTGTTTGCATGCCACATGCGTTAGTGTTTGTGTCTGTATGTCAGTGAGTATGTATTGTGTGAATGGTTTTGCAGCATTTTTGTGTGCACTGTGCAACTTTTAGCGCTCGCCAGTGAATGCGCAGTCCTAGGCCTCTTTTATGCCTACAGCAGCAACTTGCACCCCTTGCCACAAACCCTATCTGTTCCTCTGTACAACCCATACCTCACCATCGCAAAGCCTGTTCCTTTCACTGGCTAGCTTTCAGGCGCAGTGTCCTTTGTTCAAGCGCTCCATTTTTAGCTGAATCCCAACTTGCGCACAGGAACCAGACCCAAGCCTGACTCTAGTCTGTATTCAGGCAGGTAGGCAACAAACAACTCTCACATACACGTATACACATTCACACACACACACACACACACACACTCACGCATGTAGAAATCTAATATGAATTGAGGTTGTCTCACTAACAAAAGCAAACGCCTCGCTCTAACTCTGATATATGTATGTTTGTATGTTGTTGGTACAAATGTTGCCACCTTTTGCTGCCCTCTACGCAACAAGAACTTTGCCCCACTGAATTCCGCATACATACTTGTGAAAGTGCGAATGAGCCAAATGCCGCACGCCACATGACGTTGCATGTAATTTGCTCGACAGTCACCTGGCAGTCGCTATGGCAGGATGTGAGCGTCCTGTCTACATCCAGGCCATTCAGCCAGAAGAGAACTCAAGCCAAGCTGTCATTCAGGGAACACTCAAACACACACACACACACCACACACACACATACCAACTAACACACTGAAACATAAGCAAATAATTAAAATTTCACTTTCTTGGCAATTCACTTTTCATGCACGGCGCAACAAAATGGTGTCATCAGTTTTAGTCACCTTCGTTGGAACTTTTTACGGCAAACTTTCACTTAAAGTTGACTTTTTAATGACAAGCACTAGGAAACTGAGTGTTTGATAGCAATGGGAGCTAAACGGTTATTTTAAGGGGATTCATTATAGCTTTATGACTTTAAAATAGCACGGCTGATAACTGAAACTTAGCAAGACAAAAACTTATTGAAAATATTTTTGTATTATTTGGTGACATTTTACAAAAAAGTTATTACAAGTGAAAATAAAAGATACATTTACTGGTACTTACCACATCGATAATTTGCATTAATGTTAAACCAAAGCTTAATTGTAACGGGTCCGATTCGTTGAGAACCGGACGCTCTAGTGTATTATAAGGATCCAATAGATCATGTAACAGTCTCTTTTCATGATATCCTGCTAAGCAAACTGCAATGAAAACAAGAATAACAAGAAAAGCAGTTAGATTAAGGGATGCAAATTAGTTGCAACATAAGTTTTGAATGCAGCACTTACAAAGATACTGAAAAAATGATAGGGGCTAAATGCTTGGAGGGTAGTGAAGTGTAAGGGCAGGGATAGATATGGGGGCAAAGGTTATGGTGTAGCTGCAAATGTTTGCCATTTCACAAAAGCACCGCAAATCAACATCAATTATTCGTGCGGCAAATGGAACAAGAGACTGCACTACGAATACAAGGGCGAAGAGTGAGCGGGGAGGGTGGACTAGCTAACGAAATTTATTGATATGCAAAAGTTTACAAGTTTTCGGTTTGGCTTGCAACTTGGCCAACCGGTTCGGATTCTGTTTCTGGTTATGTTCCTGTTTTCTGCCATTTGGCGAGGGAAAAGTTTTTGCGCTTTTTGTTCACCATATGTCTCTGCAGAAACCTTTGCCGCAGTCTTCTCTTATTTGCCCTACTGCTGTCTCTCTATTGTTCTGGCTTGCGCCATAACAAAGGCAAACTTTTATTAAGCCAAAAGTTTTTAACATACAAATTTTCTTGCTTGCTTGCCTTGGTCGACTGCTCGCTTTCTTGGTGATAATAAATTGGCTCTGACACACACACACACACACACAATAATAGGGGCAAATAATATAGAGTGAGTAAAAAAACACTCATACGCCCCGTTATTTGTCTGCTGTCGTTATCGTCGAATTATTTATGCATGCAACATAAAGCGAACAGGCAAAACTACAAATGACAGAGAGAAAGCATATAGTTCAGCTATGTCTTCTCTTTCTCTCTCTCTCTCCCCCTATTTTTTCCATCTCAATTTGAAAATTTCTTAAGAGTTCTTTGCAGTTTCGGATCACAAGTTGCCTTCTTCACTTTCTTTCTCATTTTTTGGCACACAATGGAAATTTTGTGGCACTAAGTAGCATTCTGTGTCGAGCATTTGTGGCATGAGGCACAGGCAGCTGCAGCGAAAATTGAGGCAGCGATTGCTTGAGAATTCATTTTTAATGATGGCCACTTGTGGCACCCAACAGAATGTGCAGTGCTCTGCGGGTATCCGAGATGAAAAGGGAAACTTAATATCCTGTCTGTGCTGTGATGGATTTTCATGAGGTGGCTCAAGGAGCAGCAGCAGCAGCAGCAAAGGCTGTAGTTTGATAATGGCATATTGATTACAGTGCATCCTTCTGCACATTGCTGAGAGGGCATTTTAATTGCTCTCGATTATGAAGCAGTTTCGAAACAGAAACGTTTTCAATGGGTCCTCAAATAGATGGTTAGCTGGATGTAGAGTTTTTTTGTTTTATTTTTAGATAAAGTATACGAAGAATAAAAACACTTTAAATCAGTTCATTAACAAATATAAAAGTAAGTGTAGAACAAACACATTTAGTGGCAAGTTCAAACTGCAAAATGATCAGATAATAGCATAGAATTTATGTAATTGTACAAATATACAATTATTAATAGAAACATTTAAATATAACTTTGAGTGCCCCTTAGTAAAAAAAAATGGCACATTCCTTTGCTAAGCACACAGCTGGCTAAATGTTCTAACACAAGATTTGCATACAAAATGAACACCTCAAAAATTATGCACATAAATTCTGCTCTTTTTTTTTCGTTTTTGCTAGTTTTAATTCGCCTTTAGTCTTTTGCCAAGCAGCTCGCAGTGTCTGTTCTAAGGGAAATAAAGGAAATTCTTTTATTTCACTTTCTAGCACGTTTGCATATTTCATTTCTCGTTCTCTTCTCTTTTTGCGCGTTTGCGTTGCATTAAAAATTAAAAATTCTTAAACAAAATGCAGCGCCCGCAAGCGTTACAGCTAACGAGCACAGCTGGCTGACAATGAAGACACAGGGAAGGAGAGAACGGAGAGCACGAAGGCGAGGGGCATGGCTGCTAAGCCTTTAAGGCAAAGCATTGACATCAGAGCACAAAGCAAACAGGAGCAGCGTTGCAGTTGGATAAAAAAATATAAAAAAAAACAGGGCCAACGTCTGATGAAGTGTCAAAATGAATGTAATAACAAAACAAATAAAACAACAAGCTAAGCAAAAGCAATGGACAGGCAGTAGAGAGAGAGAGAGAGAGAGGAGACTGCAACAGAGTTAAGCAACAGGATGAAAGCGCATTGCATATTTAAAATCTACTTCTACTGCTGAGACTCTTGTTTGTAACACTTTTTATTTGCATTGTTTTGCAGCTGGCAAGAAAGAAATAAAATATATTTAGCATAAATTTTTTTTCTCTCTTTTTTGTGAGCACTCTTAACGGAAAGTGAAACTAATGAATATGCAATTGGAGACTTGAATTAAGTTTATTTTTATTTTAGGTACGAATAAGTCTTTAATACTTATAACTGCAGAGCTTTTTATCTACAAATTATTCAATACAAGTGCAAAATGTAAACGTAAATTGAATCACTTCATAATACTCACATGATCTTGTTCAAATATAAAGTCAGGATTCAAATGCAAGTTCTTCCTTAAACTTTCAATTCAAATCGAAATATCTAAAACATTCATGGACTCATTTGTAACATTCTAAATAGTCTATTTACTCACACACAAACACACACACACACATGCCAGAGACAGTTAAATGCTTTAGCCATGGCCTGTGTGTTGTGGCCTTAACTTTTGGCAGCGAGTGTCTTCCCTTTCAGTTGCCACCATAAATTGCGGCCATTTTGAAAATGCCTTTTCAATAGCTGCACTTCCGTTCGTTGGGCGACTTTGGCTGTGTTGTTTGTTGCTGGTTTTTTGTTCGCTTGTTTGGCGGCAGGCCGCATAAAATTGCAATTTTATTGCAGTGAAGCATGAAAAAGTAATTGCCATTTCACAAAGCCAGCGAAATCGCAGCAAAAACAACAAAAGAATGCTGCAACAGCTGCGCAGTTGGCCAGCCAGACAAGCGAAGTGCGGGGGAGCGAACACCAAGGATAAGGATGAACTGAAGTCCTAGCACACGACCGCAAAGCAGAAGCCAATTTAATGTGCACAACAACACATCATAAAACACAACAACAAAATTGGTTACGAATGCAGTCAGCCGCCAACGAAAGCAGCAGCAGCGGCATTAACAGAAACAGCTTCAATACCAAATAAAAAAACAACTAACTTCCAAACAAAAAATGTTCATAAATAAATGACAGTTTGGATAAGACAATAATTAAAGTATCTGTAAATGAAAACTAAGACATTTAAGAGCAACAAAAAGTATTTAACAAACTTTAAACATTGGCATCTTAAGTGAACAAATTTCCAAGGAACAGTTCAAATCTCTTTAATTTGGAATACAAATGTTGTAATGCTACCTACCTTGACGTAAGTCTATGCATAGAATGAGTGTAAGCAAGCAGTTCCGCCATTTGGCACTCGAGCTGTCCGTCGATATTAAAAATTGAAAGCGAAATAAAACTGACGCGGCGCCACACCGCTTAAGCTGCTTAAAACCGATGCAAACGGAGTGAGCAAAAGGTTAAGAGGGAAAAGTAGAAGGATAGCGAAAGGGAGGCATAAGGACTGGCGTGCCACAGCTCGACTCGTTAGTCTTGATGGGCTGTCTAAGCAACCATGTGGCGCAAGCGGCACACAGCACAGCGGGGCAGCACCACCTGCTAATGGCAATGTACAGAAAGAGAAGGCGGTAGAAGGAGGAGCAAAAGAAAAAAAAAAACGTACAGGACGAGAGACAAAGAAAGATGAAGCAACCTGAGAGCTGAGCATTTTAATAGCGCCAAGGTGACGCTTAACCATTCAAAGCTTAATTTATTCAATAAAAACGCCAACAGCTAGCCAAGAAGGTGGCCCAACACCAATACGGGCCATAGCCTAATTGGATGAGGCTGGCAAAAGAGCAGAGTATTTAATTGCTTATGACTTGCGTTCTGTATTCATGTCCTGAACCTTTAAGATGGGTAAAAGCGGTACAATGGCTTTGAGCATATGTATGTCACAGATAGGAGGAAGCATCTCCGTCACCATAAAGCATATATATCATGATCAAAATCAACAGCCGAGAAGGTATGGCCAAGTCCGTTTGTCTGCTGTATGAACCCTTCGATCTCAGAGAATATAAAAGCTAGAGACTTGAAATTCTGATGATGAGTTCTCGTATACCTGGTGCTCTACTAGAACCTTCTTAGTGGTTTTCTTCTTTTTGTAACCTGTGATAAAACAATGTTCAAAAATTGCTACAAATCAAAAGACAAAAGGAGGCTGTGGAATTAGCAGAGCAGGAGGATGGAGTAGCTGATAAATGCCTTGGTGGGGCCCATCAATCAAACGTCTGTGTACACTTTTGAAATTATGAATGCTATCATATTTGATGATTGATTTCAGGCAATGAAAAGTAACGTCTGGCAACAGCAACAGTATGTGGCATTTATGTGTAGCTTGTTTGTGCAGCATGATGGGCCCACAATTCTGTTTTTCTATCTTGTCTAACCCTTTAGCTAATAATGGAAAAAGCATATGACATTTAGAGGGAGCGGTCTGAAAAGCATAAAGATTGATACGAAACTCTCTCCTTCTCTCCATCCAACTCAATGGCATTTGCAAAGCGCATGTTGTTTCATATACATTTCTGAGGAAACAAATGAGCAAAAGGGCAGGGAGCAAGCAACTTTAAGTGTATATTGAATAATAGAAGAGTGCAGCAAAAAATAAAAATAAAACCTAGAAAAAAAGTCTTCATAAAAAAACTGTCAATTTCTTTAAAAGCTTTCAGCTTCTCAACATTTAGCTTAATACACAGCATGACATGATTCCGAAAAGTAAGTGCTCTTCTTTTCTCGAAACTTAATTATGCTCTTACACAGAACGTGAAACGCTATTACGTTTTTTCTTCGCTTGTCGCTTTCTGCATATGCTTGAAGTATGTCCTTTAAGTCTGTCGCAACTTATATATATTTTTAAAAGCTAACCATTTCCTTTTAATTGTCATCACCACGCTTTTCTTCTTCTTTGGTTGGGTCGTGCAGCTCGTTAGTCAGCGGCAGCAGCAGCAAAAAAACAACAAGAGACATTTAAATCAACTTGGTAGCCTTATGCGCCTGTCAAATGGCCAGAAAGTCTTGAAGTCTTGAAGGATGCCAAAAAGCTTTCCGTAGCAATAAACGTCATAGCAGTGGCACTTGGCTGGCCAACGGGGCGTATGAACGATGTCATAGGGCAACTGACACACAAGCACAAACACAAACGCACACATACAGGAACACATCGTAAGTTTCACTGCATATGCAGCGATGTAAACGACGTTGACGTTGTGCAAAGTTTAAATCTGATTATCGTTCGCAGCACTGTGAGGGAACAGCAGGAGTTACACATATACAAAATGGCATAACGGAAACGGAAGTGCTGCCATAAAATCATAAACATGCACACACGCACACATAGACACCGACAGAAACAGCAACAGCGACAGTTACAGCAATAGCGACAGCAGCAACAACAACGCTGACTGCATGAAACATGAACTCGGCCAAAGCAAACCATGCGGCAGACACAGAACGTGGGGCAACAAAGGGGCAGAAGAAGTTCGACTGCCGAGGCAAAGACGCTTACACACTCCCACACATGAGTGTATATGTTTGTGTGTGTGTGTTTTGGTCATATGTTATCATAGCTAGCAACAACCGCGGCACGCAAAGCCCAACGACTTATTCAGCGCGAATGCGCAAGTGTTTAGGAAGGGGGGTTAGGTTAGTTAAGGGAAAGATGATGTTCGCAAATCAACGTGGCTACAGTTTGAAACAATTGCTTTTGCCTGCTGCCTGCTGCCTTACTTCACGTAAGCGCTTATGTGCCCATTAATAACCCCAATATGTGTGAGTAGCAGTCAGGCAGGCGTCAGCTGTGCTTTCAGCCAACACATTTTTAGCGTTCTTCCACAACCTCCCAAGCCCCATACCCCATTCCTCATACCTAAAGCCTGGTGGCGTTAAAAATATTGTTGTCATGGCAAAGAATTTGTAAGCTGCTAAAAAAAAAAAATCCATTAAAAGGATTTTAAAAAGCTGCACACAAAATTGCACAGAACAAGCCAAAATATACAAGCAGCTGCCGGGCAAGCCACAAAACGTGGCCAAAGCATGAGAGGGAGAGAGAGAGAGTGCAGCCTCAAATTCCCATGCACAAAATGTTTGTTCATAATATTTTTACCATCAAAATTGTTGCTGGTAAGCAGTAAATAACTTCGTTAAGGAAACGGCAAGGCTGCCCCTTTTATGGTGTGAATAAATATTATATTCTTCTTATTTCCATCTATGTTTAGCTACAAAAGCAAGTTAATAAAAATCAATAAACATGGCCAACGTAACTTAAGATCTTAATCTACATTGACAGAATAGTTTAAACCTCTTTTTTATCGGATTGTTTTTAAGTGGTTTTTTAAATTTATATATTTTTTCTTAGTTATCTACTATCAAAGTGCTTAATACACCTTTTCCCATCTTTTGTCCTTTAACTACTTTAATATTTATATGGCATGGCATTAGTTTTGGATACCCTGTTACCAAAGGTAAAAAGTATAATGGTTTTTTGCAATGTTTGTCATGCTGTCAGTCCATCTGTCCGTCCGTCCGTCCGTTTGCCCGTCTGTACATAATTGAAAATCGATAACTGAAAATCATTTTAGCAAGTGTGTTGAACGGATAGCTACTGGTGTTGCTCCAAAAACTGATTCAAGAATGTTGATACAACAATTTTTAAGTCTCTTTAAGGGTAATCCCCAACGCTTTCACGTGTTTTCATATGTCTCTATCCAGATTATGTTTTCAAATTCTTTTAATCGTTTTAAACTGTCAACACAATTCATTCAGGTGGCAGCCGCCCAAACGCTGTCTTTATGCGGCTTGCCACATTTTAGTGCCAACCACAACAATAACGGCAACAGCGCCAACAAAAGCTACAGCAAATATATACCAGCCCTAGGCGCAGACGCTTTCAAGTGCCATAGACAGCCAGGCAACAGCGGCTGAGGTTGTGTCTGAGACTGAGGTCGTGTCTGTTGCCGTTGCAGTTGTTGCTGCTGTTTTTGTTGTTGTTAATATGCTTCACTTGAAGCTGTCGTAAATGTCACAACTAACAAACGCCCCGCACAGAAATAAAAAATATGCCCACCCTTAAGTGGTTTTATGTGTCAAAGTGACAATATGTTGCCGGCGTGCAGGATGAAGTTGCTGTCGCTTTTGACGCTGCTGCTGGCACGCAGCTAAACAATGCCAACGACTTGTGCGGCAACAGTTGCTGCCAAGTGGTTGCGACAACAACACTTGCAACCACACTCGCAGGCAAGCTCAAGTATGGCTTGTGTGTGAAGGGTTTTTGATAATCGGATAATTTTTGATGAGTTTTGACACTTACCTTTCGCAGATAAATTCAAATATATCAATAAAAATATCCATGAGTGTTTATTAAGTCCGTTGGTTAAATGTGTGTTTCTGCTGCTGCTATGGCTGTTGTTGTTATTGCTGCTGCTGCTGTTGCTGCTGTTGGTGTTGCTGTTGATGTTGATTATGCGTTTCCAACTCAGAAACAACTGCAGCGCAATGGCATTTGCATAGGAAATAATGGCGATGATACTCTTAGCAATTGCTCTTAGCACTGTTGTTGCACGCTGTTGCAGCTGCAGCTGCCTTAGTGCTGGCAGCAACATTTGCAATGCAATGCCAATGCCAACAGGCCAAAGGCCATTAAAAAGTTTGAAGCTGTTGTTGCTGTTGTCAGTGCTGCGGGCTAGAAAATATGTTGCTGTTGCTGCTGTGCCGCTTTGATTGCTGTTGCTATTGCTAAATGTTGTTGCTGCTGCTGATGTTGGTTTTCTTTTTCGCCGCCGACGTAATCTTTGTCGCTTGCGTGAGCACAGTCTTATATTTGTTTGTGTTGCGTGATTGCTGTCGGCTGACAACATGTTGCTGTCTAGCTGATACTGCTGCTGCTGCTGCTGCTGTTGCAAGGCGCTTTCAACATATTGCTGAGCGCTGTCGTTGGACACGCTGACTACATGTTGGGTGGCTGTTGCTGTTGCTGTAACTGCTGTGTTGTTGTTGTTGCTGTTGCTGTGATGTATTGTACGTAAGCTCTTTAGTTGCTGTTGGGCTAGTTTGTTGCTGTTGTGTTGTGCTAATCGAAAAGCTAGTTGCTGCTGCTGCTGCTGCTGTTGATTATGCTTTGCTTGTTGCAGCCACAGCTCATCATCATCAACTTCACTCAGCTTCAGTTGCGCATTTTTCATAGTCTCTTTCGGTGTTTGCTGTTGACGTTGCGTTTATTTGTTTTAAGTCCTTTTCGTTCTTTTTTCCCGTTGCTCCTTGCAGTTTCTTTTCCAATTTGTTCTTTTTTGTAGTTTACATTGTCTCTACTTTGAGGTTTTTGTTCCTTTTTATTGTTGCTGTTGCAACTTAGCTTAATACCTCTTAATTTTACAAAATGTTCAACTTTTTTTTAAGTTTTTTGTTTTTGTTTTTGTTCTTCAATATGGCGAGTATATGTTTTATTGTTTGCCTTTGCTGCAATATTATTATTTTGTTCTTTGCTTTCTTTGTTTGTATTTACAACCCAAAGAGTGTGTGTATTTTGTTTTTTTTTTTCGCCTCTTATATCTTAAGTGTTTTCACTTCAGCTTAGGTTTTGGTGCATTTTGTTGTGTGCACGTTTGAGAGCCTTGTAAATTATTATTTCATATAATTTGTTTCTTCAACCGATTTTTCCGTTTTATTTGTAAAATTTCTTTTGTCTAGTTATATATATATATTAATTTATATATAAGCTATGTATTTTTATGTATATATTTTTATATATTGCGCAATTAAATCTTTAGTTGTTCTTGTTTCTGTGGTTGTTATTTATTTCCTGTTGCAATAACTTTTCAATCGCAATTCTATGCTTTTCTTTAGATGGCAGTGCTTTTAGCTCTTTGCTATTGTTGCGGTTGCTTCTTATTGCTGTGGCAAGACGGTCCTGTAAAATTCAAAAAACAAAAGAGTAGACATTGTTAATGAGCGTGAAAATTTGTACGAAAGCTAAGAAAAAACTTTGTTTAATCCTAAATAATAATAGAAACCAATTTGTATGAATTTGAAAATGATTTCGTTATATAGAAAATATTGTTATACGGAAGTTCGTCATATAGAAGTTCGACTGTCGATATATTTATCACAAAAATGTTCAATTTTACCCTTACTTTATACTTTAAGATACTTAAAACACTTCATGCAAGCACATTAATTTACCCTGAACGATCAACTAGTTGTCTGCCCTGCCATAATAACCTTAACCATAATCTTATGAACATCTTTCAAAGCATCATTAGATCAAATTCTTGTTTGAGAAATTTCTGATTAAAAGCCAGCTTTAGACGCAGAGACAAAACACAACATACAGCCTTGCAAATTGTTTGAGAAACAATGAAAATCGCTTCAATTGCAGTAGCAGCAACAAGAGAGATGACAAAACGGGGTGGGAGGATGTCGAATTTTGAGTTTCGATTCCTGCGCAAACTAATTAGTTTTGCTAAAACAATAAGCCCAAACATTTTGCATGCTAATCACTGGTTGGAAATTGTGCAGCTGCTGCTCAGCAGCAGTAGTTACAATGTGGTGAAAGGGGGAGATTGGGGCCAAGAGTCCTGAAATGTCCTTGTTTGACATGCTGGTTAGCCAGGAGGTCTACTTAATGCTGCATACCAAGCAGAATTTGCTCTACGGCTTTCATAAATAATGCGTATGCAAAACGATAAATACACAAGTGCAGCCCGGTTTGCCCAGGCATATCCTGTTTATGTGCTTGTGTGTGTGTTTGTTTGTGTGTGTTTGTGTGCAGCCAAATGACCAAACGGCAGCAGCAGCTGCAGGCTTTGCAAAAGTGCACAACAAATGCAAATGCTAAACTTTCAAAATGGGTTTGTGTATGGGGCACCGTGCCTGACGTTGATGGACATGTGCGGGGCATTTATGGCCGAATTCTGGCCGGGTCAGGACACTTGACATCAGACCAAGCAAAAGGGCTTATGCATATTTATAGCCAAAACTTGTTACTTTCTGCACACAAGTTTTGCACAAGAAACCCCAAAAACCAAGCCCCAAAAGCTGAGCAGTTTCAGTGGTAAGGGTCAAGAAGGGGTGAAAGGGTTCATGGGATTGCAGTAGGATTTTGCGAGTACAATGTATAAAGTCGACTATCTGTCAATTGTTTTTGAATAGCAAACTATTTTTGAGTAAAAATACTTTTTCTATAGATACACATATTTGCAAAATCAGAAAGAGAGAGCAGAGGATAAGAAAGAGAGACAGAATACTATTGTCAAAATGTAGCATTCAGCTGTCAGTTGCAGGCGAAACTTAAAGAAATTCAAATCTTTTTTGCGAAATTCAACTTTCTCTTCCTGCTGACAATGTTACATAGTTTATGTTTTGACTTAAATAGCCTGACAGTTAGAGAAATATTATGGAGTGTGGTAGGAGTGGAAAGATTGGATGCTGTTATGCAATTCGATTGGCTGTCACGCAGCTTTATGCAAATATTTTGTATGCAAATGATTTTGTGTCTAATAAACGAATGCATTCAATTTGGTTGTGTGCTAACATGGCTGAATAATTTCATATTGGATTTGATATGGATATAAATATGAGAATGTTTATTCACCAATTTACTGTTTACTAGTTTCTTTTTGAAAGTTTCGTCACGCTCAGTTAAACTGATAATCGGATAACGGGCTTAAATGCACACAAAAAGGATTCAAATTAGCTGCTCTATTTCTTACATTTATCTAGCACTTAGCTCAGTCCAGTGAGTTTTTCTACATAATACCAACTAAACTCTTGTCGCATGCAAAAAAACAACTTGAAAACTTCATGACAAATGGCGGAGAATAATACAAAACGAATTACGCGCAGTTTGTTATCAAGTTTCTTCTTTCTTACTTTCAGCCCTTAAAATCCACTTGAACAAATATTAATTTTCTCGCACTGTCGCTGGTGCTCTTAAATATTCCAACAAAAACAACAAACAGTATCAAAGCCAAAGCCAAAACATGGCTTAGAACGTTTTGCCCATAATTCTTGCCAGCCGCACAATGAAAACGAGCCACCAACTCAACAGCGACCACAACCAAAAAATAACACAAAAATACAAAAAAAAATAAAACTCCAACGGAAGGGGCAGTCAATGGCTGAAAAAAAAGGTTTTGCTGCACACGGGTTTGCGGGATTTTGGTCAGGGGAGAACGGACTGCGCGTTACAGGAAGAGGCCTCCGGGCTGGGACCTCAGCTACAAGCTCGACTGTCCGTCGTATCATTTACACCATATACCCATTTCTCTCTCCTTACTGTCGGTCGGGTGTGAGTGTGTCTTGTACCCTATAACATAAGCGTCAAGCAAAAGACTATCATTAGCAATTTAAACTTTTAACAAAGAAATTACTTTGTAAAGTAATAAAATGATCTCAAAAACTGGAAACTTCTAAAACAGAAAAACTTCTGTTATATAGTTTCATAAAATTAAGTAAACATCTCAATTTTTGTCGTGAAATGTAGGGTAGGCTTCAACTTATAACAACTGTTCTGTTACATAGTATTCCAAGTTTTTTTTTATGCTTTTTTGAACGAAGCAAATTAATTTGCTCACGCGCCAGTCGGGAGTCGCCTCGCAATCGTTGCTTTCACAAATGGTTTCATCTGCAATGCGACGCGACCAGCTACTCACAGTATCTACATAGTCACAAACCCCCCCTCCCACCTACCACTCCAACACCCCTTCTACAACACTTCCACCCCTTTGCTCAGAGCTATGAAATGTGCGAAAATTCTATTCGTTTTATGCACACAACTCGTAAAGCGCATTGAATAAAAATTTATAAAATTTCTTTTATTTCCATGCATCAATATTACACTGAAAAGAATGCCTCAAGAATGAACCGATAGGTTTCCATATTGTTTTCTTTGTTTCCTCTTATAGGCCCTGCGGCAAGCCACTTCAGCTGATTAGGCCAACCAAAAATGAGAGAGAGTTAAAATTTCAAATCAAATTATTTGTAGCTGCATTGAAACATGCGGCGAATGTGAAATATATATTTTTGACCTTACCTCAAGGCCTTTCAACTGAGCACAAAACATTTAAAATTTGTCTGGCAGATAAAGTGAACCATCAAAATGTCTGCCTGCAAGTTGTGCCCCCACAACCTCAAAGCGGCAGTCACAAAGTTCCGCTGCTTGCAACCAGCAATTGCAACAGATTGAAGAAAACGTCGCGCTATTCTGTTACTGCCCCTAAGTTGCCAAGCACTTGAGCTGTTTTGGGCAAGTTTTTGTGCATTCAACTTATTTTTGTCTTCTCCTTTTTTTTGGCAAGTTCAATTGCAGTTTAAATGCTGTTGTGTGCGCTCTTATTATCCTAAAATTGCCACGAGAGTGCAACAAAGTCGTTTTTGACGGTGATTTGAAGACAATTATATGGGAAAAATTCAATTCCCAACAATTTATTGGGGAATAAGGAACCCAAGAGTAACTTATAACTATCGTTTATTTAGAATACTTTTAAATATTGAAAACGAATCAAGAGGAAATTAAATCCACTAATTCGGTTACTTATTTGCTCCTTGACAAGCTCTCAAAAAAAGTTGGACAATTCACCTGATTTATAACAAAATGTATTCTCGTTTATCACTTGCCTTAAATATGCCCATTAAATAACCCCACAGCCGAGCTTAGCCACTACATTTTCAATACATTTATCCTGTCAACTGTGTCCAAGATTAACGCCATGTCCATCGCTGCCAACTGTTAACGCTATCCTGTGCGTTTGGATCTGCTTTTGACCCATATTTCTTTTTCCCAACAGGCAAACGAACAAAATTGTCAACGCTTCAAAAGTTCGCACAAAGCTAACCAACAACTCTAATAACAATAAAGACACGTAGCACCGCAACAGCAACTGAACCCTTTTATTTTTTTGCTTTGGTCCTGTCGAATTCACTATAACGGATTATATTAGCAATATTTTATGTGATTTCTTAAAGGCAACGGCCGCTCCCCACCCACCTCCACTAATTTGTGTGTACGTGCAATGGAGAAGGGGGTGGGTTGGATGTCAGCCAATTGACGTGGAACAAAGCGACGTGTCCTGTGCACGCTGTGCCATGTCCCCAAGTCCTGATAGAATCTTGCCACAGCCAACAAATGCCACAGTGTGTCAGTTGCCTTGTATGTGTGTGTGTGTGTGTGTGTGTGTGTTTATGTAAGAAGCGAACAAAAACTCGGTCTCTGGCAATCATGGCATGTAATTTATTTTTGGACTTGGGATTTTCTCTGAGTAAAAACAACTGTCCCTGCCAAATACCCATTTCATATCTGACTTTTCTGATAGGTCAAAAAATTCTTTATTGAGTAAAAAACACGTTGACAATTAAACGAACAAGCTTGATATCAATTATTAATGTTAACCTCATAAGATTTCAAATACATAAACAAATAAATCTGCCCTGTTCATAAGAACAGATTTCAAATGGCAAAATAAACTATGATATTCATTACCAAAAATCAATGTTAGTTCAAGGAAAAAGTCAAAAACCTCAACTTATCCATATTTATCTATAAGATTAAGTCAATATGACACAACTTTCCTACAACAAACTAACCGAAAAATATTGGAAGCAGTCAATAAACTCATTGTATAACATGAAAAGAATATTGTAGGGAGTATCTTCAAGTCGACTAAACCCATTAATAATTTTTTCCCTCCTTTTTTTGTTGCTTGGTTAAGCAGTTGTCTTTATTGCTGTTTTTCCTGCAGACTGTAATTCTTTGTGCGTTTTATGACTTTAAGTTTGAGTTTTGCCATTGAAACGATACGTGGGTTGCTTTTTCTAGCTGCTGCTTTTTATCGTCAGATGCATTGAAAAGGGTTTTATTCTTGTTTGGCATGTACTGAGACTGTGTTATAAGCTTTTTAGCTTCTGTATGCCTCAGTGTCCCAGTGACTCAGTCTTCAACTCCTTTTCTCTCTCTCTCTCACTCTCTTACTGGAATTGTGCCATTTTATGGTCATGGCCTGGTCCATTAAATTGGCCATATTTTTGCACATAAACAGACGCTGCAAACGCATATCCCGTCTGGCTGGTCAATGAGCTGGAAGCATATTTTCTGTGCACATTCTGTAACCGAACTTAAAATATGAAACAATGCGCATCGGTTTAGGCAAATAGGTGGCTAAAAATTTGGATCTACGTATTTGAAGAACTAAAATTGATAATTGGATAGCTGTTGAAACCTTTAGGGTATATAATAAAGTAATTATAACTGTTTATCTTTCAAATTTGCTCTTCATGTTTGAGAATATTGAATAACTTTAAAAGCCCAACTCATGTACAAACATTTTAACCTGTCAAACTTTTCAACCTTCTCCCTAAAGTCCTGGTCGACTTGAAAATATCTCAATTGCCTTGCAACTTGACCAAATGAAGCTTTCCCCACTTAACACCGCCCGCTTCCAATCAACTCGTTGCCTGGGTCAATACTTAGTTAAGCTGCTCCTGCGGCTGATGCTGAGCCTAATGCTACTTGTTAACATTTTTTCGTTTTTGCCAATGCGTTTCAATTTCCTTTTTTGTTCATTTGAAGATGTCTCTTGGCTTGCACTCCGGCTAATGAATTGATTGGCTTGAGAACGCGGCTGCCTTTTGAAGAGTTCGTTGAACTTAGCTTTAAGGCGCCAATGCTATGAAAAGCACGTCTCTGCTTTTGGGTCATAAAACAATTGTTTGGCATTGTTTTTGCATTTTAATATGCAAATAAATTATTTTTCACTGCACATATAGAGCAAATGGGAACAATTTATGAGCTGGCGCCGGACAATGTGTTGGTTAGGCGAGAGAAGGAAGGAAGGTTCGGAGCTGGTATGGGCTGGGCATATGCTTGCTATCCTGGGGTATCTATGAGGCAGCAAACATGACAAGCTCATGAATATTTGCCAGTTGTCGCTGTCAATGTTCGCATGGAATTTCTGATAAGTTGTTGGTTGCTAACCATTGTTGTTGCTGTTGTTATTGGTTTTGTTTGGTGTTGTTGTTTATGTTGGCGTCGTGCTGTGTCGACGACTGTGGCCTGTGACCACAGACATCATCAGACATGTTGCTGCTGTTGTTATGCATGTATATTTGTGTGTTTATTATTAAAAGCTGGCAACACTTTTGCCAGCCATTCCTCAAAATTGCATACAATGCTTTCTGTCGCATGTCGCTTGCCGCTTGTCGCCTGTGGCTTTCCCTCCTCCCCCGACAACACAAGCCAAAACATAAATCATGCGTAACCAGCGCATAAATAACAAATATGAAGTGCATTATTATTTTTCTTATATTCTTCTGCTTTTTTCGATTGATTTTACTCAGCAATTGTTTGCGGCATATGGCTCGGCCAGATAAATGTGTCAAATATGCCAAAAGATATTTAAGACGCGAACATAATTGCTGCCCTTATTTTTAATTATGTAAGCAATAAAGGCAGTTGCAGTGTGTCGAACAACTGATAAGACAAGCAGACTCTGTAATGCAATCAATTCGATATTAACTGCAGGCCACCCACCATCCAATCGAGTTATATGCTTGATTGTGTCGGCATTGTCAAGATATGTTTCATGTTTATAGTACAATTATTTAGTTTAAAACAAAAAATAGTTATTTACAGCCACAATAAGCTTTAAACTTCATATCTTAAGTCAAATTTCCTCTCGATATTAATAATATCAACTACACAGCTGAAGAAATGAAAGCATAAGTAATATTATATGTTTACTGTGTATTTATATCGCATTAATATGGCTCTGCAATATTAATAATGAACAATCTAGCGTTACATAACCTTCTCAAAAGCTAATATACACATGTGTGCACAAGTATAAACAAAATTCGGCAGCTTCAATCATAAAGAAGCATATTTTGTTGGCGATTAACTAACAACAAACGAAAAGAGCAACAACATCGATGGAAAGCAAACGGGAACAAGAACACGGTCAAGAGTGCCAGCCACACACACACACACACGCAAACACACGCACACAAAAACATAGATTGAAATTTATTTCTGTACAATCTATAATGCAATAGGATTAACCCTTAGTGCGCAACAGCAATAATTGCCATGACGGCAGCATCGACAACGTTAACGTCAGCGTCAGCAGCGACTGCGACTGCGACGACTTAATTTTTAGCACAGGCGGCAACAACTTGACCCATATTTCCAATGCCCACCAACAGCCCCCACCCCCAACCCCCCCTTTAATTTATATCACGGCACATTCACCGTTGCTGCCACTTAAAGCTGCTCGCATACAAACACTTCAGACCAGCCTCCCCATCGCTACGCAATATTTGTACACCCCAACACCACCTCTACACCAGCCAACCCAACGCAATTCATTCTAGCTAAAGCTAAAGCTGAAAACTGAAATGTTGTCGTCGAAGCGGCAAATGAGCTGGAAGCGTGTATCGAAGCGAAGGAATAAGTGGCGGGGGAGGGGGCTAGTAGAAGTAGAGAGATGCTGCAAAATAAATATGTGTGTACACAACTAAGCGAAACGAACGCAAAAGCGAAAGCCGAAAAAGCCAGCACATCTGATATCTGAAAACGCAGCAGGAGTAAAGAAAAGTACCAGCAGCGAGGGGAAGCAAGATGCGCAGAAAATGGGAAAACAAATGTTTGTGTGTGCGTGAAAATTTGCAAAGCGGCGGCGCAAAAATAAATTAAATACAAAATAAATGACACACAAACATTGACAACAGTGACAAAACAGTGAAGCCTAGCAGAAGCAACAAACAAAATATTTCACATACGCCGCTTGGGCCGCGTTATACTACAGCAGCGCGCCACAAGAGTGTTGCGCTGCTTTTCGAATAAGTTTTATTAGGCAGGCCTCAAAGCCAACAAGAAAAAAAATAATCACACGCATAAACAAACACTTTTAGAGCGAGCAGCAACAAATCGAATTAATGTTGTTGCCATTTTCTGCAGCGCAAAGAGAGCGAATATAACACACGCTCTCGCTCTCTCTCTCTCTTTTACTTCTCTCTCTTAATTTATTTCTCTCGCTCCTTTTGCGTATGTCAGTCACGAGTCTGGCGAAAGCTCGCAACAGAAATTATCCCTGGATGCTGCTGGAAATTCGTTGCTCTATCTGTGTGTTTTTTTTTTGCTCCTGTGTTATTTTCTGTTTTTTTTTCTGTCATCTTTTTATGTTGCCTACTTTTAGGCTGTGTTTCACGCATAGAAATGTTAATGGTTGTCCTCCGTGTTCAGTTTCGAGGGCAACTGCGTGTAAATGTTTCGCTCTGTGTGTGTGTGTGTGTTTCACTCATTGCTGCTGGAAGCTGCAAGCAATTTCATTTTGATTTTGATTGCTTTTGCAGTTGCTGTGGTACAAGCAACACATGTGTAAAAGTATTTACAATGCAAGTTGTTAACATTCTAATGCAATAAAATCGAAGCCTGTGTCAGAGCTGACCTGCTTTGTGGCTTGTCATCCACATCTAAGATTGCCATGCAATCATTGCAATTGAGGAAAACCGGGATCAAAGAGTTGAGGTAGAAAACACATTGTTTGAAATATAATAATCAATGCTACGAAAGTCTTCAATATGAAACTGCTTTATGCTTGTAATATTTCTCTGACTTTGTCTTCGAACGAGCAAAGTTCATTTTCATTTTGACATATTCAAAACATGCCAACTATGTCAAGTACAAATTGAAAACAATTTAAAGCTAGCCAGCAAAGCTCAGGTTCAAAAACTAATATCAGGCCACTCCTTCGAGTCATTAAGTAATGCCAGTTAAGCGCTTTACAAATATTCTACATAATGTATTAAATGTAAGCCTTTTGTTTGAGCTAACAATATAAGCCGAAAAATCTATTGAGCTTGAACAATACAACAAAGTGGAGCGAGCACTTAAAATGTTGCCTCAGGCCAGCCAACCACAAAATTTAGCCAATATCGTGATAAGCTGTTGCAACTGTTGAACTGTTGCAGTTGCAACTACTTAGCTGTTTTCGACAGCTGCCGCTTATGTATTTCCATTATTATTTTTCCAATATGTATTATAGCGGCTTGCCTCAAACTGCATTAAAAGTTATTAACGCTGACTGCTCGCAGCAGTCAAGTTACTTGGTGGGGGGGACTGTGGTTGGTTTAAAAATAGTTGCGAATGGTTTAAGGGTGCTTAAATTCATCGAAAACTTTCCTTATGGTGTACACAACTTGCTTACACGGTGTACATACATACATATATACAAACGAAGCTAAAGGCAGCTGCGTAACGGGCTGGTTGGGGTAACGGGATGGTTTGCCTGCAAGGCAATTGACCAACATTTTCAATTAATTTTTGCTCCAATAATCAGCCAACATTACGTGGCGACGACGTAGATGTTGTTGCCGTGTAAATGCGCGACACACACACACACACAAACACATAGAGAACTGGCTGCCCTATATCCTAAGCGTTAGCTGCACAAACATTTGCAGAGTCAAGCGACTCCCGGTCGCACCCGCACACTTCCCACGCCGCTTTACTAGCTTAATGCATAGTTGAGTTATTTGCCGCGCAGCTGTTGGCCAAAGCCACAGCAGCAGAAGGAACAGCAGCGTTCTTCAATGCTCCGGAAACATCCGCGCACCTCCAACTTATTTTCTAAAACATATTGCAGCATACCCTAGAAAAATGTCAAACGATTGAAAGGGATATCGTCAAGATGTGTTGAACAATTAATTAACTCCTTAGGTTAGAAAATTTATTAAAAAATATTCATTTTACTCATATTAAAGTAAACAATCATGTTTAGGAAAGTCTACAACGTATCTCCAAGTCAATCATGCTTGCTAAGGAACCTCTTAACCTTTTTCGCACAGCTTTTTGGCATACACAAGCATTTATCTTCTAATTGAGGCGGCGTCGCAGCGGGCAAATTGTGGGGAAGCATTTGCTTGGATGCTAAATGGTGGAAAGAGCATGAAATCTCTAAAAGTGCCATTTTTCTGTCACACGCTACAAATGCAGTTGAGCTTTAACTTTATGACAGGTGTTAACGGTCCACATTCAACCATTATGACCGCATTAAACATTCACTTAGCACAGTCTCCGTGCCCGTGTCGCGATTGGGAGTTGCAGCTGAAAGCCTTTTACCATGCCCATGCCTCCTTACCTTTAACTGGCACCATTTGCCTTGAACAGAAACACATAGCATTGAGACTTGGATATTGAGACAAGTTGAAAGTGTTGCATGCAGCAGCAACTAGCTGCCAATTATCATAGCTTGTGCAAGCTATAACGACATTTTAGTCTGAAACAAAGGATTTTGCATATTGCATCTAAATATTAAGCCTATTTTTTTATTTAATGAAGACGTTTTCTTAACTTTTGTGTTCCATTTTATGTTCTAAAGTCAGCATAACATATTGGTTTTCTGAGCAATATCTATATTATTTCCCTTTCCCCTCAAACATTGTAAAAATAATTATGTAAAATCTTGGTTAAAATAAACGTTGAATAAACGAATTTTAACCTTATTTTTAGTTAGTTCTAATAGAGAAAGCTGAAATACATTAAAGCCTGATGTATTCATGAAATATATGCTTGCAGCAAAATGTTGAGGTAACCGCAAAGTTTCAGTTTCGTAACTCAAACAAGATGCCACAATGTTGCCAAGCAGCCCAGCATGCAACCCACTCTTAGCCTCACCCCACACCAAAAAAAACATTTTAACCTGTCAAACCACATTTCGAAAAATATGTACGTACATATGTGTGTGTATGTGTGTGTTGTGCGAGTGCCACGTGCATTAACTTAAATGCTTTGTGGGTTGGGCACTTTGCTCTCTAAAAGGCATCACACACACACACACACACACACGCACACACAAACGGCGAGCAGGAGAAAATGCGAAAATGTTTTTCAAACATTTAACGATTTTTTTTAGGTCAGAGACTGCAGAAAAATAATAATAATATACATTTTAGCATAAAAATGTGAATATATTTTTCTCTAACTTGCTCGCGGCAGCTTATGAATGTCAGCTTACACACACACACACACACATCCATACACTTTGGGTCTAATATAAAGTGCAGTTTATAAGCATTTCCTGTATGAAACAGCGGAAAAACAAGCTTGTCGTCGTCGTCGTCGTCGTCAAGGGCTTTTGGCCTGCAAGTTACCTAGTAATATGCTTTGAAGTAACCTTATATACCAAACAAGTCGTTGCTAAGACGCTGTTGCTGTTGGAGTAACAGATTGTATATAAGGGTCAAATAGAGAAATGAGAATTATTTTCCTTGAGACTTTAATATGTTGAGCAACAGAATTATCAGAATCTAAAACATAAAGCTAAGGCTCTCGAGTCTCTACAAATATATAAATATTTATGCTTCTTAAGATTACAGAAATGCCACCTTTTCCAACCGTTGCATGCTCACAAATATATAATAATATTATACCCAGGTCGAACTACCGCCCATGGAGTAAATTAAAACTAAAACTCAGCTCACGCGAGCATTGGTAATGCGAAACTTATTAACAGACTTCAGGTCGCATGCATTAGGAGTGTGACTGCTGCAACAGCACTGCAGTGGCACACTCTTGCTGTATGTATGTATGTATATTTAATTGCACCTGAGCCCAAATGGGCGTGGCCTTGCCACAGCTTGACAATAAAATGCAGGATACATGGGCTTGCAAATTATGAAAAACGCCAGCAACGTTTGCAACGGTTATTGAAACCCGAGCAGCCGTAATGCAACACACACACACACACACATAGAAAACACCTGAGCACACGCACATAAAAGTATGCAAAGCTATAGGGCTGCCATACCATATACAGTAAACGCTCCGAAAAGATGCGCAAATAGTTAGAATTTTTCAGCACTTAACAAAATGACATTCAAAGCGTCTTAAAAATGTTTTAATTTAGCTTTGTCAGGTTTGTTTATGTCCGGAAACCTCAAACCATCGATCTGATAGCTTAAATTCTAAATTTATTATTATAAAATATCATTCAAAATAAAAAATTTTCCATTTAAATCACTTAAATGTGCAAGAATATAAGTTAAATATTTTTGTTTTCGTATTTTATTGAGATTGTTTTTATTTGCTTTTAACTTCTTGAAACCTATGAAGTTCGGTTTGTCTAGTGATGACTGTATGCAAATACACACGGCGTATACGCAATGCTGCGCTCGCTGCATAGCTGTATTGAAATGTGTGTGTGTATCTTGCTCTAGCTGTAAGTTATTCAAACATCTGTGTGCATGTGTGTGTGTGTAAGTAAAAAATAGGTCAGCAGTGTGTTGCTGCTACTGCTTGCTTTTGCTGCCACACGGCTGTTAAACTGGGCGTGACAGCAAAGTGGCAAACTAAAGTTGCAGCCCCCGCATGAAAAGAACTGAACAGAACAGAACAAACCAGAACAGAACAGGACAGAGCAGGGCATAGCAATGAAACTTCTGGCTATAAAGTAGCTAGCAAACTCGCCAGTTAATTGGGCACTGGTGGGCGTGGCATCAGCTGTATACAAGAACGCAACTAGTGGTTAATATTTGATAGCTGCGCTGTGCGTTTTGCATTTATTTTTCATCTGCAGCAGCAGCAGCAGCAGTAGCAAAAGCAGCGGCGACCTACTTTCAAACAATGCATTCTTGCAGCTGCAGCAGCTATGCGTGTATGTATGTGTGTGTGAATGTTGGGGGGCGCATCAACAAGTATATAGAAAATTCCCAGCACGGAACTGGGCGTTGTGCCATTATTTTTATCATCACTTTGCACTAATAATTGCAATTTCAAACTGCAGCTGACATAAAAAAAAAATACAAAATAAAAAATATAAAGAAAGCAGAAGCAAAGTAAGAAACCAAATAAGCTGCAACACTATAACATAACTGCTGCAGCTTTAGGGAATTCATGGCAAATTGCTATGAAAGGATTTGAGCTTTGTAAAACAATTTGAACATCATAAAATAATAATAAAGTACCACCGGACCCGACTTGATGAAGAAAAACGAGTGAAGGGGAAGAAATCCATTGTATGTTTGTTTGTACAGTCAAATCTTGTTTGCATGGTTTATCACATTGTTCATTTGCTGGCTTTGTGTGGAAGAAAAAGAAAATCTCAGGGAAAATTTATGCCAATGTATTCTTTATTATTTTTTGATTAGACTTGAAATTATTTTA
Source organism: Scaptomyza montana (assembly GCA_018904305.1). Taxonomy (NCBI): domain Eukaryota; kingdom Metazoa; phylum Arthropoda; class Insecta; order Diptera; family Drosophilidae; genus Scaptomyza; species Scaptomyza montana. The sequence continues at coordinate 1,493,810 of JAEIGR010000027.1, forward strand.
AAAACTTAATAAAAATAAATCCATTATATTGTATAATATTCGATGTTTATACACAATTTAACTTAAATCCTTTTGCAATGCATGTAAAATTATTCTTGTTAGTTCAATGAAACCTAAAGCTTAGAACATCGGACATCACTTGTTTGTCTTGTAAATTGTTTTCCAACTCAAGCTATATTTTTAAAGCTTTTGCAATCGTTAACTTTACATCGTTGCTTGTGCGACCCTTGTTGCATTTGTCAAATCTTCAATTCAATTAAATGCAGGTTGGCTGTTGGCTGTTTGCTGCTGGCATTGACCACATTTCTAGTGCTTTGCCAAAAATAAATGTTGCAAATAACAAATAAATATGCAGCAAAGGCCGAGTGCTATGAAATACATATATGTATACAATGTATACCAAGATAAAAGACATATTTGAAAAGAAGAAGAAGCAGCAGCAGCAGCAGGCAGGCTGAAATAGTAAAGCAAATGGCAAACGGGGCAAACGAGTCCACGTCCTTGGGCGACGTCCCACGCAAAAAAGTTGGCACAGCCTGCAAAGGTTACCAATACAAAACCACACACACACACACACACGCACGCACAAAAGCAATTAAAGAGAATGTTTGAGGCACACACACACAGTGGGACAAATACACAAACTGAGGCACCGACGCACTCAACGCTTCGAGAAAGAAAAGAGAAAACAACATAAAAATTAAAGATGCTTTAAGTATCCTTGTTACTGTGAGAGCAACGCCAACGCCACAGGAAATGTGCTGGTGACTAAGAGAAGGGCATCGAGTGGGTCGTAACTGGAAGGGTAGGGAAATGGCGAGCCAAGGGGCTGCCGCTGTCAGAAATTGTTTGCTTGGTTATCGTTTTGTGTTTTTCGTTTTTATTTTGTGTTTTATTTTCTATTTGTTTTTTTTTTTCTAAGATTTTGCAGGCCTGCCAAAGTTAATACGCTCTCAAGCATTACAGCCTCTCTCTCTCTCTCTCTCTCTCTCTCTCGTTTTCTCTCTCATTCTCTCTGCCGATTGCGCACCTTAAAGCTCTCGCCTGTGCATATGTGTTAGTGTGAACAATATATACAAATGTGCAGCGATTATGGCTAAAAGATCTTTGTGCTACTGTCACAAATACGTTCACAGACCTGTAGCTGCAGATATAGTAACAAGGCACACAGATACACACTGATAAAGTGAAGTCACCAAAAATATTTTAAAGCATCGCCTGATGAGTGCATATGGCAGCTCTTTGACTTAATACAATGGCCCTCTCTTGTTTTGGCAACCAATTTGGGATATTTAGTAATCGTTTAGAATCCTAAGTTGATAAATTGATATAAACTAAACTGTTGAAATTATCTTTGCCACATTATGATTATTTTGTGCACTGATAAAAATAAAATTTTATTTCAACTGCTCTTTTGTACCATATGTGAACAATTTTTTCATCTTTTGTCCAAAGCAGTTGATAAATTTCTTTTATTTACGCCGCTTTATCAGCTTGTCCTTTGTCAAGCAGTCATATCTGAAAGAGTCATAGACTTAAGTTAAAGAACACAAGATGGTGTCCGTTACTTACTCAAAGAATATTGTATGATAAACACCAGTACCTTAGGAGTCATTAAATAAAGCTAAACTTATACCCCAGAATTGTAAAAACAATAAAAGAAAAGGCTCCAGTCAAGAATGTTCGACTAGGAGATACCCTGAACCTGAGAATTTTCGCATTCAGTCATCGTTTTCATGTCATTATTTTATCAAACTATTTTTACAATTTCCAAATTCAAGACATTATTGTTAGCGATCAGATGTGTTTATCAAAAACTAGAAGAGTTATCGATTATTTGAAACAAACTTGTACTGCCTGTGCTTAGGAGAACTTGAATGCCAAACTTGAAGTTTCTACATCGTATATTCTCTGGATTCCGACAAACGGACATGGCTATATTGACTCGTCTGATTAATAATATAAATAGTTTATGGGCTCGAAGATGTTTCCTTTTGTCTGCACAAAACTATTATACCCGTCTTTCAATTTCATGGGTTCAGGGTATTCAAAAAATACCTGCACAGTACGGGGCCGATCCCTAGCACAGAAATAAATAAACAACCAGCATATCAAACATATGGGAAAATATTTCGATATTCATTCAGACCAACGTGGACCTGCATGTGGTTGGTTTCGCTCTCTCTCTCGCTCTCTCTCTCTTTGTCTCTTTCTCTTATCTGTCGTATTGAAACTCTCTCTCTCTCTCTCCATCTCTTCGCCTATCTACTTATGATAGTAGCTCGTCCACACAGTTTATCTTTCTGTATTTATTTTCCTTGCTTTCCCTAAATATTTTTGGGACGAGAAGTGAAAGAATAAAAGATAAGAAAAATGTTTCCTTCTTTCTAAGAAAATGCTCTCAACCCGGTACCTAAACATAACAAACACATGCCGCATGTACTATAAAAACAATCTTAAACACATTTATTATGATAATCTTAGCAGCTAACAATCAAACTTCAACTAACACAGCCCACACACACATACTTTCCTTTGAGCTGTTTCGATCTCTTTAAGGTACCCACTCATCCACATCGTAGGATTTCTGGGAGAATTCGCACTGCAGCACCTGAGCTTTGGGTTCGTTCTCCTGCGGTGCACGATGACGACGTCGATTATATGCTCCACCCAGCAGACCGACAAAGACCAGCACAAATAGTACACCCGAAGCCACGCCCACAATAGGTATGGTCAAGGGATTTATTTCATCCTCATCATCAGCGGCCTGATCGATGCTCAGCAGCTGTTCAAGCAGACTGCGACGACAGGCAAGCGTAATGCCTTTCTTTTTATCCTCCTCCTCTGGCTCAGTCTCAACGTAGCCATCCTTGCAACTGCATTTACCCTGTTCGCCACAGATCTGATGCGAGCCACAGCCAGACTTGCGGCAATCCCTGGCAGCATTGGATAGCTCATTGCTCTCAAAGAGTTCGGGACGACAGTCACCCGCATAGAAAATAAAACCAACTTCACAATCGCCAGCAGTTAGAGGAGAAAACTCTGCCGTTGCTGCTGTGCTGCTTAGATAATCCTTTAGCTCTGTGACATCATCGTTGGACTCCTCCAAATGGTTTGTGTTTGCCACACAGCTGTTGCTCTCCTGATTCCACTGATAGCCACGATTGCAAACACAGCGCTCCACATCTACGCACTGTCCATTGGCGCAACCATCACCCAGTTGACAGATGGGCTCACAGGGCGCACTTACTCCATCCCCAGTGGGTGGCAGTAGCCGGAAGCCCTCTTTGCAGGCACATGTATTAGGCGCCACGCAATGAGATCCAGTGGGGCAGCCACGTTCGCAGGTAGGCTCACAGAAGTGGCTGCCATCGCGATGTGCCACAGCCGAGACATAGCCGCTGGTGCACTGGCAACGCTGGGGCGCCACACAGCTGGCATAGGCTGGGCAGCCACGATCGCAGATTGGCTCACACAAACCGGACTCCACTTGCACATAGCCCGGGCAACATTCGACGACAACCTTATAGCTGACTTGCTCTTCGTGCGTGTTGTAAGACTCTGTGATGCGCTGTGCCTTCTTCCATAGCTTCCACTTGGAGGGCTGTTTGATCACTGTACGTTGCTTTGTCACAGGCACCAAGCTGCTGACCGTCTCATTCCGTTCACAGTAGTTGTCGCTTAGGGCAACACTTGTGCCCACCAGGCACAGAAACAAACAAATGTTTTTCATAGTTCAACCGATCGACTCGAGGTTCACTTATGCACTGATGTTCAGCTCGAGAGCTGCCCGAAGAAGAAACCCTCAAAACAAAACAAAGAAGAGTCAAGAGTGAAGAGTGAAGAGAGTAGTAGAACAACATCCGCAGCTAGATAAAGAACGAGGCGACCCTTGAACTATTTGCTCAAAATCTCTCGGCACGCATCGCACTGATTGCAGCCATAGAGGGTTGCAAGCGCATCGATAGATACGAGCGACAGGCAGCAAAAAGTAGCAGCCAGCATTCGAACAATGCATATCATCAAATACACTACGCAACAAAATATTAAACGGTATAAGATAAGGGAAAGTAACTCTTATGGACCTATTTGTCTTTTTCTAAAACCAAACCTAGGTTCAAATAACATTGTTAAACCTTTATTAAGTTATCCTTATTAAAACATGTTTTAAAACTATTAATTTAATATCGAAATGCCTATAAAATATTTTTTTTTAGCATAGGTTTCTTTTACCTAAGCTATGATTTATAACACTCCTGTGAAAAATCCATGAACAATAATTAAACTTTGAAAACAGCAAAAAACACGTTTTTTAAGTAAATTTATATTTGAGTGTCCAATTTTTGTGCATTATTTAAATAGTTAAATTACACCCAGCCAGTTTGAAAAATCTTGTTGCGCAGTGTTATCTGAGACTTTGCCAATGGTCGCGCTGCTCTTGCTGCTGCTTCTGCTGCTGCAGCAGACAATAAAATGCTGGTGGGTCGTTGGGTGTCTGACTTTATCATAATGCCCGCTTAATAAGTCGCTTAAGTCGCCCGCACAAAATGATGCTGATAAGCTGAAAAAATAGCTCCATCGGCACTAAGTAAAAGATACATTTGTGTTATTCATTGAGCTTGCTAAATGAGTCACAAAGGCGCCAGAGCGGAACTAATTGTTTTGACTTATGCGGATTTGTTATTACATTTTGATATAGAGAAGGTTGCTTATTTACTTTATCTACATGGAAATGCCAACACATCCTAGAAAATATTATTCTCATATGTTTCATGAGAAACCGGTTTGATCATGACTGCTTACATAAAAATGCACTTTGTTGTTGAATATCACCATTTCTAGCCTCTACCTGTTGGAAAGTACTTTTTACCTGTTTGAAGTTGCTGTCTGTATGCATTCCACCTAAAACAAGGTCAGTAGAAGAGGCAAACAGGTAGAAAGATGGTTTGCTTAGAAATATTTTCTATCATTGTGAGGGTGTCAAGGGAAAAACGTTAATTAATGCGTTTGTAGAACGTAGAAACAGTTCAGAAAGGTGCAAGATCGTAAAACAAGTGTGGTATCTATGGAAATTTTATAGTTTTTAAAATCTTGCACTAAGCGGAAAGCAATAAATACATTTTAGTCATTTATAATGCTCAAACAAATTCAACTGGTACTAAAGATAGTCTCTGTTATGAACAACTAAAACAAAAGTTTTCGCTCAAATAAAATCTATGTTGAAAATGTTTCAAACGTGTTGTTTGTTTGTCAAACGTCTCTTCTGTGACTCTGCCGACGGGGATGGATTCTTTATACCCTTCACATGTGAATCAGGGTATATTGACTTTGTCATGAATCTGTAACGCCTTAAAGGAATGATGGGAGACCCCATAAACTATATATCAAAATGATCAGGACGAGCTCAGGAATTGATTTCCGTCCGTCCGTCCGTCTGTCCGTCTGTCTGTTTCAACACGATTTCCGGCCAAACTGCTGAACCGATCTTGATGAAACTTTCACAGATTGCTTAGATCATGTCGGGTTTGTTCACTATGAAATTTCATCCCGTCGGAGCATTCTACGATATAGCCACCATATAAATTTACCATATCAACACGATTTCCGGCCAAACTGCTGAACCGATCTTGATGAAACTTTCACAGATTGCTTAGATCATGTCGGGTTTGTTCACTATGAAATTTCATCCCGATCGGAGCATTCTACGACATAGCCACCATACAAATTTACCATATCAACACGATTTCCGGCCAAACTGCTGAACCGATCTTGATGAAACTTTCACAGATTGCTTAGATCATGTCGGGTTTGTTCACTATGAAATTTCATTTCGATCGGAGCATTCTACGACATAGCCACCATACAAATTTACCATATCGTACTATCAATTGTTGTCTCTGTCGTGCACTTTCAAGTACCTACATGTCAAATTGTTGTTGTTGCACACGAACAAGTAAATGACGCTCAAGAGTACAAATATTAGCGAAAAATTACCAACAACTGCACAGAAACATAAGAGGGGGAGCATTGATTTGGCTGTGTGAAGGGTATCATAGTCTTGGCATAGCCAAAATTAACTATGCGCCACTATGTTTTTTGTTTTCCTTTACATTTACAGCAGCCCACGCAGCCAGATACACCACCACACAAACATATGCACACAGCTGACGGACACAGCAACAAACACACAAGCACAACTGTCAATGCAGAAACAGGCGTCACGGGGCACGTATCCTGCGTTCTGTCTTCCAATTCTGCCTTTCACTTCTGCGAGCCAAGCAAAATGAACATATGAGCGGATGAATGACAGCTGACATAGTGAAACAAAAGTGTACGACTGTCTGTGTGTGTGAGTGCGTGTGTGTGTGTGTGTGTTTGTGTGACACAGTCACATTCTAATCTAAAATAATTGAATTGAAGTCAGATTGCAACTGATGCCTGGCGCTCATGAAGCCAACAAATACAGATACAGATACAAATACATATAAAGATACAGCACATTGAGGGCGTGTGAAAAGTGTTGAATACATTTTTAAAAGCACTCTTTGCATTTGCTTAAAACAGCAATATGCAAAGCTTTTACCTTATATGTATCTATAACTGGAGCGTAAGTACAGTGGGATATGCAAAAGGCATATGCAATAGTTTTATGCATTAAAATGGGGAACAATTTTTTTAATAACATTTTGTGCTCTAAGCTTTAAACATGTATTTCGTTGCCCTTACTGAGCGACCACTGTACCTTCAGTTTATTTTCACAAATGCTACACGCCTCCTTTAGATAATTAATGGTTAGAGGAGTCGCTAACTGAATTTTGGTTTTGTCATTGTCGCCTGTCCCTTTAAGCCCGCCGCCCATATCCCAGCTGGCCGAGATTTTGCACGCGCCTTGGCAAACTGCAATGAGAGGCTGGAACTTTGCGGGCCTAGTCGAAGTTCTCGTTCACCTGAGTTATTGCCATGGCGGCTTTGGTTACGATTCGCGACCCGCTAATTGCCAGCCATAAATTTACATTATCTCACGTAAAGCAAGCAGCCTATAGAGCAAGGTAACACGATAGAGGGGGAGCAAGAAGGTATATCCTTAACATTACATCCAACCCATCCACCCACACTGCTTAGCTGTTAAATTATCTAAGTTGCGAACTGCGAAAACTTTTGCCAACCCCATGTGACATCTGGTGCTCAATGCACAGACACGTAACGGCCTACGTATCTAAGAAGGGGTGGGTATTGGGTTGGACTGTGTGTGTGTTTGAACAGACAGTTTAACTAGCAAAGTGTTGAGGTGTCTTAGCCAACTTAGAAAGCACATTGTGAACTGTTCCCAAATGAAAAGGCGGCAATCGTTTAAATTATAAATTAGAGTAAAATCCTCTATGGAGTTGTAAAAAGTCAAAACTTGCAATGTGGCAACTGTCTTTGGTGCAAAAGTAAATGATACTTTAATAAAAAACATGCTTAAAAGTATGCAATAGTAAAATGTAAAAAATGCATTTATCTTGAATTTAACCAAAGGCAATTAAATACTCATTTAAAATCAGAAAAATCTAATACTTATAGTGTCACAAACTAAAAAGATTTGTTTAACGTGTTGATTGAACGTGGACGGATAAAAGCTTTTCAAAATGTCCACCAAGAGAAGGGAATTGAGCAACTGTAACCTTTCCTACTCGGCTTTGGCCTAGTTTTCTTGAATTAAGTGGCGCAACAACAACAATATAAAGATATTTTTAACCTTAAATTTCAAATTCATGTTTTTTATTTCAGTCTCATTTTTGCGCGAAGGTTATGAAAACGCAGTCAAGCTACAAAAATGTGGGCATTGTTACCAAGCGGCAACAAACAAGGACAATAAGGATGCCAGCAGCATACGTGAGAAACTTTACAAATGGTGGGCAGGCAGAGCTGTGAAGCGCCGTCTGTGATTAAAAAGCAGCTAAGCTTCTTTTGTAGCAGCTTTATGCACGGAAAGGGTATTATAACAATTTGTTCATGTATGTTAAAATCATGGAAGTAACAATATATGTTCTGTTCGTTAAAGTCTGCTTTTCACTTCTCTTTAATTAACAAATATTTGAAATATCTTGGAGAGCAATAATAGCTTATAACTTTACTGACAGGGTAAGGTATCTTCATTACGAGCGCCGCCAAGTTAAGCATTCTAGCTTGATTTTGTTTGTTGTGCTTCTTGCGTGGCCATTTTCGTTTACAGCAAAGTTTAAGGTCCTTCATACATAAATAAGCAGTAAGCAGGCGGCGTCGCCTCAAAGTGCCAGGCAGCAAAAGCAACAGCAACATCAACAACAACCACATCTAAACGGACATGACACCCACTACAACGATACTCTTCAAAAACGACCAACAGCGAACAACAAAAGCAACAACACTCATCAAAAACGGCCAAACACGAGCGATAAAAACCAGCGCAACAAGGACTTGAGTCTCGAGTCTCTCTTTCGGCCCAACAACATGACACACCACAGGACACAACGAAGAGTCGCGCGAGTCGACGACGGCGTCGTCGTCGAGCCTGACAGTTTGTCGCTACAAGTGCGCCAATGTGTGTGTCAGTGTGAGTGCGTGTGTCCTTCCTTACTTACCAGTGTGGCACTTTGGCAGTCATTCATGGCTCCGGCACATAATTAAGGACGTCGGCCAACATCAGTCAACAAAGCTAACCAAAAAAAAAGTTGTTAAGACAAGGACGAATACCTAAATGCTCTAACACAAAAGAGGATTTTTTAATTCTTTTCCGAAAGTTTCATCAGTTTTTTATTTATTCATCCTTATATTTTTTGTTACCACTTTGGAGCCCGAAAGCAATATTAGTATAAAGTATTTTAGTAATATGTTTCACAAACCAAAAAGTGTTCACATCATATAGAGTATCAGAATATAATATTGAGATAAACACACACACAGACGAATATTGCACATTTGTTTTGTTGGTCCTTTTGCTGCTTGTGTTTGCATTTGGATTTGCTGATGTATCTTTACGTGTGAGTGTATATATGAGAGAGAGTTTGTTGCTGGTGCTGCTGTTGCTGCTGCTGGATGAATGAATGATGAAAGAAATGGCAAAAAGACGTTGGCTGACTGCTGTATGACAGCGGTGGGGTAGCGGGTGTGGAAGAGCTAGAAGACAAAGCCTCAAATGGGCATAATGAGCATAAGAAGGCGTCAAAGCCAAAAGTGCTCTCAGGCGCAGCTGGGCAGGACAATGCTGAAGGAATTGTGTCATATTATTAATGAAAAAAAAGCGCAAAGAGAGTGTGGATTCCGATTTTCAGTCAGAGCCAAATGAGCAGCGCGGCCGAGAAAAAAATAAACAGAAATGAATAACAGGAAGCAGAAAGCACTTTTAATATGCAACAGTCTAGAGCTCTGCGTGTAAATGTTTCGCTCTGTTTGTTTGTATGCGTGTGTGTGAGTGTGTATCAGTATGTGTTTGAGAAATGAAAATGAAAATCAAGCCCAGGCCTCGCCACAACAAAAGCAAATAAACGCGCTGAGCGAGCGTCAAGTCATTTATTTGGCAATTGTTTGCTACTTTTTATTGTTGTCGTCAGAGTTGCGGTGGCCGCTGTTTGCCTTTCAGCATTGCCACCCCAACCAGCCAATCAAACTTAACCACTGTCCAAACACACCCACTCAACCACAGCTCATCCACATGCCAGCTGCGTACTAGTGTATATGTGAGTGTGTATTTATTTGAATGCGTTCCGTTTTGCACCACTGCGTGGTTGTCAAAGGTCAATGGAACAAGTGAACTGAACCCCAAATTCCAAAACAACAGAAAACAAATGCAGAAAAAAAGCTCAGTCGAGCTGTAGCTTCTTGGGGACACACTGCACCTTGGGGGCAAACCAACAGCCTGTGGGCTTGGGGTCGGGACATTTGAAAAAATGTGCCCTGAGTTATAAGTTCGTTAGACCAGGTAACCTTATTTAATATCGTGATAAAATGATCAAATATAACTTTTAATTTACTAGAATAATGTTCTAATAATGATTGTGAACCTCTTTAAATATCCGCGTTATCATAGAAAGTTATCAACTTAGTATTTATTAAGTATTTTTCTTTTGTAAATTCTATAAAACAATATTTAACTTTTGAAATAAGTTTACTCACCTTTGTTCTCTGTGTTAATTGAGTTAAAAGTTGTCGCTTTCCAATTTGTTTGTGTATATGTATAAAGATTTAGTTGAACTAGGTGATTACTATAAATATTCCATGTAACGTTTGGTATTATTTTTATTAAGTTAAATATTTTATCAAAGTTTGCGGAGCGTCGTCATTTGTCACAAAGATATATATATATATAAATATATATATATATTTAGATGCAATGAATATGAATTATTGTGTATTCATATAGGATAAGATGATCTCAATTCTGATTATTATAACTATTACTATTATTATTTGTATTTAGATTTAGTATTTCGTTTAGTTAGTTGCGATTATCGAATATGATTGAAACTTTGTCGCCTTTTGTAATTGAATTATGAATAAATTTGCATGGAAAATTGTTGACACAATATGTCAATATGTCAATTTGCAGCTATGCAATTCGTCAATGCGGCCAATTAATTGAATATAGTATATATTTTGATGTACAAAGATGTAAAATCAAAAATGTTCTCGTTCAATCTTGTGCGTTTTGCAGTTGCTTATTGAGTTTTAAATTTAATGAGATTCTCGTTAATTATTATTATTATGTAGTTTATACTATGTATGACATTGTTTTCTATATAATAGAAAATATTGTATTCAAATTGATTTTGGCTATTACAATTAATATTAAAAACGTATCGTTCAGCGAAAAATGTGGCCGACCTCTTCTTATATATTTAGTATTTTTTGTATATGTATTTAATGTAAAGATTTTTTTATAGCTTTTATTATTTACAATAAATTTCAAATTTTTGCTTCACTTTCGTAGTTTTAAACATTATTCGCAGTTTATATATTAGTTTGTGATGTTTTTATGAAAATTTTTATTCATTTTTTTTTTTTTTTTTTTTTTTTTTTGGTATTAAGCCTTTTTCAATTGCTTTAGTAACAGTAGAGTTTCTTTAGTGTTTCACACACTTTTTAATGTTTTTTTTTATAGTTTTTTTTATATTTTAGTTTCACAAGCACAAACACTTTTTTTTATTTTATCTTTGGTGTTTCTCACTCAATCATTGGAATATTGCTTAGAATATGAATAAAGTATTTTATTAGCGCTGAATTTTTTAGTTCCACCATCCATTAACTGCGTCTGTTGCTTTTTCACTGCAAAGAAATGATGCACAAAAGTCAATTACTATTAAATCCATAAAACTTTAAACAAAATATATATGGATATTATATATATTTTAACAAAAATCAAAAATATAATTTTTCAATCACAAGTTTAAACGGTATTTCCTCTGGCAAATGTTAAGCCTTCTTAATAGCTTTTCATAACGAATTACAATATGCTTTGCCTGCTGAAAATTTTTGAATGAAATTTTTTTATACTCTTTTTATACTTTTCAGCTAATGCATAGCTTTTAAGGCATTTGGTTTTCAATCAGACACTTTCACTCTATTCAAAAGCCTTTTTCACAAGTTGTTTACTTGTTGACAATGTCAAAACAATTTCTTACAGTTTTATTTTATAGTCAAAAGAAAAAAAAAACCCTCACAAAAGGAGCATAAAAGTTGCCATTTCCATTTTTATATTTTGGCACCTTTTATACACACACACACACACACACAGAGTAAAACACATACAAGAAATGAAAAAGCCACCCACACAAAGCCTTGCACTTGACATGTATCTAAAAGATATTTTTTGGCCCATGTTGCTGGTTATGCTGGTGCAATTTGAAACATTTATTTGATGGTCAATTAGAAATTTGCCTGCCATTTGCAATTCGCATTTCGTTTTTCCGCAGCAATAAAAAGGAAAAAAAAAATAAAACGAAAAGCAAAGCAACCAGTAAATAAAATACATAGATGATGAGATAGAGCTGCCAGGAAAGAGTGGGATGCTATGGGAAGGGGGTGTAGATGGGGGCTATAAGAAGAAGAAATATGTGTACAACAATGTTGCCAGCGCGAGCCCCGATGATGATGATGATGATGGAATTTTCACAAACACACGCACACACATAAATACATCGAACGAGCGAGAGAGAGAGAGAGAGAGAGAGAGACTTCTGCCGTTATTTTTTGCAAAAAGCACAAGAAATAAGAATATCAATTTCCTGCTGTTGGAAAGCGCACAACACTCACACAATGGCAAAAATGTTCAATTCCACGCGCACACACATACGATACGCACTTTGTTATACACATGTATATATGTATGCATACAAGTTATATGTACCTGAATAGTTAGTTGAGTTTATCCGATTTACCTGATAGTGATTTATTATTTGAGCTTCTGATTGAGCATCATGCTGGTCGCTTAAATGTTGCCATGTATGTGTGATGTTGATGTATTAGTGTATATTGTATTGTGGTGGACAATAAACGCACGCACGCACATACATATGGTCATACTGGCTCACATATACACACTAGAAGGAGACACACGAACATATACGCATACGAACTCACACGATGACAAAACCCGCGCGCGCAGTGTTAAGCGAAGACAGACAACAAACACACAAGAACACACACACACACTCGCGCATACACAAGTCACAGTCGCAGACACAAACACAGACACAGGCACGACCACGCTCGCGACTCCGCTTGACTCTGCTTGGCTGTGCAGGAAAAGGCAACTAACAGCACAACCCGAAACCGGAACACCAACTGAATGCGCTGCCAGTCAGCAATTGCTAGCCAGGCAACGCTGGAATATGATTACTGCAGCAGCAGCAGCAGCAACGACACGAAACCGAGAGCTTCGGTAAGCTCTCGCGCACAATCACGAACATCTCTGGCAGCAAGCGATTGTATGGGCATCCAAGCTAACTGTTTGGCGATGCTTAAAAAAAGCGGTACTGGAAGTCACGAGCCCGATTCTCGCTCTTCGTCACATCTTCTTATTCGCAAGCTCGCCTTTCTGGAAGCAAGCTGCGAGCGTCTGTATGTAAGTATGTTTATGAGAGAGAGCCTAAGAGAAAGGCTCGACTCTTGTTCAGCATGTGGGCTTAGGCAGGAGCCGAAAGCATTATTCGTGCAGAATTTTCGGGAGGCTGTGTGACAGAAGAGCAGCACCATTAAGCTTTGCTTGAGGTAGTTACAGAGTATGTATTTATGTAAGTGTAGTATGTATGGCATACAGGGTGTGAGATGAATACTTATGTTGGTAGCCCACTCAATTGAGTAATGAGTTGTTGTTTGGGTATTTTGAGAGTTGTAAGTAAAATCGAGCTTTGTTAAGCTTATTAATTTTATCATTTTCGAGTCTTTAATATTTATATATATATTCTCTATTCCTGTATATACTAAATATCAATTCTTAAATAACTTATTTTTGTATACAGATGAACTTTTGAAAAGTTTGTATTGTGATAAATTTTTCTTTTTTGTCGTCCATCAACAAAATTTCTTTATATTTAAATAATTTCTGATCAATATCTCAGATTATTTTGTACTATCTATTTTGTTATGAAAAATATTTAATTTTCGCGAAATATTATTCAATTTCTCTTCATCAAATCTCCATCAACTAATTCACTTACAAGCATCTCAATTCGACAAGCAGATGCTTAAGCTTAGATATTGATATTATGCACACTCAATGTATGAACAGTTACAGAGTCAATTGTTGGCCCAAATGTTGAAAAACATTCAATGCAATAGCAACTAACTCAAATATTTCAAATTTCACGCACGTTCATTCATGCACAAGAGCCTATACAAACGCACACAAACATAAAAACATCCTCTTGCGCTCGCACACCCAGACATACACAGAGAGGGAGCATCGCGCTGCGTAGGTCCAGAGCCGAAAATGATTTATGGGCCCACAAAAAAATTAATTTAAAGTAAATTCGCATGAATGAAAAATGGCTTTTACAAACGGAAAACTACAGGGCGCCTACACAGCAAGAGAAAGGGATTGAGAGAGAGAAAGAGATGGCCATTTTGAAAACGAGAGAGTGAACAAGGCCTAGGCAGCTTTAGATTTTCGTTGACTCTTTCGAGCCACTTGTAGGCTGTACATGCTCTTAAGTTGAGCTCAAAGCTTGTTCTCTCTCATTTTCGGTCCCTCTCACTCTCTTTCAGCTGCTGTGCCTTCCATTGTGCTTATCCCTGTTTGCGCTTCCAGTGGCTCTCAAACTTTTCTCGCACACACGAAACGAAGGGCATGGAAAGCTGCTCCTGCTGCTAGATTTCCCGGCTGAATTTTATTTGTGCTCGTCTCAGCTCGGCCTCGGCCTCAGCATTGGCTTCGGCTCAAACTCTGGCATCGGTTGGTATCCATGAATGAAGGCTGATATTGGCAGGTGGCGCAGCATTTGCGCCTGGCACACAGCGCAGTGCACATCGCAATATGTCCGAGCACCAAATGATTCCCGTTCTGCGACTGGATCTTGCAAAACATTTGTTTTATTTTTTTGCTAAATTAACATTTTTGATTATCCCGCTAGCAAGGCGAATCAAGGGCACTCTTAGCTAAGCTCACACATGGACAAACACCATCCCCTTCTTTCTTGTGTTTCACATTGCATACTTTGTGGCGCATTTTTATTGTCTGTGCTGATTTGTGTTTGTTTTGTCATGTTGGAACAGTCGCAGGGCGCGGGTATTAACAACTTTGTTAGGGTGTTGATAAGTTCGAAAACGGTTTAAAAAACTAAGTAGAGCTTTTTAAGAAATACGTAATTAGAGGATAGTTGAGTGATATTTTTGAATACCAAATGCGTTTTAATACAAGGTTTTGTTCCTTAACTTTGGTTATTCATTGTTATTACTTAAGCTAGCTTAAATTGACAATGTTTACATTTTGTAGTAAGCTGCTCAATTGCTTACTTTCAGTAACACAAACCCATAAATGTATCTGCAAAGCATGAGTATCTGCATGTGTATCTGTTAATGTATCTGTATCTCCCATGTGCCTGTATTGAGTTGAGCTTTTATACTATTACTTTCCTCTCAAATTCACTCCCTCTCTGAAAATCTCTGCCACATTGTGTGTGTGTTGTGTATTTTATTTAATTTGCTTGTCTGCCTGTTTGCCTGTTTGCGTATTTGTTTTGATTTTTCATGCTTTATGTTCCGTTTGTGTCTGCTATTATTTCATTTCATTTTTTTTCATCAGCATGGTTGAACGAATGGCGAATCGGTTGTGTTTTGAAAGTCGCCTTCTTGGTCAGGTCTTGAAGTGTTTTTTCCCTTTGCCTTGCACCATTTGACCCATGGCGTGCTTCAAATGTATAACAATCAAGTCAGAAAGTCAGTCATCAAAACCTAACTACGTTCAGTTGCTGGAATGCGAGTACAATGAACTCCGTTAAAAAGCGACAAATTCAATTATTAAACAATTGCAAAGAAGTTTTAGAGTTGAAGGACATTTTCTGCGAATACCTAAAAGCAGCATATGTAAGAAAAGTGATCAAAATCAAATTGTACTAAATACTCGACCAAACTCCAAATCAACAAGTTCTTCCACTCATTAGTTTAACTTTCTCTGAAATCATTCTTCTCAAAAACATTAATAACTATCCCTTCAAATCATCATAATCAACTCTAACGAACTGTACAACTTAAGATACACTAACGGATCCGACTAGTCAAGGCCCATCCATTGCCTTGCCAAACTGTTCAAGAAGACCTTAAACATCAAAACTTATTTGATAACAAAACAAAAGGAAATAATTTTTTTCCACTTTACTTATAGTTTCTTTAATGTCAATTAGAATAAATTTTACATCATTCTAAAATTTCTTCAAATGAGTTGATAAATTAAAATTCATTTATCATCGAACTCAATTAGGCCATAAAATTATTATTGCCATCCCACGCCACGTTTGTTTTTTGCATCATTCTCTCATACTTTTTATTGAGAACAATGTTTATTTATAGCATAATCAGAATTGATTTGCAAACCTCGGCTAATTAGGAACATCAATTGAACTGTCCAGATTTGTCACTTGTTCGAAATGCATTTGACCCATTTAACTAGAAAATAACACCACACCGTTCACCGTTGCCCCATTGCCTGTTCCACCGCTGAGTGTAGCGTTGTATAGAGAGTGCATCACTGAGCATTTGGTTTTGGCACTGCTCAAATATTAATTCATATCAAGGTTTCGTCATTCGTTTTAAATTTCCGTCCTCTGACCGACGCGTCGGTTGGTTGGCCGGTTTGGTTTGTTGGCTGCCACTCTCTTTGCTTTTCTCTCTTCTCTTCTCGCCTCGATGTGTTTGGTTCGTTTCACTGGGATCGTGTAATGAAATTTAAGTCGAATTGTAAACAAAGTTGTGCAATAAAATCAACAAACCGCAAATAAAGTGCAATTTAGAGCAAACTCCAGCCCTTCTAACCAAAAAAATAAACAAAAACAAAAAAAAACTGCAATGAAAAGCGTAAAAAGACCGTAAAGCAAAAAAAAAAACACAAACCAAAGGACTTTTCGTTTTATTTCAGCTTTGCTTTAGGTCTTTTTGTCAATTTGCCGCCCAGCATGGGGCGAGAGCTGGGCCTGTGGCTGGGCGTGACTCTGCCGATTTCACGAGCCATTTGCAAGAGTCCTTCACACAAATGCTGCAGAAATGCAGGCAAGCAGGATGCCAAAGTCGCTGCAACGTCGCGAAAATTGCTACAAATTGAAGCAAAGTCGACGAAATGTTATTGAAGCTGCCGTCGCCGAAGGGACTTTTTATGCCACAGATCCTGTCAGTTGAGTTTTCCAGAGCACTACAACAAACGTTTCTCGCTTCATTGTTTCAATTTTGTGCATTTCTTTCTTCTTTCCCAATTGCCCGCTGATAATTTATGCAAATTCCAAACAATTTGCTTTACTTTCTCTACTCCTCACTGCCTTTGCTTATTCACTTTGCCAATTGATTTTGTGACTCTCGACCGAAATCTGTTGTGAAATGTGTGTCGAGGACACGGCTGTCTAAAATTAGCATCTGCCATGGTCGCCAACTATTTAAATTTGAATGAACTGCAAAACTCATTTAGGAATTTTAAAGTTTTAATGAACTTTTTGCTAAGTTCTCAAGTAACATGAGCAGCAGATGCAAAAGTTATGAACACTTCATGTGGTGCAATTAATAGAATTTATAAACATAAGTTTTTTCTTTAGATATAATAAAGATAAAGGTGTTAAAACTGGTATAAATATAGATACTGATATTAATAAGTAGAGATGAATACAAAATATATCTTTTTATAGAAATGGTTTTAATTATACATACAAATCCATCGAGATATAAACCCCTAATTAAGACATGTTGAGTCACTGGCAAGTAGACAACATCTTTTGAATTCTTTTGCAGTTGCCAAACAATTTTGGCCAGGATAATCTTAGCAGTTGTCCTGTTGCATACGGCAATTAAGCGGAGACCCCAAAACGACTAGACTGAATGCATTTGCTATGCATTTAAACCTGGCCAGCACCCAAAAATTTGCTGACAGCCATAACAATGATATACCAGTAGCAGCTGTGCTTTGGCTTTGGCAACAACAGCCTAACCCGCAACCTGCAAACACATAAAAATGGCTGACTGATTTCACACAAACACAGACACACACTCACTCACACACTTTTGCAGTTATCCGTTCGGGGCGCATTTCGTGTTGCACGCCAATAAATCATAACGCGCCGGCTCGGAGTCGAGTGTTGGCAACGTCAACGGCAACGGTAATGGTGCAATCGGTCATGTTTTTATACTCTTCTACAGGGTATTAGCATTTTACAGATAATAAAGTAAACATGATATATAAAGAATTCTAAGGAGATTTTGCACAAAATTCCACACGAATTAAAAATCTTATCAAAGTTAAGTCAAGTCAATTTTTTTACATATTACAAACTTGAAGTCGGCTTTTCATCTTGAAGGGTATTAAATGTACGGCACAACCAAACAAAAAAGTGCCCTTTTGCCTTGATATTATTTTGTGGCTTTCGTTGTTGTTATTGTCGTTGTAGCTTGGGCATCGACCATTGGTTGCAACAGCAGCAGCAGGCAGGCAGGCAGGCAGTCGGTGCTACAGTTTCGCCTTGTTCCGTTGCAAGTTGACTTGTCATAAAAATTGAAATTGTTATCAACTCGTCCGTGCATTCGACGTTGAGGATTATTGCATTAAAGTTGGCGCGTAATGGAAAATTGTGCAGGTGCCACGCCTACAAAAATGAAGCTGCCACTTATTGCATGACAGGGCAGCGAGCTGCACTTCCCCCGACAGACTCCAATCACCTCTCCCCACCCTGCCTGCCTCTCACTCTCTCACACCTCTTGTCGCTACGTGAGCTGCGGATTAAAGTCGACAAAGTGTTGCCAAGCGTTGCGCTACAATGTATACCAGTCACTTCTTCGCACCCCTGCGTCCCTAGCGTTTCATAGGTATGTTCAAGTTGTTGTTATTCTGGTGCCCCATGGCGGCTTATCGACAGCGTGCATTGAATCGAGCTGCCAATCGCCGCAAGTGCAATAAACTTACGTGTTTCGCAAAAAAATAAATTATGCCAAACGTCTCTTATCACATTTCACATTTTACACTTCGCAATGAGTGAACGAAATGAACGCAAAGCGAACGTGCAACAAACTGCATTCAACGCTATTCGCAGTTAATTACTCAGAGCACTCGAATTGCCTGTTAATATTTGCCTGAATCGATATGTGGCTTCACATTACACCACTAAAACGGTGTAAAAATCCCATCCTTAAATATGGATCTTGTGTGTGGTAACCGCCCTTAGAAGTTTTAACTGGGCTCTTGGAGTTGATTTACCCCCGTATTCAAGTAGATTTGAAGTCTCTAGCTTAAAGGCGCGTCGCAGAAAAACAATATACATACTCTTTACCTCCGGTAGCTGTGTATAAAATTGTCAAAAAAAATAATAATGGCATGGCAATGGCAAATTTATTTTGCGGAACTAAATTGAAATAATTTTGGCAGCTGAAATATGCACAAAAATATTTTAATACGAGAGAGACTCCAGACATTTAGCCAAACACAGACAGGCAGACAGAAACGCTGCAGCCATATAAAATGTGCAAATAAAAACTGCTTTACAAGTGTGCAAAAGTTGCAGTCCCCTAAATCGCCCCTCTATCACTTTGCTGCACTTATCCTAGAAATGTGCTGCCTGGCTTTGAGCCAAGTTTTTTTTATTTATTTTGCCTGTTTTTTTGGCAAGTAGGAACTGCAGCTGAGGCAAACAAACAAACAAAATAAAAATGACATCAAAGCTACATATTAAATTTGTCATATCGAAGTCAAACTGTGGGCGTGGTCAGCTCATCCTTGTTGTTTGCTGTCTGTCTCTGTCTCTGTCTATCTCTGCCTGTTGCTGTCAACTGCAGCGCAATTTATAAAACGCATTTCACATCCGTTGGCCATGAAAATCGAATTATCTATTACCAGGATTCGCATCCAAAATACACGCACACAGCAGTTGTATATACTTGCAGTTATTGAGCAACAGATACGCAGACACACAAGCATATTACTATGATCAATTTATTATTTTATAAAACAACTTTAACTTACTTGAAAAACAGCACTCAGTGGAAACAAACTTAATATTCTCATCACAAAATGGATGTTGACAAACTATATACTTTCAACTCAGTCGCAAATATTAAATGATGTAAATTTTGTAAGTACAAATAAAAATCGATGTAACCCAAATTCAGTATTAAATGAGTTTAAGAATTATTATTCAACTTTATATCATATTTATCCCGATATAAAATTGTACATAAGTGTTTATTCATATGTTATATTTGGCTTATAGTCTGAAACCACAAGGCGCACTTAATGCAGTTGATGGCAACAGAATATTTGGCATTTAGTTAGGTCTTTTTACTGCTGGCCCATTTATATCAATTTCAATTAGTCTGTGGTTGGGTTTTTGCATGCTCCAGGCCAGGCCAGGCCAGGACGGGCCACGGACTCTGGACTCTGGACTCTGACTCTGACTTGGCACTGGCTCAAAATCCAAATTAATAAACATTCCAATTGCGGCAACAAGCAAATTTGTATAGTCATAATCGCATCTGTTTTTTTATCATCTACTGTTTGCTTGCGGCTCGTTGCCTGCCAGAGTTGGCTAAGTGCATTTGAAGCTGCGGCTTTTCAACTAAAGCCGCATTTTGCAAATACGATAACCTAAGGATTGAAATGCAGGTAAGGCTCAACACAAATGTATCCAAGTATTACTTGAAGCAAATTGCGTATGTAAACTAAAATATTTAACACATTTCTAAATCATTTCTTGGGATTGACTTCTAACACGTGCTTGGATTTATTTGCACAACTTTTTGCATAGTGCTTCAGTTGTCGCAATTCATGAAGTGAAGTTAAATTAACGACCTCCAACTTCGAAACTTCCGATAGACCTTAAAATTTGCAAACATGATAATGAATGCAATACATTAAAAATTATACAAAGTGTCAATATAGGGGCGAGTCGAAAACTATCGGGTTCCAGATGTCCAACGAGAAAAAACAAAAACATTTCCCAAATTTTAATAGCTAGAGGAACACAAATTTGGTAAAATGATCTTGAGTTGTGTTTAATATTAAACGCGTCTTTTTAAGATTTGTAAACTATCATTTTAATATTTGTAATATTATTTGTTATATTCTGAATTTATAAATTTTTTCTGTGAAATCATTTCATATATATAAAATACGGCTATATTTATTTTATTGAATAAAATACTGTCATCTTCTGAGTATGTTGTATTGCTTCTCCTAGCCCATAATACAGTATTAAAATACCGCCGAATATAATATACTATATACAAAAATTGGAAGTCCTGAAAAGCCTTCCTCCTCATTATTATACTTGCAACTCTCTAGACATGGCACAACATTCTTGTTAATCCATATATCGTTTCGCATGAGGCTCTACAGCTTTTCAAACTGGGAACTACCTTCGGATTCGTTTCGTTCATAACATATCCGAGATTGCATTTGCAGATATTTGGCCTCCAGCATCGGCTTTTTGGAGGAGAACCATTATCGCATACGGGCACATAGTTGGGCACAGAACCTTTGCGACCGTCAAGGCACTTGTAAACCAATTGGGATGTACTGTTCTAACATAGAAATTGATTTGCAGAACTCTCTCATCGCAAACTTTGCAGACCAAGCTGCAAGTCATTCTATTGCTTAATTTGCTTTCAAAATAATGTAAATAGCTTTGATTTTCGCATTATTAGTTTGGCAACCGCAATTAAGATAAGTATACATAAGCCACAAGCCTTTACTTCCTGTTTGGAGGACATCCCATATCGCATCTGGGCAGACATTGTGTGCCATTACAATCGCCACAGCCGGTACAAACGTAGTTTAACAAAACTGGCAAAAAGCCAATCTGCAACAATATATTTAGACACGTTTCTCAAGAGAATTTAGAAGTTTACTTACAGTAAGTAAGCAAAAATCTATTTTCCATTGCAATCTATAAACTATCTATGCTGCCTTTCCTGACCACAAATCAAGTATACCAGCAAGCCAGCAACAAAATAAATATTCTAAAATACTTTGCGTTTTCGGCTAGCTTTATAAGAGATCTTTGTCGGCTAGCGTAAAATGGTATATTTATGGGAATAAGAAATCGTTACGGATTAAATTGCAAACTATGTACAAAGCTTCTCTCGCTTCTATTTCAATTTAGCCAGCTGCAAGCGTTAAATCCCTAAAATTACGTCGATTATTCAGTCAGTTTACTATCTGGGCCAACACGCATTTAAATGCACTCGCATTGCTGTTGAAAAACATGACTGTGATTTTTCGTTGAAAGTTTCGTTGTCAGCAGCAATTAAAACAACGCCCGAAAATGCACAGAACAAAAACAAAACCAAAACTGACTACAAAAACAAAAGCCAAGCATAGCAAAAGCGAAACGAAGCCTGGCTCACACACTGAAAAAAAACGGCCCCGACTTACCTCTCTGCTCTGTGGAAAGTTGTGAAAAAAAAGTTGCAGCAGGCGTGCAGGAAAAATGAAAATAAATGCAAAAAGCGTGCAGCACAAGCGGGCGGCAAAGAGTAAGAAGCAAAAGCATCAGTCGGTCAGCAGTGCGGCACTGCCACTATACACAGCATAACAGTAAAGTCAGTCATCCATTCGAGGGTTAGCTTAAGTCCAAGCCCCCGCAACTGAACTCTCCTAACCAACCTCTGACCTATCTCTCTATCGCAGCAACTCTTTGGCTATGTTTCGTTTTACATTCACATTTTTCGTCCATTGTTCAAATGCCAAATTTTTGCAGCACACCAAATAAATAAGCACACACACACATATACATCCCACACACACACTCGTACACTTGGCAACATGGTTGGTTGTAAAAGAAAACACTAACTAGACGCAGTCCGGTGTTTCCTGTAATGAAAACTTTTGAAATTTTTGTTTTTGCAAGACGTAAAACAGGAAATGAAAAACCAAAAATTGTAAAACGAGCTTTAAATAATGCTCTTTTTACGAGTTAGTTGACTATTTAAATACCCGGCAATTGCCATTGTTACCAAAACAAAACTGTTTATCCATAACATCTCATTTGATTTTATGCTCAAATCGAATTATTTTAGAATGCGAAAGAAATTCATAAAAAATTATAGTAATTTTACATGGTATTTTGATTGTAAACATATATCTAGAAGATACAATTTTACTGCTGTCAAACGTTTTCCCCCAGACAAATAACATCAATCCCATATTCTACACTTTAACTACCGTACTGCAGTCAAAATACAATTCAAGTTGTGTGCTAAGCTCAAATGCTGTTTTTGTGTTCCTTTTTAGCTTTTTTTTCTTGTGCCACAGCAAAAATTCTATTAAAATTGAAAAGCTAAGAGCAAAGATGCTGCAGGTCTCTTGAAGAGTTAACCATTATACGACTACACACATATATACTTACTATGTTTCTTGTTATATTTGCCAAGGGCGCAATGGCCAGAAAATGCAATTAGAGGTTAAGGCAACAGGATACACGAGTCCAGAAAGCAAGTTGGTCAAGAAGCAACAGAAGCAGGCAGCTAGCTGCCCTACAAAAAGAAATGAACAATGCGCATTATAAAAAATTCATTGAATGCGCAAACAGAAGGTGAGCGCAAAATCTCAGAAGCTGGCAGTTTATTATAAAGCTTGAAATGAATGGCAAATGAGCAGAGTAAAAAAAATCATGGCTTAAAGAAAAATTTATTAGCTTTGTATTAACATGATACTAATAAAATAAATATACATAAATAACATATTTAAAGGAAATTATAGTCAAATTACTAAAATCGCAATAGCTAATAACTTGAACCCAATTAAATCGGCAATAAAAACTTTTAAAAATAACTGAAGCCAAATCAGACTTAAGCTGCAGTCGATTAAATAGCGCAGTATAAGTTAATATTTTGGCACTTAATGTTCATTACCAGCCAAAACGTGGAACGTTGCAGTTGGAGGCAACCGACTGCGGCATACTCTGTTACCATTACTTAAATTGCTGCTAAAGATTTGTGAGTTTGATGTTGATATTTAGAGAATGCAACTTACCATATTGGGGAAAATTTGCACCTCGAGACGTATTGAAAAGCTATCGATTTCTTAACCCCAACGTGGGCGTAGCGCCCCTATAATGACACCTTGTCCCATGCACACAAGTACCAAGATATTTGCAATGTTTGAAGTCTCTAGCTTAAAGGGTATGAAAATGGCAAAAAAAAAAATATAATAGCAAGGCAATGGCAAATTTATTTTGCGGAACTAAATTGAAATAATTTTGGCAGCTGAAATATGCACAAAAATATTTTAATACGAGAGAGACTCCAGACATTTAGCCAAACACAGACAGGCAGACAGATACACTGCAGCCATATAAAATGTGCAAATAAAAACTGCTTTACAAGTGTGCAAAAGTTGCAGTCCCCTAAATCGCCCCTCTATCACTTTGCTGCACTTATCCTAGAAATGTGCTGCCTGGCTTTGAGCCAAGTTTTCCTATTTTTTTGGTTTTTTTGGCAACTAGGAACTGCAGCTGAGGCAAACAAACAAACAAAATAAAAATGACATCAAAGCTACATATTAAATTTGTCATTTCGAAGTCAAACTGTGGGCGTGGTCAGCTCATCCTTGTTGTTTGCTGTCTGTCTCTGTCTCTGTCTATATCTGCCTGTTGCTGTCAACTGCAGCGCAATTTATAAAACGCATTTCACATCCGTTGGCCATGAAAATCGAATTATCTATTACCAGGATTCGCATCCAAAATACACGCACACAATTACCAGCAGTTGTATATACTTGCAGTTATTGAGCAACAGATACGCAGACACACAAGCACATTACTATGATCAATTTATCAAATTTTACCATTTGAGTTTTATAAAACAACTTTAACTTACTTGAAAAACAGCACTCAGTGGAAACAAACTTAATATTCTCATCACAAAATGGATGTTGACAAACTATATACTTTCAACTCAGTCGCAAATATTAAATGATGTAAATTTTGTAAGTACAAATAAAAATCGATGTAACCCAAATTCCGTGTTAAATGAATTTAACAATTATAATTCAACTTTATATCATATTTATCCCGATATAAAATTGCAATATGTACATAAGTGTTTATTCATATGTTATATTTGGCTTATAGTCTGAAACCACAAGGCGCACTTAATGCAGTTGATGGCAACAGAATATTTGGCATTTAGTTAGGTCTTTTTACTGCTGGCCCATTTATATCAATTTCAATTAGTCTGTGGTGGAGCTTTTGCATGCTCCAGGCCAGGCCAGGACAGGCCAGGACGGGCCACGGACTCTGGACTCTGACTTGGCACTGGCTCAAAATCCAAATTAATAAACATTCCAATTGCGGCAACAAGCAAATTTGTATAGTCATAATCGCATCTGTTTTTTTATCATCTACTGTTTGCTTGCGGCTCGTTGCCTGCCAGAGTTGGCTAAGTGCATTTGAAGCTGCGGCTTTTCAACTAAAGCTGCATTTTGCAAATACGATAACCAACAACGATAAACAAATATATAAATATATATATGTATGTATGTATTTTTGTAAGAATGCATGCATACCAATATATTACTTCAATTTAATTCCTCCAACTTCGAAAAGGCAGGTTCAAACTTCCATAACTTAGGTTAGACTAACCTTATTTTCAAAAGCAATATCTTAAAAGTCATGGTTTGACGTCTTGAATAAAACTGCATTTAAAGTTAGAAAAGCGATTTTTGGTAAAAATTCATGTTAAAATTTTATGGCAAAAAATCGACTTGGGCATTAGTAAAATCTTCCGACTTTCATAACTTCGTCAAACCTGACCCGATTTTCAAAAGCAATATCTTAAAAGTCATGGTTTGACCTCTAGAATAAAACTGCATTTAAAGTTAGAAAAGCGATTTTTGGTCAAAATGCAGGTTAAAATTTTATGCCAAAAAATCGACTATGGCATTGGTAAAATCTTTCGTCCTCTATAACTTCGTCAAAACTGACCCGATTGTCAAAAGAAATATCTTAAAACTCATGGTTTGGCTTCTAGAAGAGAACTGCATTTAAATACAGCCGAACTTCCATGTAACGAGCTTTCATATATTTTCCTTATAACGAATTAATTTTGCAAACACTGCTTTTTGGTTCAACTTTCAGTGTGTTTTGTTCTCCATATAACAAATTTCCATATAGCCTATATTTCTTTATTACGAATTTACATTTAGGACGTAGCTCGTACGCTCATGCGTTTTCTCTTCCCTATAACGATTTTTTTGTTATTGTTTAATTTTATGTACGAATTATGTTGAGAATACGATTACAAAACAATAACACATTTTTTCATCTACCGTTTTGTTTTCGTGTTATGTTTTGCTTATTCTCTGATCTTCGCTGCACAGTTTTTTATGAACATTTTTTGCAGTTCAGTGCACATCGATTGTGGTTGGGATTACTCCGTTATATTTTGTAGGCACCAAAGCAAAGAATAACGGATTGTGATTAACTGTATTTAGAATAGTTGCACACATTGTAGAAAAGTGAAAATGTGAGCGATTCTTTAGTCGCATCATTTCTATATAACAAAGTTTCTATATAACGAAGTTTTATCTTGTCCTGGTCAGATTCGTTACATGGATGTTCGACTGTAGTTTTATGAGAATAGTTATAATAATAAAAGTTCTTGTTTGCACTTATTACAAAAATAAATACCAAACTACTAACAAATTATAAATATGTGTACACAGATTTCGATTATAAAAATATTTGAGAAGTTTAAATTAAGCAAAATATTCGTCTTTTGAAAGTGTATTGAACTGTTAAAAAAAAAACAATTTTTATAAATTGCAGCAATTTGAATTATTTATATAACTGTATCCAATCTAATAACAGTAACAGGGTGATCAATATTATATATATTCATTCAATAATAATATTCAATATGCAGAATGCACTCACCGGTAGCAGCAACACAGATACAGTTATATGCAAGAGCTCTCTCTCTCTCTTTTTTTTCACTGAGCACTTTCACAACAAAAAAAAACTAACACTCACTCACAACAATAATTAAATGAGAGGCATCTCAACACTCTTTTTTATATACATATGTATGTATGTACATTATTTTATTTTATTTTCACTGCATTTAACACACAAGAAAAAAAATAAGAAAAATAAAGTAATGTAATTAATTCCATCTTCAATGCTTTGCTTATTATGGAGATTTTCAGCGCGCTTAACGCAACAACAACACACTCGTATGAGCGCGGAGAGGATAACTCTCTCTTTAATTTTTTCGCGACCCGGCAAACCAGCAACAAATTGGCGCGCGTTAGCCAATTTTTCATTTGCTTAAAAACACTTTAAAAAGCAAATACACGGCGATTCTATAATGTTATAAACACTTTGCGTATGTTCAATGCGTTATATAAACACAATTTGACTATTAATATAGCGCGTAGCAATTTTAATTTAATAAACAAACGGACGATAAGCCTCCAGCGATGTTAAGACGCGCAAAGTTCCAGGCTTACTGCCTTTGTGGATAAAAGGGACAAGTGAATTTGTAGACTTGTGGAAGTGAACGATCGCTCTCTGCAGTTAGAGCAGGACAGTTCGTTCTATGTCTCTATTCACGAAGTTGTGCAGCCATAGACGAATAATGTAACAAGACAGGTCTTAAGAGCTGGAATGTAATGTTAATTAACATAAACGCAACTGATGTACATACGTGGGGAAACAGCAAAAAGCTAGTATTCTTTGTTAAATGGTCGTTGTGTGCAGCAACAACTAAGTAGGCAAACATTTATGTTTTTGCATGTATTTTACTATTGGCGATGTTCTTGCTTTAAATATAATGTTCAAAAGATTACACATAAAAACAATCAATGAGTGTTGGAGCTCATGGGCGATGTGTTAGCACCTGTTTGTTGGTGTGTTTGTACCTGTATTATTGCTATGACCACGTTTTCTTGTACAAAAATAATATTTTATTGAATTTGGGTTTACCTTTTGAATTTGGGTTCATCATTCGGCAGTTCATTCTCTTATTAAAGTAGTCCGCTATGTTAGTCTGCAAGTGTGTGTGAATGTGTGTATTCTTAAAAGATGCAATACAGAATTGCACTTGACATGTAAAATAGATGCAAAAACAAAAATGCTTGTCTATTTAGTTGTTGCTGCACACGAATGTACACCAACTTCGCGAATAGAGATATAGAACGAACTGTCCTGCTCTAACTGCAGAGAGCGATCGTTCACTTCCACAAGTCTACAAATTCACTTGTCCCTTTTATCCACAGAGGCAGTAAGCCTGGAACTTTGCGCGTCTTTACATCGCTGGGAGCTTATTGTCCGTTTATTTATTAAATTAAAATTGCTACGCGCTATATTAATAGTCAAATTGTGTTTAAATAACGCACTGAACATACGCAAAGTGTTTATAACATTATAGAACGCCGTGCAATTGCTTTTTAAAGTGTTTTTAAGCAAATGAAAAATTGGCTAACGCGCGCCATTTTTGTTGCTGGTTTGCCGGGTCGCGTAAAAATTAATAAGAGATGATAACGGCTCTTTTACGAGTGTGTTGTTGTTGCGTTAACCGCGTGGAAAATCTCCATAATAAGCAAAGCATTGAAGATGGAATTAATTACATTATCTTTTTTTTCTTATTTTTTTTCTTGTGTGTTAAATGCAGTGAAAATAAAATAAAATAATGTTCATATGTATATAGAAAAGAAATATGAGATGCATCTCATTTAATTATTGTTGTGTGTGAGTGTTAGTTTTTTTTTTGTTGTGAAAGTGCTCAGTGAAAAAAAAGAGAGAGAGCACTTGCATTGCATAGTCAAATTGTGTTTATATAACGCATTGAACATACGCAAAGTGTTTATAACATTATAGATTCGCCGGGCAATGGCTTTTTAAAGTGTTTTTAAGCAAATGAAAAATTGGCTAACGCGCGCCAATTTGTTGCTGGTTTGCCGGGTCGCGAAAAAATTAAAGAGAGAGTTATCCTCTCCGCGCTCATACGAGTGTGTTGTTGTTGCGTTAACCGCGCTGAAAATCTCCATAATAAGCAAAGCATTGAAGATGGAATGAATAACATTACTTTATTTTTCTTATTTTTTTTCTTGTGTGTTAAATGCAGTGAAAATAAAATAAAATAATGTACATACATACATATGTATATAAAAAAGAGTGTTGAGATGCCTCTCATTTAATTATTGTTGTGAGTGAGTGTTAGTTTTTTTTTGTTGTGAAAGTGCTCAGTGAACAAACAAAGAGAGAGAGAGAGTGAGAGAACACTCGCATTGAACTGTATCTGTGTTTTTGCTGCTACCGGTGAGTGCATTCTGCATATTGAATATTATTACTGAATATATACATTATATTGATCCCCTGTAAATAAATCACCCTGTTACTATTATTAGATTGGATACAGTTATATAAATAATTCAAATTGCTGCAATTTATAAAAATTGTTCATTTAACGATCCAATACACTTTCAAAAGACGAATATTTTGCTTAATTTAAACTTCTCAAATATATTTTATGATCGAAATCTGTATACACATTTTATAATTTGTTTAGTAGTTTGGTATTTATTTTTTAATAAGTGCAAACAAGAACTATTATTATTATAATTTATTCTCTACAAACTATCATCACACAAAATTCATTGACTATTTGACATGCATGCTGAAAGTTACATACCTTCCGAACTTTAATGCTTTAATTCCGAAAGTTGATTCAGTAGTTCACTTGTTGAAGAAACAGACAAGCATTTTTGTTGTTGCATGTATTTTAATATTGCCAGTGTTCTTCCTTTAAATTTTATATTCAACAGATTACCAAATAAAAAATAAAAAATCAATGAGTGTCGGAACTCACGGGCGATGTGTTCACACCTGTTTGTTGATGTGTTAGTAACTGTATTGTTGCTATGAGCACGTTTTCTTGAACAAAAATAATATTTTATTGAATTTGGGTTTTTGAATTTGGGTTCATCATTCGTCAGTTCATTCCCTTTTTAAAGAAGAAGAAGAAATAAACGAAGCAATACAGATACTTGGAAGATGATATGTTATTAAACTGTTTTTAGTTATTTCTCAACTGCGTGCTAACGCTAACAATTGCTAATCAAAATAATCATGCGTTTTCTATTCCCTATAACGAATTTGTTCGTTATTGTTTCATTTTATGAACGAATTACATTGAGAAAGCGATTTAAATAACAATACAACACCCATACCGCCCCCAGCCACCCTTCCTCCACCTTTTACAAACTTTGAGCTAATCACCAAATTTGAAAGGAAGATAGCTGGTGGCATCCCCATCTGCATCGGAGAATCTTTAAGGCAGCGTACACCCCATACCCCTTTGCAATCAGGTCTCTTTTTACCGGTTTTGATACTGGTAACTGGTCGGTTGCGTCCGACTGCAACGTTTCCACTTGTTTGACGTTGTTGTAGTTGTCCCACCTTTCGAATCATTTCAATTTCTTTGAAACTATGTGACAAACCGCATGAACTTATTTGTACACCTAATTTAACAAGATATAAGCTAAGCACACCTTTAAAGATTTGTAAGCTGTATGCAATGAATGATCAGCGATCAACGTGAATGTCTAACAATAGTGTTATACTTTATTGTTTAAACGGTCTATGATCAATCGAATTTTTTGATATTTACAATTGTTTATAATATAATTAATATGATAACATAAATTCCATTTCAATATGTGCTTTTGCTGTTTTTTGTTTTGTTGAGTTTTGAATAATTAAAATTGTCGCATTTAACTCGTTCCATGCTATATCTCATTGATTACAAATACATATACATTTATTTTGTTGTATCTATCTTTTACATTTTCTATGCACTTGCTGCCACATTTTTTACGGTTATTTAATGGTTATCTCGTTTTTGTCCTATCACACATCACCAGGCAATAAATATTATTCTTGGTTTGTACTTGGGTAAAGAAACATCGTACCTTTATCTGTGAAAAACAAAAAGATTTAATTTAAGATTTAACTATTAGGTTGTTCGAGATTCGGAATGTACCTGGATTGTTGTAGAAGTTTGCGCTAAGACTAGGTTTTGGTGGAAGTTTGGGTGTGCCCTCGTGGCTCGTGGCAATCGGAAAGAATTCATTGGGGGACGAGCGTCGGTTCGGGTGCTGTGATGAATTCTGTTGCTGAGAATGTGAATGCGTACGATGGTGATGTTGTTGTTGTTGTTGTTGTTGGTGGTGTTGCTGATGCTGCTGGTGGTGGTTGCGGTGATGATGTTTCTGCTGTTGCTGTTGTGAATAAGCCACTGACTGCTGGGTTTGCGACCTGAGGCGCTGCTGTTGCTGCTGCTGCTGATAGCTGCTCGACGTGTTGCCGTCATGGGTGCTGGGAATGTACGGGGACATGGGAGTCATTGGTGTCATGGGTGATGTGGTTGTCGAGGAGCTTAACGCCGGCGAGATCGACTGTGGTGGCTGCTGGAGCTGCTGTTGCTGCTCATCACTGGCTACGCCAGCTGATTCCGCTGTTGCAACATTATTGGCACCTGAACCAGTGGCCGTTATAGCAGTCGCATTAGCGGAATGCGATGATGGCTGCTTTGCCGAATTGCGGCGTATCATAATACTGCTCGTGTGTGGCAGCAGCAGGCTGCTGCTCTTGCCCACAAACTCCTTTGACTGACGTGCAAAAGCCGCTGGCATGGAATGATTGAGTCGGGGCGGTATGGGCGGTGGGCTCAGCTCGCCATCGCGCGGAGGTAGCTGTCATCAAATAAATTTAAATGTTAATAAAGCATTTGTTTTGCACTGTTGTGTGTACTTACTGTAGGTGCATCAGGCGCTTGACGCTTTTGTGCCATGTCTGCGCAGCTTTCCGTGCGTTCCTTGCGGCGCGGTGGCAAAGGTGGCGGCACCGCTCGATACTCCAGTGTTGTCGCTGTGGGCACGTTGACATGCGGCGAAATGGGCACACCGGCCGTCTGACCGTGACTTTGCTCGCTGTTGAAATAAAAGCCGCCCAGTTGAGGACTCACATCTCCGAGACCACCGCCAACGAGCGTCACTGTGCTGGCAACGCTGTGCGTCGGACTGTATTGTGTGTGTGTGGCGCGTCCATGGAATGGTGAGCGATTGCAGCCTTGCGGAGCTAGTGGCAAGGGCGCCGCCTCGTGCCGCGGACTTATCATCAGTTTGGGTAGTGGCGACGGAGGTAGCACATCCGAAGCTGCTGCTTCCGAGGTGACATAGCAATCGGATATGGTATTCCAGCCGCCGGCAGCTGCTGCTGCGGCTGCTCCTACTGCTGCTGCTGCTGCCGATGGAAGCTGTATCTCTGCTAACGCTGGACTAAACACATCTGCTGGCGCATTGTTATGCGTCCATACGTGCGCTCCCGGCTTGCGGGGCAGATGAGGCGCGGGCGCCACCTCACCATTGTCAGCTGTTCGATGCGATGCAATGCTGCTCCAGCTGCTGCCCCCATTTCGCTCTGGAATGATGACAGGCGCAAATACAGAATATGCATGTGGGTTATGCTGAGGACTTTGATCGCCAATGCTGGATGCTGGCGTCGTCGCTGTTGTTGTTGGCGCGGCTGGTGTTGGTGGCTCCACGTTAACGGGCACATTGCTTGACAACTTGTTGCTATTGTTGATTTGGTTCTGTCGACGAGGTTTAATTCCTGGCGACTTGAGCGGAATGTTCGGCCATTTGCGTGGCTGTAAAAAGTAAAAGAATTACTTTGAGACTCTCAAAATTAAAAGGCAGACTTACAAATTTGGGCACTGTTTTGCTATTGCGCGGTTCAATGCGCATACTCTCATTGTAGAGATAGTCGGACATTTCCTTGTCGGAGAGTCCATTAAATGGATCAAGCTGCTCGAAGAAGTGCCGAATAGTGGGCTCCTCGTTGAGGCAATACGGTTGATTCTGATACTGTTGAATTTCGCCAATGATTTCCGACACCTTTCGTCGTTTCGAGAAGTTAATCAATTCAGTGTTAGTCAGCAGATCCGGGTTGCCCTCCTCCAGATGTAAGATGTTAGTCAAATAGCGACCAAAGAATGGCACACAGGGCGGATTAATGGAGCGTAGTCGCTCCTGGTATTTTTTGAGATGATCTTCGCTAAGCTCACGACACTCGTCCAGAAACTTGCGATGCCGTTCAGGCAGCGCATTGAACGTGAAGCGCAATCGAAATACAGCCGCTGTTCCCATAGCAGCCACAATTGAGAGTATACCATTAAAATTGTTTAGCTCCAGCATCACCATCATCACCTCAATCGCTCGCTGCATGATGGCTAGCCGCTCGTCGCAGTTCTCAGCCTCCATGATGGACCTCTCTATCCACCTCGTAACATTTGTTGTATGCTTCATGATCTTAAGCAGATTGGGACTTTTTACCTCCTTATCCTTCTTGGTCCAAGGCGAGCCAACAAGCTCCGATGGCTTTACATTCTTGTACATTTCGAATTCGAGCAGCGTCAACTGTCGTGCCACCTCCAGCGGATGCATCGTTAGCAGGGTTATCTCATCATCTGGCACATTCAAATGGTATTCAATGGGCGGTGGATCGTGCCCATAGGCATAAACGATCTTCTTATTGCTTTGCTTGTTCTGCACATTAAATAAATATCATGTTAGTAAAAAATGTCATAAGTACATAGCAGTTATATAGAGATTACCTTGCGATCGACAATCTTGCGAACAGAGTCGACCCATTTGCGCATGGATTTGCTGTTGACATCGTTGAGAAAGTGCAACAGTCTGTCCAGCAGTGTTGGATCTTTCTCAAAGTCATAGAAATGATGATCCACCCAGTGGCGCAAGACATTTAGCACACGGAATTGCACCGGCTGCACAAATTCCTTGCGATAGCGTTTCCAATCCTCGCGCTGCGAGTTTTTCAACATTTTCTCACTATCCGCTGTGCCAGTTACATCTTTATCGTGATGATGATGTTCCGTAAGGTTTGATTGCTGCTCTTGATAAACGAGACTAGGCTCCGGTATTTCAAAGCGTTCGATCAACAGCGTCAACAGCTGCTGTGGCGAGCAGAAGTACCGATATGTGGTGAGAAACGTGCGCACAAAAGTTGGATCCGCATAAATGTGATAGGTGAGGCGCTCGATCAGCTTGGTGAGCGTGGCGCCCTTAATCATGGGAACGACACCACTGTCGCGTTCCTCTAATACAATATTCTCAGCGCTGTCGGGTACTGCAAATTTGTAGATCTGTGGGCTGGGCATGCGCAAAGGATGCTTGCGTTCAATGTCCTGCAGTATGCTGTCTAGAATGCGATCTAGCATTGATTTGGTATTCACCATAATTAAATCGGCCATCCAGTCACTTTTGTGCTGGGCATTCTCTGCCGAGAGCACAATGGCGGGGTGCATGCGTGTGATTAGCTCAAAGCTGTGCTTCAGCTCATCCGTATCCGCACGATCGTTGATCTCGACGCGCCTCATAAAGAACTTCTCCTTCAGCCGATAGTCGAAGGCGGTGGCCCCAGCCGATGGCGTTTGCTTTTTGGTATTTGCCTTGCATAAAACCATAAGGCCATCGAATAGGAATACCTTACGCTCACTCCATATGCGTTTGCCCGAACCAAGCTTGCTAAGTGAGTCCTCTGAAAAATAAAGATACATATGTCTTAAATGTAATCCCTCACAAATAAGAATTGTCCAGCAAAGAACATTTGTTATGGTTAATGGCAATTCCTTTTTTTAATCATGCAAATGCCTGATCCCGTTGCCTACTTACCGCGTATAAACTCATTGCAATTGAGTCCAACATCCTTGTCATCCCAATGCTCGACTTTTAGCTGCAGCTCCCTCGTACGCTCAATGGCCATTTGTCTTCGCACACGTCCGCTGACCGGAACGAGTCGTTTCTTGGACAGATTGGCCATTACCTTTTCGAGATCACAGTGCAGGGGATGGAGAAGGCCCTGCACTTGGGCAAAGCTCTCAATGTCATCCTGTGATGTACTGAGATCCATAAGATGCTTGATATAGTCAAAATAGACAAACGCATGGCAGATGGGTACCAGCAGTAGCTTAGGTAAATAATACTTGACAGCCTCCCGGAAGCCATGGCCGGCAGACATTAGTGACAGGGCATCGGGCTTGGCCAGCAGATTGGTGAGAGCATCGCGTGATGCTTGCGAGGTGACGTCGTGCGCATATTTTTTATAGACATCAAACTCCTCGGCTTCGGCTAGCTCCTCAAAGCAGCTGGCCACACAAGGCGCATTCTGTTCCTGCGACATTTCGATGACATCCTCAAGGGAGCCTAGCAGTGTAACTGTTACCTCATAAATGTCCATAATGTTGGAGAAAATTGGCTCCAGTTCCTTGGGATCGCGTGCGATTTTAACAAGCTCCTCACGAAAAACGCGTATGATCATGTGAAGATCCCGTTGATATTGCTTCTCATCGTTAATCAGCTCCTTCACGATTTCCTCGTAGGTGGCGCTTGCCCGCTGCGCCGGCAGCGAAAGCGGACTGGGTAACACATTGCACTTGAGCTGTTCGCTGCTGCGATTGAGCATGTCGAGGAGCACGCCATCTGCATTTAGTACGACCTCAATGTCCTCTTTGGCGATCTCACTGTGCCGCATAGCGCACACATAATCAGCGGCCATTTTGAGTATATCGGCGGAGATGCACTCCAGGACGGCGACCAAGTACGACGAGACAGAGCTATCGATCTTGTACTGCAGCACATCTTTTTGCAGCAGCGTATGCACTCGCTCAGTGGGCAGCAGGGATTTGCGTTTTTTCGAATTGATTACCTCGTTGGCCTCTTTCAGAGCCCATTGATCGATGGGCGCTGGAAATGATTTGTTCACTTTTTCCTCGAGATCTTGCACAGAATGTGGCAGCGGTTTCGCACACAATTTCGCTAATAAACGCACACATAGATTCTCCACATAAAGCAGGGCATCCTCTTTGGCTGTCACACGGGTATTCACCTGCTCCAGCACCTTTCGCAGCGATGGTATAAATATACCTCGCCAACGTGCTGCGTTCTCAATTTTCGTGAAATCGTAGCCATCCGAGTCCTGCACAGTGGAGGCGACACCAACGCTAGTCCCATGGCTGCCACCGCTGGAAAACATTTCTGCACTCCACCACACACTTACAGGCATACAAGCACACGCACACACACGCACACGCACACGCTCTTGTTATTAGTCAACAGCAACGTCGTTGTCGGGCAGCAACATTTTAAGCATTTGTTTCTGTCCTTTTTTAGGCTTATTAACAAGCCGCTTTGTCTATTTGCAATCGAAAACGAACAAAAACAAAACTTTGTTTCCACATGCTATACACACGATTTTTTCAATATATTTTCTCTGCAAATTCTGCTTACAACGGCGTTAAGTTAGGTGCACATTCGCCTAATAGTGCTGGTAAGCGCAATTTATATTCGATTGACGATAACATTCATTCTGCCACACAAATTATTTAAATTTCAACCATTTATTTGTAATTATGAAGATATACAGTTATATCGAAGATATATCAATTACTACAATTTTTTCCATCATTATGAAACCATAGTTTCTTAAGCTTCTCCTGGCCATACTATTTCCTCTATCCATTTACGAAAATAAAAAACTCTTGTGTAAATTGTGTGTGACCCAGGCAAATAGCACATCAATCCTCTACCAGTTACACCAAATATCTCTGAAAGGCAATTATCGCGATCTTTATAAGTACTAAATAATGGACCCCCGGAGTCACCAGAGCAGGTTTCTCCCGAGCTATTTTTTGGGATAGCACATATTTGACTATCCGTTTCGTTTTGATCAGTTTCATCAGATTGATAAGGTTCACCATTATTACAAGTTTCAGCTTTTGCTTGCCAAACTGTTCCCTTCAACAATGCGTTTGGAGCCTGTGTACCATTCAAGCCCCAACCAGTAACAGTAAAGTTTGCAAGGCTGCTGCCATTAGTTCGTGGTAGGCAAGCTGGTTTCATTGCCGAGATGTTTGCATTATTTTCCAGTTTTAAGAGAGCGATGTCGGCATAGGGAAAAGTCATATCATAATCTGGATGGATAATTATGCTCACATTAAACTCAATGCCGGAATCTAACCGTTTATGAGCTCCTAATATCACTGAAATTTCATTTTTAGGACTAAAGACAACACATTAATCAAAATGGAAAAATGTTAAGAAATAGCGCTGAACTTACATTTCCTTATATTCATCAAAACAATGCGCAGCAGTAAGAACAAACCATGATGA
The DNA here is from genome assembly GCA_018904305.1 of Scaptomyza montana. Lineage (NCBI taxonomy): Eukaryota > Metazoa > Arthropoda > Insecta > Diptera > Drosophilidae > Scaptomyza > Scaptomyza montana. Next base: position 1,530,699 of record JAEIGR010000027.1, read on the forward strand.
TATCAATGAACCTCCACAAATCCAGTCGGCATCCTTATTAGGTTTCTTTTGCTGTATGGCAGCCATGAAGGGAAATTCATTTGGTTCAGTCTTCATGCCATCATTGACAAAAGGTACGTTTGGACAAAAGCCTGGAATATTTGTATATTCCAAGCACTCTGAAATTCAAACACAAACACATTAAATATATAAGAATCTATTATGTTGAAGAAATTAAAAATAGCATGGATTTTACCCAAACTATATTTTTACATACTTTTTTCAGCGAGAGAATTTTCTTTTTCTTTTGTGACCGGACAACAAACCATGTTTTCATCTTCACATTCTTCATATTCTTGGTTCAATATTTCCAACACGTATGTATTATCGCAGTTTTCGCGGATGACACAGTTGCACGGTTCTCTTTCTGTATCGTTCGGTACACAATAATCAGGTTTAATTGATAAAACTTGGATAAACACTATGAACTTAATCAGTTGACTTGAGTCCATTTTTAGCTATTTATTCAGATACCTAAATATGTGGAGCCAGATTAGTTATTTTAATTTATTTCATCTTTATCACTATAAAGTTAACATACTCACTTCAACGGTTGGAAACTATCTAAAAGTACGTCAGTCCTATACCTTGATTCAATGGTAACTACATAAAAACGCTTTGATTGCTCACAATTTTTATTGAGAACGCTCTGGTAAAATGTGCTCGACTAACGGGTACCGCGTTTAATTTAAATAACATCGAATCAAAAATATTTGTTTTTAATATACATATATAAGTATACAATATATATTAATAAGTTCGCATAAATGCGCACACGTGTGTTACAAACAAAATGAAGTGTTTTAGTAAACAGCTTTTAATATGTAGTTTGTAAAGGGTACAACTGTAAAACGTATGTTTCTTTTAATTATTAATGGGAGGCGTTAACCCTTATATGTTTTAATGTGTAGCAATTATCTCTCCAGCAGGGTGCCTCGTTGCTTTTTCTGTGGTGGTGGCGGCATTTCATCAGGTTTGGACTTCGCACCAAGATCAGCCAATTTGCCTCCCTTACGCTGAAGCTGCTTTTCAATAATTCGAGCATTGTTTGCATAACTATCGGCAATCTCGCGCTGTAATGTGCATAAATAATAAATTGTTATAATGCTGACACTAATATAAATCAATTTTTAAGCTAACCGCTTCAATTTCGTCTTCCTCTTCGTCGATGGTAGATACCGTAACAGAGCTAAACTTGCCCATATTTTTGGTATGCCGCGTTACCATGACCTTTTTGCCACTTGCGTCTACAATGCCTGAATCTTCGCCACTTACTGTCACTGCACTCGGAGTCACATTCGTGGCATCAAGTAAGTGAGCATTTGGGTTCTCCTCCGTTGCCAGCAGGTGGGCCAACGGTTGCTCGCCTTTGTTTCGCACCAGTGCGTTGTGCATAACAAAGGTAACATTGGAGTCGGAACTGTGTCGGTAGTACAATGGTAGACTGCAGTTACGGCACTGAACAAATAAAAACTTCATTAGTAGATCAATGAAAAATGCCTCCTTATGATATGCATACCTGGTAGCGGTATTGCTTCTCAATACCCTTTCCCTTGCGACGTAAGTAAATCATTTTTGGCGCAGGGTTATAGGTCAGCTTGTTAGCATGGTCGTTTGCATCAATGACACGAGCATTGTCCGCTTCACGCAGAGGCAATTGATCTAAAGTGCAATCTGAAACATATGTGTGTTTATGTAAACACAAATTTGTTAATAAGTTTAACGTGCATTGTAAAAGTTCATTTATACGCACCTAGAATCAATGACATTTTGCTGCACAGACAGTAATATATATTGAGCGGCTTCTCCTCATTGTACTCTTCTTGATCCTTTGTATCAGAGCAAACAATGCTGCGCGATACGACTTTTGGCATTTTAATGTATTGCTATTTAAATATGTTTTTATCAAAGTTTTGTCAACCAAGCCAGCAATTGTTTGTCTAGTGCTGTGCAATGTTCGGTAGAAACAGCTGTTTAGTGCTGTGCGATAGCTATAAATCGATAATTGATATCTTCATTGTCATGACCTCTTAATATCAATTGTTTTTTAATGTGCTCAGAAAAAAAAAATAATGAATTGACAGTGCAGCAGATAGCAGAGCTATGCTACCAAAAATTCCGCGATTTACCGAAAACTGGGAAACCCACAAACAATCAATGGACAGTTCTAGCTGGTGTAGTGCAAAATGATCGACGATCAAAACGCTGTAGCGTGGTTTCACTTGCCACTGGGTGAGCAGAAAAAAAAAAACTATTTATTTGGCAAAGGCTTTAGCTTTTATTTAATTCAGAACGAGATGCATTGGTAAAAGTAAAATGTGTGCCAAAGGCTTCATAGTAAATGATTCCCATGCTGAAGTGCTATCTAGACGCGCCCTTTTACGTTATTTGTACAATGAACTATTGAAGGCAGGCATGCGGCTTCACAAAAATACAGAGAAGTCAATCTTCAGTTGGCAGCCAGAAACAAGCTGTTTTGCGCTTAGGGACCATATAGAGTTCCATTTTCTAAGTACGCAAACTCCATGCGGAGATGCGTGCATAGCAGACGAAAAAGGTGAAGACAGTGAGCAAGAAACGCTCCCAACAAAAAGACAGCGAGTTGAAAATGATGCCTGCAAAGAGGTCTTTACTGGAGCCAAATTAATAAGCAGCCCCTTCGAGCAGTGCGATGATATGCTGCAAACTCCAGCAGCGCTGCGCACTAAACCAGGACGTGGAGAGCGCACACTGTCTATGTCCTGCAGTGACAAATTATCCCGCTGGAATGTACTCGGTGTCCAGGGTGCACTGCTTGACATGCTGCTCAACAAGCCTATTTACTTTTCTAGCCTAAACTTTTGTTGTGCCGATGCGCAACTTAAAAGTCTACAGCGTGCGATTCATCAACGCTGGAGCGGTAGGAGCTGTAAGCAAAGCCGTTATCAGACCCAAGAACCTGACATACGTATTGATAAAAATCTAATATTTGAGCATGCGCACCATGCAGATTGGCATCCTGCGCCAAGCAGTCTCATTTGGGCACTGCTTCCCGAGTCACTCAGGTAAGCTATCGGCATATGATTAAGACAACGTTTTATAATTACTAAATATATTTGCAGACCCTTAGAGATTGCAGTAAATGGCAAACGTCAGGGCGTTACCAGAAAAAACCTTAACACTTCACAAGCTGCACTGGATGTTAGTAAATATAAGCTGTTGCTTAGCTTTCTTGATTTGCTAACCAGCAATGACGAGCTACGTCAAAATTTAAGTTTGCAATTGAGTGATCTGCAGATGTTGAGCTATGCTCAGTGCAAAGCCCTAGCTAAGGATTATCAAATGGCCTGGCAACAATTAAAATGTGATTATTTTCAAAAATGGACGTGTAAGCCGAAGGGGCTACTGGAATTTACCAGTGTGTGTGACATAGCTAAGACGAAGCAATCGCTTGTTAAGTGATTAATGTTATTATTCACGTATATGCAAAGATTATTTTATGTTTATTTTTACATTTAATGAACTCTTAATAAATTTAAATGATTCTACTTTATGTTAACTATACACTTTATTTTTAAAATTTACCATACCACAATAGAAATTGTTCGCGGCGAGGACAGTTGGCATATAAAACTTGCTTTTTTCAGGCACTGTGTCTTCTTCATTAAAAAACCGTCTGCATAGTCATATACCAGGACAACGCATTTCAGATCCTCATTGACTTTGTGCGGATTTTCCATGTCCTTAACTTCATCCTTTAGCCATATGTTATCTACGGCCACCAGACCCGTGGCAATTGAAACATATTCATCTTGGCCAAGTCTGTTTAAATCAATCCAATAGTTTTGAGTAGTATTTAAACGCGTACCAATAAGTAGCCTTTCCTGATCCGTTGTCAAGTTTATTAAATTGCCGCCCTGCTTCCGACACTCCTGTGCAGCTTGAAACCAGTTGACTTTTTCATTTGCTATAAAGTAATATTTTCGCCCGACTAACTCAAAGGGTTTCAAATTTTCTAGATACTCCAGGGGCACGTAGTTTACCTCTTTATACTCCACTTTGGTGCTGAAACTTGATGCTTGAAGAATTTGTGAAAAACTTGTGTATTTTTATATATTATTTGTTATAGAAGCTTACCTTCAACCAAAGTCCGTGGCACCATTATTTGGAGCAGTAAAAAGGCAAGGATCATAAACCGAAACATTTTTAATAGGACTGCTTGCTTAAGAGGTTACAACGGAAATGGTTTTGCTTAAAGCTTTACATTTACTAAAAAGTTGTAACGCTTGCCGTCGTCTGACTAATCATAATTCAGATTAAATTGCTATTTTTATAAAATTATTTATAATTTCTTCAACCATTTAATATTCAATGACTTATTTTATTTTATTTGTGAAGGCTATAATCAAATGCAGAATGTTAATTTTCGTTTACAAAGGGAAACCTTACAAATATATGATTAAGAGTCTATATAATAAATGTATAAATGTGATTGTACTGATTATTCCATTCAAAGATCAAGTAATCTGAAAATAGTCCAAATATAAAAGTGGCGCCTAAAAGTATGCTTTTCTATTTAAAAAAAGAATAAAATAATTTTCTTGTAGTCAATTAATTAAAAACTAAATACTGTTTTCAAAGATACACACACATTACTGCAAAAACATCGATGAAGGTCAGCATCCATTCCACAAAGTAAAGAAAAAATTCATGTTTTAAAAAAAGCCATTTCTAAAAGTTAAACGTGTTAAAAGCTTTAAGGTAAGGTATTTATTTTAAGGTATTTTTTAAATAGTTTATTATATTTAAATAGTTTAAAAGAAAACAAGCTAATATATTTATTCATTATTAATATGCAACATCTAAAGTTATATATTTTTTAATACCATAAAGCGTAATACACATTAATCTAATTGTCATTTAGCAAATGTTTAACAAACAAACGTACCAAGTACAACGCACAGTTACATAATACAAGAAACAAATACAGTTATGCAAGCAAATACAAATATAAAGAGGTACCAGTGCTTGCTATATAAACTAGAACAGACTAAAACGAGACATAAACAATGGGAACTTAAGCCGCTCTGCGATATTGAGGCATTGGTGATAATGGGGATCGAAGCGGCGCATCCGGCAATCCGCTTCTATAGTGCATGCTGTGTTCTAAATATATTTGTATATAAGCTAAGCATACGACTCGAATCAAATGACTTTGACTGTAATCCAACAATAACAATATATCCGTTCTTCAGTGTCCGCCAATTTCGCGCAATTCACGCTTGCCCAGTGGTAGAGGGGGGCGAAAGTTGTTAATGACCTTGCCATTGAATTCGTTGCAGGGACACTCCTCCTTGACATCGTAGGCATTCAGATTGCGCATGGCGTTCAACTGATCGTCGGACAACTGAATAGGCGTCTTGAACACAATCCAAATGACGCACTCGGAGCATGGTGGCGTTGTCAGCGAACCCTCGTACGTCCAGTAGGTGTGCACATTAGGCAGCAGCTTGCCAGGATCACAGCCCTGGGGCATTGTAACACGATCGCCCTTGTGCAGCACAAACTGCAGCACACTGGTCACCTTGTCCAGCTCCTCATTATGGTCACCCGGCTGCAGGAAGACGCCAAGCACGGCCAGGCCATCGGGTGCAGCGGCTGCTTCACCAAATGATTTGTACTTGGTGGTGTTCCAGTGCACCAGGTGCAGTTCGCCGGCAAACGAAACACCATCGACCGTGTGCTCCGAGCCCTTCGAGTTTGTGCAACCCCAGTGGCAGTGGAACTGTTCCAGCTTAAAGATCTGATCACCCAGCGGGCCACCAGTTAGCTCCGAGTTCGCACCATTGACATCCACGCGCCAGCAGTAGCCTGTGAACAATGAAGCATTTGTTTAGTTCACTCTATTTGAAGGTTAGCTAATGTAAGGAAAACCCACCTGGATTAACCAGACTCTTTGTGTCCTCTTGCACATACTTCCATTTAAGTGGCGACACCTTCAAATCGCTGCCCTTCTTAGCACTTGAGGGCGTTATATCCACTGGCGACTGACGATGTCCGGAGGCCTGGGGATAGTCCTTGGCCCAGTGTGCTGGTCCTATACGCAAAGAAACAAATCAATTTATTAGCTTCTACAATTAAGAAACTTTGATAGCAACGAATTTTGTTAGTTTTTTTCTTAAAAATTCAATCATGTAGTTGCTTGTTCGGTAAGACTGCCCGAATTATATACAAAGTATCTCTTTTTTGCTGATAACGTTGAACACCCAAACGATTTGTAACTAAAGCTTATTAAACAAAAGTTTCTCGTCACTAAAAATGGGAAAGTGTCCTTACAAGAAATTACTTATGTCCAAAAAGTTCTTGTTATCTTTATAATACCTATGATATATATGTGTGGTATTTAATGATAAGAATTCCTACAAATGAAATACATATATTGGTAGCTAATAGCTATAAGTGTACATTTGTACGGGACTTAAGAGCTGAAGAAAAAAGACAAATTATGGTTGGTGTTTAGAAGGTTTTGTCAGCAGTTATGATTTGTTGTTGTTAAGCTTTATTTCTGTGAAATGAGTTGTGTTATAATGCTTAACTTTGGTATGTAGGCTTCTGATTTAACAGAAAGTTTACTTGAATTAATTCAGCACGTTATATTTTCTGATTGAGCAAAATTGTTAGGCCCAACCGGTTTCGTTTTTCTATTGAAGTCTATTTGAAAATTACTCCAATTCTATCTAAGGGAAAACACTATTACGTTAGAGGTTGGAAAAACGTTCGGATCGAACATTAATTACAATTGGGTATTTAATAAGTAGTTCAGCTACTAGGAATACAATGTGAAACTTTCCGGTTTCTATTGTCTGCTTAAACTTGTTTCGAAAATGTTTACAAATGCAAATTCAAAGATCATCAAAGTGTTTTTTATTTAGTTTTTTTGTTTTATATGCACACACTGAAAATAAAAATGCAAATGCCTTGACAAATATTTATTATAAGATCAACTTTTACTTCCATTGTACTAAAGCAACAGTACTCAGTAAAAGTAAAGACCTGAAGGCATTTTATCTGTGTTTGTAGCCAGAACGGCTGTCACAACAAAATAAATACATGCTAAATAAAAATTTTATAGCTGTATGCTGGCGCATTCGCGCTTTTAATTATTGTCTGCAACAACAACAAATATTGACTTGAGAGTGGAACACGGCGTCTCGTGCTGGAGGCAGAAAATCACTCATGAGCTTTGGGCCTATGACACAGTCATGTGATAGGATCGGTTCCTCTGACGCATGCACCAGATAAAACCGCAAAACACAAGCAATTTTCGTAGGCGCTTGAGGGGCTTGGTTTCTTAGGTATCTTACGAATGTTAAGGCGCACTTATTCTAACCTTATCAAACTGTCTTTTGTTGTTGACACACAATTAATCATTGAGCAACCCAAAGCTACGGTCTTAGTGTCTTGTTTGGTTTGCTTTGATTTTTAAGCCTAGCAAAAACTGATACATCATATATTTTATTTGTCCAATACCAGGTGCAATGCCTATCACCTTATCATGTTTATATAATTACAAAATGCCAGGTAGATTTTTTGTGCAAACAATTTGCCATTTGAACATGTGATGAAAATCGATAGGGTATATAAATAGTTAAATCGAAACAGCTGATTGATATACATATGTATATGGAGTTTATGCCATGTGATTTTATATGCAACTAAATGCTTTAAAGTCGAAAAGTTTTAGATTTGACTAACAAATTTTTAGCCTGTATTAATTTGTCAATAATATCACGTATACGCCATGTTTGGCAGATGTTGCTTATTTTCAATGCAAATGGTATTAACAATTCAAGCTTTTGCCAAACTAATTGAATCAAATCGTTGTAACAAACATCGAGCACACAATTAATATTTACATCACGTATACGCCATGTTTGACAGCTCACTGCAACCCCCTTTTTTTCTGAAAATCTTTTTTTTTTATCATTTTGCGCAAATTTCCGGCTGATGAATTATACAAATATTTTGCCCGTTTATGAAGCTGTCATTTTGTCAGCTGCTTTTGTTGACCATTTTCATTTACTCTTTTATTATACAAATTTATTTACTGCGCCTTTTCTTCATTTGGGACTGCAGCTGATGTTGGCAAATATGATTAATGTGCCAAGCTTGTGGCTGTAAATTCTAAAGATCAACTTGCTACTGGTTTTAACAATTAACTGAATAAATACGAATAGAATTTCTAGTTTGTAGTTTAATTTAACGAAGTTAAAATACTCTTGAAATTAGCATAATTAATACAAATATCCCAAAAGACAAAAATGTAAACAAAAATCTAGGGCATATAATAAGCTTTATGAAACCATACTCAATTCTTGGCTTTTACTCAGTTTGCCATCTATTTTTTACTGAGACAACAATTAAGAAAGTCCGATCTTTAGTAAATTATTGGTTCATGGCTTTATAGCTTTACAAATTTCATTATTCATTTACAGTCTTGAATAATAATTGTACGTAAAAGTTAGCAAACAGTCAACTTAAACATTTGTGAAAAATGCAGCTTAAGAATCACACGTGCCCGTAATTAGCAATTATTATCATATACAGAGCTGTAGCGAACAAACAATTATATTTGCTGTGTGTATATACACATAAGTGTGTAAATATGTCTGCCACACGCTCTCAAAACAACTGTACGAACAATTTACAGTTCAATTAGGCCGATCATTAACAAAGTTGCGTTAAAAACCCCAAATGATTATCTAATTGATTTAAATTTAAAAATGAACGTTCTTTATATGGTGTTATAAACTATACTTTAAATGCACATGCACGCACATATGAATGCATAAAAAACAGTTGAACAACCTGAAAAAAAAACGTGTTCTCGTTTTATTTCTTCCCGGATACTAAAACAAATAAGTTATTTTTCAATAGAATTAATTCAACACTTCCCAGTTATTTACTTTCACACAAAGCCCACAAAGTTTTTTTTAATCTAAACTGTTCGACGCAGAGGTACCCTTTCCTTTAAGATAATGTGAAACTCAACTATCGATTTATTGTATTTGTTATAACTTTAAAATTAACTTCTGTTTTCGGTTCTAAATAGCAAAAAATAAAACGTCAACGACTTTTGCATTTGCCATTTAGTTATACAACAGTAAAACTGTTTAGGTCATAACGCAAACCGAGTATAAAAAATAATCATAACTATTAATTTATATTGCATGATCATATCTTATAACTGTTTAGTAGCTTCTAGAGCTTGTAGATACTACACTTCCCCCATAGATATATCATTCATGAGTTTATTGCGTGCTTTTATGAGCTAAGGAAGTGCATGCTAATTGGATCCATCCATCTATATGTATGTTTGTTCATTAACTGACAGTGTCAGACTGTCGTTTGAGAACTAACCAGACCAAACAAGCTTACGTAATTTTCTTTGCAGTCTTGTGTATTGGGAAGCCCCAGCACTGCCCTAAGCTTTTGTGTGTTGCTGGCTGTCAAGCGTTCGGCTAACGGTACTTCTCAATTGAGGTACAAGCACGCTAAAACCCTTTCGGTCAATTTTAATAGCTAATTATTTGTTAGCATGTGAAAATAGCAAACAAAAATAGAATTATTCAATAACCATAAAGCAAAACGACAAAACAGCGAAAAATAAAACACTAAAATGAAAAATTGCTCATATTTGAACCAATTGTCATGTGCAGTCCGAAATTGTTGTGCTCTGTTCGGAATGTTAATCTGCAGAGCAAAAGTTTTCCAAATAACATATTTGATCGGCTTGCTCTGCTATACATCCATCAAACTGTTTGCTTATAATTTTTGATCGCACCGTCTGCTAAATTCATTGCCACAGCCAAAAATAATAAAAATAAATACATATTCTTCATTTTCTCACACTTTTAGCACAGGCGTTAAAAGCTTTGATCAGTTCTTAAGCAAACTATAGAACTTGATATTTTTCCTTTACAATAAATCTACAAAAATCAATATTTCATAAAAGTTATTGAAACATTTATCGCTGCGTTGTGTCAACAAGTTTTGATATCTATATAAATTGAATGCCTCAAGTGGGAGTGGCAATATGAAAGGCAAACTTTTCATAATAGACATAGGCCAATCAGTACATATAAGGATGAAAATATTAAATTTGTAATAAAACACATATGTTTGTGCAATGTACTTGCTTTATATGAACGTTATGTAGTTTTGTAATTTTTCTTTAGTATGTAATATATAAAATTGGAAATGCGCAATTTGAAAAGTAAAATCTAATTAATTCTAATTGATACGCGAAACAATTTGGTTTAATCTGAATATAAATTTTATTATTTTTTAGACATATTTTATAGTCAACATTTATACATTAACTGCATTAACTTGAGACATTATGATTATAAATTTTCCACATAATATGAGATTAGAAGAAACGCAATGTACTATAGGAATTTGTTAGACAGGTTCACCTTTGATAAGAACAAATGAAAGGAAAGCCCGTTATGTGCAACTGATAACTTGTAAACAAGTATTGATTGAAGAATTTAAAAGTTTGACAGATCATATCACGCCTTTCTAAATGAAAATTGATTAGCTTACAATATAAAAACACGCGAACTATAATCTGACACTCAAGAATAAACAATTCTGCAGGTTTGACAGGGGCAGAGGTGCAAATAGAGCAGATGTGATTAGAAAATCGTAATCTTTAAGCTGAATAATATATTAATAAGTACTTATTTGAATTGTACATGAAGTTAAATTGAGTTGCACTTATGCTTAATGTAACAAGCACTTAAGCCTGAAGTGGACCATAGATGTTTACAATGTAACTGGTATACAATAAGAAGACATTGGAAAGTTACCAGCGCGAACAAGTCAAATCAATCAACGCAATCAACGACATTTAAAAAATCAAAACAAATTTCCGAAAACTTCACGTTGATATCGTAGATGCAAGCATTCATTTAATTGTACGATAGGTGATGATCATGTGACGTCAAACAAGTGCAGCGACAGAAACAGGGACTATGATTTAAGTCAGGCAGAACGTTTGACAGGCTTGGGGCCATGACGAAGCGTTGACTTTGGAACCGGTCTTTATGGCGTCCTTAAGAACCGAACATGCACTTGACCAGCGGCAAATAAGCAAACGAACTGCCTTCAAAATGAAAAAAAAAACAACACAACAAAACACACACAAACAAAGAGAAGGCAACAACATTTACGAGAAGCAACAAACCAAAATCAAGTCAGTTTAAGCCAACGAATGTTTCTTGAATTTTAAATACGCTCACAGTTTTTATAAATTATAATTTTGATGGGAGCAAAAAATAAATCAAGTTCTAGAGTAAGAAAACCAAAAAATAAATATAGTTTTTGTGGATTATTTTTAGTTTTGTTTCTAGAAAATATTGTTTGCAAAAATATTCCGATAAACAAAAGTTTAAATTGTTTAAGATATTGTTTTAATAAATAAATCGGAATTCTGCTTAGCTCAGTAAACAATTAAATAAGCTATTAAATATATATGTATAAGGCTTCCGTGCTTAAGTTATGATAGATCCTATCCCAATAACTGGGAAACCTAAATGCATATTGAAAACATATTTTATAGTTTACGGCATACGTAATCATTGGCTAGAGTATAATGAAAGAGAACTCTGAACTTGTTTGAATTCAACGGGGCGACTGACACTGTAACTGGTTTACTGGGAAGCACCCGCACTGGCGTCCAGTTTGCGATCACGAGATTTTGCTCGTGCAAATCGACAACTGCCGGTATAAACTGTCTGTGATTCTCTCTCTCTCTTCCTCTCTTTGATTATCGCCCGTGCTGGTTTGCTTAACACTCCGCATACGTTTAAATTATGGCTGTCGCATATTTATGAGCGACGAACCTATGAACGTGCATAAGTCTCTCGATCTTTTGGGTATTGAATTGTGTGTGTGCGTGTGAGTTTTATGGAGTGGCAATGCGATGATGCATGTAATTGAGGCGCAAAGCGCAATTACGCCAGCAAACTGGACTTGATTGAATTAACAGTAAAATGGAACTGGAGTAGGAACTGAGTTCGGGCCAGTGTTAACCAGTATGAACAAAAACAAAAAAACATTAAATTAAAAAAATATATAAATACAAATATTGTCAGCTGAGTTAACAATTGGCAGAGCATTCACTTAATTGAAGTCTGATAATGACTCTTTTTGTGTTTCTTACATGCTTATTGTTTTTTGTCGCAACAATAACAGTTAATGAACACTCGCACGATAATATATTATCGTTTTCAATTCATAAGAATTATGCTGTCTGAGGCGACAAATGTCTCCCTTTACATTACTGAATGTGATGACTGTTTGTGCACTATTGGAATGCATAAGCGCAAACAAGACTCAATCAAATCAACATGCTTTGAACGAGACAAGATGCCTCTGTTATCTATTAGATAACGCATGTTTTCAATCAAGCGATGTCTCAATTTAACATGCACAAGCTATACAACAATCTGCATGTTTCACTTTATCATTGTATTGTATGGAACCTGTCTCAACACTCAACATTTCTGATGCTGTCTGTGAAAAAGCTCAAAACTTTCCCAAAACTTTAAGCGTTACACGCATGCGCAACGTGCGTCACGTTTGTAAACAAATAAACGTAGCCGTAGCAAAACAAAAACGAAAAAAAAAACTAATAAAACCAGATTTTGCCGAAGCTTACCGTTCTCTTCGGTGTAGCCCCAGTGATTGCTCATCTTAGAATTGATCTTTGGTTTGTGTTTGTAGGTAGAGACTTGAGACACTTGGTTGTTGCACTCGCGGTTCCTGGCAAGCGTTTGAGTTTTGTATATAATGCGACAGTGGGTTTTATAATAACACGGGAATGGTTGCGGCGGGTTTTGGGAACACTGGGGAACGGGAGCGCGTCTGTTTAGTAAGTCCGCTGGCTGTAGACTGTTCGACTCGAGGCAGCGTTGCTGATTCGAAGCCACTGCGCCAACTAAAAAGTACAAAAGCAAACACAAAAAAAAAACAGACAAACACGCACCTAAGCGGACTGACACAGCGTCAAAAAGCTAGAAAGAGAGAGAGAGAGAGAGAGAAAAAGAAAGAGAGCAAGCGCACGTCAAAAAGAGCTAAGGAGAGCATGACAATTGAACAGCAAGCGGACAAAAATTGACTTAACTACTGTTTTGAAACCCCTCTAGGGGGTACTGCGGGCAGAGCAGAGAGCAGAGTGTTGGGTGTAAAAACCGTTGACAGTTCAATAGCAGGCAGCAGCAGCAGCAACTTTGGTACACGAACAACAACATTAATTGACCCCCCCTGCACATTGTGTTGCGTATACGCAATGCTGTAAAATGAAATATCAAATTTAGCTGTTTGCCGATCGATAGCTGTTATCGATTAGCTATTGAGCTGCTAAGCTGACTTAACGACTGTAAATATGAGCAAGTAGTCTGATAATTTAAGTTGTAAATGCCATATTTGTACCACTGTGCGCAAACAGACAAACTGAATTGTCGACTTAATTTATTGTTGAACTTTGTTGCATTGTTTTTGTTGTCACTATTAGCTGACGAGTCAAGCCGTAAGTGTGATCGCGATCGCTCGCCATACACACACACACACGCACAGTTGCCAACAGCTTGTGCATTTGAGGAGAGAGTCGACAATTTAATCTCGTCGGCTTATACATATACATATGTTTAAATACATATTTTTGGGGAGATTGAGCGCAGCTCAACACTCAATTGTCAAAGGGATGTTTGCTAGGGTGAGGGTTCGGGTAGACGTTGGGGGCAAGTGTTTTGTGTGCATCAATTCATTATTTCATAAGAACAATTCCGCATGTACATATTTCGTATGTGGTATAGTTTAGCGAGTTAAACCAAATTTTGCAACTAATTCAAAACAATGTGTTTAGGTACACACTTGTTGCATTTGAAAGATCTTCTTTTTTTCGTGACCTATGAGTATATGTGAGCAGTAGTTATTGGCCGTTGCACGCTGCGTATGCGCCATTAATGAAATAGCTCAAAATTTGTACAACGTTTTGTGTATATCTTTCTGTTATCACAGATTATTTTTTCAATTAGGAACAGAGACATTTATTTGCTCTTTGCACAGCTTTATCTCCGATTCTCCGGGTCTCACGTGAACGAACGCGGCAAACCCTAAATACGTTTCCGTAATTGCAATTACAAGTTGCACAACAAATAATGCAAACGCCAAACGGCAAACGGCAAATGGGAAATGGGTAATAGCAAAATGTGTAGTGCGCTTGCATGTGCCCTGAATTATATAGTATATGTATACTATATAGCACACTCTCCCCCACTCAAGGTCAAGCATTACAATTAAATTGAAACTCTAATGACTGTCTAAGTATGATCAGTCAGAGCTTTTGAAGCGTTTGCTAAAGTTTGCTGAGATTGTTTAGAATTTTAAGTTAAATATGAAAGTTCAAGGCACAATTCAGCATATTAACTCTCTTATGGTCGTAGTTTTTTGTCAACGTTTATTTAGTTTAGATAAACAATGATATACGTAGCTACTTGCTTTATTTGTCTTTACAATTCCACGCACTACTTTTTATACCCTTAACCCATAAAATGGGTAAATAAGGGTATAATGGTTTTGTGCAAAAGTATGTAACAGGCAGAAGGAAGCATCTCCGACCCTATAAAGTATATATATTCTTGAACAGCATCAATAGCCGAGTCGATTTAGCCATGTCCGTCTGTCTGTCCGTCTGTCTGTCTGTCCGTCTGTCTGTCAGATTTGGGATATAAGTTCTCCTATACCATGAGCAGAACAAGTTTGCTTCAAATTATCGATAACAATTCTGGTTTCCGATATACACATGTGATCGATAACAAAAAATATCGAATTTGGAAAATGTAAAAATGAGGGTTGGAAGAATGGGGAACGATAGATCTTTTCTGAAATTCTCGTCCAAATCGGTTAAGAAACACTGGAGATATCGAATTTAATCGATTGAAGTTAAGTCAGTATACCAAAGTCTTATATAAATTTAATTTATTTTTTGCAACTGGGTTCAGGGTAGCTTCTAGTCGGGCTGTACCGACTAGAGCCTTCTTACTTTTTTTATTTGTTTTCATTTTGTTTGACTTTTAGATAACCACGCGTGCCTCGGTTAAACTTATTTTTTTGGCTTTAAATGGCTTTGTTGGGCTGATTCGAACCAAGATACTGTTATCTTTATATCTTAAAGAGTGAGCAAAATATTTGTTATAGTCCCGTGCAGAAGGATATCAAAATTGTCTTTGCTCAAACTTATCAGCTCTGTTCGTAATAACGTTTATTGGCTTTGTTTCAATTTAACATGTTCGATGGCATTTCTAAAATCATTTTCGAAAAATAACAGTAAATTTAGATTTTCCCTGGTTTAATAACATAGTAAAGTAAAACACACAGTATTTTATATGTACTACATAAGCTTGGAATGTCTTTTCAATCCCATTCCTTATAAACTTTTCAGTTTTTAGCATATTTTTTTTGTAATAAACTTGTCGAAAATAAACAACCGTTCGCAAACAATTATCACAAATCGAAATCTGATGATTTCAATAACTCAAAATTCGTTATGGACGTCATAAGCTCCCATTGAAATTAACTTATTAACAAGATGAATTAGCATATCGGCTAGAATTTAAAGCTCACACAAAACATGGTCACTCAAAAACTTTCCCGCTACCATGTACCATGTCATTCATTTACTCCCCTTTGCTGTTAATTTCTTGGATAGGTAGGTGAGTGTTTATCGA
Source organism: Scaptomyza montana (assembly GCA_018904305.1). Taxonomy (NCBI): domain Eukaryota; kingdom Metazoa; phylum Arthropoda; class Insecta; order Diptera; family Drosophilidae; genus Scaptomyza; species Scaptomyza montana. The sequence goes on from JAEIGR010000027.1 coordinate 1,546,514, forward strand.
ATCGTTTCAAAACGTATTACAAAACTCACAATAAAAACCTTTATGTGGGCGTGTTGCCTCAGCGAATATTTTGTCATGAAATTTGCCATGGCTACGGCTGTTCAAAGATGTTCAGGTGTTGCACAAGCAGATCATCAAATGTATATCAAACCATTCCCAGCTACAAATCGTACGATACAAGAGACAATTTTAAGGGGGACACAACACTTTTTGCAGAATGTTTTTTCTAAAGGTTTTTGTATTACTCCCAACCTTAGCATTGCAAAAATGCTATACGCCAGCGAGTAAGACAAAGGGAAACAAAGTAAAATTACTTTGGTATGCAGTATCATTGAGTGCTTAAGCTTAATATACCAATCGGTTTTAATCGAATAATTCTTGGAATCATTGAAAAACTTTGTAGGCTTGCTTCTTGCAAAAGCAGGCAGACAAAAATTGTATTGCATACTTTTGTCATGAATACAAATAATTTTGTGTTATCGATATTAACTGGTATACCAAATAAAGAACGAAGCCCTTATTGTTATAATAGTAGATATATTTGAAATATATAATATTATTTAGATTTAAACTAGCAATATACAGGCTAAAGCATATGTTTTTTCGTTATTTATGCTACATAATAATAATAGATACACTGATTATAGTGAATAGTCAAATTAATGGTCACACCGAAAAATTTTGCCAAAGAATATAAACTATAGGTTATTTAACATATATACGCGGCATATAAACAGATGCACACATATTAATAAAGCCTTGTGTAAACATTATATAAAACAACAACTTTTTGTTTAAACCTATGTATAAACATTACAATTTCATATATGTATCTGTGTGTGTGTGTGTGTTTATATATAATTATAATAAAAATATAAACTCTGCTGACGGAGGAGGTTAAGGGACAAAAATTAAACAATATAACAACAAAACCAAGATATGATAACTAAGGGATTTGGATACACAAAGACAGCAGCGTCATATTGGGCATGTGCGCCTTGACTATTTAACTAACACATTCTGATTGACATTCATAATATTGAATACTGGACCGATGCGCATGAAGACGCGCCTAAGGACACTTCTCAGTTCGGGCTTCAGATCAAAGCACATCATCTCGCAGAGTAGACTATAATAGTTGGACACGTGCGTCGCAAACTGTAAAAACAACAAGAAATAACAATGAGCAAACATTTAAAATTGAGAACTATTCAAATACTTACCCTCACATCAGTCATCTTAAGCAGTCGCGTCAGTATCAGCAGCAGCAGCGATGTCCACGCCTCGCGATGAGCCTCACTCTGCAAACTGAGATAATATCCAAGAGCCTCTTTGCACACCTGCACTAGTTCCTGCTCAATGCCGGGCCAATCACTGCGCCGATTCTCATCACCATACATTTTGAAAAAGATGCGCAACACGCAGGCCAGCGAAGCGGTCTCCTGCTTAAGCAGATTTGGCTTGACGGAACCCTTAAAACCAGCGCGCCACAGCAAGTTGCGCTGATCCTGATCGGCATTAAAACGCTTGGCAAATCGATGCGACTGCATGAGGCACTCGGCGAGCGTAAACAGTTGGTGTGTACGCAAATAGCCATACATGCCCTGCTCCTCACGCTGACAATCCAGCTGCAACTGCTGCGACTGCGCACAGCCGCTTAAATCGGCAGCCGCCTGCGCCAGCGTTTCGGCATCCTCCTTGCGCGATGTTGCTGGGAAGAAGACGATGTTGTCCATTGTCTGGATGAGCTCCAACTGCACCACACACTTGATGTGTAGCGCCTCGAAGTGATTGTGAGCCAGCGCCATAATTTGCTGCGGCTCCTGTGTGGAATGTGGCGACGTGGATGCGCGACGTGGTAGCTGCTGCTGTGGCTGCTGCTCGTTGCCTTTGCCAGGACGCCAGCTGAGCAGCTCTTTGGGCAGCGTTGCATTAAATATGTCCAAAATGCACTGGCACGTCTTGTCCCAAGTTACCTCATTGAATTTAAACCCATTCGAGATGACCAGATTCTCTAGGCAATTGGTGCCAGAACGTGCCAGCTGCTCATTGTTCTGCTGCACGCACCAATGCAGTTGTGCAAACAGCTCTTCGAGCAGCAAATGGCCTAAGACATCAAAGTACTGTGTGAAGACATCAATGATGGCATAAAGTGCATGATTGCAGGTCGTTGTCATCCATTCCGATTTCTCTGTCACATGCTCCGGCAGCTTCATGTTGTCAAAGATGCGGAAGATCACATTAAACAGATCCTTCCACCAATTAGGCTTAAAGCTATCCCCATGTGTCTTTACAATCTCAAAGAGCACAGTCAAGCCGCGGGTGCGCACATCCAATTTGCAGCGATTGACGACACAGGACAGTGAGAAGAGCATGGGAAACCAACCACGAACCCAAACGCGGTCCTCCTCCGCCACCGAAGCATCGTTTTCCATTCCAGCATGCTCGGCGAATAACTGCGGAGCGTCGTGAACGCATTGCGCACAGTTGCGTACCAGGCGAATGGCTTCCATGCTGGTATCCGGAAAGCGCGCGTTGCACGCAAACTCTGACAGACACTTGACGGCATCTTGGAAGGAGTCGACCATTACGGCAAACTGCCGTTTATAGAGTTCCCCAATGATCTTACCCGTCGTTTGAAATGCTAGCTCAACAATCGGCTCCTCATGATCGCCAGCAGCTAGATGAAAAATGGAAAATATGTTCTTCCAACCGGAACGTATGTTATGAGCCTAAAAATTTAACTACGATTAGTAAGTGATGCCACATTAGTAGGTGGATATACTACCTGAGCGTTGACCATCTGGGCTATACAGCGGACGACCATGTCACGTATGGCCGGTGAGTTGTTCTTCTTCATGATGTGCTCGAAAGGCCGCAGAAAATCCTTTTGGAAACGAAAGTTACTAAACTCGCCCTTCTCCATAAACTTCATGGATAGCTGACGCAGTGAGTCCAAGGCAAAGAATGCAATCTCCTCGTTGCTATTGCAACCAACTGTATTGAAATGATCACCGAGCACCTGCCAGATTCGTGACCATTGCAAACGAATGCGCTCCATGTTGTAGTAGCTTATCTCTACGATCTTTTGCAGCGAAAACATTCGAGGCTGCGTTTGCTGTAGCTCATCTACTGACACCTGGCATAGAGCTTTGACAAAGTCAACAATGGCATCGCCATCTAATCGCATGGAGCCGGTAAAAATGCGATCGACGGCAACAACAACGCTCTGGCTACTCGTCTCGCCAATGTGCTCATTAACGCTCGGATTAAGCGTATCCTTTAGGGTGGTCTGTGTGCCGGATAAAAACTGCGGCCGCACCCCGGTGCCAATAAGTTGCGCCAGCTCCAGCTGACTGATGCACTTGACAATGTCTAGCCAACTGCTGCCGAGATAATTGCCATCCGTATGGGCGACCATAATAAGCGTTTTGATGGTATCAATATTCTTGGCCTTCATCTCATTGATGGGGGAATTGGCATTGAGAAGGGTGAAGCGCGCCAACGCCTGTACATAAGCATCCCGTTCTAGGGACATGTGAAAGATGCAGGCAATGCGTATGGCGCAACGGATGCCATCAAGGCAGAGTGTGGCAATCTCCGGATCATCGCAGACCTGCAGGCCCACAGAGAAGGCGGCCAGAAACGGAGTCCAGGCCATTTTGAACATGGGGCGCACGTGCTCCAAATGCTTAGCCGATGTAAATGGCGACTTAACATGAGATACAGACTGCATCAGATTGGTAGCCGTCAGAGAGATGACTTCCATTTCCATATTCCACAGCAGCTTACGTCGCTTTTCAGTGATAAAAGGTTGCTTGCCAGCAGGCTTGGGTGCAATCAGCATAGTTGTATTGTTTTTCATTTTAATCTCATGCTCGGCGATTTCATCGTAGATAGACGATAAATACTCCTCGGGTAAGTCATCCTTGCTATCGCCAATTCCGCGATTCATTTTGATATATTGCTCCTTGGTCATCTTGTGCTTTACCTGCGGCGAATGCAGATCAGTTGTAAGCATAATAATGCTAAAGGCCAGCACATAGACGGTGTCAGCCATTTGGAATAGCTGATTCTGTGGATTACATTCGCAATATCTGCTCGCAAACTTTTCCATCAATCGATCAATTTTCTGCGCTTCACCCGGCAAACGAAATTCCTCGAGAAGAATGCGCAGTGCAGCGACCACTTCTAACTGACGAAAGTCAAAGGCATCGATGTAGGCGCACATCACCTCCTTAGAGTGATCATCGTTCTCGCCCAAATAGTTTCCAATCACGGTCTTGTCCAGCCGCTCGTCATCGTGCAGCCAACGGGCAATGTCTTGACAACTGCTTCCCAGCAGCTGCTTCTCCTGAAGAAACTGGACACCCTTTTGCGGCTTCCGATTGAAAAGCTCAATGCCCGTCTCCATCACCTCCTTGCGCATCTTGCGCTCCTCTAGCGCCTCGGGTAGATCGAGCAGCTCCTGGTTCCTTACGCTTCCATACGAATTAAGGCTATGACCGGAGCCACCATGCGTCGAGCGCAGACTGGAATTGTGCGCCGATAGCGTGTCCACGTTGTCGCCAAGCTGCGACTCCTGCTGTGAGCTGGGTGACTGCAGCAACTGCACCTACAATTATATAATTTAGATTCCAAACTATTGCTTAGATTTCATAGGGATATGATTTACCTGTATTGCTGGCGCAGGCATATTGGGGTTGACGTAGAGATCCTTGCTCCACTCGACCATGCACTTCAGGATGGAGACAAGACATTCAAGGCCGCGTTTGCGCATTGATTTCTCCTGCATGGGATTGGCACCCAGCTCCAACGCCTGCCGACCCTGAGCAATCTTTGAGAGATCGTTGACGAGACGTTCAAAAAGATTGGCCGCCGAGAAATCGCAATCGTAGTTCACATAAATATCGACCACAGACTGTGCATCGGCACATATGCGTGTCAGCGCCTGTATGACCATCCATTTGTGCTCAAATGAGCTGGAGTTGGCCTCTAAAATATTCAGAAAGATCTCCTTGAAGAAGACTTCGATTTGACGCTTCAAGTGCACCTTAAAATTCGAGAGCAGCGCCACAAAAATGGAGAGCGACAGCTCAAAGACCTCGGCGACGAGGCTTACGCCGTTGTTGGATAAAGCGACGCACAGATACTGTTTAATGGCCATGATGAACATCTCGTTGGAACGGAAGACTGGGCCAGCGTTTTGCAGTATTAACAGCAGCAGATGCAGCGACAGCACCTTGGAGCGTAGCTCATGTGATTTGGGATCGGGATGGCCCTCGGGTAGAGGCTTCATTGATAGTTTGCAAAGCGCTCGGAATACCAGAAACGCATCTTTTTGCAATATGTGTGTAAATTTAGCTGTTACAATTGCATCGTTTTCGCTATGCAGCTCAACGCTATCGTGATCTGAATGCGACGAATCCGCCGAGCCGTTCCCATTGACAGACACTTCTAAATCCGGCAACTCCTGTTCTTGATTCTGTTCCTTCATGGCCTCATTAATCGCAGCTAAAAGATTGATTACTTAATTATTTCCCTATACGGTCTTAACTATCAATAAAGACAATTAACTTATGCAGTGTAATAACGTTCACTACAGGAACGTTCTGTACTGTTGACTTAGGTATATTTAAATATTCGCAAATTAGTCGATTAGATAAAACCGTTTCTAAATGTGATTCATCAAAACAATATTTCACTCCTGTACAGTTTTTCTTATCAGTGAAAATTAAAAACACAAACTTAATAACGTCATAGTATCGATGCAAATGAAATTCACATACAGATTGCAACGTTTAACACACTCACCTGTAAGTATCTCAGCCACCAGATCCGAGGCGATCGCTTCATCGCTGTCAGGTGCTTCCGCTGCAGTTTCTTCTCCGTTACTCTCTGGACTACCAATACTGCCATTTTGTGTTGTCGTTGTTACTGTCTTGGATTGCGTGGGGGCGACCTCGTAGACTTGGTTTTCCATACGCGCAAAAATCACATTTAGCATCTGGGTCAATGTGGCACGTGCCGTCGTCTGATTGACCAGATTTTTGCTAGATAGATAAATATCATAGCAGGTGCGTACCGCCTGCAGCAGTGTGAACTCATGAATTTCCACATGCTGTGATGTGACAACCGTGAGCAACGCCTTTATAATCTGTAGCTGAACGCCCTCGTCTGTCTGCGGACCATTGAAAGCAGCCATAGATGGTGATGACAATGCGATCGATGAGCAAGTGACCAGGATTTGCCGAGTCCTGTATGGCGCCCGTCAAATGGCCATAGGCAATCAGCTTCTGAAGACAATCCAGCGCTGTGACAACAATGCGTGGCGAGCGGCTCTTGCAGGCCAGCTCGAAAGGCAGGAAATATGTTTCCGCATTGATAATGCTCGCTGCATCGTTTTTGGGCAGCGGCAAGGCAGCGCAGGGTAGCTCATTGCCTTCAGCGATTTGACCTGCATTGATTAGTTCCGCTTTGATCTGTTCAAGTGCCGTGTCACAGGACTTTTTTAGCTGCGAATGATGTGAGCGCCGTATGTCCTTATCGGCAAGGATTTTCTCTAAAGCACGCACAATAAACATTTCCTTGGTTTTCGTGGAGTTATTTTGCATATTGTATGCAACTCCAAGGTCGTTCTGTTAGTTGTATTCTTTTTATTGCTTTCCTCTTTAACAAATTACGGTGTTTGCGTGTGTTTTTTGTGAGTTGTGTGCGTGTAGCGAGAGCGCTGCTGCAGGCTTTGACAACTGCAACAAAGAGTGTTCTTCTATGTTCTGTTGTTTTGCTCGACTGCTACACTCGGCAACCGCTGTGTGTGTTATTTTATAATTTTATGTGTTTGCATTTTGCAAATGTTTTAATTTTCCACATCAAAATATGCTTAACAAAAATACAATACGTGAAAAAACGTCATCAGTGCTACCCGACATTGCCGGACTTTTATAGAAACACTTAAAATTGCTATCGATGAGCGCCTGCAATCGATTAAATACTACAAAAATATTATTGATACCAATTAAAAGCAAAAGTTTTTTTCTATCTAGTTGAAAAACAGAACCTATTCTGAGGAACGACCCTTTTCATCTTGGAAAAGTATAATTAAAGTTTCCCTTAATAATAATTTAAGTTTTATTGGAATTTAATTGGTTATGAATACCTTTTTCGAAAAACGCATGTTCCTTTCCGTTAAAGTCTCAAAACTTAAAATAAAACATTAAACAGTTAGATTATTAAACTAGTCTATTTTCTGAAAATAAAAAAACGTAGTTATGCTTCTCTTGTTATAAGCCATAAGTTTGTATAAATTGTCAAATTTGAAAATAAATTTGCAAGTATGTATAAAACTTTCTGCTTTGTTAAAAAATGTTTTGAAAGTTTAAATAATAATCTTTTGTGTATAAGGTATTTTTAGAAACGTTTTAACTGACAAGATTTCAAAACTTGCAGGTAATTTGAAAAAGTAGGTGTATATTCTTATAATGTGAGTGCTTAAACTGGTTATTTGTTCTTATTTGATAAAATTCGCTAAAATATAAAAATATATGTTTGTTTTATATGATATATAATGTTATATAGAAATAAATATTTTTCTGTATACTATAATTGCCACTCCACCTCGTTGCAATCGGCCATAAACAGCATATTGCTCATGTGATCGCCCAACAATTTGTCATGTTTTTCTAAAATTTCTGCTCCAGCGGCGGTAAATATTCGTGCTGGTGGCACTGCCGCCGCGGGAATGTGTAGATACTTCTTGGCCAGACTGTGCAGGAACGGATGAAACTGTGAAAGATCTTTCCACAGCAGCAACGGCTCAGACTGCAAACTGCTTATACTTGTGCAGAAATAACTGGAAATCTCATCATTATTGTCGGTTTCACCATTCATAGCTATATGCTTGTGCTTCTCACGGGAGATCACTCTATACGCTGCCCAAATGTCGTAGGTGTCTGCAGAGCTCTGCTCTTCACTAGATTCGTCTGATAGGTCATCTCTTTTCTCACCACACAGTTCGTACAAATGTGTCATATATTTGGCCACCAACGAGGAGTTTTCAAATGGCATATTGCGGTACCGGGGGTCCAGCATACTGGCCAATGCCAGTTGCACGTTATTCTCCATCCCCTCAAATCGCTCCTTTAGCAGCCGGATTACAAAGAGTCTCAACTCATATGCGATTTGTTGTTGATCAGCATGCTCCGGCTGCTTAAGCTCGCTCAGAACAGTGTACGCAATCGGAAGCGCTTGGCTGGCGCTGGGATATGAATCGACGCTTGTGCCGCACAGCTGACGCACTGCACTCGCCAAGGGTGCCAGCACAGCGAGCAGCTCGACCGCCAGCTCAAATTCGCTGGACGTCAGCACTGTCTGCTCAGCATCCATTTTTTGCAACTGCTTCACATGACGTTCCAACATTTCGTAGCTGCTTATGGCCCGAGCTCTCCCATCCAAAGTGCTGTTATTGGGCAGTTCACGTACCTTTTGGCAAAGCGATCTAAACTCAGGACGCTCCATTACCATTTCGAAGATCGTCTCGAGCAGATGGGCAAAGCAGGGCACATGACTCTGAGCGCCCAGAAGCATGGCAATTGCGTTCTCTAGCATTCGGTTGCTTCGGGTCACAATGCAAATAATTTTCGACTTTTCAATGTCAAAGCGCTGCCAGATGCGCTCCAAGCGTTCCGCAATGCCGCTTGCGTTATGTGGCGCCGGCAGCATTTGCACAGACAGCGTGCGGGATCGTCGTTGCAGACCCTCATGATAATGCGCCACCACCTCCAGATAGCTCTTCTGCTGCTCTGACGGTAACGATTGAGACGTTTTGTTAATGGCGCAACTAAGCGAAAGTGTTTTTATATGTGCAAATTTCTGTCGCAGCTGAGCTGTCTGCTGCTGCGTCTTTTGGGCAATGCGGTTGCCTAGCTGTTCGATGGTGGGCAGCTGCACGGTAGGGCAGAGAACACGGGCCCATCGTTTAAAGCCGTCCCCTTTTATTATTTGCAGAGGATGCTTGTCGCGGCACACAAAATAGGCCAGTAAATCTTGGTATTTTGTATTTTGTGGCGTTTGGAAATTTCTGCAATAAAAAACTTGCTTACAGAAACAGAAATATAGATGGGCATATCCGTTTATAACAAATACTTTAAGTTTTTTTTTTTAATTTTTCCGTATATTACTTACTTCAACACCAGCTCAATTTCGGGCAGCGGTTGATTGTGTTGTAAGTTACTATATAAAGCAACACTTTGTTCGACCTGGTCATGTGCATTTTTTGGTTCAAATTCAATGATGTCCTCGGCACTGACTGTCTCAGTGGCCGATTCTGTTCCTGCGGCCACCCAGTTGACGTATGTTTCATCATTACCAACGCTTACGTCTGCATGGGTTTCCGCGTCCACCAGCTCAATTATATTGCCCTCCATATCGGTAACGGTGTCTGCATCCATGTTCGTTGGCGACTCCGACTTGATTTTCACTGATGTGTATTTGAGGTATTTCTTGCCACGGATCTTGTTCTGGTTGGACTCTCGCTTGAGAATGCCACGGACCACAACCATATCGTGGTCGTTGACATCGCTGTAAATAAAAAGATTTCAATTCGTCATGTACACAAACAAAATTGAGGTATTCATTGCCTGGGTGGGCTTGACTTGCATTTGTGGATGGGTTTTCATGTGCTTCATCAGGTTGGATGTGTTGCCGCATGTCTTGATTATCTTTTCGCACAGTTGACATTGTGCCGTCTGTAGATCTATTTTATCAAAGTATTTCCAAATTTTACTACGCGCCATTATTATTGTCGAAGTTGTTTTTTAGCATCGATTTCTGAATTGCGCTTGTTGTATCGAATCATATGAACAAGTTCAGTCAAACGATTCCGTTGAACAAGCTACCGATGAGTCGGAACCGCTAATGAACTTTAGTCTTTTTGTAAGTTTTTCAGCGTGATATATAATAAATTTTGATGCAGAATTGTTAAAAAAAAAATGAATTATTTATTTTTTATGCAACGTTTGGCATATTTCAGCTTTTAAAATGGCCCATGAACTAAGTTCCGAAAATCGTATCGGGCGAACCGTTGCTAACTTGATTCACATGGTAACAGAGAGAAGAAATTAATATATTATTTCCATCAATCATATATCACAACAGCTATAAGATTTTTAGAACTAATGTTCACTTAATCCAGTTATGTTGTCTAAACTAAAGATTGATTTGAGTTTGTGAGACATCCATAAATATTCGCCAACATGCCTTACAACCCTAACGCGGCGTAAATTGAAATGAAGCAATTTAATTCTGGCGGCCCTGGTTTGGTTCATAGAAATAATCGAACAAGAAAAGTAAGTAGCAAAGCAACAGGTTCTGAAACAGCTGTTTTGATAAATAAAAGTTAAAATAATAGGGTAAATGTTTTTAAAGATGCCGACATGTGCATAAACTAATACATAAATGTTTGAAAAAATAAGTTAATTTCGGTTACTGTAAAACCTTTTAATTTTTATATAAAGTGCAAAATTTTATTGGATTTTCTTAACACAGCTTAGCGTCCAAAGGTCATTTTGAGATTTTTATTCATTTAGAAATTTTATATTTCAAGTAGAATGATGCGGTGGTCAAAAGTGTTAAGTTTGGTGCCTCGGGGCACGGCTGCTTGCAGGCACTTTTCCACTGCCACAAAATTAACAAGTGTTGAAGTTAATGATAAGACTGGCATCGCTACACTATCAATGAATCGACCGCCCGTAAATGGACTTAATTTGGAATTGCTGCGGGACATTCAACAATCAATTGAAGAAATAGAGAGCAATAAAAGTCGTGGACTAATATTGACATCTGTAAGCAACTAAAATCTTGCATAGTTTTTCTTTGAATAACAAACATATTTAATTTCTAGTCCAATCCTACAATATTCTCTGCCGGCTTAGATATCTTTGAAATGTATAAACCAGACAAAGAGCGAATTCGTGCGTTTTGGTCTTCGCTACAGGACGTCTGGTTGGCACTTTATGGTTGTAGTGTGCCAACAGCAGCCGCCATTAATGTAAACATCACTTAACCTTAGATGCTGACAATTTTAATTAAGGCAATTTCTAACAGGGTCATTCTCCTGCTGGAGGTTGTTTATTGGCCACAAGCTGTGAGTATCGCGTCATGCTGCCAAAATTCACAATCGGCCTAAACGAAACTAAACTTGGAATTGTGGCTCCTCAATGGTTTATGACCTCCTTTTTAAGCGTCCTGCCGCGACGTGATGCTGAACGTGCACTAAACCAAGGACGAATGTTCACCACAGACGAAGCCCTGCAAGTTGGCTTGGTCGATGAGGTCGCCAGCAGCAAGGAAGAAGCTTTGGCAAAGTGCGCCTCATTTATTTCCACATTTGCCAAGGTCAATCCGTTGGCGCGCTCTTTAACCAAGCAACAGTTTAGGTCTGCTGAATTGCAAAAGCTGGAAGATGGACGTGCCGAAGATCTAGAAAAATTTCTGTTCTTTGTCAACCAACCAGCTGTTCAGAAAGGCTTAGGTATCTACCTGGAAAGTCTGAAAAAGAAGGCTTAAAACTTCAATGTTTGTTTATTTTTTTTTCAAATACTGGTATTTAATATATTTCATATGTATTTAAATTTCAATTTTAAATATGTATGTAAAATATATTTTTACAATAAAAAAAAAAACAATGTGTACATATATTTTTATAAGGGTTTGTGTCTGTGCTTGTGTTTTATTTAAATTGCGGTTTATCGAAACGAATGGAATGAAACAAGTTAAGTTGTCTGATCAACACTAGGTATGTAGCGCGTATGAAAATTATCTACCGTTGATTGGTATTTACGTCATGGGGCTTAGAAATAATCATTGTGTGCTCAAGTATGAACTTATTCTATTTGCACCTTGTGATCAGCAGTGCACAAAATGCTGCGTAGTCAACTAAATCTGTGCAATTTGGGCAGGCGCCTAAGCAGATCAATTAGCAGTGGATCAAATTTAACTAAGGTTGATGTAGATGATAAGACTGGCATTGCGACGCTAACATTGGATAGACCGCCTGTTAATAGCTGCAATTTGGAGTTGCTGCAGGATTTGAACGAGTCAATCAAACAGATCGAATGCAATCGGAGTCGCGGCCTTATACTCACATCGGTGAGTTATCCACTGTCTGGCTGCGTTTTAAATTAACGCTTGCTTTGTTTAACAGTCCAATGATAAAGTGTTTTCCTCCGGACTGGATCTTAATGAATTGCACGAACCGAATCAAGATCGCTTGATAGCATTCTGGAGAACATTGCAAGAGATGTGGCTACAGCTATTTCTAAGCACTGTGCCCACAGCAGCGGCTATTAATGTAAATCAATTTTAAGCACCATGTAAAGCATGTAGATGATGATGCACTTTTTCCCTAGGGACACGCAATTGCGGTTGGTTGTGTGCTGGCTGCAGCTTGCGAATATCGTGTTATGTTGCCGGGCTTCAGCATTGGCATCCATGCCACCAAATTTGGCTATGTGGTGCCACCGTTTATAGTTGTGTCCTACCTAAGTGTATTGCCGCGGAGTGTTGCTGAGCGAGCCCTGCTGCAAGGAAAGCTGTTCAGCACCGAAGAAGCCTTGCGAGTTAATCTTATCGATGAAGTGGCATCAAACAAAACTGATGCCATTAATAAATGTGCCATTTTTATTGATAGCTTTAAGAATACGCAACCTGAGGCTAGAGCGCTTACTAAACGACAAATGCGAGCTCAAGATGTTCAGCTATTGATCAAAGATCCAGAGAGTCAACTACGTGAGAGCTTAAAATACATAAATAATCCATCGTTTCAGCAGGGCTTAACAGTCTATCTGGCTGAGCTCAAAGGCAAGAAAAAGGATTAAAACTGGATGCCATAAACATAAACATAGTTTAAGAACATGCAATTTACAGTGCTAACCGATGCATTTACACAGGTTTGGGTATGGGTATGGTTATATTATTATTATTATGTTTTGTTTAATTTATAATAAAATTGATCTTAGTTCTTAGGTGACCATGAAGTGTTAGACCCGCCGTTCAATAACAGAAACAACATCTTTTTGAGGGAATCCTCAGGCATTGCTTTAAAGATTTATAAAACTACCTTAACGACTATTCTTTTGACTGCGTTCGAACAGAAGCTAACTAACAGTTATATTTTGTCTATTTGCATCTCTGCGTGAATCTCTTCTGTAAGACTAACCATGGCCTCTGTCATCATTTCCATAAACGAATTGATTTCCAATATTTTGGCACGATGGCGTTCAACTTCCTCCCTGCAAGCATATTTTGAGTAATGATTAATTTTATGTAAATGATTTAAATACAAAGTTAAGATGCCACATACTTGCTGAGATTCGCTATAAGGCTATCTATAAATGCTCTGCTTCTTGTTGCCATGCGATCCTCGCGATCCTCAATACGTAATGTGTGGGAGCCTTTCATATCAGCCACTAGTCTTAATACAGCATCGCGATCTTCGATGCAAATGCGTAGCTCTTCAGGCACTGAATCCAAATCTTGCATTGCCAGTTTAAGTGCTATATAACGCGATATGGCTTCGGTGATGTTCTCCGTGAAGTGGTCACAAACAACACGTAGCTGAAGAAAGTGTACTTGTGCCTCCTCCACAAAGCCGGACATTAAAGCTACAATTTTGCGCTCAAAGTTCAACGTGGTTTCCTGTGGGTATGCATAGTATGCGATATTTCTGTTTCCCGGAAAAGTTAAGCACTAATATTTACCTCAATTACTTCATGAAGATGCAACTCCTGGGCCATCAAGTTGTGCCATATCTCACTGAGCGAATCCTCAAATTGAGCATTTATTTCTTCCATATCTTCGCAAAGCTCTATATGCTTCGGCGAATCCTCTTCGGCAAGCTCTATCGAACGCAATAATTTGGTCGCTTCCTCAAATGTCTTATCCCTGTACAGCAAAAACTCTTCAATATGCTTCTGGCCGAGCGCCTGCAGTTCCTGTTGGCCTTCTTCTAGACTTCTTTTGAAATCATTCACTTCTGCATCGCGTTCAGTGAAGCGTTCCAGTCCCAGTTTATAAATCTTTTGCGTTAGCTCAAACACATCCTTTTCGTACTCCTCGGCTATTTCTTGTGCCGGCGGTCCCATTAACATCAATATTCTGCCATCTTCATCGTCTTTCCACATGCTCTCGTAAAGCTGATTGCCATTTAAGTGCTCCACAAAGCTGGAGGCCAAACGTTCCGCCTCGGCACTTTCGCGTGCCTCCGTCTCCCGATCATTGATTTCCTTTTCTTGTTTGGTTTCGATTTCTCGTATCTCTCGACTGTCGAAGGTTACTCTTATTATGAATAATTGTGGATCAAAGCAGAAATTTTTGTTTACTTACTAAAATTTCTGTTGAGCCTCTTCACGCATCTCTTCCTTGATGAAAATATATTCATAGTAATTTAATTGCGGCAATATTGCGATCACATATTGTGATAAGGAAAAATCGGGCAGCTTTGCAATGGGATTACCTTCCAGATTAAGAACTTTTAAAGTGTTCACAAAGCGCAAGCGATCAATCTGTGCAAATACAACCTCATTGAGGGAAAGTGCAATTTGGAATTATTCAACTTACGCCGTCCAAATTTTCAATCAAATTGTTTCCAATGCTTAGGATTACCAATTTTTCAAGAGTTTCCAAGTTTTCAATTTTCGTTATGCGATTGCCAAACAAAGACAAAGTTTCCAAATTGACCAGAGTTTCTAGATTTTCGATTTTAGCTATATAGTTGAAGCTCAAATTGAGCTCCTTGAGGGCAGTAAGCATGCCAATATTTTCAATAACTTCTATTTTGTTGCAGTTGAGACAAAGTTTGGTCAGATTCGGCAGAATCCACAGATGATCGATACGTAAAATACCTGCATATTCGGCAATATATGTTGTCTTAGTTTTAACTGTGTATTCTATTGTTTCCATTTCGTATATAATGTTTATTGTCTAAGCAATGTTATGAATAAGTCCGCATACTAAGTTAACTTAACTTAACTTACTTTTAAATTCCAGTCGCAGCGTTTTGATTCGCTCTAGGACTACCGATTCCAGCTGATGCAGGCGACTTATTTCACCGCGTTGTCCCTCCTCAAGATAGGAAGTTTTGATCATGTCCAGATTTATAATGCCCGGTTCCGGAAAGTTGACCTCTTCCATAAACGATTTATTCGGTGCCCCATTTGTCGGTGTGTTTCTCTCTTCGTCCATTTTGCTGAAAGAAGGTTTAACAAATGCCGCTTAAATATATCGCCCGTTTGAATTGGTCATTTGTTGCTATGCCAACGCAAACAAATTTGGTAAACACGAAAAACAATGAGTACTCCATGCCAAGCTACCAACCGACGAAGTCTTCTCACGGGGTCTCTCTCTCATAGCTTCTTAGTTGCCGAAAATATAAAAAAGCTTAGGAATAATACAACAACAAACAACCCTGAGCACGTATTCTTGAACAAGTGCAATCGGTTTTGGATCTGCTATGAATCCACGCAATCGTTGGCCCTTTTTGGACTTCGTGAGTGGCTCTCTCGCGGGTGGTGCATGTTGACAACGGACTTAGGGGAAGGGGCGTGCGGACTACTTAGGGTTAGTTGCGGTTGTTGTGGATAACAGGGCTAGTAGCTGCTAGTTGTTCATATTCGCTTACAAATTCAACTTCTCGCTCGCAATAGATACAATATTCCCAATAAAATCGTTGCGTTTTCGCTAAACAAATATTTTGTAATATTTTTTTTGAAAAATCTATGCAAAATAAACTAAATTTTTGGTTCTTCGGTTTAAAGTGCACTCTAGGTAAAAGCTTAAATGAATCAATTTCGATTAAATATATATGTACTAGTTCCCAGTTTACTTAAGTATTAACTTAAAAGTCAATCGATAAAATGAGCCCCGAAATTGCTATAAGTTCGAGTTCGAGCATTTAGTATATGTACTATATATGTGTTTACTAAAATTGGCAAGGTCTGTCAAAATAAATAAATGTACGTGTTATATTATGCCTTAAACTAAATGAAATATTAAATGTGTTTCAAGGCTATGGCACAATAATTGAAAGAAAGCCAAAACAAAAACTGTGCTGGCTCAAACTAAGGTTTCGGTTTCCTCCTTCTTCTGCTTCTGCCCCTGATTTTGCTATCACAACTATAAACCACACATTGGTATGGTGGCATAAATAAATAATTGTTGTTGAAATGTGATTCTGAATGGGTGCAAACTTATATGCATGTATGTATACTTACAAATTTGTGGTGTTGTTCCTAATTACAGGGTGTTAAACTATAATTACAAAAAAAAGTATATAACAAACTTAAAATAAATAATACAGCTGAGAAACTTGAGAGAAAATGAAATGTGACAATTCCCCAATAATGTTAAGGGTTCGAAATCAAGCATAGGGTGCCTAAGTTCTTTATTTGTGTTTGGAAAAATCAAGGGTGCGTTATCAACAATCTAGAAACAGTACAAAAAAGTGTTAAATACAAGCGTGAAGCGTGATTTTTTGAACAAGAAATGGGGGCATCTTATCTCTTATCGCAAGGAATGAAAAGGGTCAAAGGGTTTTAAGCAAACTTAAACCAGGAAAAGTCCACTGCTACGTTCATATGTTTATTAGGATGTCCTTACCTAATCATTCGTTTATTTATATTTTAAGTGACCTAAATTTCCTGTTGTTGAAGTAATCAGACAACTATTGCTCGTAGCCTTGTACGCCCAAAAAAAAAAACTATGACAAGTGACCTTGATGTCTGGGTTAATTGCTAACTAGATCAAAACAATTTGGTCAAGTTTCTGAACAGTTGGTGTCCTTAAATCGATTTATTGATTGACTTGTAATTGAGGGCATCCGAAAACAAAGTCAATTCAACATGTGCTCCAACACCTGGACAATTTATTGCTTTTGTCAGTTGGCCGTTGGTGTTTTCAACTCGATGACTTGATTTGATTTTAAATGTTTGAATGAAGCTTTTAAAATTAATAATAGTTTTTAGCTTAAAGTATTTTTTTTTTCAAATCATTCGCAAACTATAGTTCCCTATAGAAAGAATGTAAAAAACGATCCCATGCCGATTGTATCATGAATCGTTATATAACACTCACCCAACTGGGTGATGGAACGTATGGCACTGTTGTGCTGGGCCAGCGTAAGGACACCGGTGAAAAAGTGGCCATTAAACGCATGAAAAGAAAATATTATTCCTGGGAGGAGGCAATGAATCTGCGCGAAGTGAAGGTAAACAATTCAGCTTAATACCTTCAACCACAATTCTATAAAATAATTGATTTTTGTAGTCGCTGAAAAAACTATCGCATCCAAACATAGTCAAGCTAAAGGAAGTCATCAGGGAGAACGATACGTTATATTTCGTATTTGAATACATGAAGGAAAATCTATATCAAATGATTAAGGATCGCGACTCGCATTTACCGGAACCAGAACTCAAGAGTATTCTGTTTCAGGTGAGCTAAGAGCTAAAGCGTCAATATAACTAATTAATCGTTATCTTTGTCTCTCAATTAAGGTCTTGACGGGTCTGGCGTTTATGCATCGTCACGGCTTCTTTCATCGAGATCTTAAGCCCGAGAACCTGTTGTGTTCAGGACCAGAGCTAATAAAAATCGCTGATTTTGGTTTGGCACGTGAGATACGTTCGCGACCGCCGTTTACTGATTATGTGTCGACGCGTTGGTATCGCGCCCCGGAAGTATTACTCCATTCGACCAACTATAACAGCACCATCGATCTCTGGGCCATGGGCTGCATTATGGCCGAGTTGTACACATTCCGACCGCTCTTTCCCGGCAGCAGCGAAGTGGATCAGCTTTTCAAGATATGTTCCGTATTGGGTACGCCTGGCAAGGTGAGTTTGACATATATTCAATGTACATATATATTACACACTTGACTAAGTTTTGTGTTATCCTGTAGAGTGACTGGCCAGATGGTTATCGCCTGGCGTCCATGATACACTTCCGGTATCCGGATTGCATTAAGGTGCCGTTGAGTAGCGTCGTTACTCGCTGCAGCCAAAACGGTTTGGATTTGCTAGAGGATATGCTAGCCTATGATCCCGAGAAGCGGCCAACGGCTCAGCAGAGTCTCAAGTATCCATATTTTCATGCGCTCAAACGAATCTCACCAACTGCTGCTGCCAAGGCGAATGTGAAGCTCAGTTCCAAGTATGGCGTTATGGGTGCTGCGGGAAACGCTCAAGGGCTTGTGCTACCTCCGACTGTGTCAAATAATGTGCTTCCGGTGCAGGAGCAACTCCACGCCGTGACTGATCTCATACATCAAAGCAACCACAACAACAGCAATAACAACCTGAATAATAATAACAACAACAAGAACAATGGCAAAACACTCTACAGCAAATATCAACCCAAGATGAGTTTTCTCTCCAACAATGACATAAATGGAGTCGGTGTGCCACCGCCCACCGATTTATCCTTGGGCTTGGGCATGGGCGTGGCAGTGCAGCCGACGCAGCAGCAAACGAGCAAGGAGTCAATTAATGATATATATCTAAATCGCAACGTTTCGCAACTGTTTGGCTTGCCATTAGCGCCAGTTGCTCAACAACAGCCACAACAGCAACAACAACAACAACATCAACATCCAAATGTCTCCTTTAGCAACACATCGACACGCAATGGTGGTGCCATCTATGTAAACGGCAGTCAATTAAGCTACGATACGGCCAGTAAAAATGCGAAGAACAATGGCAGATTAGCTGCCAACATGGGAGGTTACTATGTACAGACACGTCCCACAATCCTGCATCCCGATGCCAAGGTGTACAACATGTTCTCCAAGGTGAGTGCCGTACAAGCGCCTCCCAGCATTATCGTCCGTCAACAACAGCCACAGCATCAATTCGAACCAACGTCCTTGCTCAATGGAGCCGCCATTCGGTTATCAGCGCGATCTCAGGCAGCGCCAAAGGCAACGAGGATGAGTGCATTTCAGGCTGATGATCTGGATCTGATACTGGGGTGAGTTAACTTGTTGGTCAGCAAAACAAACTTTGTTAAAGAGTGTTGGGAAATAGTTTAAATATTCAAAAGCTAAATCGATGTCAATTTCTTGTTTTGTTGAATTCTCTCTGTGGTTTGTCTTGTCAATCTTCTTCTGTTTTAATTGATCCTTGTTAATTGTGCTTAGTTATTTGTGATCCTTAATCTGTTTGTATTTAGTACGAAAAAACTTTCATAATTTATACAGCTCGAAGCTGAAAACGTCAGCGAAACGTCAACGCAATGCAAAGTCGAATATCCTGCTAGAGGATCTGTTTGGGCAGCTGTCCATGGACTCGGACAGCGATGGCAAGTATCCACATACAGTGCCGCCAACGCAACAGGCAAAAAGTGATCACTCGACGAGTTCCCACAATGGACGCGACTTTTTCCTGCAGAACTTTAAACGTCCTCCAAAAAAGAAAAGTCCCTGCAGCCTGACGGCGAACAATGGCAGTCGAACAGATTCACTTTCAACAAATGCGTAAGTATTGGAGCTGGTTTTAATGGCATGAACGACTCTACATTCAAAACTTAAATAGTCTTCGATCATCGATAATCATATCTGTGCTTATTTGAGTGTCTACTCCATCTATCTATCTGTCTATCTATCTAAGTATCTATATATACATATGTACTTTGTCTTTCTTGATTTGTCCATATTGTTTTCGTCTTTTGTCTTTTCATTTGCTTGTCATTGAACACTGAACATTTTGTGCGTGCCCCAAGTGAAAACCAAAACGACTCCTCAAATGATGAAGATTGTCGCTTTTGGCCCATAAGGTAAAATGTATAAACCAAGTATTTGGTAGTTGTTGATTGTTGTGTTAGTTAGTTTAAGTATCATATCATCATATTGTAATATCTGACAAATTTCACTAAGCAACAAAGTAGTTAAATATTTTTTACACCAAAATCCAATAAGGATAATCAAGGAAATTTGTAAAACGTAGTTCTTCGTAAAAACGATAATCTAGATTGATTCAATAACTGTATATATTTCAGAGCACAAAAAACATTAAAGGAGAAAGCAGCTACGTTTCCCTGGGATGAGACGAACAAAACCGAAGATGAGAAACTGACAGCTTGGATGGTCGCCGAGAATGGTAACTTGAAATTGAGTAATCAGCAACAAGCGTAGAAGTCGGAAATGAAGTAATGAAAATGTTGCAAATTGTAAAGGACACAAAAAGACTCTAACTAAGATTCTAAAATGTTTATTGATATTTTTCATATACTCGTAACCACTACATGAAAGGATCATTGTTGGAAAACAAGTTTTGAAATGGAGAAAGAAGAATAATCTTGTCGTACCTGAAACTCTGAAACCTTCGCGCGTTAAATAGTTTGTGTGTATGAACATCAAAATAGTTTTCAGCGCGCTCCTTTCTATCAATTGAATTTGAACTGAATGCCTAAACTAAGTTAAAGATACTTAGTGCCTAAACTAAATTAGATGTGTTTCTAAAATCCATTAATTTTAATGCTGTGATACAAATGAATAACGTAAATAAATATGTATAATGTTAATGGTTATTTGTAAGTTACAAATAAATTATGTATTACTAATAAGTTGGAATGTTTGTTGGAGAGCAAACAGCTACATCTCCATTACAAAGTATCTTATTTTATTTCCTTTATGTCTGCAAATGCCGAGTTGCCATTGCATAATTGAAATTGCACTATCGGGTATTCGGTTTCAAAGTGCAGCTCCATAACTTGGCCAATGCGACAATAGGGCATTTGTCTACTAGGTACAATATAAAAGACTGCCAAGCGTTCACTCAGTCGTCAGTTTACTAGCTGCTTTTGAGACAGCCTTTGTAATAACTGGAAGCAAAATGCATGCCATGGTATGTTAATTTATATTTTTCATAAATATTTCCAATTATTAACTATATACTATCTATCTATCTACCTGTAGAGTGTTAGACCGGCTATCTGCCTGTTGATAGTTTTTTCTGTTACCATTGAGTGCGGCATCATTGCCGATCATCAGCACCATCCCGATGAGCTCATTTCTAGCCCGGCTCAGTATGAGTTTCATTACTCGGTGCACGACAGTCATACGGGCGATGTAAAGGATCAGTTTGAGCATCGTCGTGGCGAATATGTTACGGGTCGTTATTCTCTAATCGAACCTGATGGACAACGCCGCATTGTGGACTATAGCGTAGATCCTTTGCTGGGCTTCAATGCTCAGGTGCATCGCGAACCCATTTCCTTACTAACACATCATTGAAGATATTGATCAGATGAATGATTCATTCGTAATGCTTAATGCAATTAAAAGGCTGTTTAAATGAAATGCTATGGTTTTATTAAGGTTTGACTTTTTGTCCATATGAAACAGCCTATAAGTCTTTTATATAAATGCATTTATTGCGTTTCTTTATTTACATATAGTACATATAATACATAGGAAACACATATTTACAAAGTAAATAATATCGTGCTATAAAACAGTATTTGTAGTTGGATTGGATGAGCTTTAGCTGTGTGAAAGTAGCGGAAAGTATAGCAAAGATGTTGACAGGTTTTGTCTAGAAAATGTTACAGCTACGCTTACAGTTGAGTGTTCAGTTAGAGATGGGTCGTCAATGCGATGAAATCAGTGTTTGGATTCTCTCTCTCTCTCTTCGTCTCTGTCTCTGTTTTGCCCTTCTAGTGATAGAGTTTGGGTGCGACAAGAAGTTTTGGTGCCGCATAAGCCAAGGGCAAGGGAGCAGCCTTGACCACCTTGTGGCCCAGGGGCTCACGACGAACGACTGCATTAAAACCGTTATGGGCATCCGATGTGTAGTCCACAATGCGATGATAGCCATCAGCATCGATCAGCGTATACTGACCTTGCACCTGATCACCCTTACGTGACTCCGTCTGGCTCTTAATATCGCCAGTGTGTTCGTCATGAACGGAGTAACTGAAATCGTAATGGGCTGGCGCCTCGACTTCTGCCTTCACCAAATGGTGCGTTGGTGCATGGTAAATGGGACTCAGCTCAATGGCAGCAGCAGCAGCCACGCCCAGGATTAAGACAGACAATAACTGCAATAAAAAAAAAAAAAATTCTAATTAAAAATTCAATATCGAAAAAAAATTTCACTTGATTTCATTGAAAACTTACTGAGAACATTTTGCGTTTAGAGTTTTTTTTGCTGTTGCTGCTGGTTCTATTGGATCGATACAGTTGGGCTCCTGCGTTGAACTATGTCGCCAAATGTCGTGAACGCAACTTTTATACCCAAAAATTTGCCAGCCCCACCTCCACGGTGCGTGTGGATTAGTCCAAACCCGAACCGGAATGCTGCCAAAATGTAAAACAGTTACTTTTTGTTTTACCATTGCGGCATTGATTGCCAATATATATATTTTTTATTTACAACCAAATCAAACATAGTTGAAAAAAGTTCGCTTGTGTTCGCTTTTGATCCAGTTTCTGCACATTTTTAGTTTTGTTTTTTTTTTATCAAATTTACTTTTGTTTCTACATACAAAGTTGACCGGTCGGTCCAATGTGTTTCTTTTGTTTGTTCATATTTACGTACTCTCACTGGACAAATCCATCAAGTTTCTTACAATTATTCAATAAGGTTTTCAAAGTCAAGTGAAAACAAGCTGATATTCAACATATGACGAGATATCAGTTTTATATAAATATGTTCTGTTAATTTAATTTCAATTATTTTATGCCTTTATTAAAGTGAGTTATGAGTGGGGTAAGAGTTCATCAACAGCTTAAAATAGTAATCTTAATTTGATAGATCTATAAGCTTTTTGAAAAGCCTTAGGCCCATTTGTCAACTAAGAATCAATGGCAAAGTTGCACTTCACTGCAATCTTGAAGTTAGGAGTACCAATAAAATGCAAAGGTGGGGCAACTTATCTGCGTCAAATGCAACAAATTGTACATTGACATTCAGACAGCCTTCGGCGAGCTTGCAGTTTTTCCCCTTAATTAATTAATCAAGTTGCAACATCCGTCCGTGTGCCACACATGAAACCTGGCTTGGCTGAGGTGCCATTGCTATATCCATAACCTCTTTAAACACAACCCGACCAGGCAGGCTGTGGCTGAGCAGTTAGTGATAGGGTGGTGGGGTGGTGCTGCAGGGCAGGTGCGTGCCGCACTGCCCACATGCCACAAGCTTTCCACACACACAAATCAACGCGACACCGCAGAGCCGCTAAGTAAAAAACGATCAAAAATCTAACCGCACTAAATCGAATCGCATCGAGACACTCATAGTAGGTAAATTCGATATGAAGCAATAAGCTGCATGGCGCGTATCTTGCGCCACATTTGTTTAGAACAAGATTACGATTGCGCATGGTGGCGAGATCCAAGAGCTGCACCGCTAAACCACTGCTGCTCACGCACGCACTGCAACATACTTAGCTCCAGTTGCCGCAGTTACAGGGGGCACGCCCGCTGTCGTTAGGGTGTCGTTGGTCGCCCAACCCAATCATCAAGAGACATACTTGAAATGCTCATGAAGCTAGTAGACTCCATAAATAATAAGTTGTGTCTACTTAGCGACATGTACATACTTTGTAGATTGTTCGATATCCCAACCAATCAACCAACCACACACATAAACTTTAATTTAGGTGGTGCTCTAAGTGTAGTTCACTTTTTGTCTATTTTGACATGTGCCAAATAAATTGGCTTCTTTTTTGCACATTGTTGCTGGTGCATGTAACAATATTTTGCATGCAACACGTGCCTGAAGGTCATTCAAACTAAACATTTGACAGTTATAACAGAAATGTTAGTTTGTATTTTCAACAGTTCTTAAACTAAGGCATAGTTCTTAGACCTAAGCAACAACTAATAACAATTGAAGGCACATTACATTAGTAATCCAAGCCCCTGATTTGATTGTCATAACCGAAATCCTTTAGATAGTTAGCGATAGCCAGATCGATGGATGATGACAGCGATTGTGACTTAATCGAGTTTGATTTGTGCGATTTTGTTTGAGACATGGGAAATGGCTCAGTTTGTGTTTCGGACGATACGAGTTGCTCTGATGGTGCAAGTGGATACGATGTGGTGCTCTCATAAATGGGCGCTAATTTTTCTATCACCGGCTGCTTACCATCCGGTTGCTTGTACTTTGGGTGCAGTTGAGAAACCGCTGGATGGGGTGCATAGTAAATCGATGGCTGGGCTGGTGGCAAACCATTCTTGGTGCCATAGACGGTGCTCAACAGTTGTGCCAACTCCTCCAGCGTATAGTTGGGTGCATTGATATTGTTTGACTCTCGCGCTGATGCTCTATCCGCTGCTTTACTGTATGCCAATGCATATGGTTTGAAGCTCTTGCTAGGTGCTTGCTGGTGTTTTACATAGTATTTCCGTTGATGCGAATGCGTATACTCGATTTCACCACCGGGCGCATAGTCTCCAGTGGATGAGATGTGTGTGATCTGCTTCTTGGGACTGGCAACGGCAGCTTTGCGACAAAACTCCTTGCAGCCCATCTTGCACTCACAGTAGCATTTATTGTAGGTCGATGGTGGAGTACTGATGTCGGACTTTAGGGTTGGTTGCGTCGTATAGATTGGATGAGTGCTGGGAATAGGTGGCAATGTGGATGGATTTGTGGTTGGCAATGTGGGTGACACGGTGGTGCTCGTTGTTGTCGTTGGCAGCTCTGTTATAGTTGAAGCAGTTGGCAGCGTTGATTCTGTCGTTGTGGATGGAAGAATCGTTGTGGAGCTCAGCTCACTGCATGGCACCTGTTCCCAAATCTCCTGTTCGCACTCCGCACAGTATTGGGGTAAGTGGGCGTGGGTCAGAGCCAAAGCGCTTAAATAAAGCACGGCAAATGCGAAATTGTGTCGCATAATCATCTGACAAACAAAATAAAGTATATAAATATAGGTCGTTTAAGCAATGATAAGACACACAATTCCTAATTCCCAAATTGAATTGAGTTTCGTGGATATTTTGTACCTTTCAGCAGTATTTGTATAGTATTTGGATCACTCGCTTAGTCAATTGTCACAGTGCTTGGTCGCGTGCAACTTCTTCCAAGTAATATGCTGAATAGCTCTTAAATACATTTTTGCTCTGTCAACCGGCCAACTAAATACTGATTTGCAAGTATTTCAAATTGGTTGCGGAAGCATTGCCCAAATCACGTTCCAAACGCTGAGTAACTAAGTCGGCACCAACGCTGACACCAAAGACAGATTCATATATTTTTTTATATAAAATTGCAATGCGCTTCCGTAAAAGAATTTTGTACATTTCTCATTTTCATTTCTCATACTACAGCTCTGCATTCTGCATTCATTGACCATTTTTTTGTATTTGAAATTTTAGTGCAGTCTGTTCGATGGATATATAAATTTTATCTGCCGTCTTACTTATAGTCTGGATTCTTCCATTGCTCATTCATATTGTTGAATTTTATTCTCTTGAGTTTTAATTAGTTTTATCAATCTGTCGATTATGTTATCAGTTGGGTTATATTTTTTAGGTCTGAACACGTACTAGAAAGCAAAATCATCACATTCAGTGAACGAAATACCATACAAATTTTATTTTTTATAGACCTTCCTTAAAGTATTTGACTTTTTGTCAAGCAAATTTGAACCAAATGGGTCTCTTAACAAATAGTTGTCAAATCAAAACAAATTTTATAAAATCTTAATTTAAAGAACCGTCTCCGACTGTATGTATTAAGTATAACCTTTTGTTTAAGATACCATTTCAATGTAAAGTCTAACTTAAATTGGCGATTTTTGATTGTAATGGTTTGGCACCGGCATAAACTTGAGCTTGACCATTTCTATTATCCAAAGGTAAGGCTTCCACTTCGTCTTGGCTTCCAATCTTCTCGGAAACTTCATCAAAACTGCGCCTTTCAAGTTTTTCACATTTTAGAGTTGTTGTCTTGGGATCATCGGTGTTACTAGTCCGTGGTTTGGCCAAATCAATCACATCGGTGCCATTGGCAGAGTTGATTAAACGCATGAGCATTGCGCGATAATGCGGCTGATCTTCGGTGATAAACTCGGGCTCATCCTCAGGATTTAGTATCTGATAGCTGGGTGTTCCTAGCTCGAATGTGGTCACATCCCCGTGCTGTATTTGGTTCTTTAGCTCATTTGTGTTCCAGCCATTTTGCTGCTGCGCTTTATCCTTTCCACCATCCGAGTAGGAGTCCATGGCTGCTATGGGTGCCAGTGTCATAAGCATAGCCAGTACTATAGCTGTTACAGCTTGTCGTGTAGGCACTGCGTCGATCATTTTGCTACTGATCTGTCCAAGTCAGCGGCATCAATAGTTGCATTTTCACTGGCTGCCGATAGAAGTTCATAATCTCTCCCACTTTTTGCACGTGCGCTGCCCCTCTCAGAGGGTGGGCCAAGCAATCGCTTCTACGTGAGATTATTAACTTCAATGGGTTATTGGTTAATCGGAGTATCTTCCGACTGGCTTTTATCTAACGATGACGCATCACATTAAGAGATTTAGTAATTTTGAGAAGTTTTTGTTTTGATTTTTGAATGAAATGTGATGACTAACCAATTTATTATGTTTATAAAAAAGAAATCCATTTCAAAGAGTTTGAGTGCATTACTCAAGTTTCAAAAGAAATAATCAAATTATTTGTGCTCTTATAGAGAACAGAACCATAATATTTATTTAAGTATTTATGTATGTATTTACGATGCATCTTTATAATGTGTGATTGAATTGATGTATATGCATATGTGTTTATAACTTAGTTATGTCTGATATGAACTTGTGATTAGTTAGCTGGTTTGAAGTTTCAGCAAGATTCCTTTTGAAGGCTCAAGCATTTCATGAAGTTGAGATATATAGTCGAAGTATGATCGGTATGATTGGTAAATCATTCTAGTATTTGTATTGAGAATGTGGTCCCGATACAGACACATAATTGCCATGTTCCGGTTCCGCCAACTTGAGAACAGGCTTGGCATAGTGTACCAAAGGAGCCACATGCAATGCGGGTGCTACAAGCTTGGCAGCAACTAGCTTCTTGGGCTCTGGCTGCGGTATCTTGATATCTGTGGGTTCGCGATGCACAATCGCATTGAAGCCATTGTGGTCATCCGCCGTGTAGTCCACAGTGCGCAGATAGCCATCCGAATCGATCAGTGTATATTGGCCGACAACTTTGTCGTCCTTGCGCTGCTCCTTCTGGCTTTTAATATCGCCGGTGTGAGGATCGTTGACTAACCAATGGAACTCGTATGCCACTGGCCCATGATCTGGTTCCGCTTCAATTGCCAATCCAGCGCCAATCAGTGCCAGGCAAATACAAAACAAAAAGCTGAACTAGTAGAAGGAATAAACAGCATAAGGACTTATATTCAAATGCTTCCATAACTCAACTTACTTTTCCCATTATTTGAATATATTTGATTAAACTCGAAAACTGTGTACGCTCACGACGCTGATCGGAATCGTTATAATTAATCTAGGTAGTCCTCAGTGTTTTTATACTTATTCAAGCCTGACAACTCCAACGCCTCAATCGACGCACTCAGGCTCTGTCGCAGTTGCTGTTGCAGTCGCTGGTTTCAATCTCAGTCTTAGTCGCGGTCTCAGTGGATGTGGAAATGTGATAAAGTGTTTCAAATAGCTCCCCAAAATCGAACAACAACTATGTGGAGCGCGCTCATTAGCTGAGCAATGTAATAATAAAAAAAAA
Organism: Scaptomyza montana; assembly: GCA_018904305.1. Classification (NCBI taxonomy): domain Eukaryota; kingdom Metazoa; phylum Arthropoda; class Insecta; order Diptera; family Drosophilidae; genus Scaptomyza; species Scaptomyza montana. The sequence continues at coordinate 1,574,254 of JAEIGR010000027.1, forward strand.
CAAACCAAACATGAAATTCGCAAAGTGCTGACTTGATCAGAAATTTTACTTTTGGTCCGCCTCAGCATGCTCAGCTTGTAAATAAAAATGAAAAAATTAATCATATGCAACATTTTTTTTTTTTTTCTTTTGAGAATATAGTATACTTATTTTTGCTTTTAATAATTTGCGCAATTTCTTAAATTATAATTGCGTGCGAGCTAAATCCATAAAAGTGTTGACCATTTAATTTTGTCATGCTGGGCGTCAAGTTATTAAGATCCTCCAAAAATGTGACTAATTGATGTGGCCATAACTTGTTTGATGTCATTAACAAAAATTGTAATTAATCGCTACTAGACGGCGCGAGTTTGCCTATTTTTTTATGGCTTTAAAAATTCAGGTTACACTATCACGTTTTCAATACTCTGCAGCTTTATTAAATTCTGTTCGTGTTTGAAATGCAAATTGTGGCATGTGCACTTGGAAGGCGTAACTTGATTAAAACTGGGTTAAACGTACCGACTACCATTAAATGCAAAATAAGATCGATTTTTGCATACCTGTTGCATTTGGTGTGTCTTAAACTGTACAGTATTTTGACGTTGATTATTCCGTTATTGATTACAAAAAAGCGTTCGTTTCAGTCGAGAATTTTCATTTAAATAGATAAGAAAGACCTGATTTCAATATTTCCTTTAGGAATAATGCAGCGACTTCAAAAATACTAACAAAACTTTGATTAAATGTATTTATTTCTTCAACACTAATCTAATGTAGGTTTTTAAATTTAAAGGATATTGACATGTTGATTTAGCTTGAGAAAAGCAATAAATGATATTTAATAAGCTACAACATAAATTAATTTTGAATTTTAATTAATTTCGCTTTTCCTTTTAAAAAACAAGCAGTGCACTGCTTGAAAAATGCTGCACCTAGCGACCATTTAACGGAAAGACGGGATCCCATAGAATCAGTTACTAACTGTTAAATGGTCCAGCGAACAGTTCAGCTAACTGATTAACTATCTATCAGCGACCAGTTAACATATAATTCGTCTATGGATATAATTCGTCTATGCATAGACGAATAATGTAATGTATGTTAACTAGTCGCTGGTTGGAAACTTTGCTAACAAGCAGTTCATTTTTCGTTTTGGTACATGCTGTGTTTGTTAAGTTGTACCAAAATTTTCGTTCCTTTGTACCAAGCTGTGTTAAATCAAAACACAGCCTTACCGATTTAAAATTGCATTTAATTATTTAAATTCGTCAAAAAATATATGCTTTACAAATAAAAATATTCACAAAATATATTGCCACAACAATAGATAATACAGCAGCCCAACTGAAATAACACATTATTGCTTACTTTCGAATTAATCATCCATCCTCTTCTTTTTCCTTTTTTAATTTGCCTTGAGCTGTGCGCTGCCAACGCGAACGCAAAAGCTCGCGTCTCAGACAATTGCTTTGGGCCTCCACTGTTTGAATGACCTGTCATTAAAACCGTTATTTTAATCGTTGTTATAATCGACTGAAGTTTGTTTAAAGCTTACGCTATTTGTCATAGCAGCGCGTTCCAACGAAGCGACATCGGACTCAAAGCGATGTGCTGGGTTGGAAGGAATATCTTCCTCAACGTATTTGGGCGGTGGATCATCGTGGTCGTTGAATGCTTCCGGCTGCGCTGTTGCCGTTGCCAGTTGTGCTTTAATGGTTGCTAACTCTTCGCGCAAACTTTGATTTTGCATCTCTAGAAAATCCACCTGCATTAATATTGATGTTTATAAACTCAAAAAAATTGTTCTGCTCGCAATATTTACGCTTTCCAGCTCAAAGTCCATTTCATCAATTATATCATAGGACTCATCCAAAGCCTTTTGCATCTTCGCCAGCTTCGCTTGCAATTCTTCCACCTCATTTTCACTGGTTTTGCTTTGCTGTGACTGACGTTTTTCAAGCAGTTTTTGTTCCTCTACATAAAATAGAATGTAAGAAACAGATTTTCAAAAACACATGTACAAGATTCAATTTACCCGAATTTCGTTGTTCAATTGCAGATTTCATTACCAGCCCAGTTAGTGTCTTTTGCCGCTTGAACATTTCCTCGAGCGCCTTGCAACGCTTAACCTTATCCAAAAATGCATCGTGCAGTTTGTTGTACTTTTTTTTGAGCTGTTGCAGTGTCTCTAGAATGCGATCGCGTTCTTCCTCCATGTGGAACGCATTGACCTTTGCCTCCACATTCACTGTGGCATTTGTGCGCTGGTCAGTTGATGCACGATTCAGTCTGTGGCGTAGCAAAAGATTCTCTTCCGCCAAAAGTACATTTTGTGCCTTCACTGTGAACCAAATATAAAATTTAATGTTATTGCATATCCTGCTATAAAATAAAAATACGCACCAGACGCCAGCTCTGCATAAAGCATTTGCATTGCAGATGTGGAAGGTCGCTCCATATTGCAAGTGAGTTGTTGACTGTTTCCATTACTCAAAGGGGAAACATTGCTATCAGTCAGGTAAGAATAAGATAAGAAGCTATCAAAAATACTGTCATAACGCTGCCATATCGTTGAAAGTAAACTTACACTTTGGTTTTAATGTGACCAAAAAGACATAATATAATTTGTGAACACTTAATTAAAACACAAAAAATTATGCATTTGTCTAGTACATTTATTATTTATTTTTTGTGTCAATAGTCTCATGTTTTCATTTCTTCATAATGTTTAGGTATTTCAATATTTTCTCTAAATAAAAATATGCATTTCTTAAAATCCTACAAGTTGTTAATGTTAAATTTGCTCGCACATAATTGTTACGCAGCTTAACTTTTAAAATCCATTCATATTGTACATATCATATCCATTGTATAATTGCATAACTATTGTGGAGCACATGTGGATTGCTGTAGTGCCATAATTTTAATTTTTTATATAGTACGCGTGTGATTTGTTAGCGTAAACTAAGTATATATATATTTTATTTGTAATCTTAATACAATTTATAGCATTTGCACCCGAATGGTTTTAAAACATATGTATGTACGTGCATGTATTAAACAAATAATACAGGAATTGCACTACATCAATCAATCATGAGAAATCACATAAAGTAATTATGAAAGTTTGGCAAACGAATACCGAATGCCAATCGTGCAACATAAGATGCATTTACTTATCCAACAGACACTAACTATGTCTATATTTTTTTATATGCAGTTACTTCTTATCTAAAATGCATTTACTTTTGCATTTATTTTGTGTAAAATTAATTGATTTATTTAAGGCATTATCGCTTAAGTTACGACGTTCTGTGTTAAAACGTGGCAATTGTGGCATTACCATATATGTATTAAAACAGCAAATTAAGGAATTCGTTCTACGCTCGTCGAGCTATTAATATACACTTTCTATGTGAGAGTCGTTCCTATTCATGACATTTAACTCTAATATGAGTTTCTTATATGCTCTTGCACAAAGTTCATGTTAATATATTGCAAGTTTCTTGATTACATTTAATTGTTTTTTACTCACACATTATTTCACAGCACAATTTCCATTGACAATTGTTTAATTATTGATATTATTAGTTCAGCTGCTTCTTCTTTTTATTGGTATTTATAAGTAATTAAAATTCTTGCAGTCAAAATGTTTATGCATAAACAAATTTGTATTTCGAAACCGAGATTGCACAACGTATTGTGTAAAAGCATCAAGGAATACAAAAATCATTAGCTGTTCATCAGATTGCATATTCATATTTAATTGGTTTTCTAGACCTTATAACTGTGCAAATTAAATTAACTGTGGCAGCTGACAACATGAGCCAGGAAAGTTTATAGATGGTAAAAAGGAAATTTGGGGACGCTGTTTAGACTGCAACATTCGGCTCTTGAAGGACAGTCAAACAGTAGCTCTTATAATGTAAATGTTAAGTGTACAATATAAAATATGCTTATCACAAGGAGCTAAGACTACAATATGTATTCTACTATGCTTACACAATAAATAAACTATTCATAAATATTATTGCAATGCTCCAAATCTGAACTTCAGTGAACAGTTTTTTGTAGTATCAAAAGATAATTTCTTGTTGTCTACAAGGAAAGTACAATTGAACACTTGATTATGAGTACTGATAAAGCAGATATTGCCGCTTTTAAGGAAACTTTACAGTCAGACATAGGGTTTGGTTGCTTGATTTAGACGCTCGCCTTGGAATGCACATATGAAGACGGTCGAATCAACATAATAAGCTACTATGTGAGACATGGGAGAGATTGCACAGGCGATTTATGCACAGGAACATATTCAACTATCGCAACTACAAGCGAATCGAATTCGACTCCACATCGTCTTCGTTATCGTTAATCAGCTCATTGCGATCATCATCGATTTGGATCTTGTGGTGCGACGTATTACGTGTGTGCTGTTGTTGTTGCTGATGCTGCTGCTGTTGCTGTTGTTGTGTTGTACGGCTTTGGGCAGCACTTATTGCATGGGAAATTGATGGTGTGGATTCTATGGTACCATTGCTGTTGCCACCTGGCAAGATGCTGTAGTTAAGATCTTTTGAGTTGGTGCGTCGATGTCGCAAAATGCTAAGGCCACTTGATGAGGGCTCAGCTAAGGCAATCTGACTGTTCAGATCCTTGGAGTTAGTGCGCGAATGACAACGCGATCCGGTAGCGGCGTCTGTCTCATTAGAATTCTTTACTTTGCTTGCATCGCTCACCACATTTTTTAGTACATTGACATTCTTTTTGGGATTGCTGTGATGCGAGTGCGGATGCCGCAAAAAGTCGGCATCAAAGCGTATATTGTTGGGCATATAAATCTGGTCATAGCTGTGATTGCGCGAATGCTTCTTCACAAAGTGACCACAGCCGGTGGTCAGCTCATCGTCGTCATCCTCCTCAGCACAATCTTGCGGCCGCAGCTGATTCTTTATGTAGCGAATGGGTAACGTTGGATCGTCGCGCAGCGTCTTGTGACGCACATCATGCGGATTAAGATCCGTGGAGTGATTGCGTGTATGCGATTGTAGTTTCTTTAGATTTCTAAACTTTTCGCCGGCTCCATCTGTTACGCTACTTGCCACATTGTGATCCTTAGCAAAACTTCGAATCATCTTCACATCACACGAAGAGCTGCGGAAATGCTTCTTTGACTTAGTCTGCGGCATATGGCAGGTATTAGCCGCGGGCAACACCTGTCCGCACTTGTCATAGCTGCAAAGGATGACAGTTAGTTAGTGTTATTAATAGTATATAAGTATGTATATTGCATACTTACCAATATTCAAGCTGCATGGTGCGTGAGTCGTTGCGAGAGTGTCGCAATATATCGGTTGGTATAATCAGTTCACCATGTCCCGCAACAAAACTAGTGCCCGGATCTCCACCAGTTAGTTTCTCCTCAAACACTGCACAGAATAAACAGTTTAATGCAGTGAAACATTTACCATTTTGATAAGCACTCACGTTTATCCAGACTAATAATAGATCCAATAATGGGATCACTGGCACTTAGTGGCTTCATTTTCTCCAGCTGCTTGCGCCTACGCACTAGCCACCAGTCCACAATGAAGATGACTAACGCAACCAGCTTAACAGAGGCGCAGAGACCCACATATCTAGCAAAGAAAGTACTTATAACACAGTCTGCTTATTAACTTTACTGTTCTTGCACTCACTTGTACCGGAACTTCTCAATGTCATAGATGAGACAGCGACCGCCTTTTTCGCCACACGAAGACTTCCACAGAATGCATGTGGAATCGATGAGATTGCCAAAGAGTATGGGCGCTGGTATATATCCAAACAAGCGAAATATAACAAACTGCATGCCCAAGGCAAAGGATCGCTCCTCCTCCGAAACAGAACGCAAAACGATCATCAGCAACGGCATTTGCGTTGATGCCACAATGAATGTCATAAAGAAGAGCAGTATTAGGAATGGATAAATGGTGCGACAGGGGGTGGCACAAGGTCCAGCCGTAGCCACCGGCACAACAGTAACTTCGGCAAAGTCCTCATTGGCGCTTAGAGCCTGTGCCTGGCTGCCACCCGCACCACGATAAATGCTGCTCGAAATATTGGCGTGAACACCTGAGAACGAGAAGATAAACTTAGTTGAATTAAGACAAAAAGACTAACTGTTCACACTTACAGGCACAGTTGGTGTAGTTCGAACTGGATGAGAAGGCAGTGCAGCCGGCATGACAGGGACTAAAATAGGTCAAGCCATTGTTGCCGCAAACGGGCTCTACCTCGCTGGTTAAACACTCGCAGCCAAAATTACATGCAGCCGTCAGATTGACCTGAAACGGTTGATCTAGCGTAGATCCATGCTTAGTGTAATAGGGTATTGTGGTGCCAGCCATTTTGAGATTGTCACAGCCCAGAAAGAACAGCATCGCATAGCAGGCCAGACATATGACGTTCGTGATGAGCACAAACTGAACAGCTCCCTTGGGCTTGAGCTGAAAGCGTTTCAGCACACAGCCGCCAATGAAGATACCAATGCAGGCACCGGGCACTGCAATCGAACCAGTAAATATGTTTGCCTGACTCTTGCCTAGACTGAATTGGGTCTCCAGATACTTGGGGAGAAAGACCACGAAGCCGGAGACAATCATCAGTTCCATGCAAGCGCCCAGGCAGGTCACGATGTAAACAGGATTCTTAACTAGTCGCAGCATTGACTGTGGTATGTCCTTTATATCCTTGCCATAGCCAGTGTCCACTTTGGGAGCTGTTTGTGCCTCCTCCTCCTTGCTGGTCACCGCCACAATCTCTTTCTTCACCTTGCCCAGTTCATCGTTGCTTACCGCAGCTCCAGAGTTGTTGGGCAATGCCAGCTGCACAACGCTACTCTTCCTTATCTTTTTCTTCTCGCACGTAAGAACTTTGGGAAAGGAGAAGAACGGCACAGCCACCACAAGCAATATTACGCCACAGAGCAGAAAGCCACCCCACCACAATCCAACCCAGCGACGATCACCGGGCGCTGCAAAATAAACAAAAGGCAATGTCAAATGTCATCATAAGGATTGCCAAATTTATAACTTACTTATCGATATGATGGTGGATGAGAGGGAGTCCATGTGGAACGATAGCAAATATGCGCCAAGCAGAAAGCCAACGACAGGTCCAAAGGCCGCCATGCTGTACATGCAACCAATGTACATCGAGGAGCTTTCGGTGCGCACATGATCATCCACATAGGTGGTGCCCAAAGTGAACAGAGGACTGCCCCCACAGCCGAGCAACAGTTGAGCCAAGACAAACAGCAGCACTGGACCCGTTGTTGAAGCCTTGCCCTCCAAACAGTTGTCCTCGCGCAGTGTGTGCGGTGCCAGTGGTTGATTGGAGAGACCACTTGAAAGACGTCCAAGATCCATATCCTGGTCACGCACAAGAGCACTGCGGCAAATGTTATCGCTACTCTTGTTTTTGATCGCAATGCCCGGATTGGGTTCGCCCGTAAAATGTGGCACCATAAACACCAGCGAACCAATACCCATGATAACTGCTCCAATGCCAATCCAGACAGGTATATGCCTGCGACTGCCCAAATAGCTAACAAAGATAACAGTTATCACATTACCAATCTCATAGCTGGACGCAATCAATCCCGAATAGCTGGAGGGTATCTCGAAACGTTTCTCAATTGTTGTTATCACCGAGTTGATATAGCCGGAGCTGAGTGCCTGCTGCATCATCACCAGCAGCGACAGCAGCAGCACAAATATCTTAATCCTAGCAAATCTTTGTATGCCATACGGCCGGCAGTTCAATATGCCACAATCTCTTGAACGAAACTGCTCCTCATCCTCATCATCGTCACGCTGATGATCTGCATTGCTGCATTTGTTGGAGACGGCCGCTGCAGCTGCTATCGCTGCAGATGGCTGTCGACTGTGGCATTTGTGGACGGCATTATCCAAAGCAGTTGTTGTCGCTGGCATCGGTGCTGATGTCGTTGTCGATATTGTTGTCGATGTTGTTATCGTCATAGTTGAGGGCTTTGGCAGTTCACCGATGTGAGAGGCGTTGTCTTGGGCGGCATCTATGCTGCTATCATCGCCGCTGTTTGCTTCCGAATAGAGACCTGTCATCTGGTACATAGATTCCTGTCGCCTGCAAGTAGTAGATGAAAACTATCAGCTGCTGCTCCAGTATGATCTTTGCCACTCTATTCTCATGACTTTTGTTGACCAAAATCTTATTTAAATTTGGATTTTCAAACGGTTCGAAAAAAAATAACAAACGAAAGCCAAAAACAAAATATTTAACATATTTAAATTGATTTTCGAATTTGACAAGCCGACGATCTCTGTTATATAAGTGTAATATTGAATCCAATAAGCCAAGTTAAGTCATTGGATATGATATTTAATGAAAAATCACTTCTTTCCGCAACAGAATACTCTACAACAATGCTGCATAAGCAACGGCAATTTAAAAAATAATAATATCTGGCCTAGAACTTGCATTGGTTGCCAATGCAAATCGAAGGACTGCGCCGAGGACAACTCGCTTTGCAAAAAAAAAATTCCAATTCAATGCCAAGTAAAAACAATTTCTATGTACACTTGGCAACTGCAACACCAGCAACAAACCAACCAAACAAGCAACGAGTTCGCGGAGTAACTGGGAACGACTGTGACCAAAAGGCATCACGTGATCCACAGAACACTTGTCGGCCTGGCCCTGACTTGTGTGCAGCGACAACTGAATAGTTTTACAACTATAGTAGTAGCACTTCTATCAATATTTTAGTATTGACCGAGTCAGTCGTAATCGACTGCCATCGATTGTATGATAACTATCCTTAATGAATTATTGAGCTGCAGGCAAATTGCCTTGGTGTCTCAATTCTACCCCAACTCAAACAGTTAGAAATATTTCAAATAATCGTGACTGTTGTTTATTGTGAAGTGAACAAATCTAGGCGGACTGTTTAAATGAATCTAGAAAATATGCCTGGACTAATATCGTGCTATTGAAATTTATTTTTGCTTGCTCTTACCTGTGACCTTTGCGAGGTGCTGTACTGCTGTTAGCGCCACCCGCTTCGGCATCGCTTATGCAGACACCTGAACCTGAACCTGAAATAGATCCAGTGCCGTTGCCAGCGCCTGTGGATGTCACAGTAGCTGTGGAACTGGATGTGCCTGTGCCTGTGGCAGTGTCAGTGGTTGTGGCTGTCGCTGTGGCTGTAACTGAACTCGTGCCTGTCACCGTTCCTGCAGTGCTATTGCTGTTTGTAGCGGCACACGTTGCCGTACCCACTCCCACTCCCACTAACGCTCCCGTTTCCGTTGCTGTACTGAGCTCCAGCTCAAAGGATGGATTCATATACTGTTCGGCTGTATGCTGCTGTGAACCGGTTCTCTTGGCTAACATAATGTTGCATTTATGTTTAGAATGCACCCAGTTTGCACAAGCATTCAATCAGTTTTTTAAAGCAGATCTTCTGTGCAGTGCTAAATGTGCTTAAGGCCTTGTGGCATTTTTCTGTAAGCAACGAAGAAGAGAAAATTTTATTGTTTGACTATGTTTGGAATGATAAACGGGCAAAAACTAATAGATATTGATTAAGAACAATACTTCCCTATAATATCATCCATATACAATAAGATTAGGCCTAGACATCATATAGCTTAGGCTCCATTTGCAAGACTTTAATATTTATAAGCATAAATTGAATACAATTCTTAATGAGAAATGGAAAGACACAATTCAACAGAAGTCAGAGGGCCTACGCACATATACAATTGCACTGTGCGTAGCAGACATTTCAGTTCCGGGGAGAAGTCCTGAAGTGTTTCATCCTCCTATTGCGCGACTAATTGTGCCTTAAATCTTTGTGCCAGCAAAACGACAAGTGGCCATGAGCTGCTGCACATGCGACTGCCAACAGAATAATTATGAAAGGCGCCAGCTAGTCACCACTTTAGTGATGCACCACCACAAGCCCTCCCTGCCCCCCACTCCACGACCAGCACACATGAAAGCCACGTTAGTCGAGGCTGTGTGAACATTAGAAGGATGAGTCTGGTGCCATTTCATATTAAAAACACACACGTTTGTGTATGGCAGGGCCATGTGGCTGTTGGCAGACTTGTGATGTGCTCGTATGTTTTGACAAAAGGTGTCAGGGGGAACGAGAGGACGAGGAGATCGCACAGCAAGCTTGAAGCTTGCAATGGCATGGAATGGGTTGGCAACAAAAGACGCAAGACACGAAAGCCGTCAGACGTCAGCTGCTGATTTCCCTTTCATTACAATGCGGCTCTCAGCAAGGAGCAACAACACCCACATGTACTATATACACACAGTGAGCTCTCCAACATAAGAACTATCATATAACAATATCAATAATTTAGCTAATATTTGAAATAAATTGTTCCTTATAATACTATTAATATTCACTTTAAAATGTATCTTTATTTTTCATTATTTGGTACATTTTATCGAGCGATCACTGTATCTCCATATGTGTCAGTGCTTGGTCATTGAAAAAAGTTATCGATTGGCCAACACCAACCAACAGGAAGGATGAAAATCACCAAATGGCCAACTTTGTTCCACCTGCTGTTTGGATGGTTTCCTTCCCCCGGTTCCAACCTCCCACAAACACATTTCTCCCGACACTTCCAGTTCTTTTGGTTTAGAGCTTATGTAAATTGCATGAGCGGAAAAACTAATTCAAGATTGGCCCTGGCTAATTTCTTGTTAGTCTCATGCTTAAACCGTAATTTACGGCTTCCAATCTGACCCATTTTGCGCAAGGAGAGAGAAAAACGTTGCAGTCGGACGCCGCCGACTGCGGTATACTCGATACCTGTTCAAAAATTGAGGCCTGATTGCAAAGGGGTACAGTCTCTAGCTTGAAGGGTTTCGATAAAAAAGTTGCGTTTATACAGACGGACGAACGGACGGTCGGAAAGACGGACAGACACCCTGATGGACATTGCACAAACCCAATATACTCTTCACCTTCGGTATCGAGTATAAAGCGGCAAATGCTTGGCTACACTCCACTGAACCAGTTAACCAATTATGTGTCTCTCTTAATGCACATGTACAAGGTATACCCTTTGGTAGGTACTCTCTACAACTAGAGCTTAGTACACACCCTACATGGTATATTGGACATTTCGTGCTGACCCACAAATGCTTCAGCTTATTGCTTTTATGTATTCCCATTTTTGGTGTTACAGCAAAAGTTTCCGCATCTGCATCGCATCCAATGACAAAATGTTATTTTTTATTATTTTTTGTAACTTGGCAAGCGGCCAAAGCTGTTTTTTTTCGTTGGTTGGTTAGTTGTTCTTCGTGTTCCCAAATGGAGAAGTCGCAAAATGAATTGAATTCGTCAATATTGATGGATTATAATTGATTATCTTTCCGCTCACCATTTGAAGGAAATAGCTTTGGCCATTTAATATGGGATGGTTATTTTAGTGTCTACGCTCGATAAGCATCATCTAGATAGGATTAGTTCATATGTTACATATTGTTAATTCATGTAAAATTCCATTTACACAGTTATCTGAACTCTTGCAATTTCCAATTAAAAACATAATAGTGCTTGAACAAGTTCAGTTCCACTGGACAATTGCATAACATAATTTCAATTAATTCCAGAGCATAAATCCTGAATGACATTGACATTGTGCGCGGTGAAAGTCCCAACATATAAAATCCGGTTAACTTGTTAAGTTATGACTCAGGGAAAGAGGGCAGAAAATGATTTGGGAGCTGGGACATTGGACCAACTGCCAATCAGTTGACGGCTGATGGGTTTTTTCATGACTACTCAATATAAAACACAAATTACAGCCACATATTGCATAAGACATTTATGCAATGTTGATTTTTTTTTCTATTCGTGCTTACGTGCACATAAATATGGGAAATGAATCTGCCTATAAAGGGCTATTTTATTTTTTTAGTCATTATGGTGATGGTGGAAAAGTATTTAAAAAAATGGAAAGCAATTCAAATGCTTGTAAGTTTGAAGACGGCTTTAACTTCTTTGAGAATAGTAATTCACGATAGTTAATGTATAAAATCAGTTAAACAAATACAACTGTATAATTTTATAGTTTAAGCACTCAACTGAAATACTTTATTTGCAGAGTGCAAGTCACTTTATTGCGCTTGAATGTTTATTGTCATTTGGTATATTTACTATTTTTTGCATAACTATTATATAATCCATTTAGGTATGACGCAGTGCTGTCAACATGGTCAACATGGCCTTCAAAGTTGTCCAAAACGAGTACCATTACCTCCTATCAGATACACGAAGCCAAACACACCCACACGGCACATATGTACATAGTATCTTTAATGCTAATTGCCGATCGTTTGAAGCTGGTAATTAACGGAGTACTTCAAGCTAACTGTAGCAAAGCTTATAGTCGAGGTCAACGCTTGGAAAAGTATGAGAGAAAGAACAAGATCAACTGTAAAGCAGCGCAACACAAGTTGCCACATGTTGCGGTTCATTCGATCGTCATCCGTATGTTCAACTTGCGCATACGAATGATTCAGGTGCGACCTTTTGCGTGCACTCGAATGCAGCGTCGACTATTCGAGAGGCAGATCTTGAGCAACAACAATTTCAAAAGGCAACGAACGATCTCAGTGTGTCTTGTGACTTTTTGAACAATTAAAAACAATAATAAATTATACAACATTGCGTATATAATATATTGTGCATTAAAAGACTGAGTGAGAAAGAGGTAGACAAAAAATAAAAAAGAAAGAAACAGTAACAAGTTGGGAACTGGTTAATAGGATTAGTTACTCCCTGCCAAACAACTGACTGACTCAACCGAGCTGTAATCCGATACACTCCATCTAACTTACAATAGCCGCGCTACGTTAGCGTTGGCGTTGTGCTCTGCGAGTCATTTGGGTGGGTGGCCAAGCAAGTCAACAATATATGTATATGTATATGTATATGGATATGGAAGCCCCTTGCATTCAGATACCACTGCACTGCCACAAACATCAACATCAACCCACTTGCAAATCGGTGTGGTAAAAATTAAAAGCCTTCGACGGCTCTTACTTAAATTCCAAAATCTAAGTAATTGCACGAATGTCTCAATTGCAACAAATGGGAGCAACTGAAGGGGAGCTTTTTGGTATTAGGAAACTCGAGATTACAGTTTTCTATATATGTACAAAACACAAAAGGTAGCAAAAGCAAATACAAAGTATAACGAAATAAACATTCACCAATCGCAAATTGCTGCCAAACAGCGCTGGTCGCTTTGTTCGAATCACTTTGAAAAACATTTGTTTTCGGATATTTTGGTTTAGTTTTCTTGAGAAAACAACAGTTAAAAAACCCAGTTGAAATAATTTCGTATCATCTATTAAAACCAATATGTTATTCTCTTTTTGTTTAACACTTCAAAACCGGATCTAAACGATTTTTAATTGCGAATACAGTTTGATGTCGGGTTTAATATTATCACTAAACAAAAAGTATAAACATTTGTGTAAATATGAAATCGCCACATGTTAATTACGCATTCGCAAACAAACTGTTTTCAATGTTGTATTCGTTTTGTTTTGATTATTTAAATGTGGGTCAAAAAGTCAAGCAACTTTTTAATCTTACAAACATTTTCTTATCACAATTGATGTGTTTCGAACATTCTGTTTAAGTTGAGAACTTTTAATCGCTGAACAATATTGCTTGCAAGGTTATAGATTCTTTTTGTTTGTTGTTGAATGTTTTAAAAAAGAAGCTAAAATTACCCCTTGCCAAATTATTTCTCTTGTAATCTGATTTGGGTAATTAAATGCATGAGTAAAGCAGTTAAGCCAATTTTTGTTTTATCGATCCATCATATCTGACAGGTATAATTTTTAGTTAGCCAATCTTTTGTTATTTATAATTTTTATCATGATCATGTCACTCTGCTCGACTCGAGTAATTAGTTGTTAATTGCCTAGCTCTTGTGAAGTTTACACATAAAATTTGTAACACACTTTCCGGTCTCCAAAGACAAACAAACATGTACTAGTTATACTTAAAGCTTTAGAAAATTATCTATGTACTATATAAAAAAAAAAAAACGTGCGTGCCCTTCTCAGAGAGATTATCAAGCCATCAATGTCAATTGAAAACGGTCGAGGCTATGCAGCATTACATAATTACTGAAACATTCATACAAACATACCCACTTATGTGACATGTGCTTGAACCTACTTTATATATGGTATAAATGTATGGCAATTCGGTGCGTCGCAACGCCATAATTCTAATTGTTTAGTTTTTAAAAATGTCCGCAGTGTTATCAGCTTGTTTATACAATATATTTTCGTAATTGCTTCGACGACGACCAAACAACAGTTTTTCTATTTGCGTAAATGTGTCTTTGAAATAAAAACGTACAAAATATATGAACACATATGGAAGAAAAATATGAAAAAGATGTTAAAGACTTTGGCCACAAAAATTTCCGATAACCTAAGAATATTAGTAAGGAAAACAACAGTTGCTCTCATTTATCAGCAAAGTTCCAACGAGCTCTTATCAATTGACAAATGCAAACAATTATCATTTATCATTTATCATTTGCTCTCAAAAGTACTTGGTTGCAAAGGTTGAGTTGCTTGTAGCATAGAAAAGATACTTTATCTATATTTGTACTTATATTCTACATCTATCTATGCAAACAAACAAAAGAAGTGCTAAAGCTTAAAATATTTGTGAAAGTCTGTTTTTTACCACTTTTATTACTAGCATACAAAAAGCAGCAAGATACAACAAATTGAACAGCGAATAAAACAAGTTTTGCAAATTAACTTCCTGTTTTCTTACACAAATTTACCTACGTATATTATATGTTTAATACTTGCGCTACAAAAACATCATGCAAGCTCAAATAAAGATATAAGCAAGGAAAAATAAATGCACTTCGAATCATTTAGTACACTCATAGCGCGGACACTTTTGATGAATGTTTTGAAACCTAACAATTTGGATTCTATAACGGCGAGAGCAGTAAATGAATGGAAGCGTACAGGCAATTAAACAGCACAGAATAAAAAGTGAATTACAAAGTGAACAAAACCAAACAAAACAATACAACACGAGTAAAGACGGAAAAATAAAACAAAGACACTTGACGAGTTAGCTGCTCAAACAAGTTTCTTTATTTGGCGCTTTTGAGTGGCTTTCAAAGCTTTTTTGCGCTAATAATGACCTTTACCATTTTAGCCAGAAGTCAAACAATGCCTAGACATATGTTCACTTTAAAACAATATATGTTTCAATGTTGACAGTTTAAAGAAGAATTAAATTTCAGTAAGTTTTAAAATTATCACATTTGCTAATTAATTACATCAGGCTTCTAAGGGAAACCTCAGGTTCAAGTTCAATGTACGCTTATTAAGACAAAGACTGTAGAAACAGAAAGAAGACTTAAGAAAGAGATCTTCGCGTGATCAGTTTGCTGATAGTCAGTCTTTGGAATAACCCACAAAGAACGTGACATACATACATATATAATGTATATAAACGGTCTTACTGTTGCTAATCATACATTGTATGATGCACACTTTGCATGACAATTAGTTTAATTTAAGCTTTTGCTATTGCAAAGTTTTGTTTTGTTTCTTTATGGATTTTGACATAAAGAGTCAGAACAACTTAATAACAATTGTTAAGTACCTTTTAACATTATCCTCACATGATTCAAGTTCTTAGATGAACACTGGAAGTTAACAGCATTGAAATTGAAATCGTTTATTAGACAGAGGATTTAATCTTGACACTCCTTTTATTTTGGCATATCATACTTTATGGTAACTATGTAACTCGTTTGGCGTCACACAAAAAAAATAACCGATAATAGAGCACATGGTTTGTGACGTCAAACTGCAAATCAATGTGCGTTCAGACATGCATACATTACAAATATTTCTTTATGTGGAAGAGTCAAGTCGGTTGTAAACCTCGAGAGCGCACTTACGCTTCCCACCTATCGCAAAAAACAATATGTATGTGTACATTATCGTATGCCTACAAGTTTGTGTGCGACACTTGCAGTTTGACGTCACAAGTGAGATTATTCTTTATAGTATAAGGTTGCAATAAAAAGATGGGAAACACTTGTGTGCGACTTATAAATTATTAATATGCTTCGTTTAAAGTTAATAATTTTTTGGCTATGCAAATAAGTTTCATCAAAATGTGCGTCAATTGTTTATAGAATTTTTGAAAGAACATTGTTTGGCATTGTTTATAAAATATGCATTGCTAAATACATCGTTTGTAATTAGATTAGCGCTGCAAATTTAAACAGCAGCAGCAAAAACAATGTGAAAATGTGTGTGTGTCTTTAGGCACGTTTCATATATGTGTGTGCGTGTGTGCGGAACACCAATACGAAAATACATTTCTTTTAGCCTAAACGCACACAGAGAGAGGTAGAGTCTCTCTCTCTATCTGTCATGGCACAGCAACAGGCACAATATTTTGTCATAAGAGGCTGACAACACGGACCGCATTGAGATTATAAATAAATTGACCATAAAGCAAAATGCAAACAACAAAAACGAAGAGTGTTGTACTAGAGTCTATGAATGCCCTGATTGCATTTGTTTTCTTATTGATTTTTAGTTTCAAAACAAAGAAAGAGAAAGAACACTAAGGTGCATTAAATCTAAAAAAAAATCTTTCAGTCTGTTGATTTAAGCTTTTTTACAATACATTTTTTAAAGAATTTTTTATAAAGTTAAGTTCATTAAACAAGACACTTTAACATCGCTTTAAAAGGAAGCTATTGTTTTGTTGATCTTAATGCTACACGTACTCTATGATTGCTCTTTCGTTATATGAATTGTATTTACAAAAGAAAATAAACAGATAGTGTGATCTAATTATAAAGCTAGACCCAACATAGTTGTTGTGGCCCACAACACTTACTGGGCATTATTATCTAAGCATCAAAGGCAGCAGAAGCAGCCATGTGAAGCTATCTGTGTCAAGTATTTGTTTGTACAACTTGTTTGTGTACTAAAATATACAGAAAACTGGATTAGCTTAGGCAAAGATAACATCTAAAAAGATACAAATGCAAGCGCTAAGTCTGAAGTCAATGATCCGCAAAAGAACAACAAAGTATCTAAAACAAGAATACACAAAAGTTTTCAGAAAGAAAAATGTGTATCTATTATAAATATTTTAAATGTTATTTCTGTAATGCCGAAAGCTTTGATAATCCAATCTGCAATTTTTGAAATGAATAAAAACGTGAAAATTCGTTTACAAATATTGCAACAATTAAAAGAGACAAATTTTTTGTTACGTTGTTTTGTATTCGTAACTTATGTTAACATGCGAAAATTGCATTTAACATAATCAGATTTTTTTGTTTATTGCCTAGCACTTATTATCGGACTGACTTCCGGCTAGTGAAATGTGGAAAAAACCAGGAAAATGCATTTTAATTGTGCGACTCATGCGAAATTCGCGTAAATTTTTTTGTTCCCAAATCAGAATTTTAGATAAACACGACATAAGTTGCATTTGCAACACACATACAGAACTGACCTAAAACGAATATGTTTGTAATAATTCAAACATGCGACAAAGTAACAGCCATCACATTTGTATATTTATTTATGTGCACAACAAATTTGCGCTCTGATATGCCATAACACAAAAAATTAAATAAATAGGTGAATAGGTGCGCCCTAAATCTGTTCAAATTGCAGTCGACTTACACACACACACAGATACGAGATACAAACACAAATACAATGATACGCACAGAAGTAACAATATTTATTGTTGTGTAGTTGCTGTGTACTAACACAAATTTATTATTACATATTATTATTTTTGTTTTGTTTTCTTTAACTATAATAGATGTCACAAGCTAGGAGGAGGGTGTATAATTTGAGCCCTGTAGTAAAAGAGTTTAAAAGAATATATTGAATGTACCTAAAAGAAGAAGCAGCACCTTATATGCCAGAAACTCTTTGAAGACGTTTCATATTTTCAAGCTTTAAGTTGGAAAAGTTAACTAGGGTGCTCCATAGTCAGCTTGAACCAATTTTCACTTAAAATATGATTGCTGCCTAAAAATCCAACAATGTTTTTTTAGGTTTTTTAGTCACCGCCACCTGCTTTCTCCGCACGCTCAGAATGAGAAAGTATTTTACTGCCCCTTTTGTGTGTAACCAAAACCCAAATTGAATCCCACAACAATTCCGAAACCCTACGATATAAATTAAATTTTAATTTGATTGTTTCGACTCGATCGACTTTAAGGAGCCAATTATATTTACACTTTTTTCTTTTCAATCATTTTAAAATCACATTAAAGCCCAACACACAAAAACTCATGTAATGCGTAAGCAGTTTGTTAACTGAAATTTTAATGTGGATTTAATGGGCACTGGAAAGGAAATTCTTTAGGCAAACAAAACATACGCGGCTTTAGCCAATAAAAGGCAAACTTTAAGTGTTTCTGTCTATGCAAAATAAGTTTATAATTGTTACGTTCTCGGCTCACATTTTACCAAGTTGTTTGTAATATTGCTCTAGCTTTTTATGCTTTAGCAGAGCGTATAATGAAATAATAAAATATTAATAATCGCAGTTCTGCTTTTATCAATTTTAAACTTGAATTTTGAGATTTTGTTAAAAACTGTTTAACAAACACAATTGGATTTTTCACCTAGACGTTTCACAACTTGCCTAAAATTTATTGTCCATTTTGACTTTTAATTAGACAATAGCAAAAACTTATTCAATGATTACAGCAACATTTAACTTTATATAACTTTATTGTTATAAAGGGCTGTTTGTAATAGGCCTTAAAGGAAAGACATATAGGTGCCACTGAGCTTGAATTATACCTACTGTATGAAATACTAAACCGAACAAATATGTTGGTGGTATTTTTTTGATGACGGCCAACATTTTGTGGGCTGACAACGAACAATATTTTCGGAAGCTTGAAGTTTTTCCATTACGTTGTTTTAATCGATTTTCCTCACATTTTCCATGCCTGGATTGTTGGCAGCAACAAAAACCAAAAACAAAAGTAAATCGGCCAAACATTTAGCTAGTTGACTTACTTATTCGTTTGGCTGTAAGAGTATGTGTTATTAAATTATACGTTTGTTTCGTGTTAAGTCAAACCATTTTCAATTTGAGATTTCAACATTGCTTGTGCTCTTTAATTGAAATTTTGTCACTTCTTGTTATGATGGTTTTTGAATCGAAAACAAATCACGTAGTTTCCAAAATATAATCAAACTATCTATTCAAATGCTTATGACACAATTTCCCAAAAGAGTCAAACTGAAAGTTTAGCCAGCTTGCGAAACTGTTGTGTAAAAAAAAAAACCAAAACAAAACATCAAACAACTTTCATGGGCAAATCGCAGAGAGCTTTTTTGTAAAAAGAGTTTAACTACATTTTTTTAAATAACTAACTAATACTATATAATAATGTCACTCACCTTTTACACCATATTTTATAATGTTTTGTGTTTAAGTTATTAATAGTAATATCCACGGACGATCAGCTAACAGCTGCAAGATTTTCACTTATTATTTCGTGGAAATTTCTGTATATTTTTGTTTTGTTTTTTTCATTTGCTAATGTTCCGCTCTTTTTTTGTTGTTAAATTTTGCTGAAAAAAACATATGGGTATTTATTTTATTTGTTGCATTTCTTTAAACAATATTAAGGCGTATATATATTCGAACAGAAATTTTTATATCATACCAATCAAGACCACAAACAAAAACAGAAAATAAACATAGAAACACACTCTATGAGTAAAAGAGACTCGCTTCAATGAGCAACTTGGGCGAGAGAGCGAACTAGTGAGCAAATGAGCTAACGATCGAAACGGAACCGGTTTATGTTGGCTTAATACTTGACAATAAGATCTACAAACACCGTTAGAGTTCCGACTAGAGTTAATTATTATGTTGATTTTTGATTTACCCCAGAGCTAATGGCGAACGAATGAGCTCAACGCCTAGAAGAAAAGAAGCGAGAGATTGGGAGAAAGGAGGTTCTTTGAAGGCAGCCAACCGCAAGAAATGAAATCAGCTGTACGAATCTAAGGCCACAGCATGTTGCTCATGTTATCCAATTGAAAGGCTAAAATTTTACCTGAATGATTTTCTACAAATCTATCAAAATTTCAATCAAACACCTTTATATTAATATTTTGGCAATGCCGAAATAATTTTAAATTATTTTCGGAAATATTGCTAACAACTTGTACACATAAATGTGCTCTAAGAATATTTAACAATTTACTCACGTTTTATAAACTTAGTTAATATTTGATCATGAGTAAATCTAACTAAACGCTAAATGATGACTCATCTACATGCTGAAAGAACAAGTATCTTTATGTCAGTGTATCTTGGGATAAAACCCGTTTTCTCTTTGTCGCCTGATCTGATTGCAGTTTGTTGAACAAATAAAAAAAAAACAGAAACAAGTAACCCGCTAACTCTTGCCATGACCAAACACAAGAACTCGTTGTGAAACGAAAGTGGATAAGGTGCGAATACAGATGGAAATATTCATGTTTACTTTTACAAAAGTCAAGCGATTGTGATAAAAAAAACATAGATTAAACACCCTTGAAAAGAACCACATTTTTTTAAATTTATATTTTAATCCGTTATTATCTTACTAACACTTGTAAGAGCCATAAATTGATATTTTTCTGTTATGAGACATTTTTAGCCCATACTTGAAAAGATTCACGCATAAATTATGTATGTATTATGAGTATTTGCACTGATCGATAAAAGGGTACTTATGTACATATGTATTTAATATTTATGCATGTATATAAATGTTTATTATATTGCCAAAGCACTTAGCGTGCACAAACTTGTAAATGCATAGAGTTTGCCAAATCATTTGGCAACTGAGAAACAAATCACACGAAAATATACCCTTTTTACATTGTGTTATATTTAATCACATTCAGACTATCAAAATATCCTACATCCTAGTATTTAAGTACTTTTAAACATGTATTTCTTCTTCTATATATGTAGGTAACTACAGTTATATTATGCTTAACATCAATCAAATATTATATATACTGTTACGAACAGCAAGAAAAAAAGCCAAAGACAGCGACAACAAAGAAAAACCTTCGGCGTTGTGGGGGGGTAGAAAGGAAAACCAAAAATGAATCTGTAACAAGTGCGCCTGTAAATGTAAATACATACATACATACATACATGCGCACATAATGTACAACTGTAAGGCAAAACAAGTCTGGTAGATGGAGAAAGGGAGCAAAGAGAATAACAACAACACACTACTTATGACTGGGAGCCAGACAACAAGAAAAAGCCAAGAAGAAGACGAGACACGTCTATATGTACATAGGTGTTTAGTTTTAAGTATCCGCGCACACATTGACAAGCAGCCGCTTGTAGTGGTAAGTAGATTAAACGCTGAATATCACCTTGCGCATTGATATTTTTGTATAATTTTTGTATTTTCATGTTTTTGCTGATGTTGCTGCATTATGCAAAAGCCCTTTTTTATGGTTGCTTTCTGAATGTTCGCACACACGTGCACCTGTATGTGCATTCATACATACATATGTATGTATTGTATGTGTTTATTTTGTTTGGCCTGCAGTTGCATCACTCTGTGTGTGGTAATTTTTTAAACCCAATTCGATTCCATCCGCCGTCAATTTATTTTACCTCTTTTTTAGCTGCTGCTGCATGTAACTTTTGTGTTTTTAGTATAATTGATTTTGTTAGGATTATTATTGTGACTCTTTGCTGCTATTATGTTTTGTTTTTTATTATGTTTTTGGGTGATTGACCTTTTAATTGCACAAGATTTACGTTTACTTTAATCACACCGTCGCTCACAAATGCACTCACAAACTCACGCACTCTTATAGACGGCGCGCAGTGCATAAAATAAAATCAATTGAATTTTTACTTTTGCAATCATTTATAAATTAAAAGCTGCACAATGTCTTAGCCTTTGAACCGCTCCGACTCAATAGAGTTTATTTGTTTGTTTCCTTTTGCTTTCTTCTAAACAAAATAGTGCGTCAAGTTGGCATATTTATTTACAGCAAATATAACGCGCACCACAACCGTACCGTACGAAATCCAACAACAAATTAAAAAACAATACGTTCAGAACTGCCAGGGCTGGGCAAAACATGCCCAAGTGGCATCTTTATTGTGAATTTACCTGACGTTTGCAGCCACATTCACGGAGCGCAAGTTTGCGTTTGCAGCCAACTTAACACTGCATAACATTAACAGACAACTGTTAAATAGCTTTGGCGCCAACTGTAAAATATTTTCAAAGTGCTTGTTTCTATGTGAAATGTTATCAAATTTATTTGTATAATAAATTATGGCTCTACAAGTACTTTTAATGTTTGATAAATACTTATGCTACACTTATTGATTAAAATAGACATAAAAGGAGCCTCAGAAAGCTAATGAGACCGGTGCGAACTATTATTTAATACTTTTTGTATGGAATGAATGAAAATTGTAATTGAAGCGTTATATTTAGCGGGCATTCTATATAAGGTTATTATTGAATTCCGCAGCTAGCTTACTTTGATAATTTCAGTCCCTTGGATTTCAAATAGTTTATCTTAAATTTCACCATCTTTTTGTTGCTCGAAGTCTCGCTGGGTGGCACATAAAACCACCAGGCACCAAAAAAGAACAAAACTGAGCAAAGTTTGCCAATTAACGCCAGCAGCCACATGTAACTGAAAGTTAAGCACAATAATCAAAAAAATTTCACTTTGTAATGAAAAATATTGAAAAACAAACCGACTAATGTAGAAATTATCGTAAACCAAACAAGCGCCGCCTGCCTGCTCGTCACAGGACTCATGCCACAGCATGCAGGACTCATCAATTAAAGCTCCAAAGATCAACGGAGCCGGTATGGTGCCCATCAAACGCACCTTAATCCATTGCAGACCCAAGGCAAATGAACGCTGCTCATCCTGAACACATCTGAAAAAAAAAAAAGGTTTTATGATAAAATTGATTAGTTTCTTACGCAAATCCAAATCCTACCTGAGTGTAGCAGACAGCGCTGGCATTGTGGCCAGAAATGTAAAGAGCATCAGTACAAAACAGAGACCAATAAAGTAGGGCAAACTCTGGCACTTGGACTCGCACATTATATTAGTTGCTTCCGGCTGGTAGAATGCGTCTTTATCTATACTTTCGACAATGCAGCTACAGTTGCTATAGTTCTTCAATGTGTCCAGTTGTTGCTCCCTGCCGCAGCCCGCAAAGCAAGGACTGTAATACATGACACCATCGACACCACAAATGGGATCATAGTTTCCACGGCTGCAGCCACAGTTAGCATTGCAGGGTGCCTCCAACGTCAGGAACTGTCCATTGCTCTTATGTCCAGGAGCATAGGCAGTCGTTACGCCCGCAAAGGATGCATTGGGGCAGGAGATGAGAAAGCAGCTGGTAAAGAACGTAGCTACGACGGTGGCCAACAAACACATTTTGATGATGCTGCCACAGGCCAAATTGAGCTTCTTCACCAGATAGCCACCCAGAAAGGTGCCTCCTCCGCCCGCTGGCACTGTTATAACACCCATAACCAGAGCTGAAATCACAGGCGATATGCCGAACTGATTCTCAATTTGTTTGGGCAGAAATGCCGCAAACCCAGCTATGACCAATCCCTCCGTAGCTCCAGCCAAGTTAAGAAAGAAGAATGTTGGATTCTTGAAGAGCGTTAGGATCGCTTGGGGCAGCTCTCCAAGACGACGTCGCTGCGATGATTTATCTTCATCTGTCTTCGCGTCATTTGATTTTTTTGTATGCGCCTCGGATATTTTGGCCAGTTGAAGCTTTTCAGTTCCGGGCAAGGATTTCGGATAGCCAAATATTGGTATTGCAATAAGACAACAGATTAAGGCAGCAAACACAAAACCAATCCACCAGGCACCGATCCAAACTTTGCTATCACTCGTTAAGCTAAGCCTGTAATTGTGGCAAAGTATTAAATGAATTGAAAGTTTCATAAATCAAACAGATTTCTTAAATTCGAATGCAAAATATTCTAGATATTCTAGCCAACATAACATAAACATATTGTTTTGCATTATTATTTATTTTGCCATAATTTAGTCGAATGCGACGACCGTAAAAGTGGCAAACAGATTCAACGCCAACTCCAACGTATGACTTATGCCATCACCTTGGCAATAAGCCGTGTGGTTTATCCATGGAATGAAGAGCAGCATGGATTTACTGCTGCCCATTCCATCGCCTGCCATCTTCTAACCACTTCATACCCTGCGTTGGTATCCAACAAATGCCTCTCTAACTCTCATTTTACATTCGCACCTTATTTGCTCGTTGTCAGCACGAAATGTTGTTTTATTAGTCTCCCGAGATATACATTGTATAACGCTCCGATGTGCTTTTGTGTGTTTGTGGCATTCGCCATTGCCATTGCCACAACTGTTGCCGTTGGTAACGCGCAAATAAGCCAGCGAATGAAGTACTTTCGAACTTCCCATAGGAGCGACCACCCACCATTAAAGCCATTTGCTGCCCATACTTAAGTAAGTCACGCGATTAATAACAATCAGATACGACGAGCGTTATCAAAAATACATATATATATATACTTACTCAGCAGGGTCGACATTAACAAAATCCGTATAAATTAGCAACAATTGGCCACCTAAAACATAGCCAATTGCAGGTCCAATTATGGCCATTGTATAGTAAATACCTATTAAAAAATATATATATTTATCATTAACAGTTTCGATTAGTTGTTAGTAATATTTCGATTTCTTTATTATTAAAGCGTGAAATTGTATTTTGTCAGTCGGCAACTGTTTTTGCTAATAAGTCAATGGATATGTTATCATTTGGCTGCATCTTAATTTGCATGACAATGCGCAAAGGGCGCACTCAATGTGGCAAAGTGGCAAGTTGATGCGTGGCGAATGGGGGCACATCGAATTTAATAACTTGAGGGCACAACTGCGAATGTATTTGCACATTATCCTTTGCGAGTGATGCTGCTGCAGTCATTCAGGAAGCAGCAAATAAATATTCAAATAAGTTCAAACTAGACAAAATCCCCCCACAACAAAAGAAAAAACAAACAAACAAACGAATTTCAATTGTTTTAGTAGACACAGAAGAAGATTTACATAGCTGGACGGGTTTTGATAATTTCGATGCCGTCGGATGGCTGCCACGATAAACTTAACTAAGAGGCAATAAATTTCGCTTTGCTGTCTTGTCCCGGCTCCTGCCTGACATGAGACAGTCGCTGAGTCAGCAACAATGCCTTTAAAATTGGGTCAACAAGGGGACAACGCAGATGTGCAAGCGACTGCTCTGCTCCTTGTGATAAGCGCTGGGAGTGAGGCGAAGGTTTGGGCATGGGTTGCACAAATAGTAAATAGTATTTACTTCGCTTTGTAGTCAGCGTCGTTTGCCAATAGTGCAAATAAAAAGAAATATCCATGTGTGTGTGTAGAAAAGTTGCTTTGAATTCGTTGCGAGACAAAAGTTTGCCCAAAATGTCTTATCAATTGTGAGAGAGACAGTTAAACTTACCCAAGTAAACAGATGACATCTTTGTGGATACGTTCTCATCCAGATAGGTTACACCCAGCGTGAATAGCGGCGAGGCGCCAGCTCCATGCAAAAGTTGTGCACCAAAGAACAACCACACCGTCCACATTAAACTATCACCCAACTCCTCTGCCGTTGCGGTGACTCCTGCTCCTCCAGCACACTGCAGTGTCGTCTGATTCGTTAGCAGCCCATCCCGTTCGCGTTCACAAATGTTTGCCTCGGCTATCGATGCCCGATAGCTGCCGACCAGAAAGTGCGGCAACGAGAAGATCAGCGAACCCAAACCCATCAGCAGCAGACCAATCGCAATGAAGCGTGGCTTGGATGCACCCTTGCGTCCACCATAGTATGTCACAGGCACCAGGCACACGAAGGAGGCCAGATCGTAGCCGCTTGCCACCAAACCCGTCTGCCTCGAACGCAGGCCAAAACGTCGCTCAATTGTCGAAATGTTAACATTAACAAAACCGTTAACAATAAGACCTGCAAAAACAATATATAAGTAGTAAAATCATCATATTAAAAATACAAAAAATGTCTAATCTTTGACTTAAAATCAACCACCTTATACTTCTTTCCCCCCTTTAACACTGTGGAACACCCACATCATCCCCCAACGAAAGTGTCATAAAAATACAAAACAAAATAGAAGACGATTTTATGACTTGCTTACAACAGGACTCAAGCGACGCAGGAGGAAGAGCTTGGACTTATAAATTAAATCTCTGTACGACAAATTGATTTTGCCCCATAAATAATAATAGTACTTGGTACATATTCTTATTTTTGTAAGACGCTTGGTCCATTGTGTCGCTTAGAATATGACAAAAAAAAAAATTCAATTTATTTTCCAACAATCGACCTGCTTGAAAAATGTCCTTTTAGCCACACGCTGGACACACAAGGACGCAGAAGAAGTTGCTTTCCCGCTGCGAACGGCACAAGGGGACGACTTAAAATGTCTCAAGCACTCATAAGTCATTTACTCTTCTCTCTCCCCCCCCCTTACCGGAAAACTGCACTAATATGGATCAATTGCCTTATGGCGATATGTGAATGTGACAAATCTCCCCTCGGCTAGAAAATGGAGTTGGTCCTTTTGATTTGAAGTGAAGTTGAGTGAAGTGTTTTGTTGGCTTTGTTGCCTACGTGACAATCAACCAATTTATTAAGTAACATCTATGGGTTTTCATTATTTTCCAAAGGAGCCCAAAGTAGCCCTTTAATTGGCAGTAATATTATTAAAGCTGTTTGTTTTATGACTTTACAGCTTATCTACATAAATTCAAATAATAATAAATGAATAGAATCAATAAATAAGTTTATTTCACTACTGATTTGTCTTCTAGATTGTAAAATTGTTCGTTAATTTATTCTTTTCTTTTCCCTTACACATTTTTCTGATTTTACTCAATGTCTAGTTAAAGATATGTCGGGGCTTAACAATAACTCCTCATTCCCATAATGAATGAAATAATTTATTAACATCAACTAATCCCACGTTTTGCAAGTTAAAACAAAATAAACCATTACAATATGATGCACAAAACGGCAAGTGTGGAAAATCCTGTATGTAGCTACGTTGCAATCAAAAATTGTTGCGGATGATTTATGTTAATGCCATGTGAACTGATTAATATTTTTGGTCACGTGCCGCCATTCATAACCGTCCGGCTCAGTGCTGGACAAACATACACAGCAACAACAACAACAACAGAGATGAGGAAGTAGCAAAAGAGGAGCAGAGGGTAGCTGGGTGGCTGGGAGATTTATCGCAGCACGCGACCTGGCAAACATTTGGAGGCTAGGGCGTGTTCAGAAGCTTGTCATCGGACTTGACACCAGTCCAAGGCTGCTCTGCCCCGCCCGGATATGAGCTCACGTAGCGAAATGTGCAACAGATGCCAACAGCCAATTCATGCATGCCACAATAATCTGCATGTTTTGTTTATGGCACGACCAAGACATAAATACTGCTACCGACTGCTATGGCAGCTAATCCCTTGGAACGCCGCCTAAACCAGGCTGCCCATTTCTTTTGTTTTCTTCTTTTCTGTTGCTGAATTTTAATGAACCGCATGAATATGGATGGATCGGGTTATATGGAGACGATTGTCATGTTTTTAGGAGCTGCTCCGACTTATGCCTATGACAACACACAAAGAGTGCACTTACTTCACAGCTTTACTTAACATCCTTTTGAAACTATTCAGAGCAGCATCTACGTTTTTGAGGTTAATGCATCCTCGAGCTATATGAGGAGGAAAAAAAGGTGTAGAGTCTGTTGAATGCTCTGGGCTGATATTAATTATTAACTTGCTTTCCATTCAGTAATATGTTCACTACCCCCTACCCCAGTCAGTGGCAAGCGCTTATCTGTTGCACACAGCCTTCAGGCTGCTCGAAACTCAAGTCGGCAAAATGCTTGGCGATGCTAATGAAGCGTTCGCCGTCTATGTTGCCCCAACTTCACACCCTTGCAGGCTGCCACTAAGTTTATTAAAGATTTTTTGGGGCGCCATAGGTAAGGAGCTGGCTAACAGGCGTCTAAGTGGCCCAAATTGCATTTATTAGTGAATCGGTGGGCAAAAGCTTAAAATTAAAATTTAAAATTTTCTTTACATAGAAAAATAAATTTTAAGCATTAATCCATAAAACAATTTTTAAGAAATGGATAAAACTATGATTCAGTGAGAAAATTTCCACAAATTTGCATTTTATTTACACGCCACTTTAAGCCAATTTTTTTTTTAGCTAGATTAGATAAGATGATAAGATTGCTATAACAATTAAATCTGTTGCACGGCGCTAAAAATGTTTCATTCCAACCAACTATAATTAACCAAAAATTCTTGTTTTCATCATTAAAGCATTTTAGATTGTAGCTCAAAGTTAAATTTATGAGGTGTTCTTAAGTGAAAAAGTAATCTTATTTTCTCATTCTTTCTCAAAGAGCAGAATTCAAGAGGAATGAATGTGGGCGGATCAACGAGACAGAGCTATTAAATGAATTAAGTACGAAATACACAATAAGAATTCAGTGTGCCGATATATTTATTTCACTTCCCCGACCGCCTGCCCTCCCGCACTCACCTTGCAATGCGCCGCCCCAGCAGAGCCAAAAGAGCGCCCATTTGGCGGTGCAAAAACATTGCAGCCACTCCGGCTGAAATCGATGCCAGCCAAAACGTGGCTCCAACTCCACCAAAGACTCCGTCGTATCCAAATCCGTACTAGTTGCCGTAGCGCTGCCCACGCGACTTGAACGGGCGCTATTATTGTTATTCATACCACCATTCGCATTCCCATTCGCAATGCTGCTTTTGGGCACATTTGTATCCAATTGGCAAATGGTTGACATACTATTTGTATCCTGAGATGTGGACATCTTGTTATCAGATGAGACTTAAAAATATGTATTTATATAGACTCGCACTCGCGACTGCTGTTGCGATCCGCACCAAACGAAGCGCCAACTGCAACTGAACGCACAGAGATTTCAATTGTGAGCTCAGCCTCCGCTATAAAATCAGACCGTTTCCTGATGCTCGACAGAGCTTAACAGAGCAGGACTTAACATAACATAGCGGCGCTCTGTTAACTCTGCCCAATAAGCAACCCCAGCCACACACACATTCGCATCTCTGAACGTAAACAAACTCGTGCGTTGAAATACTCGAGACTTTTATGAATGAAACTTAATGCCATTAACGAATGAAATTCAGTCATGCGCCTCTTATCCTTCATTCTTATACTTTTTGCTTGTGTTTATGTTCGCATATCAACAGTTGTTATGTTATTTGATGTGATTTTTATTAAAAAAAACAAATACCTTAATACCTTGCACATCATTAAGGAATGGGGTCTTATTGGCTTGTTTCCTAGGAAAACGTGAAAGCCCTTAAGCCCTTAATGAAATAATAGACACACCATAAACTTGACTTCATTTATGACTTTTCAAAGTTTATTCAGTAAGTTTTTAGTAGTTTCTTTTGGTTCACTAAATATATGAGCTTAAATTATTAAAAATATTTTATGTATGTACGAATAGTTAAATTTGTCAAACTTTTTGAAAACGAAACTGTGCTATCAACTTCAGAATGTATTGATTTCGAAATTTGTTAATGGTAATTAAAAAACTAATAATTCATTTAAATTATCGGAAAGGTGAATTCTTGAAGAGCACCACATAATAGTAATATAATTTGTAAATTAAGTACGATCAAATTGGTTTAAGTCATTTAAACAAATCAATAATCTGTTTAAAAAAAATAAAGAACAAACAAAAATCTTGCAACATTAATAACAACACAATAAAAATAGTTTCCATTTTTCCATCTAACACAATAATCAATATTTACAAGATCTTTTTTTTCAGATATAGATATATGTACTATATATTAATTATTTCCATCGGCAGTTTAAAAAGTTGTATAATTTTTGATTATTTTGGCATAAGACTACGCCAAGCATAACAATTTTTCTGGATATTAGATTTGAAATTAGTTTGCATTTGATTTTTTTTTGGTTTTGTTTTTGCTTTTGATTTGATTCGCTTAAAGCGAAACTGTTTTGAATTGTTGGATTTACTTAATTCGTATGCTTGGTTTAACGTGGACACAGTGAACAGTTTAGGGACACTACGACAAATATCACATAATGAGATCAATTGGATTTTTGGGGGGGATTTTTTGTTTTTGTTTGTGTGTGTGTGTGTGTTTTGTTTCCTTTTTAAACATATATTTACACATATGTAAGAATGTACGATGTTGTTTTTTAAACTTAAAATTGCTTTCTGATTGATTTGGTGGGTTGAATTATCGTAAAAAAATAGCAAACTGATTAACTGTTATCATCCTCAACATCCAAACAAATTGGCATTAACTTAGCGCAGCCTTTGACAAAGTGACCAACAAAAGTTATCATAAGTTAAATTATATATATATATAAGTAATTGCTTGCCATTATTGAGGTCAACTTATTACATTGATAGTTTGTCAAATTCTAGAGCAGAATCTTAAGTATGCATTTCAATGCTTTTTGGTTTGTAAATTAAGTAGTATTTAACATTTTGTAAGTACACAATCAACATATTTCAAATACAACTTTTTAAATTGCCAATAAACTCAAGTTTCATATTCCATATGCTATATAGTTTGTGTATTTTTGTTAGCCTAACTTGCTGGCCTAATTTGCATACATTTAAGTAGGTTGCGTTTTATATTTCATTTGCAGTTTCGCATCTTTCATAGTTAAAATATATATATATATGTATGTATATATATTTTGTATATAATTAGGTATATATAAGTATATTAAACTTAAAAAGAATTTAACCAAAAAAAAAAACGTATACTATATATATATGTTTGTTGTGTATAGAGTAAAAGAGTAAAATAAAACAAAGTTATGTTTAAAACTTGTGTACTTTCTGTTTCTTATTGTTACAGTTGTTGTTTGTTTCTTGTTAAGTGTGTTGGCGCTGAGGACAACATTGACAGAGCTTTGGGGTGGGCTACAACGAGAGAGAGAGACAGAGTTAAAGAGAGAGAGAGAGAGAGAGACAGGGGGATTTCTGAGGTGGGTGGTTTTCTGATTTCATTTGGTAATTCGCTTGCTTTGCCTGCTTAACATTGTCAAATTGCACACGTCATTTTTGTTGCTTAGATTTGATCATTTTTTAGATGATAAGTTTTTAATGACCTAAACCTGACCCACATCCTCCTGCTGCTGCTGCTTATTTTGGTTGTCTTGCTCAGCCTCTGCCATACAGTCGGACACCTCGCTGTGCATCACAATCTCAATGTCGCCCAAATCAGCGGCAGCCTCAGCCTTAAGCGTCATGTCCTCCACACGCGACCATTTCTGCAGCGTGTGCAGTGTTTCCTCGTTTATGGTGTGCTCTGGCGAAATGTTCTCTTTGAGCTCACGCTTTAAACTCGATGGCATGTGGACGGCATTGCCTTCAAGCTGTGTCGACGATTCAGTGACTGGCGATGTTGCCAGCGTCGTGACCATGCCACTGACATTCATATCCAGCTGTTGTTGTGTGGCAGTTGCCGTACAATCGCCACTATTGTTAAACGATAGGTTCTGACGAAACACCTGCTTTCTCAAGTCCCTTAGCTGTCGCGACGCTGTGTCTAGGAAAGAGGTGCCTGCATCTGTTAAAGCTGCGGCTGCTGCTGCTGTTGTTGCTCCCGTTGGTGCGGCTAGAGATATTAAATTGTTGCTACTGCTTCGCGATGGCGGCGTCATTTTGCGTTGCGCCATAAGCGTAACGTTGACATCACCGCTGCCGCCCGTTGCTGCGTTTGTTGTTGTGCCTGCAAAAGTGAAAGAAAGTTTCGATAAATATATGCAAAAATATTAATTGAAAGTATCTAATATCTGATATTTAAACTCGATTTTTATGGACTAACTCTGTGCGTTGTTTGTGTGTGGCGCTGCAGCAGCAGCATTGTTTTTGGATTCCGGCGATGAGCTGCGCTGAAACATGGTGCTCGGATTGAAGAGTGTTAGCAATTTATCTACTGTCGTTGGATTGGCTATCCATGATGCTTTGCGTGCACGTGTTGTGGGTGGTTGTTGTTGTTGTTGTTGGGGCGTTGCCAATGTACTGCCATCCGTGTTATTTGTGGCAGCTGACGAAAGCGCCACACTGGCAACCGAATCTTTGGTAAGCGTTATATCATTATCACCAAAAACCGCTATGGGGCAACTCTTGCCGGCTACAATAGGAGCCAGTTCCGAGCTAGAGGAGAGGCTGTCAGTGACATCGGTGCAGCTGCTGCTGCTATTTGTTGCACTAGATGTGGGCGAGGTGCTGCACGAACTGGACGAAGTGCTGGGCGAATTTGGTGACAACTTTTGAGCCGCTGCCTCATCATCGACATTTGTACTTGGTTGGTGTTGTGCGTTGTTGTCGTTCTTTTCATTGTTGCTCTCAATGGCGGTGGGTGATGGCTCAA
The DNA here is from genome assembly GCA_018904305.1 of Scaptomyza montana. NCBI lineage: Eukaryota > Metazoa > Arthropoda > Insecta > Diptera > Drosophilidae > Scaptomyza > Scaptomyza montana. The sequence continues at coordinate 1,606,885 of JAEIGR010000027.1, forward strand.
CAATAATAACACTGCTAACGGGCATTGCTGATGTTGTTGTTGTTGTTGCTGCTGCTGATCCTAGTGCCTCAGCCAGCTGAGCGGCAGCCTTGCGCGCCGATTTGAGCATCGGCGTCGGTGGCAAATGTATTGGTGGCGTCTGTGGATCCTCATAGATGCGCGAGACATGAAAACGTGAACGCGGCGACACTGACAACCGCTTAACCGTCTGTATGGATGATGTGCACGATGCCATCGATGGCAACGAACTGGATGTGGGCAATGTCAGCACAGAAATGGCATTTAGACTGCTTTGACTGCCCAGCAGCTCGCCGCTTGCACCACCGCTGCCACTGCCACAGATGCTGTTGCTGTTGCTCGGTATGGACATGCAGCTGCTGGCCGAGCGTGGCGATGTCTGTGGCGGCATTGTGGCCAGCGGTGAGGTCAATGGACTGCTTGTTTCACTAACGCGCGACACATGAAAGCGGCTGCGGTTGGGCGAGGAGGACGGCGATATCGTGGGCGGACTGGGACCCGGTGAGCGTAGACGTGCATTTGTCTTGCGTCTCACCTCCAGTTTGGCAGCCGGTGTTGGCATTGCGGTTACTGCCAGAGCAGCGGTCACAGTGCCAGTCGCTGCGTCCACTAGCGGCCTGCTGTGGCACGTCAGCGAGATTTTCCGCGTGCCCAAGTAGTAACCGCCGCGACACCGATTCATATAGCTGCTGCTACTGCCACTGTTGGCAGTATTACTAGTGCCCTTGCTGCTGTTACTATTACCGTTGGTGTTAATGCTGCTGCTGCTGCTGCTACTGTTGCCACCGGCAACGCCCACGCTCGCCGCCTTCTCCGCCAGCTCTAGCTCCTCCGCCTGCATTTTCTCATTGCGCGAGCACATCGAGCGCACTGTGCCCAGTACTCGCGTATAATCCAAATGCGCATCGCTGCCAATCTGCAAAATAAATTAAATCAGCGTAACAAACGAAAAATACAAAAACGCATTAGTTTTCATTTATCAAAAGTTAATAACATGAAGCAAATATCATGTGAATGTGTCATGTTCATGTGCACTTTTGTTACTTAAAAAAAAACATTTGTCTTCATTAAAAAGCGATTAATAATTCTCAAAAATTTTAAAGCATACTTTTTAGCGCAATAAAGTATATTCTAAAAGGAAGTATTTCTTATTTTTTAAAAAAGATATGATCCTTCAGTTGTGGGAAGTAAAATCGATCGTGCTCTGTTTTTCATTTTATTTGAACTATTATTCAAGTGAAATATTTTATAACGAAAATGCAGCAGCTGCAGAATTATTACAAATGTTAGCATTGTTAGCGGTTTTTAATGGGGGCAATTGCAATTATGTTAAAAATGGCGTTAAAAGGTTGAGAGGAGGAACGAGAGAACGAGAGAATTTTTGATGGTGATTGAGATTTTACTTACGCTATCCTGAGGCATTGGCGTTGGCGGTATAACATTTACTATCGGCACTATGGGTAACTTTTTTGCGATGAACAAGGAGTCGGAGTAACAATATAACAACAATATATAATAACAGCAAAAAACAAAAATGATTCAATTAAAAATCAACAACAACAATCAACGCAACAATCACAAACACACGCACAACTGTACGCAGCTACAAGTTTTAAATTAAACGGATATATCATATTTCTAGAATGTCAATTACACAGGGCAAAAAAAGGGTCGAAACTTAGAATGAAAAATACTATATATAGAAATTTCAATACCTCAACAACTTTTGCCTTATGTTATTGACATTCTTTTGTGTAAAATTAAACTTGAACAACTCAACTTCAACTCCTTTTTTGGGTGGTGGTGGTGGTTGGGAAATATGCATATAGAGAAGCACAAAACATTGATTCGGGTTTTGGTTTTTGGCGCAGAGCGCAGAGCGTTGAAGGTCGTTTCTCTTCGTTGATACTATGTTTTAATCAGGCAACTTACCGTTAGACGCTTGGGCTCATCATTGATATCAATTTGGGTGATCGTCTTATTGGACTTGAGCACCTCGGCAATTATGTTCAGACTTTCCACCTCTAGTTTATTGTCACGAATGTCGATGCGCTGCAGTTTGCTGTTGCCGCCAAAGGTCAGAATGGAGGCAAGCGTTTCGATGCCCTTGGCGCTTAGATGGGCACTCTGCAGGCCCAGTGTGGTGAGCGTTGTGTTCTTGGTCAAGCTGTCCTTGATGGTGGCAACAAAATCATTGGACAAACAATTCTTGCCAATGTTAAGCAGCTCCAGCGAGGAGCTGCGCGACAGCAGTTCGGCAATGTGAGGGCCACAATCCTTGGACAGATTATTGCTCCACAGGGCGAGCGCTTTGAGTCCACTGGGCGCACGATTTGCCGCCTCCAATGTTGAATCAACGAGTTGACGACGTGAGAGTGTATCGTTTTTGGTCAGCTTCTCGGCGAGATGCGGATCAGCAGCACTTGTACTGCCATCTAGGGAATTCTCGCTACACAAGCTATCCGAGCTCTGGGAGCGATTGCGTGTCGACTGATTCAAGAAGGCGCAACTGGATTCGGTGCGTCGGAGACCACTGCTGATGCCGCCCGGTGATGTGGCTGGCGGGGGCGGTGTGGGTGTTTGACTAGGACAAGGACAAGGACTGGCACTGGGCTTCTTCTCCTTGGCATCAATCGTTACCTTCGACACCGCCGCCACAATCACTTCAGCTTTTTCCGTCGCCTCCGGCTCCGGCATATGCACAACTGGCGCTGGCGCTGGCCCTGGCGTCGCTGCGGGTGTGGCTGCCTCTTCGGCTGCAGCTAGGAGACACTCGGTGGACTCACTGGCAATGGTTGCCGTCTCAATGGCCATTTCCTTGGCCATTTCATCCAGTCGCGTACTCTCAAGCGACACGGACAAACGACTAAACTCATCGGGCAGATGGCGACTTATGTCACCCTCCGAAGCACTCTCAAATGCCGAATCCGTGCTGTGCGTATCCTCGAAATCGTCGACTACTTTGCTACATTCTTGTTCATCTCCAATGGCCGTGAGCCACTTGGTCCCGAATTGATGCAGTCGCTCTCCTCTGCAGTTACCTCGTAAATGGTACCAGAGCCACTCGAATTAACGGCAACAGTTGATGCCTCCGTTATTTGGTTAATTACAAGATTATTATTATGTGTTGTTGTTGTTGTTGTTATTGTGGGAATTAGCATTGTTGTTATTCTGTACACAGGTTTCATTGGGTTCAACGGTTTTAGCCTCTGTTGAGGGAGTAATATCTGCAATAAGAAATTATGAAGTTAATATAAGAAAACATGGCAATTCATTTGGATTAAGGTAAAGTCTAATAGGAGTTAATAACAAGTGTTTATGTAATGTGCCCTTAAGATAAACTATTTAATTTGGGTCTATTTTTATACAAAAATTTAAGGCCAAACGAGCTACGTTTTTTTTTAAATACAAAAATAAAATAATAATAGTTTAAATTATTTTTCTATATAGTCTAAATTCCCTTTGTATCTAAAATACACTTTATCTATCCAGCGATAATCTAAAAAACTATTTAAAGTTATATTTTTACTTGGGCATTATTAAAAATAATCAAACAGAACCTAAATCATCCGAAAAAACTTTAGCTGAAATTGTAGTTCATTACGTTATTAGTATTAGTTAGGCATACAATTATTAAAATTTTCAATCAATACATTTAAAATTCCTACCACATAAGTTGCGTTCATTTTGGGAACTTTGTTGTTGCTGCTGTTTTAGTTGTTGTTGTTGTTGTTGTTGTAGTTCTGAAGTTAGCTGCTCCAAAATCGGACTATCTAGTGTTGCTGTCATGTTTTCAGCAGTATCCGTCAAAATCTCCGTTGACTGATCCGTGGATATTGTTAAAACTGCTGCTGCTGCCGCCGCTGTTGTTGACTTTTGCAATGTGGCAGCAGAGTCGTAAATGATGTCATTGCTATTCTCACTGATGTCCTCGGAGCAGAAGGCGCCTAATGTATCGGTGGATATGTTGGATGTTGCCTCCTCGCTGCTACTATCACTATTCATCGACAGCAACTTATCGAGCATAGACTGCCCAGTCGCATTCTGATTGCCGCCCCTCAAAGTGCGCACTGTGTCCTCTGTATTGTCATCATCCGCATCGTTTTCCACATCCACCAGGATGCCAACAGCTGGTTCGCAGCAGCTGGCACTAGAATCCTCAGCCGACGTCATCGAAATTGCCTGCTGTTCCAGTGTCGTCTCCACAGATTCCACGGCATCGACGTCAGTGCTGGCTGCATTGGCATGCGTTCCCGATTGAATCTGTTTGCTGTATTGCTCGCTGTGGCTGCTGGTCAACTGCACCGGCGCTGATATCTCAGCTGGCGAGATCGGTTCATCATCTTCAATGGCACGTGCACGCTTCAGTGGCAAGCCACTGCGACGTTCAAGTTCTGTGGCCTGCATAATGAGCGCCTGCACCAGATACATGACGCCTTCGTCTCGTATATTGTTGTTGCTTATATCGATTAGCTCAATGCTGTGATTAAACCGCAGCATATCTGCAATATGTTGAGCATCGGTGCAATCCAAATCATTGTAGCCCAGCCACAGCTCCTTAAGTATCTTGTTGTGGTACAGTTTGCAGCCTATAAAAAAAGTCGAAAAAAAAAACACAAAAAACGTTAAAGTATGCCGATTGCACTTCAAAGTTTGTGAAAGAGGTTTGGGTTTGTTAAGAAGAAGAATATTAATGTGATTTTAGTAAACAGTAAATTAGTTACGAGAGCTATAGATATTCACACACATCCACACACCCAGATACTCACAAAAATTAGTGAGTGGTGGTCCTTTGAGGCCGCAATGCTCCAGTTTAAGTGTATGCAGATTAGAGGTGTTCAAAGCGCCCGCCAAATTCTCAGCACCAACTTTGGATATTTGATTGCCTTCGGCATTGAGTAGCTGCAACTCCTGGCTACGTCCCACCATGTGCGTGCAGTGATTCCAACCGCGTAGCGTCATTTGCTCCTTGTTGTACGAGATGTCCAGCTCATTGGCAGCCTCATAATAATCAATCATCTCACAGAGCGCACGCAGGCAGCTCTCATTCAATGGGCACTCGGACAAGTTGATGGCTTTATATTGTATCTGAAGAGAATATCCATTAAGCACAAATAGCAACTTCATCATCAGAACACATACCAGCTTAAATATCTCCTCCAGCGGCTCACAATCGTTTGGTGTCAGTTGTACGCCCTTGAGCGACAGCAGCGGTTGTCGCGTCAACTGCAAATCCAGCCCATTCAGATGATCCATAATGCCTTTAAGCGGCTGTGTGCGATGCTTAAAACAGGACTGCACATACAGCTCAGTGATCTCGGCAATGCTCGACACCTGAAAGACTGCAATTCGAAGAGCAATGAGAAAAGTTTTAGTTAAAACAATCAATCAATTAACTTTATTTTTCTTGGGAATATAAATGCATAATTTTCAATTGCTTGGTATAAAAAATAAACAAAACATTATTTTGCGTACTTTCCTGCACGCGCGCTCACGTCATATACTATATCACAAAAGGCAATATACTATATCACAAAAGGCCACAATTTGTGATCAAAAATACATAAAACATAAAAGAACATTGTTGAGTCAATAAACCGTTCGACTCTTCCGTTTGTCATATGCCACATGACAATTTACAAAAAAGCAAAACAACAAATATATTTTTTAAAATAAAAGCAATGCTTAACTATTAGATACCACTTTAACTATACATATTAGTTTTGTACATGTGTATATACCCCATTAAAATTTCATTCAGCAGCTTAATAGAATCATCTGGCATTGTATAAAGTCATTCAAACATTACAAATGTTTTCTCTAAAACGAGCTGTAGGCACGTGCGTACCTCCCCGCCCAGTATCATAAACCACATCAACCTAACCTCATCATCATCATCATCATCATCATTATTATCAACTGTGAGTGCCGGACAAAAGTCGGCAAACATTAGACATAGACAAATTGTCCGCAAATGTCAAAAAGCAAAATGAAATTGCGACATTTCGAAACGATTTTGTTGCCTGCCACAAATCGTGAACTTGTAATTTGCGACTTGAGATGATTTGGACATTTGGCTCTTGTCTATCATTTCTGGGCACACAAACAACACAACATCTAAGTAATTTCTAGCTAAATTTAGAATATGTATACATAATATTGTGATTTCTATAATTTGACAGGCTATCCAAAACTGAAAATCACTTATTAAACTGCAACTGCAAATCTTGTAAATATTTTATCTCTTTATATTTGAGCTCTTTGAAAATTAGTTTCTTTGGGGGCGTATCAAGTCGAACACTTGAACATGCGACAAAGAAACGTAAATTGTGCCAAATGCCAAGTGCATTGAAAGACATAGCGACAGCGAAGTTTTTAAAAATAGTTTGCCATCATACAAATACATACATACACATACTTGTTCTTGAAGAGAAATGTAAACAAATTAATCTATCATTGCTTTATCTAGCAACAGAGAGATGGCAATTAAACGATCCATTTTAATTCAACGACCAAATTTTATGCCAACACGAACGAACGGCTGCGAACGAATCAAGAAACCAACAAAAAATTTGTCACAACTAAATCAATTTTTTTTTTCGTTTTTGTTTTTCATGTTTGGTTGGCAATCATTCAAAAGCTGTCTCATACCTCTCAGTTTTTCATAGTTTTTCGTGCTGTTAAAGACGGACATCTGTTAAATGATTCATTAGTGTTCGCATGCTCAGTAAAAACATCAATTTCTCAGAACCATTATTATACATATATACGTACATACGTATACATACATATATGTACATAGGTTTGTTGTTGTTGTTTTTTTGCGGTAGCAGACATTGTGACTACCGGCTTCCACTTTTTGTTGTTGTTTGTGCACTCTCAGTTATTTGTAAATAATTATACTCGATACACAAGGTAAAGAGTATATTGGGTTTGTGCAATGTCCGTCATGGTGTTTGTCCGGCTGTATGAACGCAACTTTTTGTGGCCCCCTTCAAGCTAGAGACTTGAAACTTGGCAAATATCTTCTACGGCTAACGGGCGTCTGGCAAATCGATAAATTCGATAGCTCCAAATCGATAAATCCACATATTTCCCACATGCTTACCGCTCGAGTTCCCAGTTTTGCTGTGGAGATAGCTACTAGCGTCCCCCAAAAATCTGCACGAAAACTTTGGATGCCACGCCCAACCATACCGCCATAGCCACGCCCCAGCCGTGTCGCCGCCTCGTTAAAAACTGGAATGAGTGTATCTTGAACAGTTTTTGAGCTAGAGTCACCCCTACCGCATCCGTACTCCTTTTTAAACAGGTATTGAGTATACCACAGTCGGTTGCGTCCGACTGCAAAGTTTCAACTTGTTTTTTTATTCTACTGATAAAATATTTTCCATTGAGAGCTTCGAGAGAAGTTTATCAATTTTAGCATTTGTTTTTATATTGTTTATTCGGCGCATGTTGTTTCGAAGTGTCGTCTATGCAATTAAATAGTACATTTAAAATAAATAAATTTAATGTACTTCAAGCAATTAAATGCAGTTGTACAAAAATACTTTCGGGTAATTAAATGATGATAAAGCTTTTAACTAATTTAGGAAGCAACGCATAACTCAAAAATAAAACAATTATTTATTCCCCTAGTATTTTTAAATTTAATTAATATTTTTACTTAATCGATTATTATTTAGCACACAAGGAAAGTTTTAGAATCACTTATACCCTTTGAAATCAAGGGTATATGCCATTATATCATCATAGGGATTTAAAAAACAAGAAATATGCGCAATCAAAACATGAAAACGATATAAACGCCAGTCATAAACAGCCTAAAACTTTAGATAAGCTTTGCAAAAAATTGAAATTAAATCAAAAACAACTTAAGAAGTGTATTTGTTGTACTCTTATCTTTAATCCACTGTAATACTAATATTTTTTAAGAAAATAGAATCGTTTTTCTCTTTTGTTCTTATGTTTATGGTTAGTCATCTGTTTTAAATTGTAAAAATAATAATCTCAATTTATACTTAATCGCATATTTAGATGTTTCAACAAATTGCAAATAACTAAATTATATTATGATTGATATTTTATTACTAGACCCTTAGGAGGGGAACGTGAAGAAAAGCCGCAAAATGTATTTAAGTTGAAGCTGAATTAAGCTGGGCTGCAAGGCGTCCAACTGTTAAAATACAAAATGTTTCACTTATCGATTGATAGAGAATTAGCTCATCATCATTCCTAGAAACTAACTAACTTGGAAAACAATGCGCGCCTGCAGACAGCTGTTGTGTGTGTGTGTGTGTGTGTGTGTGTGCATGGCAATTGGCGTATTAAATGCTTTTAAATTTTTTATATCATTCTATTGATTCTTATGCGTTAACGACGACGATTTCGAACGGGCAAAAGCTAAATGCCAATAAAAGGTTCAATTATAATGCTATTAATTCGCTGCTTAACATTTACAATACATATATATACATACATATGTATATGGATATCGACAATTCGAAACATGTTCACAGCGTTAGCCATTTATTGAATATTGTTTATTTCGTGTTGGCAACAAACTTTGGCAAAAAACAAAATAAAACTCAACGCAAGCAGAATGAAAGACGCGACCCGTATAAAACGTAGATAGAAAGAAAGAGCTAAAAGTATCTACAAAAAGAAAAAATTGGCATCAAGTCGATAATTTTTATAGTCAGGAGCCAAGTGAAATGTTTAATAAAACGTGTCGAAATCCGTTTAGATATCTATATACAAAAAAAATAAAGGTAACATGCTAATTCGCTTAAAGTTTCTTCCCGAAAATTATAAGCAAACAAACTTTTGTACAGAAAAGTTTTTTTTATAGCATTTATTGATACGTAAGGGATAGTCGGTAATCACTCGACATACGGTAATTATTTCCGCAAGACAAAAACAAGTGTCATTTCAGCTAAATGCAAAGATTAGCATTAATATTAAATTAACTGTTTGTTTTTGTTTTGTTCTTTGTTCGATTCATTTTTTTTCTTTCTTATTATTATTCTTGCTTCGCTTCACTTTAAGGTTAGCTTTGCTTAGCTGGATTGCATTAATTAATTACATCGAAATGTGCATTAATTGTGCTCGTGACATTTTTATCATCTTTCATACATATATGTAAGTACGTTAACAGTACATATGTACATGTGTACATACATATGCGTATTTACTTTCAATTTAAGCAATGCGCTGAATATGCAGTTTTTGGTAAGAAACTTAACAGTTTGCATTATTCGTTAAATACCGCTTTAGTCCAGTTTATTTAGAATGTAAATTGTTTCTTGCTTGTTTTTTTTACTTTCCAAATGTAAGTTGAATTTAGTACATTATCGTTTCACGTACATTTTTTGTTTTGATGTGAGAACGATGACATCACATTGTACAAATTATTGCACCTACAAGCAAATCTAAGTCATACAAAAAAAAAAAACAAGATGTGTATAAACAGAGACAAGAGTCGAATTTAAACAAACAAACAAATAAAAGAGTCACGAACACAAACATATACACATAAAAGTATTAACACTCATATGTATATGCATATGTAAGTATTATATATGGAAGCAAACACGTCGAACAAATCGTAATCGTTTCTACAATTTATAGCATTTACGGTGAGAAAACAGATAGCAGACAAATGGCAGACATCAAACGAGCCTACAAACGGAGCCGGTAACAAAATACAAAAGAGAGGAAGAGTGACAGAGAGAGTGAGAGAGAGAGAGAGAGAGAGAGAGAGCAAAAACACAATGGATGAGAGCCAAGTCAGAGCCAGAGAGCAAGTCTAAAACCTAAACGATCCAATTCCAAAACTGAGTTGAAACTTTAAATTTTTCGTATCTTATCAGGGATTCTGTTGTTGGCTTTATCGCTGGCAAGAAACAAAAAGACGTATTGGAATACGAGTACGACGAATAACAAAATCAAAGGCAAGCTATTAAAATAACCAATCGCTCACAGCAATAACAATAAAAAAAAGGCGACGCAAGCTCAACAAAAAAGCAAACAAACAAACAAATGAAATATTCCAGGTAAAAATGCAAAATGGTTGTTAAATTGCATACATCTTCACAAAAAACTAACTTTTAAAGCCTTAAATAAATCAAACTCAATTTTAAAGCACCCGATGCAAGTGCAGGCAAAAAACAATGCTTTAAAAAAAATGGTGGCAACGTTGTCCTTCCACATAATTGCCAACTGTCAACAATTCGCAAAGTTGATTGAATTGTGCGCATCACTTGCGCTGGACAAGAGAAAAGCAACAACAACAAAAAAGAGAGAAAACAAACGAATCGTTAAAAATGTATTGCTCTTGGTAACAATCAACACCCAGTATTGCGCGTTCAGTTATATCGAGAGCAGCGCCATTCAAACAGACAGACATTCACTCAAAGGAAATGCAAAAATATTTGTGCGCACTTTATTGAATTGGCATCTTTTTGTTTTTACCGACCCACCCACATGCCTCTTTCTGTTTTTCTAATATTTTATTTTTACACTCTGCACATTTGCCGGCTGCATGATTGAACATGCATTAGTTAAATTAATTAGTTAATTTATTGCAATTGAAATAAATGACAGGAAGTGCAATTTGCGACATGTGTCTCAAGTTTAACTTCCGTATTTGCACAATAAAAAGTTGTTAAGTGTCGCCCGATAATCTCTGCAAAGCCCATACAGCTCGGCAAACTGTTTCAAAAAAGCACATACATATACATACTTATGTAGCTGAATATTATAATAAAGCTTTGGTTTAACGGTTAATTTTGTAATTTTGTTTTAGTAGTAGTAGATGACTTACCTTTTTCCCATGGATTGGCTGGCTCCAGATATCCAGTGACAAGCTCCTTATCACTTTCCGGGAATGAAACGCGACGCGGCATAGCTGCTGCAGCATTAAATGAGCCATCCGAGAATTTACGCTGCAACAAACTGGGCGCTGTCGCATGGCAACCCCTACTGCCTCTGCTATTGTTGATAATTGTGGCTATAGCCTCTGATGAGCCTGTGTCGCTTCTAATCATGCTCGGATTGGATGCCAGCGAATCGGTTCTCCATACTGCACTTTGTTTGGCGCCGTGATAAATTCTGATTTTCTGTTGTTGCTGCGTACGCATCTGAATGTCGAATGATGGCTCTGCCTCTGCCTGTGCTTCGGGTTGTTGGGACATGTTGGCAACGCTGGCACCATAAGCGCCATCAGCTGTTGTTTCTAATTCGGTGAGCTCTGCCGCACCTGACAGTGCCAATGGCGTTGGTGTATTGTTAGCTGTCACTGTCATTGTTGCTGTTGCTTGACCCTCAGCTGCTACTGTTGTGGATGCTGCTACTGCGGGGGCGACAACAGCAGCGACTGTTTCTTGTTCCGTTGCACTTGCTGCTGATGCTGTTGCTGCGAGTGTTGCTGGTTCTATTGTCGCCGTTGCGATTGCAAGGTGCGTTGAAATTGTTGGCTCCGTTCCATTGCCAGTTGTTTCTGTGGGGGCCATAATTGTTGTTGGTGTTGGTGTTGATGTTAATGTTGCTGTTGGCGCGGCAATTTCATCGATTTTATGCAACATGGTAACTACGCTATTATAAATTTTGTTTATTTTTCTTCGCTCTTTATTAATTTGATACAAATGTTGTTTAATTTAAATTCTTTTTTATTTATCTTTTTCTTTTTGACACGCACATAAATTTATTCACACTCGTTTTTTTTCTGTTGCTAGTGATACAATATTTGTTCGCGCGTCTTTGATTGTGGCATTTACATTTTCGGCGTTTTCAAATGTATAAGGCTCATCAAATTAAATTCAGAATATATATTTATTCTTATAAACTTATAAATTTGGTTAGCACTGTGAATATAAATAACAATTAAAATTTATTTCAAAGTTTACTTTTAATCGGAGCATTACACACACATAATTTTCCTCTCAGGCAGGCAACACAAAATTTTCCATGTAAAATGTGTTTCAAAACAAAAGCCAAACGAAAAAGAAAAAAAACATCAGCGGCATTGAAATGAGCGCGTTGCTGTTCTCTCGCTCTCTCGCGCTTACGCTCTCGTTAACGAACGAAACGACGACGCAAAAGAGAATGGCGTAAAAACATTACCTAATTGTTGTTATTGTTTTTGTTTTGTTTTTTTTTTGTTTCATATTTGCGAGAAAAACGTTTGGCCCAATAAATGGGCAAGGCAGAGAGGGAAGCGTGGCAGTTTCGTTGGTAGATTCGACAGATCTGCCGCTGTTTTTATTTTTCTTTATTAATTCCATACCATTGTTTGTTATCGTTGTCCCCATGCACATTGTATTTTTGTTTACCATACAGCTTGCCTTTGTCTCATGAGACGTTTGGCGTGTATATATGTGTACATAAGTGTGTGTGTTTGTGAGCAAATAACACGCGCCCTGTTGCATGCAAAATTCAAATTATAAGGCAATTGCAATTGGTAATTACAATTTGTCAAAAGGGACTTTACAATTGCAAACGCTCTTTTTTTGGCATTTCACTTTGAATATATTTTTAGAATAAATATAAATTACGTCACATTTTATACCTCTCTCTCACACTTCCTCTCTCTCTCTCTCCCTATCTTACTTTGGAGAGTAAATTTTTTCGAAAGAAAAATGCTTATTATTGCGGGCATATGCATTTGAACAAAGGATTTTATAGCATTTATCGCACTTTTTTAGCACATAGAATTTTGGTTTTGTTTATTTTTGCATTGGAATTGGAACTGACTTTGTTTTTTGTTGCCTTTGCCATGCATTTGCTTTTGGTCGTAGTGCGTTCGTTTTTGTTGTCACAGGCCCATGTTTTTGTTACACTTTGGCATTTAGTTGCTTAGTTTGCGCAGTTTTAACAATAAGTTGATGTAGATACATATGCACATGTATATTTTCAATGGCGCATTCTTGTACACCCATATTTATATATTTTTGTTGCACAATATATAATATCCGATGAGTAGAACGTGTAGATAAATAAAACATACAAAACAACTAAATCGTATCCGAGCAACAACCAACAACAACCGATCACAAAGACGTTTAAAATGCAAAAGGTAGAAATCGAAAATAATGAGCAGTAACAGCAGGAACACGCACTGCCACTGCTCTCTTTCTTGCTCTCTCAGTCACTTTAGTTAATAGCGATGCGCATTTCAAATCACGACAAACAAATGGATGTAGAAATTTATTTATCTACATTAAGCTAAAACATAATACGTGGCACAATATTGACGCTCGGCATGCTAATATCGTTATTAAGTGTTTTTATTGAGGAATTTTGAAATTGTATTTTATTATGTCAACTAGCTACTTGTCAGAGTAAAAACACGACACGCGCACAACTCTATGACAGGCAGAGCAAATGGTGTTGCCAGAATGGCACAAGCGCACTTACGTGTGTTATCAACGCATATTTGGCATAAAATAATGTTTGAAATTGAGTTTTATTAAAATTTTCTAATAGCCTTAATACGATTATAATGTAATCGTTTAGTTGTCAAACCCCAAGCCTTGACTTTAAAATGGCACATCTGGCAGCGCGCTGAATGTCGCGCTCTTTTAACGCAGCTCTCCCATCCTTACATGAGGACTTTTTGTGCAGATAAAAACGAAAACACCTTAATCGTCTATAATAGTACTTTGAAACACCAACTGCACGAGTATAAGCGAAGACCAATTTTTATAAATTGTTTAGGTTTTTTTATTTGAAGCCAACAAACAGCACGCGTCGATAAACTCTCCTTTGCCTGTTTTACAACACAAAATGTTGTCAGAAAACGGAAAAAAACTTTTTGCTAACTTGTATATTTTTTTGTGTGGTTGCACACTCAGGCGCGTTTCATTTTCGCACTTTCGGTTTACAAAAAACACACTAAAGTACTTAAAATTTTAGCTATGCCACTATATATGCAGTGTGACCGCAAATGGTTAACCACGAAATACCTTACTATGAGTTTAAATATCTACTCAAATGCTAAAATTTTGTTGTTGCGTAAAATAAATTAAATCCAAATTGACCAAAAGCGCTAACTATTCTGTTTATTGTAAGATAAGTGCATAACATCAATAGTTAAGAAAACTCAATAAATAGTTAGCAGCTGAGTGTGAGCGCTGATATTATGCCGCTTAATACCGATCTATCGACATCTGTATCGATTTATTATTAACATGTGGCAGCACCGACAAGCAGCTGTTGTGACGAAAAGCCAACTCAGCTAATGTGAAGAAATTTTTTATACACAAAAAGTTTTGTACACCTTCTAAATTGTGATACTTAGTTCAGTTAAATTGTAAACACTGCAGTGCAAACTATGCAAAATGCGGCCAACAAACGCAAACGTCCAAACCAAAACGCTGTTTAGTGATTTGGCCGTCTGTCTTGTCGTAACACTAACACTTTCCCTTTCAAGTCTTCCAACTACGTGGGCTTTGTCCGACTTAAGGCTGTGCGCTGACGAAAAATGTGCACGTAAGTTGAAAAAACATGACACTTACCGCCCGACAAATACTACAAATCTAGTGCTAAATAGACTATACCAAATTCATGTGCATGCAAAATCCTTTCAGTCAGTTGTTATTCGCTAATTGGCAAGCTGCGGTTCCAAAGAAGATTCCAATTCGCGAAAAAATTCAAATTGTAAAGAATCCAACATATAATAGAATAATTGAATATGACAACCAAAAATTTAATGCTATGATTTCAATATAGACATTTCCATTGACCCTGCGAAAATTCGATACATAAAGTGTGCAAGAGAGAAGATACAATTTTATCAACATCATTAAATTTTTACCATGTACATTGAACAAAGTGAAATTTCTGGCTTGTTTTAATTTTGACCGAATAGCGTGTTTTTTATTTATTTTTTATATCACTGCACTTCATTGAAATACCACTGACCTAGTTTTGGAGGTCTGCAATAAGAAACATCTTTCATAATCGACTAATGCTTTTTAGAATCCCTTCTACAGGAATCATCTCAACGGGCAGTGCCAAAATCACCTATATGTCTGGCGGAGAAGGTATGATTTCTTTTAAAATTCATTCGCCGATGCGTATAATGTCCAAAAGCGCCGGCAGTAATCCAAACCTATGGGGCGTCGAAATCAATGGACGGCGCGGCTATGCAAACAAAGACTTTATCATGGAAAAAATTATCTTGATTAAAGATAGCGATCTCACATATGAAGTGCCGGTTGTATGGCCACAGGCAGGAACAATAGCAGCAGCACCTGCAACACTTTCGGCTGTAAATAATCCAGACCTAGCTGAACCGGTAGTGCAAGTGCAGCCAGTGCTTAATGCTTCCGAAACAGTTAACGATGTGCCAACGACAACCACCTCCCCACTAGAAACACTCAAAATGGCCATACTTACGGAACAGGATCAAGCGAGCAGCAGCAGCAGTGAGGCATCCACACCAATAACGCCAGTGCAACCAAATCTTCGCATGGTCGATGGTACCGAGCTGCCTCTAGAAGTGGTGCCAGCAGTCGTGGAACAAAACCTGAACCAAACAGCAGCAGCAGCAGAACAAACCAAAAACGATGCAGCCAATATCGATGAAACGAAAAGCGAAGACGAAAAATTCAACGATTACGAAGAAAGCTACGAAGACGATGATGATGAACAAGTTACACTTGACAGCAAAGATAACGAGCTGACAAACGATACAAAACCTGAAAGCGATCAAGTGGCCAAAACACTTAAGGCAAATGCTGAAAACAAAGTCAAGCAGGTAATAAATTCACCAACTGAAGCGGAGGCAAAGCATGCAGCCTCAGCAGAAACGGAAAATCGAGATAAACCTGCGACCAACAATGAAAAAATTTCTGAAAGCCTGCCAGCAGCAAACGATGCCAATTTGCTTATTGAAACGCGGCCTGTTACAGCTGTGCACGTATCGGAGGAGGTGCCAAAATTACATTCGGAAATAGTTGAAAAAACACCTGAGCCAGAACCTAAAATTGAGGAGCAAACAACACAAGCTAAAGCTATCGATAATAAGTTGCCCAAAGTAGAGACTATAGCGCAGCTGGAATCAGGAAAAATCGAAGTAAAAACTGAAGAAGCTCAGCAATTAGCTAAAGATGAAGTCGCTAATCTGCTTAACCAAGCTGCAGCTGAAGCTCAGGAGACAGAAGCTGAAAGGGAAATTTTTAATAAACAAAACATTATAGAAACAAATGACACTCAATCTGTGGCAACAACAATCAACAGCAATCAGCAATTAGCTAAAGATGAAGTCGCAAATCTGCTAAACCAAGCTACAACTGAAGCTCAGTCTGTGGCAACAACAACAACGACAGAAGCTGAAAGGGAAAATTTGAATAAACGAAAGATTATAGAAACAAATGAAGGTCTATCAGTTGCACCACCAAAACCCACAGCAGCAGCTGAAGCTCAGGCAATAGTTAAAGAAAAGGCAGTTCAAGCAGATGATCCAAAGACTGAGCAAGTAGTTTCTCACCAAAAGGAAAAAGAAAAAGAAACTCAAAAAAAAGACCAACACGATGCTGAAAAGCTGATACAAGAAGCAATTCCTTCCCAAACTCAAGAAGCACCAACAATTGAAGCGCAGGCAAGTGAAGCTACAGATTCTGTTAAAGTAAAACAGGAAGCACCAATCCTAGCAGAAGTCGAAGCTCAGCCAGAAGCCAAATCAAGTGAAGCTGCACCGGTTGAGCCTATTACAGAAGCAACTCCTGTTGTGGCACCAGTTGAAGAAGGGCAAATTGAAATTCCAACCCGACCAGAAGCTAAAGTCGATGCAGTAAAAAAACAAGATCAGCCAATAGTAGAGGATATTGAGCCTCCAGTAGCCACGCCTCCTGCTGTGCCGACAGAATTTCCGCCTCTTTTCAAGAAGCATCACATGCACAATCCGAATGAATACTACAAAAAGTTACAGGAACAGCGGCAAAAGCAACAACAGCAGCAGCAACAAGATCAGCAACAGCAACAACAACCCATAGACCCTCCCCAACATGTGCAGGAGGAGAAAGCTTTGCCGGAACTTCAAACAACGCCCAAACCGGACACCTCGAATGCTTACGATGCAGTTTATGAAGCGGAGCCAACGCCAGCGCCCCTTAAAGTTGAGGACGATGAACCAAACGTTGCTGTTGGCACCATCGAACCGATTGGATTGCCCGCATCGACAACACAGGAACCCATTAAGGAAGATGCCGGTCCTGAACGGGGTCTATTTAGCACCATTATGAATACGGTCAACACATTTATTTCTAGTCAGGGCCAGGGACTCAAAGAACCAGAAACTGCACCGCTAACAGGACACGATGAACTGCATCGACTTCTGTATCCAGAAGCGGCGAAACCAAAAAGTAAGATCTTTTTTTTCACCTAATAATAGTCGGCATAAGTTATCTATTTTTTTTATATATCCCCCACAGCCGATGACCACACTGAGGGTCATTGTAACCGACCTATGGATAAAGGCAACTGCAGTGCGGCCACTACGCTGGACGATTTCTTGGAGGTGTTGGCGCAGAAACTGTTGGATCACAGTCTATTATTACTTTGCGTTCTCATTGCCGCTGCTTCTTCGCTGTTCTTCATTTTGACCTACTATTGCTTTTGCAACAGCAGCCAAGAGGGTGCTCTGCTCTCTAAACTAAATCATCTGGAACGAAGTCTGCTGGCCGCACACAAGGAGAACCAGATTGTAAAGCATGAGTTGATGACAACACGTACCAAGCTTTCCAGCATTGAAGATAACTCATTTGGCTCAAATGATATGGTAGCCGCACTCAAGAAACAACTGGAAAAGGAGCTCTACGAGAAGGCCAAGCTGCAGGAGCAGATAAGCTCCCTGGAAAAGGTGAGTTCAAAAAGACATATAAAAAAAAGTTTTGTATTATGCTATGAACTCTTTGTAAAGGACTTGGACAATGCCGCTGAAGCTGGCTTGGAGCTGAATAAAATGTTATCTGAGGTATTAAACGGTCAGAATGGAGATGAGGTGTTCATGAGCACTGTTGAAGAGCTGCAGCGACAGCTTAATGATCAGGAAAGTAAGTTAAAAGTAGCATACAAGGCGTGACAACCAAACTGATCCATTTCTTTCAGAGATCATCATTGAGATAAATGCAAGTCTGGCGGAGAAGAGTCGCGAGAATAGTGAACTGCAATACTCTTGTACGGAGTCCACAACGCGTTTGAGCAGTGAACTAAAGTCACTGCAGCAGGATAACTACGAGCTGGAAATCGAAAAAGCCAAGCTGCAGACTCGCGTTGAAGAAATCCAAGCGGAATCCGAACAAGAACTAGCCAAGGCTCTTGAGGCACGCAACTATGAAATGCAAAGGCTGCAGCATCAGATCATGGAATCAAGTGCCAGATACGACAAGCAGCACAGCGAATTACAAACGAGCTTGGCCAAAATCGAAGCGCTAGAAGACTGCCTCAAAATGCTTAAGAAGGACTCAAACACCAACATCCAGGAACTTATTACATCAGCTAAGACACGCGGCGAACTCAATGCGGCACAGAAAAAGTTTAGAGCGCTGCAAACGAAACTAGAACAGGAACTGGCGGCCAAAACGCGACTCGAGAGTCAGCTGCAAACATCTAGCGCTGACGTTGAGCAGCTGAAGCAGGACTTCAATCAGTCCGAACGTGACAAGCTGGAGGCGCAAACACGTCTTGAAGTGCTTTCCGGCTACTTCCGTGAAAAGGAGACACAGCTGCAAAAGTTCGTTATAAGATTTTTGTACTAAATTTTGTTCTATGTATATATTTGACTTTTTGCAGGGAGCTCAGCTTACAGGAGGCCAAATGGCTGCAGCATCAGGGAGAGAATGCCAGCACTGTGGAAACGCAAACGCTAATGAAGAATGAAATTCAGACGCTAAAGTGAGTCTAAACAAATTATGTAATAAAGTAACATTTACATACTACATCTATTCAACTCTAGATCTCAAAATGATGAGCTGCGCGCGGAAATTGAGGCACAGATTGCCTCGCACAAGGCGCAGATGGGCACATTGGAGAATCGTGCTCACGAATCATGGCTAGCGGCGCGTCAATCGGAACGACGCTGCGAAGAGGCACAGGCAGAAGCTGCCGCCTTACGCCGCAAACTGACTGCCATGGCCAGTGGAGCTGGTGGTGTTGGTGATATGTCGTTGGATGCGCTGCCAACTAACGGTCTACTGTTAGCACCGGAACTAACTGGTGCACCATCGCCGTTGCCATTGCCCGGCTCGCCAGGTCTGTTAAATATGCCCAATCCACTGCCATTCCTGCCGGCGCCCTTCTCGCCGTTCATGGGCCTGCCGCCGCCATTTTTGCCACCACCCGCCGGTGGTGTTGGCGGTGCACGTCCACCGCCGCTGGGTCGCATGCGTTCACCTCCGCCGACATCCTCATCGCGCGATCGTTACTCGCCACAGCGCGATGATCGCGACGACTACAGCGACTATGATGATTACGACGATGAAGATGATGATGATCGCGGCATGGACCGCCATAGGCGTCACAGTGGCAGCTGGGGGCGTGCGCATCGCGATTCCTATATGCATTCGCCGCGCACATATCGATCGCTGTCACCATCGGACAGTCGGTATAATTACAATGGTACGGAAACGGATTTTAGCCCGCCGCCTAGCCCGCCACCGCCGCCACGTAAACACAGCTCACGACCCATCAACGAAGTATGAATGGTGGCACTGTGTACTTCAAACTAATGGACACCACAATCCTAACACATTATGTACGGTCTACTTGTAGTTGCTAAAACTCAAAAAACTAGTTCAAATCAATTTATATGTATATTTATTAAAGATCATCGGGTAAATAACGACTTAGAGCGACTAAAATATTAATAATATACGCCAACACAATTACCATTACGTGAATAGTTATCAACTAAAACATTGAAAATTTGGTGGCTCAACGATTATTGATATCAAATGGATAACTAAAATATTAAACCAAATATAAAATGTTATTGAAGTTATGTTTGAATTTTATATAAGCACAGTATATAAAAATCTGACCTATAAACATACAATGACCCTAGAATTGACCTTCCCATGAAAATATATTCATTTTATATAGGGTAATTTAACAATATCGCAAAGTTAGCATGACTAAACGATAAGATTAAAAATACCATTCGTTTTAAACAAATATTAGAATCTAAAACTCCAATGTTATAAAGCTAATTGTCTATCATGTTGTCTGATAATCGGGACAGTTTAATCGATTTCCAATTTTCGAAAAGAGCCAACTGCTCCAAACGACGAGCATTTGCCTTGAGTTGGTGCACTAAAATCGCGTAACTTTTCATCGGTTCCAAAGTCTTGAGATGCCACAAAATATTGAGCGTAATTCGAAAGCAACTTTTCCATGCTGCGACTTATGTCTTCGGCTATACCATGTGTGCCACCATATTCCAAGGGCAAGTAATCACGAGGCACTATATTAAATATGGCATCCGGATCTGAACTGACCGAAATCTGCATTTTATAATATTGGAAAGTTAAGAGATGACTTATAAAAATTGTCCCCAAGTTAAAATTGTATTTACTCGACTCTTGATTTTTGCAGGAAAGAGAGATCTCAGCGTATTGAAGCCCGCTTCAAATGCTGAAGGCACATTTATGAAGTGTATGCCCTTCTGACGCGTAGGCATTGCCTCATCGGCATACGTGGAGAACTTGCGCATTAGTTCCGGCTGCAGGGCAAACAGATGTGTGCCCGTAACACCCTTCATGTCCATTACTTCAACATAGCCGGAAACAGTGGCATTTTCATCCTCGAACATCATAATCTCGCCGAACATTGAGCCAACGCGTATGATATCCTGAAACTTATATTTGCTGGTATCGTACGAACCAGCACGTATGATCGTAACACATGGTCCAATATCGTTTTCATCTTGCGGTATACGCAAAAGGACGCTATGACAGAAACGATATTCATTCGATACTCTACGTATTTGCTGTTATCGTTATCAAAACCTACCCCGAGCGTATGATATCCAATACCAGAGGATCGTTAGACAGACGCCGTTCATTAAACACCTCCGGGATAGATGCTTGCAGCGTATAGAAACGATCAAATTTCTGCTTGGCTCGCTCCAAACTGAATTTGGTGCCGCGCAGGAATGCCAACAGAAACTGGTCATCAGTGCAGGCGCGCAAATGTGGCTGCTTTAGCACCCAATCTCTTAGTGCTTCAATGTCATCGGCAACGCGATCAGGCTGCTCGTTTAGCTCCTGAACAGCAATTGCTTGCAATGCCGGTTTAAGGTGACCTATTTTTGTCTTGTCCATTGCTGGGTTGAAGGCGAATTGGTTTAAAATCTACAATATATGAATGCAGTACATATCTCAGTTGATTAAATTTATTGGCTTCTACGATTATCGCACATACGACATGGTGACCCGCATTAAGTGCCATTTTGATTATACCAGTTTAATTTAAATTTGTAGCAGTTAAAAGTATAAATTGTACTTTTTAACGTTTTAAGTGCTTTTTTTGTTTAATTTTAAATAGATTTTTACAAATCTTTTCACCAATTATTTATTGCTTTGGTGAAATTTGAGGGGTGACTATTTTTACATTTTATTCGTAATTGAAATCGAATAAGTAAGTTCTTAATGTTGAGCTGAAAGTTTTCACTTTATCGATCCTTGTAGTTTATGTATCAATTGTGCAAAAACTCAATAATACACACACACATTTAAAGAAACTAAAAAACAACTAATCTTTCAAATGCAGCTGTTTGATTGATATACTAACTTAAGAAAAGCTTCAGTTGCGATTTTCTTTTGTTCCTTTTTTGTTTTATTTCCAAAGGTAATTGCGCGTGTTTACCGTACAAAAATGCAGCGCCGACTGATACAAGTAAATGGCAAATCAACGAACTTCAATGTGTGTTTACGTTTGTTGATCAGAAACCGATTTAACGGCACACGAAGTCTTTTTACTTTTTATCGGAGGGTAGGTAGGAAATTGAATGCCTTAGGTTTGGGTACCAGTCGCCGGTGGCTACTTTGTATATGCTGTGGGTGTTTTTTTTAAAAATAGATTGTTTTAATTGGCTTTAGATTTAGCTTTGTGTACTTGTGTATGTACATACATTCTCATACATACACACATATGTTTGTACGCGTTTTGTTTTGTTTTTGAGTGCATGCGGTTGCGTTAATCGTTTCAATGTCCCTCCTTTGATTTGCTCTACTTCTCTCATATGTCACAGTTAATAAACTAAACAGTTTTTTGCAGATTTGAGGGTTTCGAAACATTTTATTACAGAACCTGATGGACAGAAAATCAATATGACAAATTATGATTTAATCTGTACCCTTATTTTGAAAACAAGCCCGTTTCTATCATGGGTTGACCTTGAGAGCAATACTACAGTTACTACGTAAGAGTTACCTTCGGTAACGAGTATAATAAGACGCACTTAAACCAAATTTATTGTAAGTCCGTTATATAGCTCAAAAACATGTTAATTTGAAATTAACAAAGCTTTCAATTTCCCACCTACAACAAAAAATACTTTTTGGTATTTAATATTTCGATTAGTATTTCGATAAGTGCCCCGATATTTGGACTAATTATTTAAGTGACACAGTGACAGGTAGCTGAAAATATATAAATTTTTAATAATTTGTTAAGAAAACGTTGCTATAACGGTTAAATATATAAACAAAAAAGGTCGCAACAATGTCCAGCGTTGGAGAGAGCGATAATCCATTCGCAGCTCTGCTGCAAGAGGGCCCCCAAACCAATGGCGTGTCCAAGCAGCTGATTGAATCAATTCTGCTCTTTACACTAAGCAGAGATCTAGACACCAAGCGTACGCGAGGGGTACTCTGCCTTGCAGACGTTATTGTAGCCGACAATAGTGCCGCAGGTACGCTGAGCGACGAATTGCTAGGTCATGCACTGTTCGAGCGCCTTATGCTCAACGACACCACAAAATACTTAATGCCAGCTACGCAGACTGTTAATCACAGTAAAGAGGAAGAGGAAGCGTTGGAGACACGGGCTATAAGTTACTTGTACGGCGCTTACACCAGATGGGAGCAAATGCAGCGCGATTGCTGTGCCGAGGACAAGCAGCATTGCAATCGAATACTAGAACTTATTCTCAATAATGCCAGCACTTGTATGCGTCAGCCGGATCTGTTCGCACCGCAAACTTTTGGCGCCCAGTGGTTAGAACTGTTCGAGCAGGCAGACGAGCATAACACTAGTACACAGGAGTTTTTGGTGCGTATAGCATGCAAAGTTCTCGAGGAAGATGAGCCACTGGAGGCGCTGGGCGCTCTCAAGGCTATTTTCTATCCAATGCTAAGTGAACTGCATAAGCAGTTGATCAAGGAAAACTTAATTAGCGTACGTAAGAACATCTTTTGGATACTGGGATTCTTTGTGCGCGAAAAACGTGCTGGCATTCTAGGCGAGCTGCTTATCGACTACACAACGCCCAATCCCAAGGCTAAAGGTTTATATTTTTATGATTATAATCGTTTGAAAACATAATCGATTAAGTTATAATTTTAGGTGGTGAATACATGGACACTCTTTTTGGACAGTTATTTTGCATTTCTATTATGCCCAAGACGCAATCGGCTCCATATGAATTCTTTCGTGACATATCGCCCCTCTCACAGCAAACGGACCCTTCGCTCTGGCAAGTGTTGGCAAATCACCAGCAGTCCTTGTTTACGCTCATCAAACAACTGCTCGTGCAGTCACCGACCACCAAAAAGAAGACAATGCAGTGGATCGCCAACTGCCTGGATGCGAACGTAGCGCGTGGTCACCTTTGGAGCACCATTAATTTAAATCTTGACCAAACTGTGCACAGCACTGCCAGCGATGCATTTATGACCAGCTTGAGCGCCGTCTTAATGCGCTTATGTGCTCCACTTTGCTCACCATCCCTTAAGGTACTTATCTCAAGTAAACAGATTGTTGGTACAATAACTTATCTACTATGCGTCTAACAGGTAATGCTAGTCGATCCGACGTACTGTGCTGTTGCCGACGCCGAACGTCAAGCGAAGGGTGTTAGCATGCTGAAGGCTTACGAGGAGACATGCCTGCTGCCTGCAGATGAGGGTGAAAAACGTTTGACTGCGGACAAGTACAATTTCATCACCGAAATCTTTTATATGGCGCACAAGGCATTTGAGTTGGGCAACCGAGCATGCATCGAGCGACTCACGCGTATGATGCGTGAGCTGCAGAACACACAGACTGCCTATCAGGATGTGGCCACCAGGCATCCCAACAATGATCTGACTAAGAACTTGTTTCGTATGCTCCAGGAGCAAATGCAACAGATGCTGTGCATCCGTAATGGCTTAGGCGAACCAGAAAACGATACTGCCGTGCTTAAGTTCTTTGAGGCATCAGCCATTTGGCTGACAGAGATTGCGATGATGCCGCGCGAGAGCTATGAGACGGCATTGGATAAAAAGGACTTTGCTCCACAAATGCTACGCAATCTGGAGCTGCTGTCTGAAACACCGCCATTTGTGGCGCCATATATGAAATCCGTGCCGGAGAACATTATCGATAATATTGCAGCATATTTGAATTTTTGCCGCAGCTTCTCAGGCGATCAGTTTATTCACATGTATACTAGCTCACACGATGCCTTCTTCAAGATGATACTACTATTTATGGGAAGCTCCGATCTGGTTAAAAATCCGCATTTGCGTGCCAAACTAGCCGATGCTCTTGAGTTTCTTTTGCCATCGCAGATCTCAGGCAGCAATCGTAAGTCATTTAACTCGCACGTCTTTGATAACCATACGGATCGATTGCAAGTGGTCCGCAGTCTGCTTAATGTTTTCGTCAGCATCGAAATGACTGGCCAGTCAGTTCAGTTTGAGCAAAAGTTCAACTATCGTCGTCCCATGTACGCAATCATGGAGTTCCTGTGGACAAAGGAGGAACATGTCGAATGCTTTAGACAGCTAGCAATCGAAGCTGAACGCAACATGGAAGCGATTGAGCCGCCAATATTTTTGCGCTTTATCAACTTGCTTATAAATGATGCCATCTTTTTGCTGGATGAATCGCTATCGAATCTAGAGCAAATTAAACAGCTACAGCAGGCTCAGGACAACGGCGAGTGGAATAGCTTGTCGCAAAGTGAGCGACAGCAGCAGACCACCAATCTACATCAGCTGGGCATGCTGGCACGCTTCGACAACATACTGGGCAGGGACACAATCAATCTGCTTAAGCTGTTGACTAGCGAAATCAAAAGCATCTTTTGCCATAATAGCATGGTGGATCGCATTGCAGCGATGCTGAATTATTTTCTACTCCATTTGGTGGGGCCGCAGCGCCAGCGCTTTAAGGTCAAGGACAAGAAAGAATTTGAGTTCGATCCGGCGCAAATGGTGCTGGAGATTGCGCACATCTATATTAATTTAAGTACGGATAATTCCTTTTGCCTGGCTGTCTCCCAGGACGGACGATCCTATAGCGATCAGCTTTTTGGCTTTGCCGAGAATATACTGATTCGCATTGGTGGTGGTCAGCTTATTGGCGACATGTCTGAGTTTGCGGCAAAGGTAAAGAAAATGAACGACGACTACAAGGAGGAGCAAGAATTGCTTGCCGATGCGCCCGAAGAGTACCTTGATCCAATTATATCCACACTGATGACCGATCCGGTAGTGCTGCCCAGCTCTAAAGTAACCGTTGATCGTTCCACAATCGCACGCCACCTGCTCAGCGATCAGACAGATCCATTTAATCGCGAACCGCTGACAATGGACAAGGTGAAAGCCAATGAGGCTCTTAAGCAAGAGATTGAGCAATGGATCGAGGGTAAACGTAGTGCGGCGCGTGTCAAAAGTTGAGCATTGATTGCAGATTAGGACGCGCGCATGACCAAAGAGAAAGCTCGGTTTTTCTTTTGTTGATTGGGAAAGGGGGGAATAACCGGATAAGGCTGTAGTTTAATTGCTCTTAATAATTCCATATATAGTCCTATATGTACATAAATGGCCTTTTGTAATTTCCACTAAATTCAATTAAGTTTTTTTGATTGTTAAGTCATTTTGGTATTCGTTTAAGCAATACAATACAATTACGTTTATTCGTAACTATAAAAGTTTCATGAAAATATGTTTGTGTGATTGAAATAAACGTTTTATTCGACCGTTTATATTGTGCAATAGTATTTATGTAGCTGTTTCTTCTTATATTTTCAATAAATTTGTACATTAATTTCCATCCTTGTGCTATGCTTAAATGTTAAATATTGAAGTGAAGATCATGTCTCCAGATCAACAACCACATCGTGAGTCATATGTTCGAAACGTTCCGTGATCAATTGATCGGCCAAACAGTCGCCGCATAGATTTAGATAGCAATAGCAACTGTTACAGCGCCAGCGTGTAGATGTTACTGCTGAATGCTCACAATCGGCACATCTGGGTGCCAGTGGATCAGGACTGTAACCATCCTCGGTTTGTAATTTCTCCTCTTGTATGGACTCTAAGATTTTCAGCTGCAAAAGCTTCTTTCGGCGTGTCTCCGATTCTTCTGGCTCGATTTTGGGTTCGTTCTTAAATGATGGTGGCGGTGAAGGCGCTACGGGCATCAAGTTATCTAACGTGTATTCATCCTCAGGCATCTGAATCTCGATATTCTGTGCCGGAAAGAAGGTGGAGCGGCGTACGTTATACTTGGGCTTGGCCAAGCCACCCGGTCTTCTATATTTTGGCAGGCGTCCAGGTACCGGCATTCCAGCATCGTGAAGCTTTTGGAAGTACTTCTGAACACGACTAAAAACCTGCTGAGCCGTTCGGTTGCCCAAGGCTTTTGCGATTTTATTAAAGCGTCGCATTTCCACCTCTTCGGGCGGGTACTCTATAAGGAGTTGTTCCAGGCGACGCTGCTCCTCGTTCGTCCACAGACGACTTTGTGCCTTGCTGCCGTTTTTACAATCTTTGTCATCGTTAATTGGACCATCATTTGGAGCTGATGTCTCGGCAATGTCTTTGACGGCTATAGTAGGCAACGCGGGAAGGCGAACAGTAGAAATATAGTTGGGAGCTATTAAAGGTTCATTGTTACGCAGCTTATCGAACATCAGTTGCGGATTTTCCAGATACAAATCGCGAGTTTTTTCCAATTCATTTATCTGTTGATGGACGCGAATGCGTTGCGCCTGCAGCATTGCGATAGTGCGCAGTAGGTTGCCATAGCACTGGTTGCCACGCAGCGCCAAGTGTTCCGTTTCGAAATGGAACACATCCTCATTGTCGCCATCGTCACAGCTTTCTTCCTCCTTAATTATATTTACATTTGATTCATTTTGCTTATTGTTGTCTTCCATTTAAAATCTAAATAGTATTTAGTATTTTTACAATTTTTAATCCGTTTGTGGGTGCAGTGAATGCCAACTAAAGATGGCATATGGGTAAATTACACGGACTTCAAACTATCGATAGGCCACATTTTTGCGATCTTCAATACTTTTCAAGTTATACAATCGACCTCTCGATAATCTATGATCTATCTGATAAGAAACATCTTTTTGCTTGAATAAGAAGAGGAAGCAGTGCACGTAACAAGTTGTTATTTGCAAATGCATATATATTTTATTGACAATGCTTATCCCACGATACCTGGCACATCCTCTAATCCGATGCTCGACCACTGTAAGAAGTTGTCCAGCAAAGCGATCGAGGAAAAAAATATAACTAATTAAATGCTCACACCACAACATTTTAGACAAGGATATCGCGCACGATGTCCCACCTGTCGCAAGATCAAGTGCGCATCGTAGAGGTAGGACCACGAGATGGTTTACAAAATGAAGCCAAACTGCTGCCCGCTGCCGTTAAAATTGAGCTAATTGATCGTCTATCAGCAACTGGTCTCCGAACCATTGAAGCGACCAGTTTTGTAAGCGCCAAATGGGTACCCCAAATGGGCGACAATGCAGAAGTTTTGCGTGGAATACGTCGAGTGCCCGGCATTAGCTATCCAGTGCTAACGCCCAATTTAAAAGGTTTTGAGAGCGCCTTGGCGGCAGGCGCTGAGGAGGTAGCTGTATTTGGTGCTGCTTCCGATGCATTTTCATTAAAAAACGTTAATTGCACCGCAGCCGAAGCTATCGAACGCTTCAAGCCCGTTCTGGCAGCAGCCAAAAAGCACGGTGTTCGTGTGCGCGGCTATGTTTCCACTGTGGTACGCATTACATCAATAATGTATGTACATGCGTTGTTTTATGTTATGTATTTGATAGGTGGGCTGTCCCTACGAAGGTGCCGTAGCACCACAGGCAGTGGTAAAGGTGGTAGAGGCGCTCCAGGATATGGGCTGCTACGAAATTTCACTGGGCGACACTATTGGCGTTGGTACTCCAGGCAGCATGCGTAAAATGTTAAATGAGGTGACGCGGGCTGTGCCCGTACATAAGCTGGCCGTACATTGCCATGATACATACGGTCAGGGGCTGTCCAATATATTAACCTCATTGGAGTACGGCATACGCGTTGTGGATGCCTCAGTGTCTGGGTTGGGTGGATGTCCCTATGCACGCGGCGCATCCGGCAATGCAGCAACTGAGGATGTTGTTTACATGTTGCATGGCATAGGCCTTAATACTGGTGTGAATCTAGACAAGCTCATACAAGTTGGCCGCTACATATGCACGGAACTGGGCAGGACCTCTGAATCAAAGGTGAATCGTGCCTGGAAAGGACCACAGCCAAAACGGGTATAAAATTATTCATATTCTCACAAATCAATCGATGGCATTTATTAGTTACTAATTGTTGAGTGGTTTAAGTTTTTGTTTATTATTGTTAACTTTTTTCATTAACTTTATAACAAATGGCCCGAAAAATTAAATTTGTAAGTTATAGAACTTGCTCGACTTGTTATCTTTATATACTCAAAACTTTTGAGCATCCTTGAGGGTGTACAAAGATATGTCCCCTGAGGCAAGCGACAGATCGGCAAGACTTTCATTGGGACGACGCGGTATATGCGACGAGCTGCTAATCTTGCTCTCCCCGGGCATTTTCATTTTGCCATCGTGACGCATAACTGTTGGCTCCACTGCCGTGTTAAGATACTTCTGAATCTTCGGCACATTTGGCATTGGACGTGGAGTACGTTCATCGACGATCTGCATAAAGAAATAAAGTTTATAAATATAGAAAATAATATAACTAACATAAAAAGAGACCCACCTGTATCAGCTCGGATGATATATACGCCTTCTTAGGCAGCAATCGAGCAGTCGGATTAATGCAACCAAAACCCATTTTCGAATTATTGAAATTTCCAACTCGATCGGCTGCCTGTCCACGTCTCAACTGACAGAGACGCGACTCCTCCTCCATTTCCTTGCGGCTTAGAGTATTAAATGCATCATTGATATTTGGTGCTTGGCGGAACATGCTCATCAGGGGCGCTGTGCTCGATTTATGTGTGTAGGCGCGTATAGGACTAACAATGTGGTCAAAATTATTTTTCGGGGCTTTTAACTGCCGTCGCATTGGTATGCCTGTGGGTTCCTTAAAGAATTTAGTTTTCTTCACATCCAGTGTTAATGCGTAGCGTGTTTTGGAAGCCGATAATGGCAACTTGCTGTTGCTACTGCAGACTTTGTGCATCGGCGATGGTGTTGATGATAATTGTGGTTGCTTTTTGGGTGTCAACACAAATGTATTCTGCTTGGGCACTTTTGGGTGCAAATGGATGACATTCGAGTCGGAGAGTGGTTTTGTGGGTGTGGCAACTGGGGTTGGTGAAGGGCATGTAGGCATAGGTTTAGGGGATAGTGCAGCCGCTTTGGCAGCCATTAACTCACGACCTTTTTGCATCATGTAATCCATTTCCTCTAGGGTGTCATTGAATTGCATTGATTTGTTCTCCTTGTCCTCTTCGATTTCAATGTCGGTCAATGAAATTTCTTCCCGCTTTATGTCCGCATTCTTGTTCGTTTGGTTGTTTTTGTCCTCGTCCCATTCCTCATCGGATGAGGACACTTCAATAACCGTATTGTCAGCCGCATCATTGGCCACCAAGTCGATTAGAGTTTCATGCAAATCGCTAAGCAGCTCATTCTGTTCACTTAGCGACATCCTAGGTGGTTTTGAATGTGCAATTGCCGCATAAAACAAATCATCAACGTTCATTGTTGGTGCCTCACTCGAGCCGCTTGCCTGAGAATTGTCTGCGGCTGTCTCATAGCAACTGGAACCGGATGCACTTGAGTCGCAGCTTATTCCCGTTTTACGCAATGGTGCAGTCAAAAAGCTGCTGTTTTTGACAAGCGACGAGTTTGCGGATTGCTGGCCCGTCAAGTCTGCCTCGTTAGCCTCGATTATAGTTGAGGGACGAAGAAGTCCCACCATTTTAACAGGTGAAGTCCTTGCTGTAGGCTGAAAGACCGAATCATTACTAATGATTGTGGAGTCCCAAAAGCGAGACGGCTCCTCCACATCTTCCAGCTGTGTGCATTCAGCGCTTATGAGCGGACTCTCATTTTCCAATTGAACCTGGCCGTTTAAATCGTTAAACATACGACTCAGCGACTCCATTTCCATGTCACTTGCTGCGTACATATGAAAGTAGGGTTATTTTTATTGCATTACAATACTAAATTATCACTTACATTTATCTGCACGTGCACTACGCTCCTTGGCTAAGGCCAATATTTGCTCCTTATCATCACTGTGCAGGTATTGAAAGAGCGTGCTATCTGGATCTGAGCCAGTCTTATCACACATGCGTTCAAACGCATCGAAACTCTCGTCTGCTTTTTCTGTCATCGACGTGTTTTCAAGTTCTTTGTAAATGGCTTGAAATTCTGTGGTGATGTTAATGTCTTTGCTGTCGTTGTTGTTTTCTGTTATCTCGCTCTGCTGTTGAGCGGCAAGCTCGGCCTTCTTGGCTTTGATCAAGGCTGGAAAGTCTAGTACTATTTCCAAGCTATGGCGACGCTCCATTGATTCTCTTTTCGATACGGGAGGCGGGGAACTTAACAATAGAAAAAAAAAATAAATTTTTTATTTAAGTAACACTTATAAATATTAATAGTTGATTTTCTGGTTATTTTACATGCAATAAGAGTTCCAAAAAGTCTAGATTAAAATCGAGCTACATTCATCAGCATTACTAAATTTTTTGTATGTATTTACCGCATCAAATGAGTGATCAATTTTTGACGCCAAGCCGGAGTGTCTTCGAATTTTTCCAAGCCAGACATTATGAGTCTTTCAAGGTCCGTTATTATAGAAACAAATACAATGTTTTCACACACACACAAATAAAATATTACTCACTTGAATAAAAAGTAAATTTAGTTTGGCAAAAACACCAATTTTTCGGCCGCTTCTATTCAAATGAGTTGATCATACACGAGTATCGACGCGCTGCAAGTTGGCTGGTAATTTTAAAATCGATGCTCTTACAAGGGCTGCACAAAAGCAAAACCGAAGATGAAGCGAAACTAAATATATTAATATATTTTTTTTATTAATGTATTTAATTATAGTGATCGTAAGTAAAGCACTAATAAAGACTGATTTCGCCTTCGCCTACTTATACCTCTTATACCTTGTGAAAAAAAAAGAAATCATAATACAAGGAATATAAAAGGCTAGAATGTCATGACTGAACAAAAATTAATCTGCAATCGAAACGCATTATTTTCGATAGCTGGTTATCAAGTGGCCTTTAAATGCCGACGCAAGAAGAAGATAGATAACAACAATTGTGCATTGTCCAACAAAATCTGGGACGGTTTTATGCAATAATAGGATTCAAATTGAAAGTCAACATGAACGCACTAAGGCACACAATCTCTTTGTTCTCACTGGGCACCTTCCAGCTGGGCAGACGCATGAGAAGCCAGCATCTACGCGGCTTTTTACTTGGCACTGGGCTGGGCCTTTCCACAATTGCAACGGTCACGTATGCACAGGCAGAGGCCGCGAAGGTCAAACGCAAGCTTAACGTATCAAAATTCATGGCCGAACCGATAACGGATCCGGCTGTTCTACTGGAGGATAAGGAAAATATGCGTCATCGCATGGAGCTTATGATTATGGAGATTCAAGCGGATTTCTGTCGTGCTCTGGAGTCCGAGGAGTTCAGCGGTCAAAAGTTCAAAGTGGATCGTTGGATGCGCAGCGAAGGCGGTGGCGGTGTCACCTGTGTGCTGCAAGACGGAGAAGTATTTGAAAAGGCCGGTGTCAATGTATCTGTGGTCACCGGTTCCCTGCCACCGGCGGCAGTGCAGCAGATGCGGGCGCGAGGCAAAGTGCTTACGGAAAATGTAAAGTTACCATTCTTTGCCAGCGGTGTCAGCGCTGTAATCCATCCACGCAATCCCCACGTTCCAACGATACACTTTAACTATCGCTACTTCGAGGTAGAAATGCCCGATGGCAAGAAGCAATGGTGGTTCGGTGGCGGCACAGATCTAACTCCCTACTATCTAGACGAGTCGGATGCCCGTCACTTCCATAAGACGCTAAAGAGCGCCTGCGACGAACACAACGCCACTTACTATCCCAAATTCAAGAAATGGTGCGACGATTATTTTCGCATCACGCACCGCAACGAATCGCGTGGCCTCGGCGGCATCTTCTTCGACGACATCGATGAGCCAACCCAAGAATCAGCTTTCAATTTTGTCACCAGCTGTGCTCGTGCCGTTATCCCCTCCTATATGCCGCTTGTCCAGAATCACAAGAATGACGCATATGGCAACAATGAGCGACAGTGGCAGCTCCTACGACGTGGTCGCTATGTTGAGTTCAATCTGATCTATGATCGTGGCACCAAATTTGGATTGTATACCCCTGGTGCGCGTTATGAGAGTATTTTAATGTCACTGCCTTTGCATGCCCGTTGGGAATATATGCATGAACCGCAGGTCAAATCCAAAGAGAACGATTTGTTAACGGTTCTTCGCAATCCCAAAGAATGGGTCTAATGAGCATAGTTTTTTTTTTTTTATTTAATATATTGGGGTTAGAATGGTGCTTTTTACTTTTAGTAATGCAAGAAATTGATAATATTTAAGCCTGTACAGTTTTTCGTTGAAAATTAATAAAAGTTAATTTTTGCTTAGAGATAAATAATATTTAATTATTAGTTGCAGGAATTAACTTTTATCATATATGAAAAATATTTAAATTTCCTTATTTCGAAATTCAAAATGAAATAAAAATAATTTGTAGGTTATGTTCATGTATACCCCTAAACGTATACTAACATCATACATGGGGATACATGCACAAAAACTTCTCGACCCATTTTACTAAGCTGACGTCATCTTTTATGTATATAAACATATATATGTATACTTGTTGAGGTTATGTCGAAAGATCTTATGTATTTTAATTTCATGTAAAATAATAGATATTTAAATTATTTAAATACTGCCGATGGATCCAATGCATATTTATGCGAACATACTTATACATAATTATGTTGTTTTTTTTTTAGTTTATGCATGGACAGATGTCTGCTGCTTCGATTGTGTATGTATACTCGTTTGCACACATACACTAACACTAATGCAGATGCTGAACTGTACATGCAGAATTCGTGTATTTTGTGCCGATGTGTACCAAAAATGCTGAAACCCTCACACACACCATTATACATCATGCGCTTCATGTGCTTGTGTGAGTCTTTGCGTTGGACTGAGGGCGCGTTAAGGATATTAAGCGGGAAATGCGCGCCACCGGCAATTTACCCACCAAAAAAATCAAAAATTTTCATGACTCGTTCTTAAATTATAGTTTACAAAATGCTTTATTTTTCAGTTTATGTAAGCAAATATCTAGATCTTTGTTTTGTGTTTTTAGGGGGAGCGGGTGAATACTCCTTTTAGTTGTTTTCATTTCTTCTTTTTTATGTGTGTGTGATTAAACAAAACGGAATCAAATGGAAATTTTCTGAAGTGTTTATGTAGAATATTTCTCGCTGTTTGTCTGTTAGCTGTTGTTGTTGTCGTTAAATGAAAAGTAACTACCTTAACTATATTCATAGTATGTAATATTTAATAAACGCCTTCTCCGCCGGTCTGCTGCTGATACACCTCAATGGTATCGCCTTCCTCCATCTCTAGCGAAGTTGGAGTATCGTTCTCATTAATGGGCTGACCGTCAAAACGGAAACGCACGACCTGCATCGAGAGTCCGGCACGGTCGCAATAGGCGTTCATCAGTTTACGTAGAGGTGTGTGTTTTTTTATTTTAAATTGGACCACTGCATTATCCTGTCCAAGAACTTTTAGGTTGATGTGCTCGGTTTCGCCGCCCTTCTTTTCGTCAGACATTTTTTTTCTTGTTTCGCTTCTACCTTGTCACGAATGTAAAAAATGCAATAATGCCGGGCGTGCGTGCTGTACAATACAGAAAAATAGAGGCAAGAATTAATTCGCATTCACTTTATACTCGAGTTATTTTAATGTGCACTGTGTAATTGCGTTAAAAAATATAAATTTTTCTAACTTTTACAACGTTTCACTGTTCACTTACTTTTTTTCAGATTCACAAGCGGCTCGCGTTTGTCTCAAACACGCCAAAAAATGGTTGTATTTTGAGTGTCTCCCTATTCGCAGCGCGAAAAATTACTAGCAAAATAATGTACAAAATATTACCAATGACGCCAATGCAAGCAGGGTTGCTTTTTATGTGGTATTTTAATGCGATGACAAGTAGTGCTGGTCAACGCATTTAAAAATAGTATTTTTTTAAATATTCCGATAATTTATGTTGATGGACAGGAATATTGATTTGCAACTATGCATTTGTGAAACCATGATCGGAAATAGCGCCTTTACTTTAAATTGGTTAATATACACATTTCATTTGTGTAAAGCCATAAATAAGAAAATTTTATTGTTGTCGAGAGTTAGAAACCACGTGTATTGTAAGTTAAGCTGCAAACCTAAATATACAAAATTTTGTTGACAAAAGTAGCCTTCAAACTCTGGTCCAAATAAGTACATTCTCTAAACCCGAAAGTTTATTGTTAACATTCTTATTTTAATACTCACTTTTCAGCCGATTTACCATTGTTATAATAAAAAATAAATATGTAAACATTTTCGTTAGTATTATACTTTATTTCGGGAAGTATTAAGTATTTCCACTTCAAAGACTAGTTTACTGACAAGCTACAAATATACAAATGTTGGCTGTGTCCGTTTATTCTACAAGCAAGTTCAAATAGGTCAACAATTGGCAGCATTTTAAACAACTTGCTTAAGGGAACATATTTTTCACTAAAATGTTAAGTGATTATGTAGTTAAGCTTAAAGTAGGACCCGTTTGAATTTCCTTTTGATACCATACAACTTTTGTTAATTTTTGGCTTCGTTTTATATAATCAATATGATGTTGTACATAACACCAAAAATTATCATTTATAGTAAACAACGACTTTAAACACCCTTCATCATTTTACATTGAACAATACGGATGGATCCAATATACCCTTTTACCTTCTGCAATTTGAACCCTACTGAGGGACCCTTACCAGTTATAGGCACCAATAGATAACGACAAATAACAAACCTTTGACACTGTTCTGAAATATTTTCGTGAGGTCCATGGTGTCGTCCTCTAGTAAAGGGGCAAACACAAACAAATATCAATCAATGTAATTGAAAAGATCGAGATCGAAAATTGATTACATACGATTTCTTGTTTATAAGTAAGTTCCAGACAAATCCAAACAAATTTTAGGGGCATACCTTTCACCATACAAACATTACCAGTGATTATTCAACGTCGATTCTTTAGTAATTGCTCAAATTATTTGGGCAGAAATCTTACCAATAACCAACCATCTTGCAACAAACTTACAAACACCAGTTACTGTTAAAACGAAATTTTCGAAAAAAAAACAGGACCGATTCAAACTTACTCACAGCCAATTGAATAAGCTGAGCTGGCGTGCCAGGCAGCCATCACGTTTCTAGTGTTGGCCTAGAACGGTAAACGCATGAATTAGTGAGATTTGTGTTAAGAAGAAATTACCTGATTTAGAGGTTTTTAATGGGTCAAGTTCTGAGTACTTTTGTGGAAGTGGTATTTCATTGGCTTTCGGAACTATTAGTTTTTTCATTCGTTGAAATACTTATGATTCTGTTTGCACGCAATATACATATCGTACCATTATTGAGATTATCAGATTTTCAATATTGAAAACTGCAAAATAAAGAAAAAAAAATGGCACAAGTTAGCTCACTGGTTTTAAGTATATTTTTCGGTTTTTTTTTTTTTAGCAAAGCGATAAATTCTTGTTTTAAAAGCTTATGATTTTTTGACCACATCAAACTGTACTCAATGTACCGTACATAATTGTTAAGCCGTGTAGATCCAGGACCAGGGATACTCATACACATCAAAGCATTCCCTTTTACCCCCTTACCAAAGGTGGGAAACAAACACACTCATGTTGATCGGATTTATTTTTTACTTACTCATCATTTCAATTGTTAAGAATTACTTACATTATTAAACGTATTTAAGCTATGCACAATTATTTGTTGATTTACGTTTATGTGTCTATTTTTATGTTTGTTTTGTGTTTACTTGATGTTTTTTTTTTGTTTCTTTTTTTGTATTCATGATCTTAAAAAAAAAAGAAATTGAAAAGTGCTCCCAGCTTCAAATGGACTTACAGTATGTCTTACGCTTCGTTGTTTCCGAACACTGCATCGTCCCACTGGCTGTTTTGCTATGAATTTTAAGTTTCAATTGAATAAATATGTAAAAACAATCGTTATTTTCGATTGCACCCAAATATGGTTGTTATTACGATTCTAATATTAAAAGTAGGATTTACCAACCAGCACGATTATTTCACAATAATAACTCTAAAAAGTTATTATCGTAGTCGATTACCATGCAAATGATCGCTTCGATGACAGGACTCACAATCACTGTCGCCACCATGCCGGATCGCTAGTATTTTGGCCACCATTGTCAGGGTTGCTATTGCTATTGCTGTTGGTGCGTGCAAGTATCGGTGGTGGAGGCACACTAAACATATTGTGATGGGTAGCCGGCGGCCGATACTTCTCCTCGTTCTCATCATCCATCTCGCGTTTAATGGCCGTATTTTGATAATCGTTCATTGAATATGTTGGATAGCCATCATCAATGGGCTCCTCCTTGATTTTTATCATATCCATCTCACGGAAATCGGGTTTACGCTCCTTAACATCGCGATCTCCACCGGAGCTGCCGCGTTCAGCACCTCGATCCCGATCGCGTCGTTCACGCTTACGATCGCGCCTCTCGCGAGATGATTCACGCTCACGTGACTTGGAACGCTTCTTTTTCTTTTCACGCTCACGATCACGATCACGCTCCCTATCCCGTCTGTCGCGTCGACCATCAAATTCGTCATAGTCACGCTCCCTGCTGCCGGCACGACGTTTCCTTCGTTCCCGCGAACGGCTGCGTGAGCGACCGGCAACGCGAGCGGTACGGTCGCGATCGCGATCCCTTCGGTCTCGGGACCTCGAGCGCCGTCTCTCGCCCACCACCCCAGCGCCGTACGGACCACTACGGCCGGCACGTGAATCGACGCCATTACTGCCGCCACCACGAACACTACCACCCTCGCGATCCTCACGCTCACGCTCCAAGCGATAGCGTTCACGTTCTCGTTCATTGTCCTCGCGGCCGGAGTGCTTGATATTCACATCGTTGCCACCTCGTCGTGTTCCGCCCAAGCCGCCACCCAGGCGTCGTGGTAGCCAGCCCTTGACCGTACGGGCCCGCTCAACATCAACCAGGACACGCTTGCTATCAATCTTCTTACCATCGGCATGCTTGTACGCAGCATGCATATCTCGCTCGTGTTCATACTCAATAAAGGCGTAGCCCTTGGGTTTACCTGTTGGAGATTTAAGCTTAGTATAAATACAAAATATTCAAATTTAATTAGAATTTGGTATCAACCAAAATGATTTTACAAAATTATTTTGCATTGCTATAGAAAGAACAATTTACCTGAGTCCTGATCATGAATCAGCACGATCTTCTTAATGGGACCGTAGAACTCAAACTCGCGCCTCAACTTCGACTCTGAGGTGTCGTAATTGATGCGTGCTATGAACAGCGTACGAAACGGATCCTCCGTGGCATTCTTTATCTCGGTTGGATCCCATAATGCGATTTCTCGTTCCAACTTGTATGCCACTTGTTCGGCTTTTTCGCGACGCCTACGTTCCAGACGCTCCTGTCGCGTCTCAACAGTTTTGGGCAGTGGAGTGTCATTTGGATCCTCAAAATCGCTCATAAATTTGGCAACGCCTAGATAGCCTCGTGATTTCTTTTCATGGGGCAATTTATCCACCGGGGGCATAAACGGTATTGGATCTCGTGAGGCGAATAACGCCAAAAGATTTGGCGGCAGATATTGGGTCATTTTGTATATATATTTTTATTACCTTTGTTTTCGTCGTTCCGTTGAAATTAGTGCTAGACATCGAGGTTATGTTACATTTTGTTTACGAAAGTAAAAGTCAAATCGTATTACTTACTTTATAAATCATCCACCATCCAAAAGGTGTGTTTGATCAATTTGCTGACAATTGCAACAAATTCTATTCGTATTACATCGGCTGCTACATCGATTTATCTCAACAAATATTTAGATGCGAGAAAAAAACTTTTTTCATGTTAGCGTAGCTATACGGCTACTGAAGATGGCAGAATGCTAGAGACGAGGTACTCATTAAAGTCACTGCAATTGTTATATCCAAATAACAGTGACAAAAGTATCTCAAAGCGATTCAAAATTCTTTTTTTTATTATTTAACTATTGATTCATTATATACTTTCTCTTATACATAAATAGTTTAATATATTTTAATTGCGTTAATGGTGCAATTGATAAAAAAATTTATATAAAATAATAACATCGATATATCGATAAGCGATAAGGCAGCCACTGAACTTTCCTTTGGTTCATTTTGTTCAGTAATTGAACTCAAAGACGCACACATACGATGTTAATATATGAGCCGGCGCACGATTGAAAAGAACCTAATAACGGCATCAACGAACTCGCCATAAACGTGATTTTAAATTGCAACATATAGCGATACACTTGCATTATAATTTTAGAGTACCTTTTTAATAAATTAAAAAAAAATTATTGTAAGTATAAATATAAAAGAATTAAAAACAAGAACAGAAACATTGAAAACCTCAAATTGCAAAATAAGCAGAAAATGTCGACTTATTCAAAGCAACTACACAAAGAAGAAATGATCGAAGAAGAAAATGGCGCTGGCGCATTGCAACCAAAGCAATCACCAAAGGAGCAACGCAAAATTAAGCACAAACATTTATATTTAATTGATAATGATGGCGCTAAAAATGACGTTAGCGATGCCAAACAATTACTGACTCCTGTCGAAAAGGCCAAGTTTGCAATGCCACCACCGCCGCCACCCCCCACACCGGTTCAAGCCCCACCACCGTCGGCAGCGGCATCGGCACCTGAAACGGATGACGAGGCAAATTCTGAAAAATGGGAAGATCCTTGTGCGCCACCACCGCCGCCACCATTACCTAGAAAGGCTGTGGCGAAGAGTTCAGGATATGTCAAGTTTACAGCTATAAAGCTAAAAGACGCTTTGGAGGAGGCTATTACGAAAATGGAGGCCAACAAACGGGAGCAGCAGGAGCATTATTTGAAATTCGATGTAAGTAAAAGCTGCTATAATTTACAGTTAGGTGCACCTGATTACGGTGCGGTATTGCATGTATGATAATATACATTATTTAGTAAAGCAATTAGCAAGGTTAAGTCAGTTTTGACGAAGAATACTGCATTATCTTTCGCATGATTAGGCAAGTGATCACAACTTTCAATATACGAGGAAATTGATTTTGTAAAGTATTTAGTAGGACTGCAAAGCTAGCATATTGACATTGACAAATTTGTGTTTTGGAAATCATATTAAAATTTTTGTGTTTGAGTTTTCGCTATCATTCTTTATATTCTATAAATAAAAATTGTGCTGTTAATTTTCTCTTTCTTAATTTGTATACTTCCTCAACAGTCCGTTCCTGTCTTAGATGTGTTAAAAACTAATGCTGTCCAAATGTCGCCATCATGTGCAACAATTCGTCCTTCTTGTACACAAGCCCTCATCGTGCATCCCAAATGCAATAAGCCTGCTGTTTTTCATCAACTTGAAAGACAAATAAAGGTAGACAAATTACTGGACAAGCAATCGCACGTAATCATCTCCAGGGAGCCCATTCCGTTGCCAGCCACTGCCCAGGACGATGAAAGCCAGGGCTTGATGTCTCTGCAAGTGCTATCGGGACGCGCTTCCACGCCCTACACTCAGACAACCAGCCAGTTGTCCTGCACTGCAGTCAGTTGCGATCTACACTTGAG
Source organism: Scaptomyza montana (assembly GCA_018904305.1). Lineage (NCBI taxonomy): Eukaryota > Metazoa > Arthropoda > Insecta > Diptera > Drosophilidae > Scaptomyza > Scaptomyza montana. The sequence continues at coordinate 1,647,358 of JAEIGR010000027.1, forward strand.
CCCTCCACCAATGGGTACCAAAGAAGTTGTACCTGCCGGCAAAAAGCATATGCCTGCTCCGCAACAAAAGCCACGAAGTATCACCACGACATCAACGGTCTTTAGTAATCTGCGATTACCACAGCTACGCGGCACGCAATCGGAAATCTCAGTGACTTTGCCTAGCAGCGCCAATCAGTATACACGTGATAATTTGCTGGACATACGCAATGCAATGCTGCATGCTCTCATGCACCGTTCAAAGGAGTCGCTGGCATTTAGTATGCCACGCATTGCAACCTGCGATGATATCGAACTAGAGGCGCGTCTACGTCGTATGAATCTATGGCGTAGCTCGGATGCAACTGTTCGCAGCACGCAACAGACTATGCAAAAGCCACATTCTCGTCCTAACAATGGCGGCAACGAATGCATGCCCGCCTTCTATAAAAACAAAAACAAACAGCAAACCGATGATTCTATCATACAAAGTAACCCACCGACGCTACAGCAGGAATTTCAGGTGAGCTATTGCAGTATTGTTATGCATCTATAATGCGCATGTATGTAAATTGACGCTGTTATCTTGTGCTTATTAATCTGATTGCATAATGATAAGCATATTTGCGTTGCATACAAATCTATGCGACTTTAGCATATAAAAACCTTATTATTCAACACAAAATAGGTGCAATCAGAGTTGCGTGGCAGAAAGTCCTTAATTTTGATATCATTTGTATATATTTACTTTTTGGTGTTTCTTGATTAGTGTAGTTAAAATGCAATCAAACGATCTACATGTCTTTATGTATAAATTGATCGCATTGAATAGAGGTAAGCTAGAAATTATTTGTTTTGATAGTGAACTTTGCCATTGGCATCTCGAAGTCGCTGTGCTGCCTGCTCTGGCGTCAAATCTCGCTGTGACATTGCCAGCAACTCAAAACCAACCATAAATTTGCGCACTGTGGCAGAGCGCAGCAATGGCGGATAGTAGAGGGCATGTAGGGTCCAGTGTGCAATCGAGGCATGGGCATGCTCCGGTCCAGTGGGTGCACCATGCCAGCCCATCGAATAGGGGAACGAACATTGAAATAGATTATCGTATTTGGTGGTCAGCTCCTTGATAGTCAATGCCAAACTGTGACGCTGTCCATTGGTCAGATCATTGATGCGTTTGTTATTGTTACGAGATATTAGCATTGTTTCAAAAGGCCAGGTGGCCCAGTAGGGTACCACTACTAGCCAGTCGGGGTTCTCGATAACAATGCGTTCCTTGCGCTGCAATTCGCGCTCCACATAATCGCTAAGCATCGGACGATCGTGGGTGGCATAGTAGGCACGCAGGCGATCCTGTTTAAGCTGTGGCTCTGTCGGCAAAAACGAACATGACCAGATTTGACAATGCGGATGCGGATTCGAGCAGCCCATGGTTGCGCCCTTGTTTTCAAATATCTGCACCCAGGCGTATTTGGCGCTTAGTTCGTTAAACTGTTTAATCCATCTACAATCGATAAATATTTTGAAAACCATTGTATTCATTTCTCGATCGATCACTTACTCATCGATAACAGCGCAAATTTCCGTTGGACTCATGGTTGGCAAGGTTAAATTCGATTTGGGATGAAAGCACATAACTCGACAATTGCCACGCGCTGGCGCTGCCTGAAACAGGGGGTCATCACTTGCCGGCGGCGACGGCACATGTTCCAAGAGTGCGGGAAAATCGTTATCAAAAACATACGTGCTCTCATAGCGTTCCGTTACTAAGCCATTAGGTCGCTTTACACCCGGACAGAGTGGGTTGTTGGGATCAAATTCGGGTTGTTCGTTAAGTTGCGGTTTTTCCTCTTGGCCAGACCAGGGTCGTTGCATCCGGTGCGGACTCACAAGCACCCACTGTCCATTTAATGGATTAAGGCGTCGATGTTGGTGTTCTAAATAAAAATATATTTATTTATGTACACACAGTGTGTACGTAAATTAGTATGAGATAAGCACGGCTAAACGATCGTTGTTACACCTACCAGTGGCCACAAACTGCATATTGTCACTGAGCCTAAATCCAGTTGCTATCAATTCATCTACCTACTGCGTACAGGGTTAATGTTTTACTTTGTGCTTGTAATGGCTGCCTTTAACAGTTATCTCGCTGCCGTTTCGCCGATGGAGTTCACGCGACAGCGCAATGTCAACTGTCTCTGGCACCGTATCAGATTTAGTTTTACTGTTTGGTTTTGTGCTTCTCTGACTAGCGCTTTATGTGTGCTGTTGTTGTTTTTGCGAAGCAACATTTTTATTTTGCTTATTTTCTCCCATTTTTGTTTTTCGCTCATCGCTTTGCACGCATATTCTCAAGTTTACTTGACGGTTTATCGGTTTACTGCGGCAATCTCTCTCACAGCTGGTGCTGTGTATTTTGTATGCTTGTATGTGTGAGATTATTGTTGGCGCCAGCTGCTAGCGATGAGCAATTGCCGCGATTAACGGGGAATATTTAACAGTTACAAAATGTAAATGCAAAGTCATTAAATTTTATGTTTCCAAATAAGATAAGATAAGCATATCGTATTTACATACATAAATGTAGGTGTTAATGTATGTAACTTAATAAATATTTCTATATCTCTATTAACAGGATCCAGCTATTGTTAATCAGAGACGCATTGGCAGTGGACGTCTATCGCATGCAAAATGGTCATACAATAACAATGACTACAAGTCCTTACAATCGTACAACAACAGTTATCAGGGCAATTCCCAGCCAAAATCTCACATGGATGATGTTAAGCCGCAACACAACAGCAATAGTAATATGACGGTTATGAAGTTCTTTGATAATGGCGAAATCGGCACCACCCATTTAAATGGCACTCGGCTTTCAAACGGCCGCCCAAATACGCCAATAATGTGCATGACTAACAGCACCGGCAACAATAATCGATCAGAAAGCGAGAGTTTGAAATCAAACGAATCTGTTGAAGATTTGAATCGAGCCAACGAGAATTACGTGAAGCGCGTCATGTCCGGCTTTTTAGTCGTATCCAAGCCCAGGTCTCGCGAATCGGAAGAGCGACACTATCGTCGCTATAGAAACCAGAACGAAGAGCCTGAATGGTTTAGCTGCGGTCCCACCTCAAGGCTCGACACAATCGAATTGTGTGGATTCGATGAGGATGAGGAGCGGATGCTAAAAGAAGGAAACGAAGCAACAAAAGAAGTTAACATGGAATCCATAATGCCAAAGCACAAAGTAAGCAAACATTTATGTAAGGTTTTATTAAAATATTTGTAGGTGTGAAGGTGGAAGGGAGGCTTAATGTTTGTCTTTAAACATAATTAACAACTATCTTAATATATATCTACAATTTCTCAGATCGAACACAACAAATACAAATCGCAGCATCGTGAGATTATTGGACGTTGCAACAACAATCGTATGCCAAAGCATGACAACAACAATAATAGCAATGCATCGGAAAACCTTAACAAAGCAAACCCAACGGAGGAGGAGAAACATTATGGCAGTCGTTCGGCTGCATTTGAAAGGTTTAATCACAATCAGGATAACTATCAACAACAGCAGACGTCACATAACAAAAACAACAACCACAACAACAATAATAACAATTCGAAATTTATGCCATTTTTTGCAAGCGACCCACTGGAGAAGAAAGGCTCATCGTCATCGCTAAACGAGTTCTTCAAGCAAGCCATGTGCAATAATAGCTGCAATCAAAATTCGGAGCAGCCAAAGAGCCTTGGCTATATCAATCAAATGCCGTCAGTGGATCAATTGGAAGCCAAATGGCGACGCAATTCACTTGATGCTCCAGCAGCAGCAGCAGCGGCACTTGCCAAAAGCACCAATACTAAGTACAACCAACCATCTGATAGTTTCCAAAAGTTGATGGGCGCTCTGAGTGCTGCAAAGCCACAACAAATAGTGCCTCAGATGGCAGCCCAGCAACAGCAGCAGACGCAAGTTGGCAACGATGCCATTTCCAATTTCATCATGCAACAGCAACAATATCAGCAGCAGCAGCAAAAGCAACATGTGCTCATACAACAGCAGCAACAGCAGACAGCTTTTCTGGCCAGCCTGCAGCTCAAGGCAATCCTTGGACGCGCCGATACTCAAGTATTGTTACTCCGTTTGACCAAAGGTTCACTAACGAATATAACCAGTACAGAATATATTAAATAAAACTGACTTTAATTACAGGTGAAATATCAAAGCACGGTTTGTTGGTGCAGTTGGCCAATCCGCGTTTAACTAACATGGATCGTGAGGCCATTACCGCCGTGTTGCAGTTTACCAATACTCAGCAGCAGCAACAACAGCATCAGCAGCAACTGGAGATGCTCTCAAGTACTGTGATTGCCAGTCAATTGCAGAATCTACAGAACTTGGCAATCGTGCAGCAAACGCTTGCTGCTCGCCAACAGCAGCAACAGCAGCTACAGCAGCAACAACAGCAACAACAGCAGCAACAGCACTTGCCACAACAACTATCCCAGGAGGATCTACAGGCGCATGCAAACACCATAATGCGTAATGCGGTCATGAAGCGCAAAATGGAGGAACAAACTTCAAAAATGTTCAACATAAATAATGCTGCCAGCAAACAGCAACAGCAGCCGCCAATGCGCTCTCAATTGCCAACGCCAATGGTGGGGGCAAGAAATTGCGTGCGCCAGGAGTCAACAACGTCAAATGCATTATTAAATTCGCTTATCGCTGGTAAAAACCATCAGACAGTTAACGGCACCATGATGCAGTCGGATTTGCAGCCGGCAGCAACAAACTTACGTCGTACTGACGCAAATATGCGATTCACAGAAAACGTAAATTTTCAAATTGGTGAAATGGCCCAGCCTGCGGCACGGCAGTATCATTCTTATCCACAGCTACAACAAGCGGAACAGCAACACGTACCACAGCACATTCGCCATCAACAAAACAATCCGAGCGACAACAGTTTTAAAAAATCTATTATTCAATCGCAGCAGCCAATGGTAATGTTGTCGAGCGGCAGCGGTGGAGGTAAGTTCTAATATTATCGAACCTTATAAATCATTTGAATAACATGTATTGAAAAAATAGCTAATATTCTGTACAGCTCCAAACGAAACTCTCTTCTTAGTATAATAAGCTGCATATTTAATATTTGCAAGTTCAGGTTTTTCCCCGGAAGCAACACGTTTACGCTATAACATTTTTAACTGTCGAAAATATATAGTTGCAAGTGAAAGCACGAATATAACCAATTAGTGGCCGGGCTTATACAATGCATTCTGGGATATACTGCTGAACCATGAATCAGTTAACGCATTAAAAATAAATGCAGTTAACTTATATTTGCAATGCTTTTGCAGTTTGCGAATTTAATATGACTCAAGTAAATATAAATAACGTGCTGGCAATTTTTCGAGTTATTTACAATAACTTGCAGCGACCTTGTCCTAAACGGAAATTTCTTAATTAACGTTACCTTATATTGGTACTTGACTCGTTATTTGTTTACGATGGATGATTTGATATTAAAACAAAACCCAACAAAGACCAACATCAGCTTTCTTCTCTGAACATGTTTTAAGAAATATTTAAATTATTTTCATTTATAAGCAAATGAGTTGTTTCAAGTAGTAAAATGAAAAGGACATGTCGGCTTATCACGCCACATCTTTAAGTCGGGAATTATCAGTGGTTTTAAAAAATTTAAAAAGGGCAGATCATTGGTTCAATAACAAAATCAGAGAACACAATAAACATTTGTTATATGTGAAACCTGTTTTCATATGCAACTCATACTAATATATACTTTTGTTAAGATTTCACGATCGCTCATCGAATATAGAATGAGATGATAACAATATTGATACGTTCATATTTATATATACATAGGAATATTATTAACTTACATTTATTAACATGTTTTAACTCGTGTTGGAAACTATGAGATTGTCAATTATTTTAATGGATTGATTATTATCAATAACGGCAGTTAACTTAAGACGGACTCATTCACTTGGGTATTATGCAATGACTCGACTCATTTGTTGAATGGGGTGTTAAATAGATCCCATACTCGTGAGTCATGCTTGTGCTTTAAGTGGGTTTTCATGTGCTTGTACTTACACCAAGCTATTGATTTTTTTATGTGCTCGTTGGGATTGACGCGCAATTATGGATATTGTGTGGAATTCCCATGCCCTAAAATGCACACATTAAAACATTCATTAGTGTGCTTAGCCTTTGTTGTTATCAACAAACTGATACAAGGCAACCACATATTATAAAAATAAAATGAGCACAGTTATGTTGCCAATGATGACTATTAAATACGCTAACCTCTCTCATCTCTCAGTCACATATCGTGACAAATGAATAATGCTTTCTGTAAGGGTAGAACAACAATGCCTTAGCAGACATATCTGTAACTAGAATACAACGAATAGTTCCCAAGGTCGCAATAACAATTTCAAAGTTATACACATTTGTATATATTATAGTTATTGTTTATTATTTATGTAACACTATAATCAAATAATTATATCAAGCGCGGCTTTCTTTTTGTTGTTGTTTTTTTTTTTTTGAGCCGCGCTATTTTCTAGCGTCTTTAGCAAGGCTGATGAACCTTGCCGGCGAACAAAATGTTACCGGTGGCCTCCTCCTCGATGAAGAATACAAACGGGCGATTCACATTGAACTCCTCGATTGTTTGAGCGCCACCGAATTTGTTCTCAATCTCAACGACAGTCGCGGCATAAGCTTCAGTGCCCTGCTCGTTGACATCGATGCCAGCCTTTTGCAATATATTCGATACCTTCACCTTGCCGGCAACATCGGCGCCACGTGAGAGACCTGGCAGTGATGCGCTGTCCTCGAATATTTCGCGAACGCCTAGCTGCCTGAGTGTGTCCTTAAAACTGCGCTTGTAATCGAAATGGAATTTGGGTAGTGTCACCTTTACCTTAACCTCCTCCATGGCCCACTGGGCGCTCTTGAGGTCATGATTCTCCAGCGTTTGCAGCAGTTCGTAAATGCCATCCATGGCATGTGGCAGCAGAACAAACATTGAGTTCTTGCCCTTGTAGGGCAGACGCAGAATTTGAGCCTTCATCTTATCAGAGTTGTGGTAGTAAAAGTAATCGGTTTGCTCCATGAACTGAACACGCGCCTGGGAGTTTTTGGTGCGGAAGAAAGCGCCATCGAAGGTATGGTAGAACTGGCGGCGCCAGAGTCCCTTAAAGTAGATGAGATTAGTGAGCAGCATAATACTATGCTGTACCGTCTCCGGTGTGACCAGGTTGCGCAATCGTCCATCAGTCACATTATTTGCCCACTCATTGATGGCAAAGGCCGCCGCGGGCGCATTGCCAAAATCAAGAGCTTCGATTTCGCTGTCATAGAAATGCTTCAAAGTGGCCGTAAACTTTTGCTGCGTTTGAATCAAGCTGTCGGTAAAGAGCTTGGTACGCACACTTAACGTATTGTACAGTTGATTTTCCTTTTTGAATGAGTTAAGCGTCTTGCGATAGAACTCACGCACATTATTTGCCGACCTGATGTCTGTTTGTGTGCTTATCAGCTCATGCTGTGTCTGTGTATTTGTGCCAGCGGCCTCCGAGAGCAGCGCCAACACCAGTTTAACAGAAAACGGCGATATGATGACATTGTCTTGTTTCTCTGTATCATTAAGCAGCACTGACTTTAGTAGCTGCCACGAGAAATTATCGTGCGAGTCGCTGCGAAATGGCACAAATGAATCGGGGTCATCATAGGATGCTGGAATAGCAACTGGAATGCTTCCCGTTTCACTGGGCACCTTATCGGTACGTGTCTCGAATACGCCCGTTGGTGTTGTTAATGTGGGTATGGAGTTGCCATTAACAAATGCCGCAACGCACAACAACAACCACATATTGAATATTATTAGTTTGTTTGTATACATTATTCTCAGATTTTCTTTTTGAGCGCACTTGTTTGTATATATATGTGTGTATGTGTCTGTGTCTATTTTGTGTGTGTGCTTTCACTCCTTTTCGTAGCAGCAACAGCGGCAGCAGCGGGAGCAGAGCTTAAAGCGCAACTTAATAGTTGCTTTGGGTGCGACGCTCTACAGAAAATTAGAGAACCGTTTGGCGCGCGGATCCAACTGAGAGTGACTCAAAGTGTGCTGCGCGCCGGCCATTTTAAAAACCAGCTTACTGTTTAACATCAATTTTGCTGTTGCTGTCGCTGTTGCTGCTGCTCGTCTTCTGCTTCATCGCTCTGTTGCTTTAATGGGAGTCCCAACCCGAGAGCAGCGTGCGTAACGATCTTACAAGCTCTCTCTCTCTCTTTCTGAAAATGTCTCTATTTTACTTATACGCTTATTGATCTGCTAACTGTTGATTTTTATGCAAATATGCACAAGAATTCTCACTTAATCGTGATTGGAAATAAAAAATGCTTGCAGTTCAAGAGGATATCCGCACAAATTCCCTTTGCGTCAGTAGCTAAAAATTAAATATTCCCAAAGCTTAGAATTACTTAAACATTACGTTTAGTTAGTCTACATACACAGCTTTGTATTTAAATGAGTGTTTGGCCTTTGAGTATGTATTTAAATTGTTAAGTAAACATTTACGTTCCCTGCAACGTAACGGGCGTCAAAAATTGGTACGTAAGGCATCTGCATCCGGCAACGCCAAAAGTTTAGTGCTATAACAATCGATAAGGCCAACAGCTGACATCTTAAACTAATGTGTTGCGACTCGAGGTGATAGTTGATGTAACAAGCGCCAGCTAAAAATATTTTAAAGAACTTTTAAGAAACAAATTAATTGTTTAATGCAATGCAAATACGCCGTCCGCGTGGCATTACAGTACCTCAATTAATGGTTGTTACCGCAATAGGATTTCTTGGCGGTGTTTACATTTGGCGACCACTTATACTAAAACTGAAAAGCGAACAAAAATCAGATAATAAAAGCGAAGCAAGTGCAACCACAACAACGATACCAGCTGCTGTATCCCCTGCAACAAATTCTCCAAAGTGGGACTTAAAAGTTAAATTGTTTTGAACGTGTTAAATTAATCCATGTTGTTTTTTTTTTTTATTTTTTTTTGCATCACAGATGAGCTTAATTAAACAATTCGCCTCAACGACTGTCGGCATGATGGCCATTGCCATCGGTTCCACTATGGTCGTTTATTGCACAAATCGTTTTTTAATTCGACCATATTTAAACAAAAAGCAACTACTGGAGTCGGAGGCCTGTGCAGAGTATATATTTCAACAGGAATCCCAAAGGCGTGGATAAAGCACGAGTGGAGGGCAATGCCGATGTTAACTAGTTAAGGATTCATCATAAAAATTTCAAATCTAGAAAATTGCAATCAAATAACTGATTTATCCAACTGAAATTTATCGTTTGCGTATCTTCATTTATGAATGAGAGCAATCCTTTTACAAACATTTTAAAGATTTGGAAATTGATATTGTTAAAGTATAAGTTATAAGTTAAACAAACAATATGGAATTTTAATGAAAGATTTATGAATTGAATTGAAATTATTGAAAAATTAGCTAATAAATAAGCTTATGTTTACAATTTTTTGAAATAAAGTTTATAACTCAATCATCAAGCAGCTTATTGTATCTTGTTTGTTTTTATTGGGTTAACATTGAAGAATCAGCCATTAGTTTATAATACTTGTGGCATTCCTTTAAAAAATTACACATGCTACAAAAAAAGGCATACATAAATACATCCAATGTTTAAATAAAAACTTTGTAGTAAAGCTTAAACTGTATAAAAACATCTTATTTTTAAGTAAGGTTGATTTATTGACTTAGTCGGGTGGCCCATTTTTTGTCACAGCTAGGGCAATTAGATCGGGTTCGCAAATATTTTCGAATGCAGTCGCGATGTATTTTTCGGCTGCAGTCCGAGCATTTGACATCCCAAAGCACCAGTTTCTTGCACAGAGCGCACTCTTTAATGGTATCTTCGTAGTTGGAGCGCAGATAAAATTCGAATTCAATTATGCTGCGTGGACCCAGATAAATTCGATCGTCCGACTCAAGAAAGTAGCCCATATCGGTCCACAGTTGCAGTAGTGTTTGCATGCGCAGCTTCATTGGTGGTTTGACTGAACCTTTGAAGTTTAAATTAGAGTATGCCTCGTTCCATGCTATGCACAAATCCTCCTGCTGTGCCAGTTTGTCAAATATAATCGAAAAATACTGGCATTCTTCGGCGGTCAGTCCGGGGTGTCCCAGCTTGTCCGGTGTTGCTTCCGTGACGGCAAACACCAGATACTCTTTGCCAGATATCGCGTGCTTTGTGAACCCCAATGACTGACCGAGTTCTCTTATTGTGCCTTCGATATCGCCCACAAATTCGTATAATGCCTCATTATTTGCGGGCTTTGCCACTTCATGATGTTCACAAAGTGGTGTAAGTATTTGATCAATAAGTTTTAAATCAAGGCAGCTGTGATTAATGCAGGCGCGTAAAAATGCTCGTTTCACTATATCCATGTTAATCTCTAGTTATTAAACGCCTCTTTTGTTGACATTTATAAATTGTTCCAGCCAAAATGAATCGACGCGCACTGCGAGGGCTGCAATTGCGAGGCTAGTAAGCAGCTAGCAACACCAAATTGGAATTTGCGAATAGTTATCGATATATTTGCTGCTACGTCAAAAAAGGCGCTAAGTTCAAAATACTTCTTATACTTTTTATATCATTATGTGGTTAAAATATAAGTATAATTTTTAATTGACTCACACTAACAAAAAAAGCTCAACACATAATAAATAAATGCATAAGTAAAACCTTGTAACATATTTGAACAGTTTACAATTTACTTAAAGGGACCGTAAAGTTCTAGTACACTACGCGGTAATATTTTGGACGAATCTATTTTATTTTCGCCACTTGATTTATCAGTGGGATAAAACTCCCAAAGCGAAAAGGATTCGTCGAGGCCGGCCGCGGCGAGCTTTCTTCCGTCCGGACTCCACATCATAAACAAAGCACCTCTATTCTTATAACCCAATATATCAACGACCCGATTCAGTGAGGACAGCACTAAGATCTCAGAGCACGGACAACCATTTTCGTCTAAAGAGATTTCAATAAAGTATAGATACTTTTAACAAAACGAACATATGATCTTACCCTGACTAAAGGTGTTGACCAGCAACTCGCCTGTAATCTTGCTAAAATGGATTGACTTAATTGCGATCTTTTCATCGCCGCGCTGATAAGACGCAACAATTTCACGACGCGACACATGAAATATATAAATGGAAGCGGGTCGCTTTTCCGCTGCAAAAATTATCAATCTAAATCATCAACATTTTTGATGTACAAAAATTAAACTTACAAACGGCCAATTCATTATCCGACCACGGATGCCAGTCAAAGACACTGCCACCTGCCTTGGCGCCCAAGCGCAGAATCACTTTATAAGTCCTGCCATCGTATATAAATATATGACCCAATATATCGGCTGTAGCCAAATAACGTCCCGTTGGCGAAAATCGAATACAACTAATTTTATGCTTATGCTTTCGCAATACATGCTCTGTGGCCATCAAGCATAACTTGAGTACGACAATAATACCACATTTTGTGCCACAAACGATCTCATCACTATGATTGCTCCACTCAATGCAACAAACTGAGCCAAAAGATCTTGGTAAATATTTACCATCGGCTACCAGGAATTCATGTGGCGACTTCAATTTCCAAAGCTCAAGAACTAAAATAAAATACAAATATAAATATAAACATTTGCATGTTGTCTTACGTACCTGGATAGTCCATCTCCATGCAGCCAATGGCAAGATATCGACCAGATGGCGAATATTTAATTGAATTTGTATTTTCGACACTAAAAACCATACTGGTATCGGCCTCATTACGCCAAATAATTAAGTTATCGCCAAAAGAAATGGCCATCTGACCATTTATACACCAGTCCATCATATTGAGATCTTAAATAAAATAAAATACATTAATGCTCAGCCCAACATGTCTATTTGGGTCCATACCAAAAGTACTCCAAAGCCCGGGCATGTCATTGGTGGCAGTGGGAAAAGCAATTGGTCTAATACGTGGCTTGCATGGCCAATCTGTCTCTCCGGCTGAATTCCAGGCTTGGCCGCATTGATCAAAGGATCGCGCACCTTGCATATCGTTAAATTGCAGTACTCGATTTTCTTGCATATTGAAGGTGCGGTTTAGGTTTGTCGTAAAGCTGGTGTGACTCCAATAGCTAGTTGATTGTGATGGATCCACTTTAAGTATATCCATTTCCTTACGCCTGCCCACGTACTTCAGATTGTAATTAATGTTTTCGTGTTTAAAACGTTTTGGGACAAATCGATCGCCATAAGTAAAATGTGGCGTGGTATTTCTTTTGCTCTAAATAGTATTTATGATTGGAGGGAGTTTTGTTATTTAAATTATTGTAAATAAGTGATTTTACTATTTGCACCTTATATATTTCATTCTCCCGATCGATTCGACGAACTTTCATAAAGGAACGCACGCATTTTTCAACCATCAAACTGTTTTTAACAATACTTTCACATTCATCAACATCCATAACGAAGACAGACAATTAACTAACTTACTTCTTCCTAACTTTATTTTTATGTTCATCATTCCGAGTGATTTTCTCAACTAACAAAGCTTTTTCCAACTAACTGTAAACGCCTCTCACTTGGCAGCTACGAAATCAACAAGAAGTAAACTTTTTCGCTCTTTGCCGCCATCATTCAATTACCACAGCAAAAACAAAACAGAAGTGAAAACGTTACAATTGGACGCACCCGACTGCTGTATGCTCGATACTTGTTTAAAAAGGGGTAAAAAAAAGGGCTTATTGCAAAGGGGTGCGGATAAATCTAAACAGAAATCGTTGCAGAACTCTGCTACTGGCTCTGTTCGCCTGGTACTTTAGCTAGAATTTCTACTTGTATTTACCCATTTTACCACGGTCAAACATACAAACTAGCATACCTACATATGTAAATACAGGAGGAGCTAATAAAAGCGTGTTAAAATATAATTTTAAGCATTGCGCTTTCTCTTCCGCCTTTTTTTCATCCTCTTCTCTTGTACCCTTTGAAAGCCCTCTTACTCAAAACAAGTGGAAACGTTGCAGTCGGACGCAACCGACTGTGGTATACTCAATACCTGTTTAAAAAGGAATAACAAGAGGTCTGATTGCTAAGGAGTACGGATGCGGTAGGGGTGTGCGCTGCATTCAAAGATTGCCTAATGCAGATCTTTCGGGGATGACACCAGTTATGTTGCCAATCAATTTGGTGACTCTAGCTCATAAACTGTTCAAGATACACTCATTCCAGTTTTAAACGAAGCGGTGGGGCGTGGGGCATAGTTAGTGGGCGGGGCATCAAAATGTTTGGTGCAGTTCTGTGGAGGTCTTTGCCAGTCTCTGAGCGTGGTAAAATATGAAAAACCAGTAGAAATTCTTGCTATAGTAGTATTACTACCTTGGTTTTTTCTTTAATTGGCGCGCAAAGCCATTCCGCTCATATATTATTGAGCTTGACTTCGCTCCGAACTCAACTTTAAACTCATTTCTTAGCGTAGCAAAATGTCCTATTCTTCTGTATGTATGCTTGTATGTTTGCATGCTGTATGTTTATATGTAGGTATGAATGTTCGCATGTTTGCATGTTTGTGGGTTTGTATGTTTGAACGTGGCAAAATGCGTAGAAACCTGTAGAAATTCTAGCGAAAGTACCAGGCGAACAGAAGTCAGCAGCAGGCAATTTTGTTGAGTTAGATCAATCAAAAAGGTCTGAAACAAGGGCACATGATAAGAGCGCAAAGCTGAGTGCGCTCAAGGGCAAGCTCAGCCAGGTTTGTTTATTCCTTGTTTGTTTAACTCAACAAAATCACCTGCTGCTGACTTCTTTTCGCCTGGTACTGCATGTATGTATGTATGTATGTATATATGAATGCATGTAAGTACCCTCTAGTACGGCCGAGTAACGCAAAATGAACGTAGTGTCGACGGCTCTGTGACAGTCGTTGACGCTCGCTTGAACCCTTCACAATGTGTTCGACTGCCGTATTTTGCAAGGGCATGTCCGCTCAGTACGTTAAAGTTTTTCTAAGAACGCTAGGTTGTACCAATGCCATGCAGAGAAGCGACAATAGAGTCGCTCGTTTGACTAAATGACATGTAGAGAGCGACAATAGTGTCGCTCGTTTGACTAAATGACATGTATGGACCGACAATAGTGTCGCTCGTTTGACTTTATGACATGCAGACAGCGACATAAGAGACGCTCTATTGTCTTTATGACATGCAGACAGCGACATAAGAGACGCTCTATTGACCTAATGTAATGCATGGAGCGACGTAAGTGACGCTTTATTGACCAAAAGACATGTATGGAGAAATGCTTCTCTCGTGAAGCCAATGCCGTCAACAATCACTTAGATTTTTGAATCAAAAAGTTTTCATTTTAAAGTTAAGCATTAGAAACCTTAAATTAACTAAAAAAATTTTGAATCGAATTGTTACACCTCGATATCAGTACATAACACCACAGTGGAGGTTAATTCATGTACAAATGTATAATGTAAGCTTCTATAAATTGTTATTAAACTTTTTGCTTGGGGCACAGTAGCAGTAATCCTTAGATGCGAGACAAATATTTTGTTTATATACTTAGTATGTATTAAGTGTATTATTTTAAACTACTTTTTAAACCTTACCGATTACGAAAAGCCAATATCTTTGCCGCGACTCGAACCTGAGACCTTAAGCCGAGTGTCCACTAGCAAGTTTTCTGGAGGCTGGGAAATCGACAAGTTCGATCACAGAAAATCGATAAATCCAGATATTTCCCACATCTTTACAGGTAGAATTTGGTATGAAGATAGCTACTGTCGACCCTCAAAAGACTGCAGACCTTTGGATGCCACCGGCCGCCCTGCCTCTTTATGAACTGGAGTTACCAAATTTGTTGGCGATATAACTGGTGACATCCCCGAAAGACCGCATCAGCCAATGTTTGAACGCAGCGAAGACTTTGCCGCAGCCGTACCCTTTTGCAATTAGGCCCCTTTTTTCCCTTAGTAACATAACGATACAAATATACATAATTGTTCTGTACACCTTATTTATAAATCTGAGATACTATACCATGTAGGAGCATTAAACATTTTATGTACACTCTTGTTAGCTTTATATATATTATTATACAACGTTTTCTAATAAACTTGATACATTAAAATCTACGCATCCGTTGTTATGTTTATTATCTGGGGATCATCGTCTTAAACCTATAAGAACTCTAGCTAAAGTACTAGGCGAAGAGAAGTCAGCAGCAGGTGATTTCGTTGAGTTGAACAACTAAACAGGGCTTGCGAACGGCGCAAGAGAAGAGGATGAAAAATAGGTTTGTATGTATGCATGTATGCATGTTTGCATGTATGTATGGATGTATGTATGGATGTATGTTAGCGTGTTTGATCATGGCAGATGGGGAAAACCTATAGAAATTCTAGCTAAAGTACCAGGCGAACAGAAGTCAGCAGCAGGTGATTTTTTTGAGTTAGAACAACAAAACAGGGCTTACGATGGCGCAAGAGAAGAGGCTGAAAAATGGGCGCAGGAAAAGAGCGCAAAGCTGGGGGCGCTCAAGGGCCAAGCTGAGCTTTGAGCTATATTTTAACACTCTTTTCCTAGCTTCTCTTGAATGTATGTTTGTTTGTTTGTATGTATGTATGCATGCATGTTTGTAGGTTTGCAAGTATGTATGTATGTACGGATGAATGTTAGCGTGTTTGATCATGGCAAAATGGGTAAAAGTCTATAGAAAGTCTGGCTCAAGCACCAGGCGAACAGAAATCAGCAGCAGGTGATTTTTTTGAGTTCGAATTACCAAACAGGGCTTACGATGGCGCAAAAGAAGAGTCAGAAAAAAGAGCGCAGGAGAAGAGCGCAAAGCTGTGCGCGCTCAAGGGCATGTATGTATGTATATATATATATGTATGTATGGATGTATGTATGTATGTATATATGTATGTATGTGTGTATGTATGTATGTATGTATGTGTGTATGTGTGTATGTATGTATGTATGTATGTATGGATGTGTGTTTCAGCGTGGAAAAATGGCAAAAACCAGTAGAAATTCTGGCTCAAGTACCAGGCGAACAGAAATCAGCAGCTGCATGCTGCAGCAATTTTTGTTTTTCTTAAATTGGCGCTCAAAGCCATTTTGAAACGCTCAGAGTTGGGTTAGGAGTTGAGTTCGCACCAAAAGCGAACTCAATGTAATATGAGCGCTTTTTTAAAAACAAAAATTGGTGCAGCATTCATCTGCTGATTTCTGTTCGCCTGGTACTTGAGCCAGAATTTCTACTGGTTTTTGCCATTTTTCCACGCTGAAACACACAAACATCCAAACATACATATGTACATGCAAACACACATACACACACACATACATACAAACAAACATACATGCATACATACATACATACATACATTTATACACACATACATACATACATCCATACATGCATACATACATACATGCCCTTGAGCGCGCCCAGCTTTGCGCTCTTCTCCTGCGCTCTTTTTTCTGACTCTTCTTTTGCGCCATCGTAAGCCCTGTTTGGTAATTCGAACTCAAAAAAATCACCTGCTGCTGATTTCTGTTCGCCTGGTGCTTGAGCCAGACTTTCTTCAGGCTTTTACCCATTTTGCCATGATCAAACACGCTAAACATACATCCATACATACATACTTACAAACAAACATACATGCATACATACATACAAACAAACAAACATACATACAGGAGAATCTAAGAAAAGCGTGTTAAAATATAGCTCAAAGCTCAGCTTGGCCCTTGAGCGCGCCGAGCTTTGTGCCCTTCGCTTGCGCCCTTTTCTCAGCCTCTTCTCTTGCGAAATCGTGAGCCCTGTTTAGTTGTTTAAATCACCTGCTGCTGACTTCTCTTCGCCTAGTACTTTAGCTAGAGTTTCTATAGGTTTAACACGATGATCCCCAGATAATAAACATAACAACGGATGCGTAGATTTTAATGTATCGAATTTATTAGAAAACGCTGTATAATAATACATATACATAAAGCTAACAAGTGTGTACATAAAATGTTTAATGCTCTTACATGCTATACTATCTCAGATTTATAAATAAAGTGTACAGAATAAATATATTTTGATCGTTATGTAACTAAGGGTAAAATAGGGCCTTATTGCAAAGGGGTACGGCTGCGGCAAAGGACTTCGCTGCGTTCAAAGATTGGCTGATGCAGATCTTTCGGGGATGCCACCAGTTATTTTGCCAACAAATTTGATGAGTCTAGCTCATAAACTGTTCAAGATACACTCATTCCAGTTTTAAACGAAGAGGTGGGGCGTGGGGCATAGTTAGCGGGCGGGGCATCAAAATGTTTGGTGCAGTTCTGTGGAGGTCTTTGCCAGTCTCTGAGCGTGGTAAAATATGAAAAACCAGTAGAAATTCTTGCTATAGTAGTATTACTACCAGGCGAACAGAATCAGCAGCTGAGTGCTGCAGCAATTTTGGTTTTTTCTTTTATTGGCTCGCAAAGCCATTCCGCTCATATATTATTGAGCTTGACTTCGCTCCGAACTCAACTTTAAACTCATTTCTTAGCGTAGCAAAATGTCCTATTCTTCTGTATGTATGCTTGTATGTTTGCATGCTGTATGTTTATATGTAGGTATGAATGTTCGCATGTTTGCATGTTTGTGGGTTTGTATGTTTGAACGTGGCAAAATGCGTAGAAACCTGTAGAAATTCTAGCAAAAGTACCAGGCGAACAAAAGTCAGCAGCAGGCAATTTTGTTGAGTTAGATCAATCAAACAAGGCTGAAAGAATGTCGCAAGAGAAGAGCGCAAAGCTGGGTGCGCTCAAGGGCAAGCTCAGCCAAGGTTTGTTTATTCCCTTTTTGTTTAACTCAACAAAATTACCTGCTGACTTCTGTTCGCCTGGTACTTTTGCTATGATTTCTACTGGTTTTTACACTTTGACCACGTTCAAACATGCAAGCATGCAAACATACAAACATGCAAACATATGAACATGAAAACTTACTTAGAAACATGCAAGAAGAATAAAAACGTGCTAAAATAAAAAGTGTTGCACCTTTCAGCTGCTGATTCTGTTCGCCTGGTACTGTAGCTGGAACTTCAAAAGGGTTTTAGACGATGATAAATAAGATAAGATTTATGCACAAGCCCAATATACTCTTTAACTTGGGTAGAGACTATAAAAAACACAATTGTAAATTTTACTTTTTATTGATTTTAAACTTATAAGTTAATAGCACAACAATGAATATCATTAATAAATGTATAGAAGAGAGCTATGCTTTAGTTTTAACAATATTTGTAGTATGTATGTAATAAGAGTTAGT
Organism: Scaptomyza montana; assembly: GCA_018904305.1. Taxonomy (NCBI): domain Eukaryota; kingdom Metazoa; phylum Arthropoda; class Insecta; order Diptera; family Drosophilidae; genus Scaptomyza; species Scaptomyza montana. Next base: position 1,665,801 of record JAEIGR010000027.1, read on the forward strand.
GTAATAGACAGAAAGTTTCATATTTAAACCAAATTTGTTAACAGTTGTGTGTATATTTACCGTGCAAACACAGTGTTTTACATAGTATTTAATATATATAGACAAATTGTATACATTCTTGTTTTTGCATAATTGTATAATTTCAAACGCAAGTACATATCTAATGCAGTTCAAAAGGTATATTAATATATTTACACTATTTATTGTTTTGCAAAATATTTGAAAGCATTCTTTATTATTTATGTATACTAAAATAAAACATAAAACTATGTTTTTCTATAGTTCCTATAACTTCTTGCCATAAAATCCTAAGAGCCTGATTCTCGTTGATACCGGACTTTGAACATGCTCCAGAATTTCCATCTATGCATTGAAGTTTTGGTACGATTTTGAAGGATGAATTTTTAATAGTTTAAAATGTGAACATATTTGATTTTCAGTTTCAAAAAAATGTAGCAGCGGTTTTAAATAAAAAGAAAGGGAATATACATAATTAAGCTATGAATAATTTTTTTTAACAAACATCATACAAAATTTCACTTATGGTTGGTCTTTCATTATAATAACAGTTAAAATTATGTTTATGTTTATTACAAAAGAAAAATTCAATTATTTGTAATAGTTTATTAAACCATAAAGAAAACAACCGTTTCAATTTTAATTGAAGTTCCATGAACATAAGAATCAATATTTTAAATACTTAACAAGATAACAAATAATCGTTGCAACTAACTCATAGTACTAGAATTCAAATCACAAAATCACTTAAAAACTAAAACAACTAATATGTACGCATAAAAATTTTCATTTCTTATGAGACCAATTGCATAATTATGTGCCTAAACACAAATCCACTTAAATGTAATTGTTTTCACCTTCGTTTGTAGCCTATAAAAGAATTAAACAAAAAAACAAAAAAAACAAATAATAATAAACGATATGTAAGAAATCAATATGGTTGTCATAAACTGATACTATGCTTGCATACTTATATTAATAATATATATGTATGTACATATGCGCAATAAATGAAAATGAACTTATAATTGTATACTTACATGGTTAGTCGCATGTTAGACTCTAAGAAATTAGATTGTGAGAAACGTAAACAAAACTAATAATTACAAAATACAAAAAAGCCTCTTCAATATTGTTCTTGTGCCGTAAAATAGCTATAGTCCCAAGCAGCCATATACGTTTTAGCAAACCTTGAGTGTTATTGTGGCAATACCCTTGACCAGACTAAGTCAAATATACATATAGTATATTGTGCGATCGGACAGGAAGGCCGACAATATACTACGTTCGTTTAAGTTTTTTGTACCAAGTCTTGTTATATGCTTAGTTTTGTGTTGTGTACGTATAAAATAAGAAGAATCAGAGTGGTTTCAAAAATCAAAAACCAAAATAATTTCCATATTCGATTTGTTTCCAATGGATTACATGAAATTATTAGTAACCAAACTGAGCTCATTTGCAATATGATTTGTTTCATTTAAAATATTTGACTGTTGTTTTAAATAGTATATATTGCAATAATTATGGTATTGGATAAACGTAGTATGCAAGGTTATTGTTTCAGTTTGTGGGATAGATGTTAACCAAGAAACCGAATGATTAAATTGTTTTAAGTCCGCATGAGTTGTATATTTGTTTGTTAGATGATTTGAGGAAAGATAGAAAGAAAGATGCCGCAGCAAATAAATAAATTAATATTTTCTTTGAGAAAGTTAAATTTTTTTTTTTTTTTTTTTACTTATATATTTGGTTAGCCATGCAGTTAAACAATATGTAATACAAACAAACAAAACTATTCAATAAATAAGTATATATATTAAGACTAGAAATCTCGCTTGGCGTATTTAAAACATAATTATAATAAAAAAAAACAATAATAATATGTTTAACAAAGTAAAAGATAATGTTTTATAATATTTGTATCTTATGTTTTCTTTCCTCTTTTCGTTAGTACAAAATTAACAAGATAATTAATAAAACAAATCACAATTTTGTTATGTTATATATACACATATACTATATGGTAGGTATGTAATTGCTGTAGTTGTTGTTGGTGGTATAAGTTTTGATCAGAATCTTGCTCATAACAATGCGTCTACTTGGCCAAAATATGTATACAAGTATATCTATTAGATATACTTGTTTCAGTTTTATTGATTTAGTTTTTGGTTTGTTAGTTGCTCTTTGTACATGGTATTAGTCTTTGGTGCTTCATTCAAGATTTCTGTAGCTAGCAAGTAGATTTTGAGTATCGCCCATGTACCGAATACTTACACGATTTATCGAATTGCGACGCCCGCCAACTAGACCGTCCTGACTGATACCATTGCCCGTATCGTTGTCAATACAGATGTCCGAGTCGGAATCAACTCGCCTAAACTCGCTGCCATCCTGCCAAAACAGAAGCATTTTAGAAAGTATGATGTCTATCATATGTTTATCTAGCTTACCTGCGTTAGCTGTTGTGTGGTTGTGAGCAGTCGTGCAATAGGATTACAGCATACTGGCAGGGTCTCCAGCAGGGTGGGTCTGGAGTGCGTCAGCAATGGCTTCATATATCTAAAAAAAAAAACAAAAACAAAGGACACAAGCTTGTTTTTGTCTCAAAAATCAATAGCTATAATATACTCACTTGGTGTCAAAATTGGCCCAAATGCGCGCTAGGATCGCCTTCTCATGGCTGTTGCGTCGTCGTCCGGCGGCTCCAATCGTTGCTGTCGCCGCATTGCCATCCAGCGGCGTATCCAAATTGGAATCGGCGCCACTATGAAGGCGTGTCTTGCCACGTCCACCAGGTCCGGCGCCGCCTTCCACGTCCTGTAAATAACCATCAGACTGAACAGATTTCAACAAGACAACATTAGCGATATGTTCTATATGGATAAATGTGTTTAACATAAGGGTTGACCAATAATTCAATTAAAAATCTTGTAAAACTCAATTTTTAAAACGCTGCAAAACCGGAAAATCCATTAATTTAGAAACTAAGGATGACTGATTACTTAAAAGAAAGCATTTAAAAATTTTCAATTAATTGCACATTGATTGTTAACGTACCGGAGCCGAATGTGAATTATCCATGGAATTGTAAACCTTTTGATCGATGCAAAATGGCGTGTAAAGCGCAGAAAGTGTTTAAAATAATTAAGTTAGTGTTAAGATATTGAGTGTAAGATCAATAAACAAATAAGAAATGCATTGTTAAGTAAACCAAATCGAAATTTACATAGTTAAAATCCGGAATTTGAAATAAACAAATGGAACTATCGTCGTTTATCCTTAAACAAAGATATTTTCAAAAAAGTCAGCAAATCAAAAATTTGATAACACAAAGCGGATTTTTTTCGAATTCATCACTTAAAATTTCAGATTAAGTAGTAAGGATTTCCCAGATAAAACCAAGCAGTGAATTTATAAAATTTATTCAACGTGAATGCTTCCCAAAACAAAATGAAAATTAAAATGTTTGATACTCACACTGTGAACCTGATAATTATTCAATTGCTCAGTCTCATCATCAATGCCAAAGCTACAATAAAAAAAGAATTTGTCAGTCAAAAGCCATAGATTACAATTGGGGAAGATGAAACTCACGGTATTTTCAACCAGTTGAGCAAAAAGTTTGAAGCACCACCCTGTATAACGACCGTAAAGATGACAATTAGCGATGTGGCCGTTAACATGGTCTGGCGTGCATCAGACACGGTATTTCGTATGGCCAAGGCAAAGGACATGGCGCCACGCATACCTAAAACACAACACACAAAACGTTACATTCAGATATAAATACTTATCAAATATGTTTAATTCAAACACACCAGCAAAAAATAGCATGTGCTGGAAATTAGGTGAGATTTTTGGTTTGCGTTTAATATTCAGGAGCCAGGACAAAGGATACACATTAACAGCACGTCCCAGAGCAGAGCAAATCTGTAAGAAAATTAATACATATAACAAATTTAAATTAAAAACACATTTGGTTTCTTAAACACTTACGAAAGCGGTTATGATAAAGCCAGCATCGAAATGATGTTTGGGAAACGTAAACATCGAAACGCCAATATATGAGAATATAAAATTCTCAGCCAAAAAGTTAAGCAGCTCGAAGATTTGTTTGGTACGCTGTCGCGAGTCCTCGGACAAATTGTTATATGTATAATGCGCCTGACAAATGCCACAAAACAAAACGGCTACCACGCCGGTCAGCTCTGTGGCCTCGGCCAACAAAAATGTGCTATAGCTCATGAGCACAAAGAGTGCCGACTCCAGCAACGGGAAATCACGAACACGCGTAAACTTGGTCAACAATGCTGTAAAGCAACCCATGACAGCGCCAATCAATAGCGACAAAAAGAATATGGTAACAAAATCGCTAAGCGAACGTAAGAACGCAGTTGATTCGAATTCTCCTGAATTTGAGTAATGCTCGCCGTAGTTTTGTATGGCACTGCAAAAAAAACAACATAATAAATTCAACAAAATTAAATTTAAAGAAGAAGAAATCTCAAACTTACCCGCTTAACACAATGGCAACGGCATCGTTCAACACAGATTCGCCAAATACAAGCGCATAAAGATTAACATCGACGTGCAAATCATTGAATATGGCAAGTATGGTGAGCGGATCTGTGGGCGATATCAGCGCACCAAAATACAGCGTGTCCAGAAATGTAAAGCTGCTGCTCAAGTACTTTGGCATCAGTTTCACACAGCCGTACATAAGGCCACCGATTAGAAACGCCGATAAAGTTGTGCCCACAATGGCAAACGTCAGTATGGCACCCAAATTGCGAAAAAAGTATTTCTGCAAACATTAACCATATCCATTAAGTAAGCATTATAAATCATACATAATATGCTAAGTGTAAATAAACAAAACCTTCTTTAGACTATAGCCAGCATAGAATATAATTGGCGGCAATATAATGTTGAAAAAGACCTCCGGATCGAAAGTGGCCTTCAAATCAATTTCATTCTCCTCAATATCATAGACCTGTCCACGAAACACATACGCATATGTTTTAACGCCCTCGGGCAGCTTTGTGGTGTTTGTTTGATTGACCGGATACTAAAACAAATATAATCGATTACAATAGGACATCAATTGCATTTGAATAAACAAACACACACACACACTCACCTTAAACCACAGTGTGTCTGGTGGCAATTTGTCACTGTATTGTGGTACACCTTGGGGTTCCACCTGCATGTGCACCAGGGTGGTATTTGTGCCCGCATATCGTATAATAGCGCCAACAATTAAACCTGCAAATTGTAGAAAATCGATAGAAGAATTAAGTAATTATTTCTAATATCTCTTAATTATACAAAAAATAAACTTATAAAATATAAAATAAACGGATAAATCCAAATCAAATCGGTTCGTCGCTTTGATCGACTTTAAGCGCACATTATTATTATTATTGCCTGACCTATCACAAAGCGAGCTTTTAATGTGACTAATGAACAAAGAGTATTGAATCTAGATTATATACTCTTTGCTAATGAATGAAACAGGTGTTTGTTGCCCTGCCCTGGACTGCCAGTGAAGTGATAAGAACATCTACAACGTCTATATTGTATACAAGTGAAAATATGTAGTACTTGACTTTTGTTGACTCATTTTTAGTCGAAACAAGCAAATGCTTTATCAGCCAAAGACTTTGTCTTATCTTCATGTGAGTATTATTATTCTTATTCTTTTGTTGTGCTATGATTGGCTTAGCCACTTTAGATAGTCTCCCTAATTAGCATTTATAATTTTATTAGACGCAGTAAGAACTTTAAACTATAGCAGCTATTCATGGTTACATTACGTGTCTATTGCAATAGCTAATTAGCTCTTTTTTATTGACCATTTCAATTTAGTTAGTATGTGTCTGGTTGGTAATCGATGACGAAGCTTGTTTATTAAAAACAAACGTGTGCGGAAAAACCCTAGTTTGTACACAATATGAACACAAATTGTATAAAAAATTATGGAAAACGGTAAAATAGCCACTAATATTGTGAAATAGAATAAAATGTATATACACAGTCAATAAAGGTTTAAGTACTTTCATTAATTACTAAGTAATTATTATAAAGCGCTACAAAAAGTTATTTTTATCTTATGTGCACTGTATTAAAATATGCGCATTGATGCAAGTGCACACATATATGTACATAAATACATATGTACATACATTTGTGAATATGTTTGGCTTTTATCGCCTATCATATATCGCTAAATTGCATATTTTAAAACCTTGGGAATAATTGAAACAAGCATACACAGTTATGCTACATTGTGTAACTAGAGTTTTAAATGCAGGTTCGTATAATATTAGCTCGTTTTTTTTTTTTTTTTGCACAATATGCGGGCCTTGAAACCTTTTAACGAGTTAAAATTTGTCCGATTACATGGGCATATATTCCTTGTGGGGCATGTGCACGCAAAGTACAAAAATACGTAATTACGTATGTGTATATGAATGTATTACAAACAAAGTCGATTGATAGAAAACAAAACAAAAAGACTACGACAATGAAAGCTGCAGGTAACAATGACAGGGTCAGAATCAATTAATAGGTAAAAAAAAAGAAATGACAAACAGAAAGTTGATAATGACAAAAGACAATAAGTATGTTTTATTTACTTACCATAAATAACAGCCAATCCGGTCTCATGCAGCCAAGAAACACGATGATGTTTAAAAAGCCAAATGGTCAATACGGTTAGGGCCAACAGGAATACAAATACGAGTAAATCGAGGCTCTGAATGCGATGGTTAAGCGCCGCTTTGGCATCGAGCGTTATATCCGTATCTGCTGCACTGCACCCCGCAATCAATGCACATAGCGTTAAGAGACATAGCGAGCTTTTCCAAAGTTGTAGCTTTGATTGCGCGTGCATTCTGCACTTGCTGTGTGGCGGTGGAATAAAATTAATTGTACAATTATACATTAATTTAAATGAACAGCAGCTGCTCTAGCAGCAGACGAAACTGAAATCGATTTTCGCGTAACGTTTGTGCGCCGTGAATTGATTTGGCGCACACACAGCCTTTGCTGGCTTAGCGGCAACTTTTCGATAACAGTTTGCTGTTGTTGTGTTATTTTCGTTATGTTTATACACTCTATTAATATTTTACATAATCGCGAAAGTGGGATTTTCACAAAAAAATGTATATGCTTAAAAAATATGCTTGCCTTTTGTAAAATCTTATTACTAACTACACTATGCCGAGAAAACTTTCCTTGACTGCCACACTCAGCTGTTTGCTCGATGTATGCCTATCGATAGCCAACGATGTTTGCTTCCGATATTACTGTCAGTGTTGTTAAACACCGAATGTAGTCTTTGCCTTTTGTTGTGCTTAGCAAAATCATCCATTGCCTTTTCTGCTAGTATTCTCAACAATAGAGTTGATTTTAAAAAAAGAAACGCTAAGCTATTTTATTTAAGATTTATTTTTTTATTAACTGTTAGTTTGGTTTAAATATTGTTCTCTTTTGTACTTGGCTATAATTTGCATTATTTCGAGTTTAGCATCGATTTTAAAATCCTCATCCAGCTGATCCAGATCTTGGGCAATTGTCATACCATAATGATAATAATTGGATCTGTTTGCATTTCTAGGAGCTTGTGACTCTATGACCAAGGACTCTTTTCGCCGTTTCTTCTCTGGTTTTAATGGTTCATCTTCATCATTTTCAATCTCGTTCGGTTCTGGAGAACCTTCCATTGACGGCTCCTCTGTTTTTATCATCATATTTTCAGTGTGGCAATTATGCGTCGTGGCGAGTGGATCATCTTCAGACAAATCATAACTGTTCTCGGATGGAGTTTGACCTAAGCTTGTTCCGCATGCGGCTACCCCCCTTTTTTGATTTGGTGGCTGGTCCAAAGTTTGGCTTAGGAAGGCCAATTTTGACCTAAATCTCCAAGTTGTGTCAAAGTAATGGGCATCTGTTACGACTCTCCTGGATTTGCTTTCTTCAAAAAGATAGTATGTCTTCATGTTTGTCCATTTCTTTTGCAATGCGTCTAGAATAACAATATTGGTTTTTTGCTCAATATTTAAATATTAATTGTTCGGTTTACCCTTCGCAATTGGTATGGTTAAATTGAATCCATGATGTGTATTTACTTTTTCGGCAAGTAACGACCAGAATTTCGCCTTTTTCGCCTTATATCCATACTTCGGATGGTTGTTGTCCCATACAAATGGAGCATGTTTAACATGTTCGATTATGAAATATAATATCTCATCGGTCCAATCAATTTTGTTAGGTTTGTTCATTTTGTTTATACTGTTCTTACACTGCTAGTCTTCTGAATAAATCGATGAGCTTAAACTATCGATATTACTGTTACTTATCGATATAAAACATGTAAGCATAAAAAAGTTGAATTGTTTATACATATGTCATAAACAAACAAAAAGCAAATGGGTAATAAGTTTCTTTGCAAGTCCCATTGACTTCTATATTATTCTTTTTATTATTATTTTTATATGATTATTACATTTTTTTATTACCAACATTTTTTTAGAGCTCTATTTTAGTCCACTTGCTTCGCATGAAGGCTGTGTATCGCTTGGCGCCCACATTGTTAAATTCCTCATAGTATGGCAGCTGACTGAGCCGACCAAGCCAAGCAGTGATCTTCGGGTAACGCTGCGGATCAATGTCAAATACTAATGACAAAGAAGAAACACTGGCTGCACAGCAAAAGTCGGCAATAGTTAGATTGTCTCCCACAATGTAGGGCTTCTCTAGCAGAAGTTCGGTGAGCCGAAGAGCATCATGAAGATTTTCCGTCTTTTCCTTTTCAACCACAGTGTGACCCTTACGCCAAAAGCTGCTGCTAACATTCCACACTGCCTTATAAATGACGCTGGCATCGAAATACAAACGCTGATTGACTGCTGTACGCTTCAGCAAATTCTTGGGATAAAGTTCATCTGTTTTGGCATATTTGTCGCACAAATAACTGCATATGGCATGCGAATCCCATACAAAGGTTCCATTGTCATCTAAGGTTGGCACCGTACCTTGTGGATTCATTTGTAAGTATTCCGGCTTGCGTGTCTCGCCTTCGACAATATTAACAATCTTATATTCAAATGGCAAATCCAGTGCCTTAAGCGTTAGTAAACACGCGCGGACTGGTGGGCTCTCATCAATTCCAAAAAGTAAAATTTTCGACATTTTGTTGTTTTGTTAGTTAACGTTTCAACACAACTACTTGAACTAATGCTGCGGCTAGCTATCTGTGCATTTATATGCGTGGGGCAAGCAAGATTTAAAACAAGCTTATGATAAGTTATTTTTTGAGCTTTCAATTGAGGTTAGAGTCCAGTGTTGCCAAATCGGCTCTTTTCTCGACATAGTCAAATTGTTTAAAACAACAATAGATCTACAGGGAATACAACAGCCGCAAACTGTAGATTGCAATGATAATAATAATCAATGTGTTCTTCAAAGCTTGTCAAATTTAAGCATTTTGTCAAATAAATATGAACGTGAGACTTTGGACCTCCACCATCCGGCTTGATTGTTGATTAGGTGGTTAAAAGTCGAATGAGCCCCTCGAATCGTCATCAAAAATCGAATCAGTAACCAAATGTGACGTACTTATGTATTTACTTCACAGGTTTTGATTTGATTTTTATGTAAGAAGCATTTGAAAAATGTAACAAAATTTCTATGTATTTTATAAAATCCTTACGATGGTCCGCCTGCTAAGGACAACGCGCTCGGTGTTTGCATCATCAGTTTTGGGTATACGAACTTCTCATCAAAGCGCTAGCCTAAATGGCTGGAATGATTCCTGTGAATATGATGCTTTTCAGTCTGGCCACTGCTCTGGCACAATGTCTGATGGTAAATTTAATCAGTTGCGTCTCTCTGTCTCTCGCTATATTTACACTCTGCAGTGAGGAGGAAGATGCGGATACAAATTGGTTTGGAACCGGGCTACCATACGATACCCAAATGTCGCGCAAACCTGCTTAAATATACACCAAACCGCAAGGATTTGCCCGAACGAAGCATGTCCGACTCGTTCACTACGGCTATTTTGCCATTGACCTCAATTTCAGTGCGCGAGCGTTATGTCAATCATTTGGGTACAATTCGCATGGGTAGGCTAATGGAGGAACTGGATTTGTTTGCCGTGTGGCTTTGTCATCGACATGTCTATTTGCCAAAATTACCAAAGGGAATTCCTCTGCCATATGTTTTTGTCACATTTTTGGTGGAGAGTGTGGACTTTGCAAGTCAAGATCTTATCTCTGCCTATGAGGATATTGAAATTTGTGGTCATATCTCCTGGACGGGAACAAGCTCCATGGAAACCACCATATATATTCGACAAAAAATGCTCACCATTACCAAAGCCATTCTCATGATGGTCGGACGCAATGCGACAAACACAGGACCGGCACCAGTTAATGCTCTCAAACTCGCCAACGAGAAGGAGCAACGCTGCTACGAGGAGTCCTTCAAGCGGCTTAAGCAACGCTGGGCAAGTCAATCGAAATCTGTACTTAATGTGAGACCCACTAAAAGCGATGAGCAGCTCATGTATGAGATATTTAATCGGACCAAGGGCACTGCCATGAACTTGGGTGAACGAGAGTTACCACCAAATTGTAGCTGGATGTCCGAATCGTTTCAGACAACCATTTTGCATGCGTTTCCGGATCATCGCAACTCACAGAATCACATTTTCGGTGGCTTTGTTATGCGCCAAGCTGTGGAAATAAGTCTCATCACCGCCTGCATTTATTGCAGCTCTCGTCCATTGTTGACTTGCATTATGGACGTGGCATTTTATAGTCCATTAAAGGTGAATTCATTTCTTAAAATTACAGCGTATGTTGTTTATACATTTAAAGAATATATGCAAATGTTGGTAGTTGTTCAAGTTTTGGATGGAACCACCTTGGAAAAGATGACCTCAAACATGCTTCATATGACTTTCAAGTCGAAGGAGAATGTTAAAGAGGTGCTGCCATTAACCTACCAAGAGACCCTTTGGTACATCAATGGACGCAATAAGTTTCGCGACGTTCAAAAATTTAAAAGCAGAAAAAAAGGAACTATATCAAAAATAACATAAAATACTTAAAATTTTTACTTAAGCCCTGGCTAAATATACTGTTTATTTACAAGTGTTAGCTAGTTGCGCATTTGAACATTTGACTTGGGCAACGCTTGCAGACGCTGGCGACGTATTGACTCAAACTTCGTGGCCAGTTGCCAAGTTTTTTTATCCAGCGACGATTTTCCGCGTGCAATGCCCAGGAGACGCGACAAAACCAATAAGCCATGCAGATCATCGGCGTTACTCTTCACATTTGCCTTGCGCATATCCACAAAATCTTGCTGTATCATTTCAGTTAGCTCCTCGCTGACGCTAAATTGACTGGCACGCGCCATGGTCAAATAGCTGCGAAATTGCTGCAATCGCACGGGCTGCAAATAGTGAAGGGCGGCTTTCAGAGATTCCTCAGAAAGTTCAACAGCTTTGTCATCGGCACTAATGGGCAGCACAAAGTCGCTCTGAAAAAGATTTTAAATAATTACGATAATAGTAATAATAGCAATAGTATTAGAAGCTTACAGGCAACATGCTGCGACCCTCGCTGAGCACCAGTATCGGTATATCAACATTATAATCAATTTGATAATACTGAAAGTCGCACTTGAGCTGCTGGTTATTGATCAGATTAGCCAAATGCTGAATGGCATGCACACCATTTGCCTCCAGTTTGCCCTGCTGCATACGTGTCTCGTCCAGCACGAGATGTGTATGAGGCGCCAGCTGCAACACTCCAGACACCAACTTATTTGTCTCATAATCCTTCCTAAGAAGGTTAAATCAAAAATTTATAAAAAGTAAACGAAAATTTATTCATTCATTCATTTACTTTGGTGCAAACGCGGCAGAATTCATGTTGTCCAGTGTCATGGGTAAATAGTGGCTGGCGGGTAAAATTAGTTCGATCACCTCATACAGCTTCATTGTGTACTGCTGCAGGCAATCTTTGGGTAAGCTGCAGATATTTAGTGTGAACTTTCCGATACTCTGCATTTCTGAACGGCTGTAAACTGTGGAAATGAGATGACATAGCAGATACTCCGCAGCCAGCTCATCTTCAAATAGACAGAGTTTGAGCAACATGCGCAAATCTTTGTGCACCGTCTCTGGGGAAAGCGGCGTCATCAGCTCTGGTGCTGCTGGCTGCTGCAGACTCTGATCCAGCAGTGGATTGGCATGAGGTAATATCTTGACGCCAATGGCATGCAAACGCGGTATTAGAAAAGGAGATGGATTCTTTGCCTGAAGCTCAGTTAAACTTTCCATATCTTGCATGGCTTCAACATCTAGTGTGGCTGCGTCAAGCGCCGGATCCACAGATAGAAAACCGACAAAATCCATCAGCGAATTTAAGGTATACTTGTCGAAATCCTCATAAACTTTTACCATGCAGGCCATGCTTGGACGACTTGGCAGCGGTGAGTTGAGCAGATAATCAGAGCCCAGCACAGTTGCCCTGCTGGTGGTGCTTTCAGACATGTTGGCAACAGCCACACACTGCCTTTTAAGTGAAGTGCTGCTGCTATCCACCGCCTTGTCGACATCCATGTCTTCCTGTTCGTCCAGCGCACGTTTTATACCATTACTTATTGTTGTTGTCGTCGGTTGATTTGCTGACAAAGGATTGCATTGTTTTTCGTGCTCTTTGGCCCAGTCGTTAAGGCCAGGCACTGAGACAACAAACAATGTCCGCCGCTCACCATGCACATTGCTTTTGGCCTGATAGTCCAGTTGTTCGTTTTGGCCCAGCCGCAAGCAATCGCGATATTTGCCTGGCTGTTGCCTTGTGCTTCCATCGGCAGACTTGACCTCATAACGCTCCAAGTAAATTTCGGGATCCATCATGTCTTGCACCATTCCGCGAAAACGCACCAAGCCCTGATCTTTCAATTGATGCAGTGGCGTGTGATTTAACAGTGGTATCGAGTGCCATTTTGTCGTATCGTTGAGTAACTCTTTCCAGCTGGTGACGTCTTGCATTTCCAACTCTTTTGGAGTGCTGGGCAAATCCACTGTGCAAGGCATTGCAAACATAAACAATTTTTTTATTAATGGCTGGGTCGCGTGCGCGCCAAATTAGCAAACTATTGATGGGAGAAGCTCGATATATGCTTCTCTTAGGTAAGAGTGGCAGCTCTAAAATACCGTTCAGTAGAGTTGGTATTTTTAGTTCAATTTGCTGAATAAGTTCAATAGTTCATTTTTCAGCTGTGAACTAAGTCAGTCATTCTGTTCAGTTAGGAAACAACAAGAGCAAACGGATCTATGCAGAATGTCAGAAAGTCAGAAATACCAGGAGAGGCAGAACTGGCGCCACCTGCTACTGACTTCTGTGCGCCTGGTACTTAAGCTAGAATTGCTGCTGGTTTTACCCATTTTGCCACGCATAAAACACACAAACATAAATGCATTACATTCATACATGCAAACAGGCGCTTAAGCTAAAGCCCTAGAGCAAGCTGATTTCTGAGTTACATATATTATTAAACGCTTTTCTTAGATTAACCTGTATGTATGTCTGTGTGTTTGTATGTTTGTATGTTTGTGTGTTTTGGCGTGGCAAAATGGGTAAAACCAGCCGGAATTCCAGCTAAACGTGTGTTTTGGTGAGGTAAAATGGGTAAAACCAGCCGGAATTCCAGCTAAAGTACCAGGCGAACAGAAGTCAGTAGCAGGTGGCGCCAGTTCTGCCTCTCCTGGTATTTCTCACATTCTGCATAGATCCGTTTGCCCTTGTTGTTTCCCTCCCCCCCTAAGTCAACATGTTATTTTCTTATTGACAAAAAGCCCTCGTTACGGGAGTGGCTAGTTTTTGTTATGAGAGCAAAGTCCCAGTAGCAATTCTAGCTTAAGTACCAGGCGCACAGAAGTCAGTAGCAGGTGGCGCCAGTTCTGCCTCTCCTGGCATTTCTCACATTCTGCATATATACGTTTGCCCTTGTCTAGCGCTTGTATATTCGAAGCGAATCATCTAAAACGGGGCTTTACTCTCATTGTTTTTCTACACTCTGCGAGTCTCACTTATATACAGCTGCAAAAATGAAAATAGCTTCACTTAGCAAATTGTGTTTACTATGCGCGGTGGAATATTTTTAGGTCAGATGCGATTATGTTCGGTATTATTTATTTTTGAAAATTATTTTGAGCGTTTTCTTAAGCTTATTTCTACCAATCATAACGACTTTAATAGCATCTGACCATTTAATATTTCATGCATAGCAGAAATAAGTTGCTAAGTGATGCTATTTACATTCTCGCAGCTGTATCTATGAGAATTAACAAATTCTTATTGGTTAAATATAAGTGAGACGCGCAGCATGCAGAAAAAACATGGGAGTCAAGTCCCGTTTTAGCCGAGTCGCTTGGAGAATGTGAGAAATACCAGGAGAGGCAGAACTGGCGCCACCTGCTACTGACTTCTGTTCGCCTGGTACTTGAGCTGGAATTCTGGCTGGTTTTACCCATTTTGCCTCACCAAAACACACGTTTAGCTGGAATTCCGGCTGGTTTTACCCCTTTTGCCACGCCAAAACACACAACATACAAACATGCAAGCATACATATATGCAAATATGCAAACATACGTACTAACAAACACACAGGTTAATCTAAAAATAAGCGTTTAAAAAAATAACTCAAAAATCAGCTTGCCCTAGAGCGTAAGCTTAAGAGCCTGTTTGTATTTATGCATGTTTGTAGTAAGTATTTATGTTTGTGTGTTTTATGAGTGGGTAAATGAGCAAAACCAGCAGCAATTCCAGCTCAAGTACCAGGCGAACAGAAGTCAGTAGCAGGTGGCGCCAGTTCTGCCTCTCCTGGTATTTCTCACATTCTGCATATATACGTTTGCCCTTGTCTAGCGCCTGTATATTCCAAGAGCATCATCTATAACGGGGCTTTACTCCCATTGTTTTTCTATGCTCTGAGCGTCTCACTTATATACAGCTGCAAAAATGAAAATAGCGTCACTTAGCAAATTGTGTTTACTATGCGCGGTGGAATATTTTTAGGTCAGATGCGATTATGTTCGGTATTATTTATTTTTGAAAATTATTTTGAGCGTTTTCTTAAGCTTATTTTTACCAATCATAACGACTTTAATCGCATCTGACCATTTAATATTCCATAGCATAGCAGAAATAAGTTGCTAAGTGATGCTATTTACATTTTCGCAGCTGTATCAATGAGAATTTACACATTCTTATTGGTTAAATATAAGTTTGACGCGCAGCATGCAAAAAAACAATGGGAGTATACATGCAAAATGTGAGAAATACCAGGAGAGGCAGAACTGGCGCCACCTGCTACTGACTTCTGTGCGCCTGGTACTTAAGCTAGAATTGCTACTGGTTTTGCTCATTTACCCACTCATAAAACACACAAACGTAAATACTTACTACAAACATGCATAAATACAAAAAGGCGCTTAAGCTTACGCTCTAGGGCAAGCTGATTTTTGAGTTATTTTTTTAAACGCTTATTTTTAGATTAACCTGTGTGTTTGTTAGTATGTATGTTTGCATATACATATGTATGCTTGCATGTTTGTGTGTTGTGTGTTTTGGCGTGGCAAAAGGGGTAAAACCAGCCAGAATTCCAGCTCAAGTACCAGGCGAACAGAAGTCAGTAGCAGGTGGCGCCAGTTCTGCCTCTCCTGGTATTTCTCACATTTTGCATATATACGTTTGCCCTTGTCTAGCGCATATATTTTTCAAGCGCATCACCTTGAACGGGACTTGACTCCCATTGTTTTGATACATGCTGCGCGTTACACTTATAAACAACCAATAAGAATGCACGAAAAATATATGCGCTAGACAAGGGCAAACGGATCTATGCAGAAAGTGAGAAATACCAGGGATGGCACATCAAGCGCCACCTGCTACTGACTTCTGCGCGCCTGGTACTTTGGCTTGCTTTGCTGCTGGATTTTACCCATTTAACCAAACCAAACACACGAACATACAAATAGACAGACATACAAACAAAAATAAACAATAATACATATATTGCGCACTGGATGATCTTTTGCTGCGGTTGTGTTAATTAACAAGCACCACATTTAGTTGTCCCCCCCCCACACCCCTTGGTTTTCCTAAGCCCTCGTTACGGGAGTGGCTTGTTTTTGTCATGAGAGCAAAGTCCCAGTAGCAATTCTAGCTTAAGTACCAGGCGCACAGAAGTCAGTAGCAGGTGGCGCCAGTTCTGCCTCTCCTGGTATTTCTCACATTTTGCATGTATACTCCCATTGTTTTTTTGCATGCTGCGCGTCAAACTTATATTTAACCAATAAGAATTTGTTAATTCTCATTGATACAGCTGCGAGAATGTAAATAGCATCACTTAGCAACTTATTTCTGCTATGCATGAAATATTAAATGGTCAGATGCGATTAAAGTCGTTATGATTGGTAGAAATAAGCTTAAGAAAACGCTCAAAATAATTTTCAAAAATAAATAATACCGAACATTATCGCATCTGACCTAAAAATATTCCACCGCGCATAGTAAACACAATTTGCTAAGTGACGCTATTTTCATTTTTGCAGCTGTATATAAATGAGACGCTCAGAGCATAGAAAAACAATGGGAGTAAAGCCCCGTTATAGATGATGCTCTTGGAATATACAAGCGCTAGACAAGGGCAAACGTATATATGCAGAATGTGAGAAATACCAGGAGAGGCAGAACTGGCGCCACCTGCTACTGACTTCTGTTCGCCTGGTACTTGAGCTGGAATTGCTGCTGGTTTTGCTCATTTACCCACTCATAAAACACACAAACATAAATACTTACATGCATAAATACAAACAGGCGCTTAAGCTTACGCTCTAGGGCAAGCTGATTTTTGAGTTATTTTTTTAAACGCTTATTTTTAGATTAACCTGTGTGTTTGTTAGTATGTATGTTTGCATATTTGCATATATGTATGCTTGCATGTTTGTTTGTTGTGTGTTTTGGCGTGGCAAAAGGGGTAAAACCAGCCAGAATTCCAGCTCAAGTACCAGGCGAACAGAAGTCAGTAGCAGGTGGCGCCAGTTCTGCCTCTCCTGGTATTTCTCACATTTTGCATATATACGTTTGCCCTTGTCTAGCGCATATATTTTTCAAGCGCATCACCTTAAACGGGACTTGACTCCCATTGTTTTGATACATGCTGCGCGTTACACTTATATACAACCAATAAGAATGCACGAAAAATATATGCGCTAGACAAGGGCAAACGGATCTATGCAGAAAGTGAGAAATACCAGGGATGGCACATCAAGCGCCACCTGCTACTGACTTCTGCGCGCCTGGTACTTTGGCTTGCTTTGCTGCTGGATTTTACCCATTTAACCAAACCAAACACACGAACATACAAATAGACAGACATACAAACAAAAATAAACAATAATACATATATTGCGCACTGGATGATCTTTTGCTGCGGTTGTGTTAATTAACAAGCACCACATTTAGTTGTCCCCCCCCCCACACCCCTTGGTTTTTCCTAAGCCCTCGTTACGGGAGTGGCTTGTTTTTGTCATGAGAGCAAAGTCCCAGTAGCAATTCTAGCTTAAGTACCAGGCGCACAGAAGTCAGTAGCAGGTGGCGCCAGTTCTGCCTCTCCTGGTATTTCTCACATTTTGCATGTATACTCCCATTGTTTTTTTGCATGCTGCGCGTCAAACTTATATTTAACCAATAAGAATTTGTTAATTCTCATTGATACAGCTGCGAGAATGTAAATAGCATCACTTAGCAACTTATTTCTGCTATGCATGAAATATTAAATGGTCAGATGCGATTAAAGTCGTTATGATTGGTAGAAATAAGCTTAAGAAAACGCTCAAAATAATTTTCAAAAATAAATAATACCGAACATTATCGCATCTGACCTAAAAATATTCCACCGCGCATAGTAAACACAATTTGCTAAGTGACGCTATTTTCATTTTTGCAGCTGTATATAAATGAGACGCTCAGAGCATAGAAAAACAATGGGAGTAAAGCCCCGTTATAGATGATGCTCTTGGAATATACAAGCGCTAGACAAGGGCAAACGTATATATGCAGAATGTGAGAAATACCAGGAGAGGCCGAACTGGCGCCACCTGCTACTGACTTCTGTTCGCCTGGTACTTGAGCTGGAATTGCTGCTGGTTTTGCTCATTTACCCACTCATAAAACACACAAACATAAATACTTACATGCATAAATACAAACAGGCGCTTAAGCTTACGCTCTAGGGCAAGCTGATTTTTGAGTTATTTTTTTAAACGCTTATTTTTAGATTAACCTGTGTGTTTGTTAGTATGTATGTTTGCATATTTGCATATATGTATGCTTGCATGTTTGTTTGTTGTGTGTTTTGGCGTGGCAAAAGGGGTAAAACCAGCCAGAATTCCAGCTCAAGTACCAGGCGAACAGAAGTCAGTAGCAGGTGGCGCCAGTTCTGCCTCTCCTGGTGTTTCTCACATTCTGCATAGATCCGTTTGCCCTTGTTGTTTCCCTTCCCCCCCCTCTGACACCATGTTATTTTCTTATTGACAAAAAGCCCTCGTTACGGGAGTGGCTTGTTTTTGTTATGAGAGCAAAGTCCCAGTAGCAATTCTAGCTTAAGTACCAGGCGCACAGAAGTCAGTAGCAGGTGGCGCCAGTTCTGCCTCTCCTGGTATTTCTCACATTTTGCATATATACGTTTGCCCTTGTCTAGCGCATATATTTTTCAAGCGCATCACCTTAAACGGGACTTGACTCCCATTGTTTTGATACATGCTGCGCGTTACACTTATATACAACCAATAAGAATGCACGAAAAATATATGCGCTAGACAAGGGCAAACGGATCTATGCAGAAAGTGAGAAATACCAGGGATGGCACATCAAGCGCCACCTGCTACTGACTTCTGCGCGCCTGGTACTTTGGCTTGCTTTGCTGCTGGATTTTACCCATTTAACCAAACCAAACACACGAACATACAAATAGACAGACATACAAACAAAAATAAACAATAATACATATATTGCGCACTGGATGATCTTTTGCTGCGGTTGTGTTAATTAACAAGCACCACATTTAGTTGTCCCCCCCCCCACACCCCTTGGTTTTTCCTAAGCCCTCGTTACGGGAGTGGCTTGTTTTTGTCATGAGAGCAAAGTCCCAGTAGCAATTCTAGCTTAAGTACCAGGCGCACAGAAGTCAGTAGCAGGTGGCGCCAGTTCTGCCTCTCCTGGTATTTCTCACATTTTGCATGTATACTCCCATTGTTTTTTTGCATGCTGCGCGTCAAACTTATATTTAACCAATAAGAATTTGTTAATTCTCATTGATACAGCTGCGAGAATGTAAATAGCATCACTTAGCAACTTATTTCTGCTATGCATGAAATATTAAATGGTCAGATGCGATTAAAGTCGTTATGATTGGTAGAAATAAGCTTAAGAAAACGCTCAAAATAATTTTCAAAAATAAATAATACCGAACATTATCGCATCTGACCTAAAAATATTCCACCGCGCATAGTAAACACAATTTGCTAAGTGACGCTATTTTCATTTTTGCAGCTGTATATAAGTGAGACGCTCAGAGCATAGAAAAACAATGGGAGTAAAGCCCCGTTATAGATGATGCTCTTGGAATATACAAGCGCTAGACAAGGGCAAACGTATATATGCAGAATGTGAGAAATACCAGGAGAGGCAGAACTGGCGCCACCTGCTACTGACTTCTGTTCGCCTGGTACTTGAGCTGGAATTGCTGCTGGTTTTGCTCATTTACCCACTCATAAAACACACAAACATAAATACTTACATGCATAAATACAAACAGGCGCTTAAGCTTACGCTCTAGGGCAAGCTGATTTTTGAGTTATTTTTTTAAACGCTTATTTTTAGATTAACCTGTGTGTTTGTTAGTATGTATGTTTGCATATTTGCATATATGTATGCTTGCATGTTTGTTTGTTTGTGTGTTTTGGCGTGGCAAAAGGGGTAAAACCAGCCGGAATTCCAGCTCAAGTACCAGGCGAACAGAAGTCAGTAGCAGGTGGCGCCAGTTCTGCCTCTCCTGGTATTTCTCACATTCTGCATAGATCCGTTTGCCCTTGTTCTTTCCCTTCCCCCCCTCCCCCCTCAGTCACCATGTTATTTTCTTATTGACAAAAAGCCCTCGTTACGGGAGTGGCTTGTTTTTGTTATGAGAGCAAAGTCCCAGTAGCAATTCTAGCTTAAGTACCAGGCGCACAGAAGTCAGTAGCAGGTGGCGCCAGTTCTGCCTCTCCTGGTATTTCTCACATTTTGCATATATACGTTTGCCCTTGTCTAGCGCATATATTTTTCAAGCGCATCACCTTAAACGGGACTTGACTCCCATTGTTTTGATACATGCTGCGCGTTACACTTATATACAACCAATAAGAATGCACGAAAAATATATGCGCTAGACAAGGGCAAACGGATCTATGCAGAAAGTGAGAAATACCAGGGATGGCACATCAAGCGCCACCTGCTACTGACTTCTGCGCGCCTGGTACTTTGGCTAGCTTTGCTGCTGGATTTTACCCATTTAACCAAACCAAACACACGAACATACAAATAGACACACATACAAACAAAAATAAACAATAATACATATATTGCGCACTGGATCATCTTTTGCTGCGGTGGCGTTAATTCACAGGCACCACATTTAGTTGTTCCAAAGGGAAATGGATTTATGCAGAATGTGAGAAATACCAGGAATGGCACACCAGGTTCCACTTGCTACTGACTTCTGTTCGTCTGGTACTTCATATTGATATGCATTCTGGATATATAGGTATGGGTGTCAAGGCTAACTTAAAAAGTATAGATGCACCTGAGTTCTAATGCCTACACATATATATATGAAAATTTATTTGTTAAAAAATAAAATTTTTCCAAATAATAATTCGATTATCTTTCAGTTCAAGGACAGTTCACCCCTTTATGAAACAGACTGGGAGATAACTTTAATTTTAAGTAATTATAGTAGTTCTTATGTTTTACACAAATAAAAGTTTTTCATAAACCTTTGAAAATTCATTACTAATTAAAATGTATCGAGGATTTTAAACTCTGTAGTCTGGATCATTGTGTTCCTCATCATCATCTTCCTCATCGTCATCTTCATCTATAAAAAAAAATTAAATATTCAGATTCAGCATAAATTTGCAACATAAATCTTGAAGTCATTTACCATGATTTATGCGCTTGCGCGTGTATGCCCGTCTAGTCGCCACCGGCGCCTGATCTGTCTCGCCGTGCAGCAGGGAGTTGCGATAGAGCACCAGCGGCTGCCACTCCTCAGCTCTACTCGAAGGCATGCCTGGCGGTATGACTTTATCCAGAAAGGCCATAATCACCTTTTTATCCTGCTTTAATAGTTTGTAATTAAACTCATTGAGTACCTCTAGAAACAGGAGGCGTGTCGGTGCTCGAACTGGATCGTCTGGCTGTTTATTGGCGGCAAAATAAATGCCCCCACGGTGTATAGCTGCAACCGAGTCCCGATTCTTAAGCGCATCAAATCCAAATGTTAGCGCAAAACGTTTTGCCAACTCCTTCAAATCGATAAACTCCTGTGAACTCTTTGACACGACGCCATCGTCGCTTTGATCAAGCAGACTCTTAAATACGGTTGTGAGACTTAGTAGCAGCGTCATGGCAAAGTTGACCTTGTTGATTTCGCGAGCTTTGCCCAAAGTGGCCTTAATAATGTCACCGTACTCATTATAGCACTGAAAAACCCAAAAATTATAGAAAATATATTATTTGCTTGCTTTCAAATATCGAACTTTGATATTGTACCTTGACATAGTACTTAAATATGCTTGCCGCTCGCATTGTGGGTATGATGTTGTAGACAATAAGTTTGCAATAGCAGGCCAAAAAGTTGCGTTTCTTGTGAAGCTCTTCGATGCGTGTCTCATCCTGGGCAACAACCTGTTTTAGTGAGAATACATAGTGCTGCACAAAATTATCCAGTATGAGATGCTCATCCATTCGCGACTTGTATTCCAAGCTACGAATGTGTTCGCTCTCGTTGCGCGCCAACTGATCTGAGTAGATGATAAGCAGATCACAGATGGACTGGTAAGCCTGTCGAAGAAAAGGAATAACATTCTTATAATGAAATAAAATGTTATGGAATGCACACAATACGTACAGCCTCCTGAATTTGCACCGTGGGTCCGTCGCGTGTAAGCTCAAAGCAGGCAGACATAAAGGTGTCCAAATTGCTGCGCAGCTCGGCAACAACTACTGCCACATTTAACGCCTCACAATCGTTCTCCACATAGTAGAGGCCCCAACTAATCGAGAAGTAGCAGGCCTCAATGCAATAGGCAAGCGCCTCATTGGGCAGGCAACGTTCCACATTGTCTTTGCACTGGGCCTCCTCAACGTCACGGAACAGTGATTTAAATAGATCCCATGGGTTAAGATTATGCGATGAATACAGAATTGACACCACCTTTAATGCTATAGTTATGTTATAGATATCATCCTCGTTTGGTGTCTCCTCGCCTATAAATAAATACAGAATTAAATGTAAACGGTTATTTAAACCCATGTTAACAAGAAAACCGAACACAAACCCTGGTTCGAATCCTTTGAATGCTATAGTTAATCAATAAACAACACCATAACTACCTTTATAACACTAAGTGTGATCTAGCAAACGGGTTTATAATTAGTGTATCGTCCACCGAATTTTTGGCATAAAATTTTAACATGAAGTTTTAGTAAAAATCGCTTTTTTTACTTTAAATGCAGCTTTATTCTAGGGGTCAAACCATGACTTTTAAGGTATTGCTTTTGAAATTCGGTTCAGTTTTGACGAAGTTATGGAAGTCGAAAGATTTTACCATTCACCATAAAATTTCGGTATAAAATTTCATGAGTTTTGAAAAAAAATCGCTTTTTCAACGTTAAATGCAGCTTTATTTTAGGGGTCAAACCATGACTTTTAAGGTATTGCTTTTGAAAATCGGGTCAGTTTTGACGAAGTTATTGAAGTCGAAAGATTTTACCATCGTCCACCGAATTTTTGGCATAAAATTTTAACATGAATTTTGAGTAAAAATCGCTTTTTCAACTTTAAATGCAGCTTTATTCTAGGGGTCAAACCATGACTTTTAAGGTATTGCTTTTGAAAATCGGGTCAGTTTTGACGAAGTTATGGAAGTCGACAGATTTTACCATCGTCCACCGAATTTTTGGCATAAAATTTTTACATGAATTTTGAGTAAAAATCGCTTTTTCAACTTTAAATGCAGCTTTATTCTAGGGGTCAAACCATGACTTTTAAGGTATTGCTTTTGAAAATCGGGTCAGTTTTGACGAAGTAATGGAAGGCGAAAGATTTTACCATCTTCCACCGAATTTTTGGCATAAAATTTTAACAATCTACAATCTAATCTCTGCAAAAATATATTAAAACCCTATGGAAAACTTGATAACAACTTTGCTTACCCAAAATTAAATTGCGCCACTCGACAATGGTATCCTTGTATTTGTTGACCGCACTTTCGATAATGTTTGAGCGCGCAATGTTGCAGCGTGTGTAAGTGGCGCTGCCTTCGGCGCAAAGGCATTCCAGTGTCTTGGCACAGGTCTCGAGCACATCGCGTCCAGTGTGCATGCTCATCACTTGGCTAATCTTGTCGAGCAAGGCTTGCAGATTGCCCTCCTGTCGATTGGTCGTATACAGGTTTAGATCGAAGTACTGAGGCACAGCCAACAAATTTGCCAATTTCTCGCTGTCAGCCTGATATTTTTCCAGCAGGGCGGGAATGTATACAATAAAATGTTCCGTTAGTTTGACCTTTTCGTCCTGTATGGCTTTGAGCTCTTTGGCGCTAAGTGTGAACTTGCGATTGCTGGCACGGCCAACAGGCACCTCACCGGATGCCGACTGTTTAACGCTGCTAACCATAATTTCGATGAGAGTGGATTCCTGCTTGTTGTCGAGAAGCTCTTCATTTGGACCTGGCTCTTCCAGCAGAAGATCCGTCATGCATTCCCAATCGCGTACCATATCATTGCTATCGATGAACGAATCCACCAAATAAGCGCCATGCTCGTGTAGCTCCGATTCTATAAAGAATTGCACGAGATCGCGTATTAGTGGCGTATTAGGCAGACGGAGTTTGCCACGTTTTGTCTTAGTTTCCTCCATGTCGGCGGTCAAATGAAACAATCGCACGTTGAGAAACTCGGCAGCGGCTTGTGCAACGCCTCGATGCGACGAATAAACAAGTTCATAAACTATTTCACAATCTTTATCAGCCAATATTTCCGGATGGATCCTAAAAAATTAAGACATTGTAATTTTTATAGATTTTTTAGACATAAATATTAAAAAACGTACTTTAGTATGCTGATAACGAGCTTAACAGCGTGAACGGACACCTCAAACTCTTTGTCCAACGTCATGGCAACAATTCTATCCTTAAATTTGGATGTAAAAAGCTCCAGTTTGCCTTTCAGCTCTTCCTTGTCATAGAGCGGCAGAAGCGATTGCAGACAACGTAGACGCACCTCACCAATCTTATCGTGCAAAGTCCAGCCAATATATTTAAGATATGAATCATCAAGGAAATTTTGTGGATAATTTTCCATCCAAATGCCAATTTCTGCCATACAAATGGCTCGTATATCCGGCAGCGTGTCCCTATACCGATGCACAAATACCGATTTAAACATGTACGTTAACATGCTCTTTATCTCATCCATATTCTCCTCCAACTCAGAGCGTTTCGTCATTAAAGAGTCCAGGCGATCAGAGGCGCGGCGATCGCGAGACTGTTAAGATAAAACACAACATGTACCAGGATATAATTATGATGAGATGTGCAAATTCTTACCTTAACGCGCTCAGCTTCAAATTGTTTAGCTGCGTTTTCAAAATTATTGGATACTAGAAGAGCAACATCAACTAAAGCAGTCATTAATTTCATTGCTGCTAATGTTGCGGTGTGACGAAAGGCGCGTACTTGAGAGTCGGACAAGCCCGTCAACAGGGATATTACGTTATCCATAAGAAACTGATCGTATATAATGGAATACTGGCATTGTTTAACAAGCGTTTGCACAAAATCACAAAAGTTATTTTTGAATTTCTTCCATTGTGTTCCGGTCATAATTAATGGATACTCGCCGCTTTCCTTTATAGATAAGGTATATAGAATTAAGCAACGTATTTTTATGGTATGAGAACTAATTTCTTAACCTCATCAAATTCCTCCGTCATGCGGCGAATGATTGCCGTATGATCAACAGGATATTGAATATCCTCTGATATTTTTCCTTTGCAGCCACTGGCGTTTATAAAGAACTGCATCAATGCGACGAGTGCAGTCTCCCGATTTGCCTTGTACTGCTCGATCCATTGGTCCACAATGCTCTGTAATTAAATAAAAGTTATTGGTAGTTAAATTTGGATGGTTGTTACAGAAGAAGGACAGGTAACAAATATGTATTTTTTTTACCGCAATGGGATTTTTAGAGTGTCGAACTATGTAGTACAGGCTGTTCTCGTCTGTTGTAATTTCGCGCTCATTATCAATACGTTCATGGTGGGCTTTCTCCACTGGCTCTTTGCGCGGCCGCTCAATGCGTTCTTTGCGCTCTGCTGGTGGTCGGCGTGTTTGCGGTGTTTTTCGTTTGCGTGAAATGGGCGCAAAAAATTCATCCTCGTCGTCATCGATGATTGGCGGCTTGTCGCGAACGCCACCACGAGCTCGAAGTCGCGTCATCCGCTTGGTGGGACTGTCCGCATCAGATATGCTTTCATTTAAGGCATCACTGTGACAAATAGTTTTAAAATATTCCGTTTATGTCTTTATTGATTTTGTTTTTGCAAGCAACTTACCTGTGCAGCTCGTCGTATTCTGGAGCCGGAGGCGGGTCGTCCATACGTATGCGCTTTCCACCGCGACGCGCCATCATATTGTTTAAAGCAAAAGGTGGGTTTATTTCAAAATATATCTGCAATACGTTTGTTTTTATAAATGAACAAATTTTTTTTTGTTGGAAAAGAAGAAGAATAAGAAGCGCAATAGCGTTCAGAAAAGCAAACAATTAGGGATGGAAGTGGAAAACAATGAGCCCATTGCATTGACTTATCGATATATCGACTATGACAAACAGAAAAGTGGCCAATATTTGATTTTTAGCACATCAATAACAAAGAAGGAGAATTAGCGATTTAGGACTAGTGATGAAATCAATACTATCGCATTATTATATTGATAGCAACATAAGAAAAAGCAGCGTCTGTTTTGGTCGACTCTACAATAACAATAATAATTTTTTTTAAATATGACTGATTTTGGTGGCGACTCGGGCGTAAGACTTAAGGGCGTTACAATTGTGAAGCCAATTGTGTATGGAAACAAAGCTCGCTCGTTTGGCAAGAAGCGAGAAGAGGATGGACACACGCATCAGTGGCAAGTTTATCTGAAGCCCTATTATGATGAAGATATGTCCATTTATGTAAAGAAAGTGCACTTTAAACTGCACGAGAGTTATGCAAATCCAAACCGCATTGTCGTTAAGCCTCCGTACGAAATAACAGAGACCGGCTGGGGTGAATTTGAGGTTGTCATTAAGATCTACTTTAATGATCCCTCAGAACGGCCAGTGACCTGCTATCACATTTTAAAGCTCTTCCAATCGCCTGTTGTGGACGGCGAATTAAGCTCCTCGACGACAATGGATACCAAAAAGGGCTTAGTATCTGAATCATACGAGGAAATTGTTTTCCAGGAGCCCACTCAGATTATGCAGCATTACTTAATGCTATCGGAACAAAGTGCCAATGGATTACTTAACCATGATACTGACTGCAAGTATACTGCCTTTAAAGTCTTTTATCTATTAAATACCTTACTCGTTTCAGTTGAGGAGAAAAAAGGAAAGACTCTGGACAATATTGTCAATGTGAGGCAAAAGGTCAAGGGAGAGATAGTGACTCTAAAGGATAAACTGAAACTAGCGCGAGAAACTATAGTTAAATTCAAGGCAGAGCTAGCTAAAGTACAGAAGCAACCTGCCTAGTGCAAAACATTCTTAAATTCCTAAAAAGAGATCTAAATTCAATTTTATTTAATAAACTAAGTTACATAAAACTCCATTTCTTTTTTCTTTACAAGGTCTGTTTTTAGTGCAACACATAATACTTTTAAATGATTATTTTAATTTCGGCGTTGCCGTTTGTGGTTAACAGTTTTCAAGTAGTGCAATTTTATCGTAACACCTGGCTGTGGGTTCCACATATATGTACATATGTATATTACATACAACATATGTTCATCGACAAGCACTTACACACGCACATGCACACGCCATGGAACTAGTAAAAAGATCTCAAGCTAAATGAGAACCAGTACACTTGAACTGGCGTCGCTGTCGGGCATCGCAGCATCCAACTTCGAAGTCAAATAATAAAATGTTGTTTATTTGCATGTGTTGTTGTTAAGTGCATGTGCATTAAGAAATCCAAAATTAACTTCATTCCTCGTTAATACTTAACGAGCTTATAATGAGCGAACATTAACCAAAATATCAGATCAAAAGAAACCAGCGTCAGCCAGTGCGCAAACGCAAAAGCAAAACGCGTTTAGAGATTAGAGGAAAAAAAACGAAACAAAAGCAACACGCAACAGATAAACAGCAGGTAAGCATGCGCAACATAGAACACTTAACTTATGTCCATAAATACGTTTGTTTATGTATATAGAATTACACGTTTGGAGTTGCAATTATTAATTTTGCACCGTTTTTGGCATTTGCAGCAGCAGAAACAGCACCCAAAATGTCGCTGACACGCTTTAGTATCTGTTTGCTGCTGACGTTGTTGCTTGCAGTAATTCCGGTTTGTTTTGCTTCGCTTGGCCCAGGCGTGCGAATACTGCGAGCGCCTGAATCAACAGTGGCGCCACCTGGCGACGAGGTGGTATTTGTTTGTGAGACCAGTTTACCGCCGGAACGTTTTGAATGGAGTTACGCTTCAAGTCGCACCCGCTTTAAATATCTTAAGTCGAGCAATCATAATATAAGCATAACTCACGACAATGATATTTCGAAGCTGCGCGTCTTTGTGCGTCCCGAAACACTCGGTGAATATCGTTGCATCGCCTGGTTTGGACCACAGGCTGTCACCTCGACCACTGCTCGTCTAGAGTTGGCCAGTTTGAGCAACGTGGGAGGATCGGGCAATCAAGCCCATTGGCGCGTCGCTGCCGGCAACACAGTTCAGTGGCATTGCGGTCACATCGTAGCCAATCCAGTGCCCAGCTGGAGCTATTATTATAATGATATTGAATTGCCGGCAGCGTCGACGCTTAGTGACTCCAATGGCACGCTCCTCTTGTCAAATGTGTCGACGGCAAGCAGCGGCAGATATAGCTGTGTGGCCACCAACACTGCATCGGGTATGCGACTGGCGTTGCCCAGCCGTTTGGAGCTGCAGGTGCCTGCTGAGGCAATGGCAGGCACAGCGCCTTATCTTCTGCATGGACAACGAGTGAGTACCAAAGTCATTGCCAGAGCTGGTGAGTCAGTGCTGTTACTGTGTCCAGGCGTGGGCTATCCGCCGCCGACAACTGTCTGGAGCAGTCCCAATGTGCCCGGAGCTGTAAAAAATAATCGGACACGTGTGCTGCCATATGGACTGGAAATTAATGCACTACAGCCGCAGGATGGTGGTACCTATATATGTTTTTTGGACAACGGCATACGGCCAGCACTGGAACACTTTATACAGCTGGTGGTGCAGCAGGCGCCACGTATTGTGCTGGCTCCTAGTGCTAATCTTACCAACGAAGGTGACGCCATGCAGCTAGAATGTGTTGCAACAGGCATACCCGAGCCTGAGATCTACTGGTTGCTCAATGGCGAGAATAGCATTTACGATACCGAAGCGGAATTGCAGCCAAATGGTTTCCTTATTCTTCACAGTGTCCAGAAGCGACATGCCGGCTATGTGCAATGCTTTGCACGGAATAGTCTTGGCGAGCACAGTGCGGGTGCCCGGCTCGAGGTAAACCCTACTCAAATACAAACAGGCGAGGATCCAGGCACTAATGGTGGAAGTCGTTCATCCGCCCACAGTCGCAAACAGAAGCAACAGACGCAAATGGTACCACCGTCTGCGCCAAATGTCACCCGTCTGTCGGATGAGTCTGTGATGCTGCGTTGGCATGTAGTGCGAAACGAAGGATTAGAAATTAAATTTTTTAAGGTGCAATACAGGATGCTTACGGACACTGGCAAGCGCAAGAGCTGGCAGACAACCAACGAAAATATTCCATACGGCAAACAGCGACATGGAACCGCTGCAGGTAAGCTTGCACATCCCACCGCAACCACCCATGGTACTTTGTTTATAAACATTTTCAATTTCGTTTTGCAGTTAAGAATTTTACGTCATCGGTAACGGGTCTGCGACCAGATCGCAGCTATCGTTTTCGCATCATGGCCGTTTACTCCAATAATGACAACAAGGAGAGCAACATATCTGGCAAGTTCTTTTTGCAGCGTGGTGCTACTCTGGCACCCTTGCCAGTGCCAGCTTTGGTAGACATTGAGGAGTACTCACAGACGGCTGTCGTGCTCCACTGGGATTTAACCAGCGATGCAGATGAGGACTTAATATCTGGATACTATGCCTACTATCGTCCCTCAGCATCGGCTGGGGAGTACCTTAAGGCGACCATTGATGGCGCCAAGTCGCGTAGCTTTCAAATCTCTTCACTCGAACCGGGCACCATTTACGAATTTAAACTGCAATCATTTAGCGCCGTTGCCGCCTCGGAATTTAGTGCCCTTAAGCAGGGTCGCACACAACGACCCAGGGCCAGCACAACAGCACAGCCGACGGTTCATGCAGTGGACACGACGACGCCCAGTCATAATGAGACATTCAACATGAATCCACTGCTTACCGGAACCATTGGCGGTGGTGCATTGCTTGTGCTGCTCGTGGTCAGTGCCTGTCTGTGCCTCTGCCGACGCCGCAGCTCACGTGGCAGTAATCAACAGAACAAACCTCGCTTGGCAGAACTTCGCGAAGACTTTGTGCCATTGAACACCTGTTCCCCGAATAAGCCACGTACTCGACATATTCACATAACGCTGAATCCGTTGGCTCAACAGCAACAACAGCAACAACAACAACAGCAACATGAAGACAAGGACATACAAGATAACGATATGGGTTACTTTCAACGTCCAGCCGTTGTTTACGATGCCGAAACGTTGGGCTTTAATGGACTTGCACGCATGTCGTCCTCTTCGCTGCGTCGCTCGCAGCGCACGCTGGAACGCGCTGCTGCTGGTGCCGGCTCTGGCGGCAATAATAACAATCTAAATCAGCCGACGGATGTCTCCTCGGCTGATAGTCCACGATTGCAGGCCTCGAATAAGCCAGGTCGTGTTATTCTAAAGCGTGCCCGATTGTCCAGTCGCTCGGAGAATCTCTCCTCGGGCAGCCTAAATAGCGTGGGCGTATAAACTCGTGATCTGTAGTCTATGTTCGTATGTATAGATGTACATATATCTATTTATCTGAATGTATGCTATTCCTCTACCTCTGTTTTACAACTTTTTTACTTCAAATGACATTTACTTAATCAGTGTGTACTTATATGTTAGCTTCTAAGTACTTAATTATGTGTCTACGCTTTAGTTTTAGCTTAAACATGTAACTTAGTTAGTCTTCCATTTCTAGTTTTAGTTAAAACTCTGTACTGATAGCTTCATAGTTTTTCAAACAAAAGACAATAAAATTTGCTTATTTTCCGAGACAAACTATTGTTATCCATTTTTTTATAATTTTATTTACAGATTAGTTTGTCAAAGTCGGTTAATGTTTAAAACAGAAAAATCGATTAATCGTTTGGGGCGTTCGACCGATAACATAAATACATGTCTGACTAAAAGAAAAAATAAAAAACGATGGCAACCTTCTCAGCTGTCAGCTGTCAAACCACCTATAATAATTGGGTCGTACCAAAATTTCTAATAGAAACATAAATTGGTAGTTATTATTTGTTTGAAAAATTTAAATGATTGGCATAAGGTGCAATACCCAACTATAATTAATAAGTCACAACATATCTTTGTAAAATTGATACACATCACAAAGTAGAAACCAAAGCTAATGCTGTTCATTGTTGCAGATAGCGAAGCCTGCTGAAAACAAAAGGAATTGGAATTGGATTCTTAACAGGAAGAAGATAGTGTGCAGTGACAGAGTGCAGAGTGAGAGTGAGAGCAGGAGGAACGGCAACATGTCGAACCTATCAGTGGGACAGATCATAATGGACGCACAGCGTATGGCCAGTCGCGTCAAAGACTTGGATGCACTGGGAACCGCGCTGCTGGAGGAGGCGGAAACCAATAATCGGCTGGTAGAGAGCTTGCGGCAATATCAGGACGATATTGAGTCACTAAATCGTATCTCGAATAACAAAACAAATGTGGACATGGTGAATCGCATACAGCAACAAAATGTAAACAGCTCTGAAATACTGAAAGAGAATCGCGAGCTCAAAATCTGTATTGAGGATTACGAACGCGCAATGGAGCTGATGATGCAAAAGTACCGCGAACACACAGTGACCAAGGTGCTGGATAGCAAATTTAACTTCAAAGAGCTGTACAACGAACGCCTTTGGCAGGTAATACGCGAGCAGCGAGACAAAATCAACGAAATGGCAGCGGTAATGCATCGAGCGGCCACTGCGGACGATGAGAACGTGCAGCGGGAACTGCAGACAATATCACAACTGCGCATGGAGAATGAAACGCTGCGCGAATTACTGCAGATCTCCAAGCAGTTTGGCTCATCTCAGCGGCCAATACGCGAGGGCGATCATTTGCTCGAAGAGAAGGCGGTGCAGACGGAAAATCAGGCGGATGACTCGGCGGACGATTTATCCATATCGGGTGCTTCGGTGGAGAACATGAACAACAATTCAGTCATACAAATGTACAGCAACACCGAGCTGACCAGCAATAATTCAGCAAACACTGCCTCAGCCAATACAGTGCCAAGCGCAGATCAGTTAACCAATCCAGATGGAGATACTGCAGTAGCGGTCGCGGCTGTGGATGCTGTAGAAAACACAAACGCCAATGAAAATAACAACGGTCCTGCTGCACATAGCACGCCGGAGACCGTCAAGCCTGCGGTGCCAGCGGCGGTAACGACGCCAAATGACTGGGAGGAGGAGCACACGCTGCCCGTTGTGGGTGCAGTCGGTGTGGGTGGCAATGCAACATGATAGGTGCTGATACAGCCATATCTTGATTGCATTGTCATCGTCGTCATCGCCAGTCAATCAGTGTTAATCTGTATATGCTTAATAGCACCTCTTTGATTTTACGGCGCAACGCATTCATCTTATTAACAAAAACACACACACACACATACTTCTACTCACACACATCCATAAACACACACCCACACACTCTCATATATATGATTACTCTGCATTAGTTCATAGCGACTAATAATCTCTAAGTAATTTATACATACTACATGCTACAAATATAATGTCTATGCATGGCGAAAATGAACGCTCATCAAAATCAAATACACACACTCACACTTTGTAATCCATGTTGTACTCAATCGACTTATGATTTCTAAATAAAAAAAAAAAACATAATCGAAAGTCTTACCTGCAATACAACTGCGGA
Source organism: Scaptomyza montana (assembly GCA_018904305.1). Lineage (NCBI taxonomy): Eukaryota > Metazoa > Arthropoda > Insecta > Diptera > Drosophilidae > Scaptomyza > Scaptomyza montana. The sequence continues at coordinate 1,698,624 of JAEIGR010000027.1, forward strand.
AGATGTTTAGCTATGTTTCCATACATTATTGAAGCTTTAAAAGAAGGAAATAAACATTACCATAAGATGAAAATATACTAAACTAAATTCTGCTTAATTATGAATATCATTAAAAGTAAGTACACCTCTTATTTTCTTCACGGGCACAGCAGGGTACCATTAAAAAAAAACTTTTAATATCTGACGATATTAAGAAAAATTCAAAAGAGAGAGACTATCAGAAAAAAAGAAGAAATTTTTGCATTCTCCGCGGCTGGTTTGAGCTTATTGAATTTATTTCAATTTAGTCGCTCGTCGAATTTCAAAACGTTCACAGCGTAAAATACGTGAAATTCGCGTCAGCCCGGAAAACGGTGCGTCTGTGCGATTGGTGGGAAAGAGATGCAGCTATCTGTATAAGTATATTTCGAGTGCTCAAGCTATCGATGTTATATCAAAAACGAAAAATAAAATCCCATACATATGTATGTATGTATATATTTTGTGCTGCATATATATATAGAGTACCTACGTATATGTATGTGCGTCAAGTGAAAATTCCAATTTGAAAATGTTATTCGCTTATTATGTTTTGTAATAGAAAAGTAAACAAATAATTTAATAATAATTTTTTCGACAAAAATATTAAGTTAATTTGAAAAGATTTGAATTTGAGAAATATTTTAATGGAATATATTGAAAGTGCTCTGCCATTCACGAAAAATGTGTTCTATTTTTAAAACATAGCTAATTTTTCGGCCATAAATTTTTTATACAAAGTGAATATATTCCAAATATAAATAAAAAGAAAACGGGAAACTATAAAGGAAATTCCCTAAAAAGTGAAATCACAACACAAATTATCAATATTGCAAGTGAATCAATATATAAGGCTATATAATTTTTAATACCATATGTGCAAATTTAAAGGAGTCAACAAGCTAAAACTGCCTAAAACCAAATCAGTTAGCATAGATATGCGGTTACGCAATTAACAGTTTGGTTAACGAAAAGATTCGCACAGTTTGCGGGCGTCTCACTGTTCCTGAGCAGATGCAGCAGCTGTGCCGTGGCCAGGCTCCCACTTGCCCAGCTTCCAATTCATCTTAATGCAGAATCTTTTTGTGTAAGTTTAAACGTTCTAAATTTGCAACTGCTTCGCTTTCGCGACAACCAAATTAAATATACATGAATGTGTATATATATATATGTATATACTATACATATAGACTATTTGTGTGTATGCATATAGTATATACTTAGGTTAAAAACGTTGATAATTATTTTTAACGTGCTAGGGATTTGCAATGTTGCGCTCCTCCCTATAAGAGAGATCGATCCCAGGGCGCACTCTCCTAGCGAACTATTAAAGAGAATCCCTCAAATGCTGCTCTCTTTTGAGTTAATTTTTTTTTGTCACTCAGTTGATTGTTTTAATTGCCGAAAAACATGCGCGAACATTTCAAAATTGCATGCGCGTATCCCACCTGTGAAGAGCGGAAGATTTCTTTTCATTGCTCTCGCTCTCCATGCCTCTCTTGCGCTCTCTCTAGCTCTCTAGATTTTGGGGATCTAAAAATAAACAAAAAATGTCTAAACATTTGTTATTGTTTATATTTACAAATAATCTCATGTTTATCTATGTAAACAAGGAAGCAAGTCCATTATATATACTAAGTATATATTTTTTAATCAGGTGTGCTTATAAAGGAGCCCATTTCAAGTGATTTCCAGGTGCTTTAATTGAAGTAGCTCATAAATTAAGATTTATTTTGCACTGAGGTGTTTAAAAATTTAATTTTCATCATTTATGTGTATTTTATGCGTTTATATTTCTTATGCAATTTTTAGCCTTATTGTTTTCGATCTTCAAGTGCTTCACTGTTTATATTATATTTAGTACATTTCTCTTGGAAGATTACTCTGATGGCTTATGAGGTTTTCAATTTACGATCAAGTACAAGACACAAATTCTTCAAGGTTTATTGATCTATGTCAAAATAAAAATAAATAAAGCGTTTAAAATCGTCTGTGAGCCAAAAACAAAAGAGATGTAGCACGTAGAATGGTTGATTGGTTTACAGAATTACGGAATAACCAATACATGCGAACATGTAAATATTCTACATTTTATGTACAACATTCTTTTGCTAACTTGGCTCAATGCCAAAATTTCACATTGTTTTGTTTTAAATAAAAACGTCTAAAATTTACTTGATTCCCTGCCTATGAAAGTGTCCCCTGTAGCTTAGGACAATTTACACGTTGACTTTGCCATCAAAAGACGATCTACCAATTGAAATAATAAATAAACCCGATCTTGTTATTAAAATACATATCAATAATATTCAATTAGTTTAATCGTACGTCTAAAGTTTCCTGTGTTTCAAAACTTTACAGAAAAGGCAAAGCTGACAATTTATATAAAGACAGATGCATCATCTGTACCCATCGCTGAAAGGCGATCAGCTCTGCCCCCTTGGATTTCATCCCCAGACACGATATCCAACAAGATGTAAACGCTGTTTTCGTGATTACAAAGAACATGGAGCACGACGTGGGGGCGACGAGGTGGCCGCCTCCTCGCCAAATCTATCAGATGCCCAAAGTGCACGGTAAGTTATAGCTTTCAAGATAATCCTCGATATTTGTATAAACTAATCAGGCATGTTAACTTTCTTAAGGCCCACATCGCGTACTTGGACATCTACGACAAATTTGTCAAGTGCAAATACCAACAACAGTAATGATATAGGTATGAATAACAGGATTTATATAGTACTACAACCTTATTCGTATAACTCTTATTAACAAGCAGTTTAATATGTTATAGTAAGATTTTAGAAAGCAAATGTCTTTAGAAGTAGTTATTTATAATAAGTAAAAAATTATCTTCGTTCAAAATACTGTTTGAAACTAAAAATAATCATATGCGTAACTATTGTTTTTCCTGAGATTTTTGATTTTTGAACTTTGTTATTTTGTCATCTACATTACAAATAATTAATTTTGGCATTTACTTAGAGAAACTTCGTTTACCCATGCCGAAAATATTAAAGATCATTATATTAATCAAAAATATTTGGTATCCAAATTAGTTCCTTCTTAAATCGCAGTGAAATATATGTCTGCAAGGGTAGCCCATCTTTGGCATCTCCGAAGATATACAAACATACTAACTGTTTAATGTTTCTTGTTTTATTTTTTTTTATATATCTCTCACAACTTTAACTGATATCTTGCACCAACTGTACTGAATCGTGTGCTCGTACCACTATCTATGTACTTCAATCTCTATCTCTTTCTATACATCGTGCTCTGTCTCACTAATTTGCATAACATTCGTTAACACTACTTATTTTGTACTACCAACTGTGCTGATGCGCTGATGTAATAATTTTTTAACGCATAACGGCACTTTTTGACACGGTCTTGTGGACACCGCCTATCGCCGAATAATCGTTTCATAAAACTGTGACTGTGAACGTGACTGTGATCGTAATTATAATTGTGACACAATGTTGTTGATGGCCAAATCGCTGCTAACATTTGCATTTGCTGACCTTGACGCTTTTACTGAACCCAGTTGTACACTTCAATGTAGAGCTCAAAAAACGTCCGCAATCCTGGGCCTCAACGCCAGACGTTGATGAGCCGGCGTCTGGAACGGGACGCTCGTCCGCTGCTTCATCATTAACGGCAACGAAGACATCGACGCCGTCTTCACGTCAATTAGACGAACAAAATGTGGCAGTCACCCTGAAGCTTCCTGTGCCACCCAGACGTCACACAACCGCCTTGGACATCAATGAGGCAAGCCATTGAAATATAATAAAAATGATAAAGCCATTTTTAAGCCATGGAAACTATTCATATTTTTCAGGTGGAAGAAAAGCTCACGCAAGGCCGAGTCACATCCTCCCCCAGTAAAACTTCAAGTATTCCAGATGAGTTAGTCATCCTATCGACAGACAGTCTTGCAGAGCGTGTGCGCAAAATGAATCTGCTAAAGAAACAGCGTAGCCTTAACTCAAGAGAAAACAGTCGGGAGCGCTCAATGCCACGCAAAGATGAGTATGTAACAACTGAAAAAATAAAAGACCAAAATACATATAAACCCAATTTGCCTTGCAGGGAAAGTGAGTCCACATTGTCAGTGCCGGGTCGACCGGAGAGAAGTAAATCTGGCACTTCGCTAAACCAGACGACGGAGCTCAAACGTGCCTCTTTGCCGCCTAAAAAAGTGGCAGCTGTGGCAACTACAGCCAATGCAACAACAACTGCAACAACAACAGCAACCACAACAGTTAAACCCACTACGATAGTTACGCCTCCAAGTCCCACAGAAGTTAAGGTCTCATCGGGCAGCTCTAGTTCCAGTTCGAGCAGTCTGCGTCGCAAGGAAACGGATAGCAGCAATGGCAAAGACATTAAAAGACAGTCTGTACCAGTTTCAACTCCAACAACAACAACAACAGGGGCTAGTGCACTGAAGGAACAAATGGCAGCATTACGAACCGATCTGGAGGCAATGAAGACACGAGCGGAGCGCGCCGAACGTGAGAAAAGCGATATATTGCTGCGAAGATTGGCATCAATGGATACCACATCCAATCGTACGGCTGCCTCGGAGGCGTTGAATCTCCAGCAGAAGCTCAACGAGATGAAGGAGCAGCTGGATCGGGTAACGGAAGACAAACGTAAGCTTAATCAGCGCATGAAAGAGCTGGAACACAAGGACAGCACGTCCGAGTTGAAGCGAAAACTGCAGGCGGCTGAACAGATTTGCGAGGAGCTTATGGAGGAGAATCAATCGGCCAAAAAGGAAATACTTAATTTGCAGGCGGAAATGGATGAGGTGCAAGACACGTTTCGCGACGACGAGATCAAGGCCAAAACGTGTCTGCAAAAGGATCTCGAAAAGTCAACCAAAAACTGTCGCATTCTCAGCTTTAAGCTAAAGAAAAGCGAACGTAAAATCGAAACCCTTGAGCTGGAAAGGCAAAACTCCTACAATGCCGAACTTTGTGCTAAAGTCAAAAAGCTGGAGGAGGAGCTACGTTTCTCTAGTGAGTTAGCCCGCAAGTTACAGGTGAGCTTATGAACTATGGAAATCAAGTTTATGTAAATCAATATTTAAGCCCAACTTCTCTTCCAGACTGAAGCTGAGGAGCTGCGCAATCCTGGCAAAAAGAAGGCGCCCATGTTGGGCGTTCTAGGTAAATCCACATCAGCGGATGCCAAAATTACCAGAGAGTCATTGACAAGAGGTGGCTCTCAAGAAGATCCACAGCACTTGCAGCGCGAATTGCAGGACTCCATTGAGCGCGAGACAGATTTGAAGGATCAACTGAAGTTTGCCGAAGAAGAGGTAAGCTTCTTCTACCCACAAAGCAAACACAACTATGATTAATGACTTGACAACTTTTATGTGCAAAAGTGCCGTCAGCTCAAGGCTAGGGCAACTAGAAATCGTTGTCAACTTAATCGTGGCACCCAAACGGGTGACATGCTAGCGATTCCCTTAGCATTTCCGCGTGCCACACAAACGTCGCAAATAGTTCAAACTGATGCTGCCACAAATACGCTGTCAACGCCCGAGACAATAACTATGCAGACACAAACCCAAGTGGTCGAGTCTTACGACAATGACGCACAAACCCAAGTCGTCGATTTCTGCGACAATGCGACACAAACTAATGTTGAACTAAGTGCCAGAAATCGTTCTGTCGAACGTGAAACTTCACCGTTTGTGTCAATCTTTGCACCCACAACTTCCACACGGTTGATAAATTCTACCTCTTTGCTCTTTCCAAGCGCCATGTCCCATGTGCTCTTGGCTGGCGCTAGCGCAGGTATCTAGCACTAACTATATTCCTTTAAGATCACACCAGCAAATATCCACAGAAATCAAAAGTAGTATGGTCAATAAAAAGTCTTCGGTAGATCTAGCTCTCACAAACTAAGCGTTCGATTTATTTTTAAAATTTCTACAACTCAGTTCCTGAAAATAAGCTAATCTTCCTTCTGTTCAGGTCTTTGCTGGTTTAGGTCGATATTTAGTACATGTAGTGCAGTTAAAGTTGTTCATTTACTTTGTTTATAGTATTTGTCTTTATGTGTAAAAATGTTCTTTTTTGTTTTCTTGTTATCATTTGATGCTAACCCACTAGATAGTAGATCGATTGTAAAGCAGCTTTACTTTGGCACCTAACAGGGCACAGTTTTTATCCTCGAATACGAAATTGAATTGACAATAGCAATTTTTTTTTTACATATATCAAATGTGTCTTTTACATTTCAGGCTGAACATTTGAGGAAAAAGGTGACTCGTTTCGAGGATGAAAATGAGTCTTTGATGATGCAGTTGAAAAAAATGGCAACGCGCTCAAGAAGTACGATCAAAATTGTTCTTAAAGTAAACCCTGGATTAAAAACTAAATAGCTCGAGAGAAATACTCTTACTAAATACTTACACATTGTTTGACCATTTACTAATAACTGAATAAATTAATAACTAAAGCATGATATAATTAAAATTCGATAAGGATTCAAAGTTTGTAAAGATCTTTTTCAAAAACTCGAACCAGGATCATCCTCACAACTTAACATCAATTCTTTTTAAACTTATGTAATTTCTCATGCGCTTATTAATGAACGGAATTTTTCATTAATTTTGCCATTTTTTTGCGGCTGCTCAAATAAAATTGCTAGTAATTAGTATTGTAGCTAAAAATGCTTGGATGTCCAGCATGCCACTAAATAACACCACTATTTAATGTTCACAAACCTTTAGCTAATAACTTATATTTCCACCAGCTCGCAAATTGAGTCCAGCACCTCATCCACATCGACTGGCACCCGAGGTGCATGCGGATCGTGACGAGGGCATCTCTGATGAAGATGATCCCGCCGAGCTGCGCATACTACTCGAACTGAATGAGCAGGAGGCCTCAATACTGCGCCTCAAGGTCGAGGAACTGGAGAGGGAGAATGCCGAGTCCAAAAAATATGTGCGTGAATTGCAGGCGAAAGTGCGCCAGGAGAACAGCAATGGCAGCAAGAGTTCATTGCTAAGTTTTGGGAGCTCCTCCAGCGTTGCAGAGAAGAAACTTAAGACCCTTAACGAAGAACTGACCCAGCTGCGTAAAAGCCTGCAGGAGAAGGAACAACGTATGGACACAATGCGAGCACAGATCGCCAAACTGTCGACCCTAGAGAGCGAGAACGACAAACTATCCAAGGAGAACAAGCGCCTGCAGTTACAAAGGAATGGCGAAGCTGAGCTGCCAAAGATCAAGGAGTCGCTGGCGCAGGCACAAAAGGAACGAGATGAACTTACTGCTCGTGTCAAGCGCATGCAATTAGAAGCAGAGGGTAAATTGCCAGCTCGGACGCCCAAGCGGGTTAACGATCTGACGCCAAAGAGCCATTTGAAGAAATGGGTCGAGGAACTGGAGGATGAGATAAGTGAAATGCGTGTGCAGCTGAGCAGCAGTGGAGTCAATCAACTCAAGGCGCTTCAAACCTCAAAGGACAACCTGGAAGATGAACTGCAAAAGTACAAGCAAAAGCTGTCACTGGCCGAGGGAGATGTGCAACGTTTGAAGTTGCTTAACGGAACCAGCAGCAAGAACAAAGAACTCGAACAGAAAATAAAGACGAGCGATGAGGAGGCCAAAAAGCTTAACACAAAACTCAAAGACCTCGAAGACAAGCTGAAGAAACAGGAAAATCAGCTGAAACAAAGCGAGTCAAGCAAATCAACGCTGGAGTCGCAAAACAAGCGAGACAAGGAAAAGTTTACTAGCTTAGAGAAAGATTTCGAAAAACAAAGCAAAGAGCGCGAAAAACTTGAGTCGAGGATCAGTCAATTAGATAATGATCTTCTCAGTGCCAAAAAGTCCGCAGAGAAAACAAAAACATCCCTCGAGAAGGACATTAAGGAACTTAAAGCCAAGGCCAGTAAATCAGACACGAAACAAATGCAAGAGCTCAAGAAACAGCTAGAGGATGCACAAGCAGCACTTAGCGACAAACAGAAAAGCTACGAGGAACTGAATACACACTGGGAGAAGCTCTCTGAAGAAACGATCCTAATGCGCGCCCAGCTAACAACAGAGAAACAAGCTCTAGAATCCGAACTGAATGCCAGCAGATATAAGCTTGCAGATATGGATACCATACGCATTGAGCGCACCGATATGGCTCGCAAGTTGAACGAGGCGCAAAAGAAGATCAAGGAACTGGAAGTTAAGACACTTAAAACTGGCGGCAACAATGAACATGAGCGCAACATGCTCAAGAACAAGCTGGCGGAAAAGGAACACGAATATGAGCGATTGCGTCGCGAGAACGAAATGAATATTGATTTGGTGTTCCAGCTGCGCAAGGATAACGAGGATCTAAACAGTAAACTGAGCGATTTCAATCGCATTGAACAGGCGCAATCTTCTTTGAATGGCCACGGAGCGAGACGCGAGGCTGAGATCAAAGAGCTGAAGACGCAGTGAGTAGCAAAGTTTAGTTGTTATTATATGAAATAAGGGCATATTTTTGACAAACTTTTCGATCTGATTACAGATTGCAAGCTTCTGAACTGCAGCTAAAATCTGAAGTAGCCACAACGCGACTTCGCTATGAGCAGCAGGTGAAGAATCTCAGTGCAGAACTCACATCCATGCAGGTACTTAAGAATTACATAAATTAAACGGTAACTACATCTACTATATCTACTTTAAAACATAACAGCGACAATGCGAACGCTTCAAGAAAGATAGAGATGCTTTCAAGCAGATGGTAGAGGTGGCACAAAAGAAGATTGGTGATCTTAAGGCTAACAATACAGGCCGACAAAGTAGAAGCTCAATGCACAGCAGTGATGATGATGATAAGAGCAAGATTGCATATCTAGAACAACAGGTAAGATCATGAAATTCTGAAATTGTGTATTGTTCTACGTTATTTAAATTTGCCTTTTCAGATTGGTCACCTCGAGGATCAGCTAGTCGAATCCCGTCTGGAGTCTAGTAAAGTCAAGACCGAACTTGTCTCTGAGCGCAGTGCGAATGAGATAAAAATATCCGAGATGCGATCGAAACTGAATGAATTTGAAGAGGAACGTGTCATTGGTTCGGGCAGCACAAAGCTACCAGGCATGAAGACCAAACTGGAGTTGTCCTGGCAGAAGGAGCGAGAGGATCAGCAACGTCTACTGCAGGAGACCTCCACCCTGGCTCGCGATCTACGGCAAACCCTGTTCGAGGTGGAACGGGAACGCGACAAAGAGCGACTCGAATCCAAACGAAAACTGGATCAAACCAAGCGTGCAACAGAGGAGGAAATGGAGGAGGGGCGCAAAAAGATTGCTGAACTCCAATGCGATCTGTTGGAGCTGCGAGATGTTCATGCCAAGTTGCGCACCTCCAACGAGAAGTTGCGGCGAGAGGTGAGCTAATGAAAATCTTATTAACTTATACAAGGACTAAACTGCTTTTGCCATTTTCAGCGGGAACGCTATGAAAAGGAACTGATTAAACGGCGCATGGAACAGGATGGTGGTGAGCGCAAAGTGGGTGCCCTACTGCAGACTGTTGATGAGCTAGTCAAGATTGCGCCAGATCTAAAAATGGTTGGTAGCGGCTCCGGTCGCAGTACGTCCTACGGAGACAATAAACTGCGTCCGGAGCAAGCAAATGTGCGACGCAGTCGAAGTCCATCGCCAGTGTTGAGTAGCGCACAAATCGCCAATGTGCTTGCCAGACTAGCCGAAGCTTCCGAGGAGCTGCGCAAGTTCCAGCGTGTTAACGAGGACGAACAGGAGCGCAGTCGCATGCGGCGTAGCAATCTGCGACGGGCTGCCTCGCAGGAGAATGATCCACATGGCAGCCAGAGCTCAGTTGCCAGTGCTGCGGGTTCACAGCGTGGCGGACGTTTGTCTCGCAACTCCACCAACAATGGCAGCACAATACGCAAGAGCCTCTCACTGGATCACTCCATACAACGCGATCAGGTAAGTGGATGGATGACCCTCCTGTCAGAGACATTACTAAATTTTGCTGTTCAACAGAACATTTGGCGCCAGGATGATGGCAGCGTTTCGTCAATGCAATCCATTGACTCTGAGCTCGGCGGAATGGTGCGTGACTCCAGCTTGGATTCGCGTCTAGACTCCCGCCTGTCTGGTGGCTCAACACAGAGTGACTTGCCACGAGGCCCGCGCAAAAAGAAGAAGGGTATCATGGGCAAATTACGCAGCCTGACCAAAAGCAGTCGCAATTCCGAGAGTGAAATATCGGTTAGTGTATGGGAAATAAACATTTATGCAGTAAATAACCCTAACACGAAATAATTTCCTATTGTAGATTCAAGGATCTGATTCAGACATAAGCGTAGCGAGCGATATGAGATCAAGCAAAAAGGATCTACGCGGACGCTTGTCCGGCATGTTTAAGCGAGCTGGCTCCAATTCACGCAGTGAGAGCACAGAGCGAGCTAGTTCGGAACAAAGACCAGTTGCCGTTACTGTCGTCGGTCATCCGGATGGACCACAGCCACGCGAACCACCTCCAGCAAATTCATTCACACCCAAACCCATACGTTCGGTAAGCGGGAATATTTATTTTGTATGTCATTTGTTTAACACATTTTTGTAATCAATATTTATTTGCTTGTAGATACCAAAACCGCCAACTGGCACACCCACCACACCAATTACAAGACGGCGTCAAGCCAAGTAGTCAAGGAATCATTATAGTTAGTATACTTCATACTTAATGGTAGTTTGATTTGCATTCAAGGATCAGTTACTCGCTTATATCGCTCGTCTGCGCATTTTTTTCTTCATTTATACTTGTCAACTGCCCTGGAACATGAGCATTATCATATTTTTCATCTAACACTATTAATTATTTGACCTGTGCAAATGTTCTTTAAATTATAAAACTACTTCTTTTTTTTCTTCGCATTGAATTTTAAAAATAAACATATACATCTTTTTATTTCGCTTGTTTGACTTCACTTAGCGCTAGATTAAAGAGTAGGAACTAACTATTTAAGATTTGAAGCTTGTATTGATACGAAAACTCACATGTTGATACAGAAGTCCAGCTACAAGTAGAAACATTGCTAGATGTACGCTCAATAAACAACAGCATCTGCTTGCGGGGGGCCTTTCAATTCCTGCAATGAAAAAAATAACAGAGCTCGAGAACAAAAACAAAAATAATTCCAACATTTCTCAAATAGTCAATTTAAAATTTCTAAATAACTATATATTGAATGTTAAACCAAAGTAATATTTTATAAAAATATATAACGAAAGTCTAGAATAATACCAAACAATAGTGCATTCAAAAGTTTCAGTACTGAAAACAAGAGATGTGACAACTGAGACGCAACTCCATTAGGGGCACGAATAAGGCAACTGCAACAAAGGACCAAAATGAAGCCAGCCTTCAGCGTACATGTCAGCGCACTGGCACTGGCAGTAACCAGAAATTCCACGAGCGCCAAGGCTTAACGGCAAAGTTCGGCAATTGGAAACTGTCATCAAGTCATGTTCGGTGTCCAATGCTAGTACTTCTAATTCTCGGCGGCTGACATTGCGTTTGGGAATCCAGTGCGTAATTGACATTTGATTAACGCCTAGTCAGCGAAGCTTAACTAAAAATGATTTTGAAGCAAGCCGCTTATCATATTGACAACGAAGACAAACCAAATTTGCATGTGCAGTAAAATGTTGAATTGTTTTTTATAGATAGACTGAATAATTAATTAATATTTTCGTTCATAGAGGTTTTAAAGTCATAAAAAAATCTCATTTTTATATCGATTGCTTAAAGCGTATTGCAACCAAACATGTTGTTGATCTCCTTCCTTTTTCAGAGTATGTGCAACTCATAACCACAATAACAACAGATGCAGAAGCTGAAGCAGAAACAGAAACAGCAGCAGCAGCAGCAAAGGGATTTCTCTCTGTGGTTTATACAGCTAAAAGAAAAAATGAAAGCAATATTTCAAAAGCGGAAATGTTTTGCCAGAATTGAAACGGAAGGACCACAGCCAGTTGGCCATTACTCTTTGCCAATATTGCACAGAGTGTGCATCTTTGCCATGGCTTTTCTTACATTCAAACTCGATATTCGATTAAATATTGCAATTAGGAAATAATGTTTACACTAAGCAGAAATTTTTTATAAATATTTAGGGAACAATCAATAAAAATGTCACAAATCAATATTTATATCAAATAAAATTATATATTAAATCTAAATCCCAATGGCTATTTGAAAAACAACAAATTTATTCAAAACGTCAAACAGAAAATGCGCAAATAAATGCAATTCAGAAATTCACATTGTATCTGCCAATTTCTTCAATTTCTTTGACTTGTTAACCGAAGATAAGCAAAATGCCACTTTAATGGAATATTAAATGTGAGCATCCAACAATTGTATGGGCACCTAGTAACTGCTTACGATAACTGTTATTCACAGACCGGAAACAGATGCCAATCAAAACACAAATAAAAAACAACAGCCTTAGAATATAACTTTTGAGAAACATTTTTGGCGAATTGTGCATCAGATTGCTTGTTAATATTTACGAACATCGAACATATCGCCTAAGCCAACAATTTGCTGAATATAAAAGTTGTAATGAAAATTGCATTCGTTTATTGATGTTATTAATTTAAAATCACGCCTGATTGGGACGCAGATGCATTATGAAAAAGGCTCCATCTCGTGGCACAGGCAATTTATTTAAAAAGGCACCATTATCGGCTGTATTGTTATATAGCTCCTGAACAGTCTTCATGTTATTAACAGCAGGTGGCTGAAATAAAAAAAACGTATTTACATAATCTCAATTCCTTATAGACTTATCGACATACTATTTCAGCTTTAAGTTCTGCCAAGCGGTTAGGTGATGGAGGAATATTAAAAGGCGTCGTTTTGAATGCTTTGCACGGATTGGACTGCAGTAGATATGTCATGATATGATTACGAGCCATAGCTTCACTAAGATCGGAAGGCTTTTCTTTCAGTTTATCTACCCACTTTGAAGCTACGGTTTGATCCGCGTCCGGTGTAAAACACATTAGATTTTCCAAACGCAAAATATCACGTTGAAACTTTTCATTAAGATATTTTATTTTGAGCCGTATGGCACCCCCCTCCTGCCTGGCATGATAACCGCAGCGAGTTGTTCTGTGCCGATCCTGTTGTCCGATTTCTGCACTTAATCTTTTTGCGTATCCGATGTCTTCGAAATTTTGAATTTGTCTGTCAAAAACATGGTTGGAGTTGATCATGACTTTATATAAATGATACCAAAATGTTTCCATGTAAAAACTTTCACGTGCAATCTGTCGTGTGAATTTATTTTCAAAAGTTATTTAATAGGCATGCTAGATTTGGAAAAATTGAGCTCTTATTTGAAATTTAGAAATTTGATTTGATTTTTCAAAGCTTTCCATAACCCTGTTCTTTTGTAGAACTTGTTAGACAGTCAATTAAAAATCAAAATCTTACCTGCAAATGTGTTAAGAAAAGTATGAGCTTTGTTTAGTTAAAGGCAAAGTTTCTTTGCAGTCAATAACACACACAGACTAACTATTGATTGATTAAATGAAAACGTGTTCAAGATAAATTTTAAAGTGCAGGTGAACCAATCGACAGCTGCCATAAGAATTAAAACTTTGCCAAAACTTTTGAGTTTCGGTTAGGGGGTAATCAAATTGAATAAAAACAAAAACAAAAACATGGAAAACTTTTTGGTTGTGTTGACATTTAAAATGTATTTAAATATGCCATATTAATCAACAGCTAAAACACGTGCTGGTTCGGACTAATCTGCAATTGATTTGTCTAGAAATTAAATTGAATATCTTATATATATATATATATATTTGGCCTAGAAGGCCGTGTGCTTGGATACTTTACGGTTTGATCAAGATAAAAGTTCCTTAAATATTTAATAACGAACGCACAAAGTAAAGTGTCAACACAATCAGCATAATAGCTGAGCGTCGGTATATGCCCAAAAGCGGCAATAAAAGTGGATTAAATGCAAACATGTGGGATGTTGTTGTTGGGTCATTTGGGTTCAAGTTCCTGTACGCGAGCTTATAAGCTACACACGCAATGCCTTCTTGCAGCTGATCCGATTGCTCTCACACGAATTGATCCCTTAGAATGTCAAAACGCCAAAGAGCAATGGCCATTGGCAATAACAACAAAAACCAAAACCAAAGCCAGAGTCAATGCCTAACGACTTTGGTAACATGCCAAATTAGGGCCGTTACATATGACAGCCGGGCTCAAAGTGAAGTTATTGGGGTTCGCTTTGGTTTGAAATGGATTTATTTTACTGCGACTATTGTGTGTGGCAAACCCTTCGACACAAAATTAATCCAACATAGTTTGTGTGTGGAAACTTGCTTACGGCAACGATACATGCCTTTTGTATCCCTTTCCAGATTATATGGGATTCAATTAAATAATTTTTTGGGCCAAGAATGTAACATTCTGGAATGCACTTCAAAGTGTGAAAGTCTTATTTAACTCACTTTAACTTTTGTGCAACTAAAATACTGTACACATGTGAAATATGTAATAAAGCTAGTTAAAAGCTTAAAAGCCAGCAAATTGAATTTGAACATGCTAAGACAATTAGGTGCAAAAGTCAGCTCAAATTTCTTGTTTATACATTTTAAAATTAAATCATAGTTACGTTGTTATTCTAAAATCTTTATTTCAATGATGGTTTCTAATTAAACTAACCACAAATCAATTAAATACTCAACATTCATTTAGTTACAAAGGCATAGTCAAAAAATGTCTCATAATTTGTTATTCTACCACATAATTGTATTTAAAAAGAATAGGTTTTTATGTTTCAACAAGCTATGCTTTGGCCAAGACAATTTTGTGGTTACGGATATTGCCTTGTTTGTCCTTTCAATGAAAACCAACTTAATGCTTCATGCCACAGTACTGGCAGCTACGTTTTTTTTAAAGTAATTTCGAAGTCAGGAAATGACAGCAGGTCATGAAATTCAATGAAGCTCAAGAATCAGTGATGCCAAAGTCGAATCGGCACAGACAGTAAACTGCATCTAGATTTTTATGCACTAGCTTTCTACCATATCAGGGCATCAAATTAATTTCAATTGCTAGCTTGGAAGCTCGTTCGATTCACATTGGAGAAAAAACTCATAACTGTCATTGTTATTGCCTGGCCTGGCCTGGTTGGTTCTGGTTCTGGTCATATTGTTGACTTCAATGAGGCGTAGGCTGCACCAGATAATATCCTGCTGCATTCGTAAAAAAAAACGGTGAATAACTTCCATCAACGGCATTCGCTTTGTTGTTGGTTGATTTGACCATTTATCAGCCTGTGTCTAGCCGTTGAATGGGACATTTTGCTGTTGAATGCAATTTAGAGTGAAACAATGACATTCGTTTAATCTTTTTTTTCTTGCTTTTCGTTGCTTTTATGAACGCAATTCTTTAGTGTTGACGTTTTGTTTAGCCATACATATAAGGAAAGTAAGGGTTAGATATGTTTAACAATTCGAACAAATATCACACAATCACAATCGACATTTACATTATGGAATAAGATGTTGGATATTGCATTCAACTAATCCTTCAGCTTATTGAATCAATCACAATGGAATCAACTAAATTGCGCCAGCAATAAGCTTAAGTGAAAGTGCTTTGAAATTGGCCAAAGGCAAATACTACTCAGCAATTGCACAGAAGGCTCGTCAAATTGGCTGAAGCTAACAAACATTATTGAATGGCTTAAGGGCGGCTACAATATCAATTATCGCTCGTACAATGATTCAAAACCAATTTTTTGCTGTCTTGCCCAAATCAGGGCTGTTAAACAGAGTATTAGGTGTTGACTCCTAGCAACGTTTTGATTTTTTGGGCATGGCTTTTTGTATGGTTTTTAATTAGAGATGAAAAGTTTTTAAAATCACTATTTAATTGCCAACAAATTAAAGGCGTCTGCTTTTTTTAACGCTTCAGTTAATTGTAAACGAAAATTTGCCATAAAGGTTGCCCCCAGTTACTAACTGGGCGATGTAAGTTTAATTTCTCGCTGTTTACTACTATTAAATTTTTTAGGTTTTCAGGTTTATTTATTATTTACTTATTTGTGTTTTAACACAACTATTGATTTTGAGATAAATTTCAATTTTAAAATATCCAATCGGCTGCTTGAAAGTGCAATAAATGTCCCCAAGCTATAATTTATTATAACCAATAAAGGTCATCAGCAAAAAAAAGGAGATAAAACCCCAACACACGTAATTTGTTTGCATGTCAGTTTGTTTTTGTTTTTGCTTGCATTTAAAAACACTTACTATGTATGCGTATTATATTTTCTTTGATTTTGTTTGTGATTTTCCGCACTGGCAACATGTGCGGTTTATGTTTGCCAGGCAATGGCCAACAAAAAGGTTTTTTAACAGATATATGCTGACTTTTGAATTGGCTAAAGTAAACAAATAAACGTTGGACATTTTAATTGAGCTTTAACCTTAATAATATTAAACCAGGTTTTACATGCGCATAAAAAATTAATTAATAATTTGTAATAATAAAGAATATTTAATTTGTTAAAATAGTTAACGTCAGTGTTAAGTATACGTAACCGTCAATCTCTCCACAAAATTTAGCCATTGTCAAAACATGACAGATCCTGAATAAAGATTGTTAAACAAAAAAAAAATATATCAACACCATAGAAGCAATCACAAATGAGCCTTTAATACCAAAGCCCTTACTAGACTAATCCATTTGGACAGACCTGATATTTACTTGACTGCTTTCCACAAGATACTTGGCAACATCAAACAACATTAACTAATAACTACTCAATAATAATGCTCAAATGTGCCACAAATGATTTTAAGCTCACTTAAGGCACTAATGTGTGTCCATCTTAATGATTGATGGGCAGCAAACAGCCAAGAAACGAATACATATATACATACGTATGTACATATATATTTGATATACTAAATGACCTTTTGATACAACTTATGACTTTATGTAATATATATTTTAGTTGCAACATAAATTGTATAAAACCATTTTTGTAATTGACTTTCACTTTTGAATCTGCAACCCATAATGAGCTTATTACCACCAAGCAGGGATATACAAACATTCATCCATATGTACTACATATATGTTTATAATTATAATTTCGTGTTTCGTAAAAGTGTCAATATAATTTATAACGCTGGAAAATTAAGTGAATTTATTGCTGCGCAAAATAAATATATGTACTCTTTAATGTACTCATTAAGCGCTTATTGAGTATTGAGGAGCAAATTAATTATTTTTACGTAAATAATTGGTTTAATAATACGATGTTATTAAAACGTAAATATAATTGGACTTTTTTGTTTTTGTATTTTTAAAATAAATATAATATCAATAAAAGCTATAAGCTCTAGATAATTGGCAATCTAAAAAGATGAACAATACTATGTTTAGAATTGCCAATTACGAATTTTCAATAATATTTCACAGATTTAATCAAGTTTTAAATTCACTTTAAATAGACGGCAAGACAATAAAAGAGCACGAGTGCAAAATTAGAGCCCAGAAAAACTGACATTTAACAAAGAGAACCAAATAATACAGCAGACTGTTAGCCAGGATTCCCATTCCCTTTTCGAACATAGCATCCTCGTATTGCAATTGAATCAATTAAGTTTTTAAATGTACTTATTTTTATTTCTCTTTTCCTGTCTGGTACGTGCAAATTTATTCGATTACGCTGCTTCTACACGATTTACATAAAAAAAAATTGACTTTCTTAATTGAAATTGGCATTAATTTGTACCAAAGCTCTTTAAACAAATAATCGACTAACGAAGCGGCAAAGAATACAATAAAGTAATTCCTGATCAAAAATTCAGAAAACACTATTTTGTTATTTTAGTCTTTGCGCATTTTTTTTATAAACCTTTAAATAGCATTTATTTAAGCTTTATAGATATTTTGTTTTGCTACTTATTGGGAATTGGCGAACTATCAAAACTTAATGAAGACCTTAGGCCAAAAAAAATGTCAATAATTAAATTATTAATTGTTTGGGAATTATCATTATTTTAAAAGTAAACTTTACGAGCAACTTGAGATTCTTCAGTTAGCTTAATTAAGAAACTTTTCTTTTATTTTAAATGTCTTTTGACGGGTTTCAGCTTTATATAATAGGATTTAATTTACTAAAAAAGTGCAAAAATTATGAGCCACAATTTTGTTTGGTTTTTCATTTATTAACACTGAATGCAAGCTAATGTGATGCAAATTAAATAACTAAGGAGAAGAATTTTTTAAGTGCTGTTCGTTTGGAATTCTTAATCTTATGGCTAATTATAAAAACTTTAGGTCTGCCATTTAGTTTCGCGCAAAAAAGCTCATTAAAATAAGCCAAGGTTCTCTTAGCTTGCTTTGTAACTTTAACACCTTCTGGGACGTGCACTTGGGAGCACTGACAAATGCCACAGAGAAACAGAGAGGAGAGAGAGTGAAAGTGAGAGAATAAGAGAGAAACGCGACAGCAGCAGGCTATAGATTGTTGTCGTCAGTCCAACAACTAAAGCTTGCAGTTTGATGTCTTCCACACTGGCTACAGCTGTGGGCCACTTTCAGTGCGGTAGTTTTTTGATGAAAAATTCACAGAGCCAGGCCATAAAAGAGTACTGTTAGTGTGCACAATGTCATCTAAGCAGCTGCAGGCGGCTTTTAAATGCTTAACAACTATGTAATAAAGGGAAATTCATCAAAATTCAATTACTGGATGCGCTCGCCCATAAAAGTATGCAACATTTTTCTGACTACTGAAATTTAAATATCGTTTTTTCTTTCTTTTTGAGCTTTACCAGGTGACAGACATCAAGTAATGTCGACTTTACGACATTTGGCTCCTGCATTTTTGTATAGCTGACCTTCCATTAAGATCGCTTTAACCTGACACTATGTTTCTTGACTGTGTGCTCTATTTAGTAAGCCACAACTTTGCAACATTTTAATTCACAGCACGTAGCTCCCTTTGAGGACGTGACAGTGTGCTTAGTCAGCTTTTGTATGTCTTGGCATCATTGCCGCACTTGAGTGGCAACGAAACAAACGACATTTAACAATCATTTCTTTTTGTGGTCAGCTTGATATAAAAAATTTATAAACTTTACATTTTGTTACCAGAGAAATGTGCTACAAGAGATCTGCAGGCGACACTTTGAGTGCATGCATTTCAATGACAAGGTGTATTTAAAAGTCGAGTCACTCCCGACGATTTTAATCAATTTTTCCAGACGATTTTCATCAATGTTTATGAATTTTTTTTTTTTATATCAAAGAAATGTGTAAGAAAACTTGACTTGTCAAGGCTTCAAAATGTAACAACATAAAATATGTAAAACAATAAACAGCTGCAAAAAGTGCCCTTTTATAACAATCGCATCAGCTTGCGTTGCAAATTTAGATATTACATGCACTTTTTTTGTGCATTTCTTGATTGATCTATAATCCTTGTTTGCCTGAACTGGGCAAAAAACTTACCCAAGCACATTTACAAGAAATTGTGAAAATTCTTGTGACATGCACATCTTGTGGCAGGTTACTTAGCGTTTTGTAGTCGAAGAAGTTCTTCTTCTTTGGCTGTCGATTCTTGAAGCTGCAACAACAGCATCTAGAGCAAAAATCATTAATTTATTGGAAAACTCGTCATAGCCTGCCACAACGTTTGAGAAAAAAAGAAAAAACCAAAAAAAGCTTGAACACAATCAGCAAATGTTTCCCTCTAGCCATTAGCATTAATATTTCAATGAATTGGATTGCGCCTGGATTTTGTATATGTGTGTGTGTGTGTGTGTGTAAGCAACTTTTGAGCTATGCTGCTGAGAGGCATAACAAGAGAAAATTCAGTGCTTGTCAGCTGGTGCCAGATTTACGTGGAAAAAAAAAAACAAACACAGTAGAACAAAAACTAAACGAAGCAAACTCGAAGCACTCATTTTTCGCCTGGGCGTTTTTCATAAACAAGTTTTTCACACACCCACACACACACCATGCAATGGGGAACTGGTGGAAGCTGGGTACTGGTTATAAATTTACATGGAGAATCAGGGAAAAGGCACGGCTGTTGAGAATTGTCGACTATGGAGCACCCAAATGTACGACTTATTGTTGCTGTAATTGTTGTTCTAGTATTACTAGTTGTGTAGTAGTGTGTTGAAAAGTTTTCCCTGAATTTATTATGAGCTGCTGTAGTAGTTTGCAACTGGATAAATAATTGTTATTAATTTATAAAACTGTTGCCAGTTGAAATATGAGTATGTTATTCTCTCTTTCTCTCTCAGTAGCAGCTGTTGAGTTTATCTTTTCTTTTTTTTTTAAACATATTTATGCAGTTTCATGTAAATACCCTACGTACATTTGAAATGTACTTGTTCAGGTCAGGCTTTTGTTGATTAGCATTCGCCAGCTGTTTGGCCTTCTTCTTCTTTTGCGTCATAAAACATGATTTACACACAATATCCTGTGGTCCAAATGAAGAATGACATTAACCAATTTACATTGTGCACTTTTCTTCCTTCAGTTTCCCTAGTTGAAATTGACTTTGCTTGAAAGGAAGTGCACAGTGGAAGGTTAAAGGAAGTATGCACATAGAGAGAGAATTTTACACTACGTTCTTAGTTATCTATGGTAGTTTTCACCTTTGCTTCTATCTATCTTTAATAAATAATTTGGAAGCGAAAGAAAGATTTTAATGCTATTTGCAACGTATTTTCCATTTCACACTTGGATAAAGCAAACACGTATGTGTTTTTATAATGCAGCTCTAATTTGTAAAGAAAAAACAGAGAACAACATTCAAAGTGCAGCTGCTCTTGAGTTGTTGGCAAACATGTTCAGGCTGAGTGCGTGACATTATCCTGCCCTCAAGTGAATATGTAAGGAAAAAAGTAGCAAGAAAATGCGTGACATGCTGCAACGAAACATCAAGCAATTAACGAATATTGTTCGCACTGCTCTAAAGATAAGATTAAAGCGACGCAATGTTTAACAATCTGTTGAAGTTGAAAGTATTATTTAGTAGAAAATTAATATTAGTGTTATGACCAATGACACCTCATTTAAAATTTGTTGTGTTCGTTTAAGACACGTTTCAACTCTGATTGGTGTAGAAGAAACAAAAGCTAACATTGAAATCAACATTTTTGCTTGCTGTTTTGCGCTGTGTTGGGTTTTTGTGCGTGTTGAATTTTTGCATTGTTATTCTCAGCTGTTTGTCGAATAATTATAAGCTGCTTGTGCGTCGTATGACAGTTGTTGTACTCATTGAAAATACTGTATTTTAAAATCCAGCAAAACACACACAATAATCCTGCAACTTCAAACTCACTGACCGAAAATCCGTACGTTTGTACAAACAACAGATTCATTAAACAAAGAGCACGGCGTATTAATAACTGCTGTCTGTCAGCCGTGCTGTGCCGCGCCAAGCCGTGTCGTGTCATCCGTACTAATTAAAACCACATTCCATCAACAGCCACCGAATCAGAGCGAGTGATGCGCTTTAAAAGAAAGCACCGCAAGTGGAATCCTTGTAAAAAGTCAAAACTGCTTTTAATTTCCATAGCAGCGCTTACTTAATATAATAAACATTTTCCGAAAAGAGTTGAGCCATTTAAATATCTTTGTTTTGAGTTACCAAAATGGAAATATATACTATAAATATTTAAAATTACAAAAAAAACAGTACAGGGTATAATATCAAATCAATGGTATTCCTTACGCTTCTAGTTAAACTCAATCTTAAGTAATCAAGTTTTAAAATCGAAGCAAACATAAAACTTAAGTTGAGTGCATTTCTGGACATTAGAAAAGGGGTCAATAGTGTGTCAGAATCTTGGCCATTAGCTCCCCATTTTGGTTAGAACAACTAAAAGTACAACTTACTTAGCGCCCCGAAACTAAACTTGCAACATGATATGTTGACATATGTGAGTGGTCCGTGTGCATAAACTAAAGTAAACATGAGCATCTGGGTGCGTAATTCAATAGATTTCAAATCAAGCAAGTGTGCTTTGATGCGTTAAGTTGTTGTACAATCCATTCGTCTATCCTTCGAGTGGAGTCCATCAAGCATCTTCTAACGTCGCTCTCATTCTTAGTTATGCTGGATTAAGCAATTGAATTTGGCTTAGACACTCAGTCAGGACATGTTACACACATTGACGTATGTATGTCTGTATGAGTATACATTATTTGCATTGGTAAACTCGCGCTATCTGAGCTTCAGCACCGTCAGTCGAATGACACATCATTTTCTACGGATTAAATATATGTATGCATGTATGACATAGGTGTGTGCAACTCCATCAATTGACTAAACTTTGGAGGTAAGCTAGGAAAAGCGAAAAAAACGTTGCCACAGCAACTAGGAAAAAAATGTTTTGCACTCTGGGAAAACAGTTTTGTATTTAATTTTTAAGGGGGAAATAAAAGATTTTAAATTTGATGAGTTTTTTGCACTTTTTTATTTTTCGATTTTTATAGTTAATTAATTTCGAGTTGAAAGAATCCTTGCATTAAATTCTGCGTCGCAATTTACAATTGAATGAAGTTTCAACAAGTTCTTAACAAAATTGGCAAAAATCTATATATACAAATTTAAGCTTCTACTTAAAACTTTGGTATTTTGACTGTCCAAAGTTTTGCTTAAAGAACTCAGAAAATTTATGTTCAATAGCGGTGTGATTTTCTGTTTGTGTGTAAATGTTTCACGCTTTAAGTCAAGGTTAAGAAACATAAGGAAACTATGCAAAATATGTTGTTGATATATGTATGTATATATAAGATGTTTAAGCATTTAACTAAAAAACACAATCCCAATATGTAGGAGGAATGATATTTTATCGTTTATCGTACTTAATAAATCAAGCAGCCTGCTAGGCAACAAAGCAAAAAATAAAGACAAAAACAATCGCAGACATTTTTCAAGACAACTACGTAAACAAAGATATCAGTTACTTGGTCCTTTGACATTTGGGCAATTCATTTAATACGGTTCGAAGTTCGAATCATGCCGGCGTCTAAACGAACATGTGACATGTTGCAACTTCTCATTTTATACCTATTTAACTCGAACAAGCTTCAAAGCAACAAGTATGTTGTTCTCTTCATACTTGTTGAGTATGTGTTGTGTTGCAACTGGTTTGATTTGTTGGCTTGCTATAATTTCCCTTAGATAATTTCCCAATTTGGTATCATGCAACTGGGTCTGTAAAACTTATGTTAAGTACTTTAGCAACCTAAGCAGTAACAGCAAGTGCATCAAATTTAGTTCGTTGTGGATATTCGAAGTGTGCGGTTTGTGGAGCGGGTGAATTTTGTGGGGCACTTTGCCCTTTAAAGAGAAAGACTTTTCAAAAACAAACACACAAAAATTAAATATGCCGGTATAGTTACCTTTATGAAACAATAAAATTTTATAAAATGAAAAAAATAAAAATAAACTAATTAAAATGACATTATAGAGTAATTTAAGTGAAGTGAATTGAATTGAATTTAAATCACATAAACAAAAGGTTTTCAATTAAAGTTAAAACAAAGAAAGTCTAAATCACACACTGGTGTAATAAGCACATTTTTTAATGAATTTTAACAAATAATAAATAAATAACTATTTATCACTGTCCTGTAAGTATACACGTAAAGCTTACATTAAATACACAAACGCCGCGTGTAACGCATATTAAATGAACCTTTAATAAAATTCATTTACATTCAACGGACTCACTGAAAACATTCAAAAGTTTGAATTTGGTTAATCAATAATGTTTTCAAGGACCATTAATGTTGTTTTTCACAATTTGCATATCGTAACAAATAAATGAGGCAATTTTCTTGATGGTTTTTCTTGGACATGGTCTTAAGTATTTGTATTGAAAAATTGAAATAAGATTTAAGGAATATAAAAACAAAATAAATCACATTTTAAATATGTAAGTTAAAAACTAAAAGCTGAGAATAATATTGAGTTTTTTAATTATCCATTTCTCTCTTTACTTTGTCAATTTAATGAAGCAAGCTTATTAAATAAGGTTTTAGTATTAGATTAAGTGCTGACCCAAATGTTCATTCAATCATTGAATGTTTCTTTCTTTCTTTGGTTTTTTTTTCTTGTAACTGCTTCTAAAAGTTTTTTAACGACAGACAAAAAGTCAACGTCAAATTTAATTTGTTCTTTCCTTTGCGAGAATTTTTTTTTATTTTTCGTTCCTTTTGACAACGTTCCTAATAAAATTTGTCAGCCAAGCCCAAAAGCTAGCAGCCATATCCCGAAAAATGTGTCATGGACGACGCAAACTGTAAAGAACTGTTAAGACCTTAACTAAAGGTACACTTCAAGGGCCAACATCATTAAAGTCCGTTTAGCTGTTTGAATAGCGCCAAAGTTAAAAAAAACGGCTCAACACAAATGTTAATTAAGTCTAATACAAATGTAAATTGTAGCTAAAAGGCAGCAGAAGTAACAAAAATAAACAAGGGTTACAAAATGTTACTTTAAATGCAACTTTTTGTGTTGCTTATCTTATATAATTAAACAAATGGCAAGGCTACTAAAGCAGCTGATATGAAATAGTGTTAAGCTTAAGTTCAAAGAAAAACAAAAATAAAATTGAAAAAACAAAAACACTTTTAAAATGTCTATCAGGACAGCAATGAAAGTAAAAAGAACCATTGTCCCTTTGGCAAAACAACACAAATAAAATCGAAGTGAACATAAGTAAGGCAAGTGCAGATAATCGACAAAGCGGAAAGCACACAACAACAAAAGCGCGTAAGCAAAAAATAAAATAAATAAATAACAAAGAAATACGCACATAAATAAAACGTGTTGCAAGCTGCCAAACTGTAAACAGATTGCATAAGGGTTCGAGTTTCCTTTATCGTAAACAACATCGGCTTTGTATTGAAAAGTTGAGACAATGACGATGAAAAAGCCAAACAGCAAAAAACTATTGCAACAAGTTTTTTGTATAAGCAGCATTATAAAAATAATAAAAAAACAATAAGAGAACAATTCAGTCATATCGCCTTCTATCATCGAGTGCCACTTAAAGTTCAAGCTGCAAAATTAGAACAATTGTATTATGCGCAAGTAACAATATATGTAGTACAAAAAGTAAATACATTTTCTTTTCTAGTAAAACTTTTCTTTTCGTTCGCAGTCTCTTAGGGTAACCGCGCAATTTGTTGGCGTTATTATCATTAGTTTACAGTTTGTTTGTTGTTTGTTTGTTGGCGCTGTAGCTCGCTCTCCTTGTTCGTCCTTGTTGTCGTTGACAGCATCGTCAGCATAAGTTTACTTTTATCTGCTTTTATGCTAATAGATGTGCAAAAATTTACAGCAGCTGCTCTTGTTTTCTATAGCTACACAGCAAGTAACGATTTTTGTCAAATTGAAGTTAAAACAAAGTTGTAAAAATATTCAAAATACAGTTTGCACTCAAAGGAAGGCAATATAAATAATGTGTTTTAATTAGCATTGATTTACATGCACAAATCCGGAGTATTATTCATAAAACTGCACATTTTAATTACCCAAAAATATAATAGGAAGCTGAACAGCCATAAAAATACATGCAATACAAAGCTTAGCCAAATTTGAAATATAATAGTAATTAGCAATTAATAATTAAATTATGTTAATTCGATGTACAAAAGTATAACAAGCAAACAAAAGGTCAACCAAATTCGAAATGCATATCATTCATATTTCTCTCTAATTATGTTATCGAAAAAATAAAAATCAAAGCATTCAAAGCAATTAATATTTTTTTGAGCGATTAGAAAGCGGACATAGGCATAAAAATTGCCATACATGAAGAAGTTTCGAATATTTGCTGTAGTTCATCTTGTATGAATGCAGTCCCAACAAAGTTATGCCCGAGACTATCACTCAATTGTCAGTGGCACACCCACAATAATTATGTCTTGGACTGGACAAGTTAGTCGATGGATAATGAATTGATATATTCCGTGACGATGCCATTGAAATGACATCAAATATGTAAGGGCACATTTAATGGGTCAGTCAAGCGAAGAAAGAGAACTTGAGCAATATTGAAATGAGTTCGAATTGGGCTTAGCTAACCCAAAGTGCTGGGACCAGTTGCGTTGTCAATATTCAAATTGAAAACACTCCATGTCACAGCAGACTTATACATAGTTAAACATGCACATACATATGTACGTGTATGTATGTATGTATGTATATTTATTCAATCTCTCTCGACATGTTGAGCACGCAGTCGCCCTGAAGCATGATGGGAATTTTAATAAGTTTCTGTCAAAAGATTTATTTTATTGCCAATCTTTTTGTTAACTGCGCAAAGCAAAAAAAAAAAAAAAGAAAAACAAGAAAAGGGGGAAAGTTTGGCAGCGTGCCCAGCAGTACAAACTACATATAAGTACAAGCTTATGGCACATATCATATTATGAGTTATGTGCTCGCTTCAATAGCAAGAAAGTCCGGCTCCAAAATGTAGGCAACACAATATGTAAATATTTGTAGATATGTCAGAGTATTAACAGATAGAGGGTGAGACCCAAACATAAATGATTCTCTTTTTTCAACGTTACCATTTTTTGAACATATGCGGGCTACCCCGTTTTTCTTTTCCTCTAATCTTATCTATTCTGTCAAAAGCAATTAAGTGCTGCTGCTGTGCGATAAGCGTTATTTACCAGTAATATTTTTTATATACATTTTCCTCATTCCTTAAAAACGATATAACAATATATCAATTCTTTGCGCTTTACCTCTCAATAAGAATCAATGTAAAATCAATATTAATATAAAGAGCAACTTTGGAAAAATATATATTCTATAAAACGCCCACTCAGCCGTTTGACACGGAAATCAAATGAAAGGAAATCCGTATTTGATATGACTTAACAGCATTCGAAACTCTCATCTGAATAAGCAGGACGGACAGGTGTGAGCGTGTTAAAAAGAGAAAGAAAAGGACATACATATTTCCATAAATACATAAGTATAATAAGTATATGCATGTGTATACACATACACTCCATGACTGGAGCATATCCAATTCCTAATGAATATATTATGCCATATGTCACAGAATGGTTCACTTTTGCACCCAGGTGACTGCAAGTGACATTCCAACTCTGAAGCACTTGTGTTCGTTCTCGGATTGCCAGCAATAATATTAATTTGTGTTGATTAAATATTTAATACAAACGAGCAACGAATGGATTTTATATTCTCTTTAAATATCTGTTCAGCAGATGCTGCAATGGTATGATATGAATGTGGCAAAAACTTCAAGTTAAATGCCCTATAATTTATTATTAAATGCTTCTTCGAATGCTTGCGTAACAAATGTAGTCAATATATAATATTATGTATGCATAAATATGTATGTATGTACAACGTATGTGTGTGTAGCAGTTATTCAACGATTTCCATCGAGAAAAGTTGATGGCAAAGCATTGAATTGGCTGCCTGTCCAAAAAAGGATCCGCCCTTATTGATGACGCACACACACACACACACACACAAACAGAAAAATTTGTGGCTTGATGAGTGGCCCAAGTGGACCCAAAGGGATAATATTCCTAGCCTAACCGATGTGATTTACTCGTTGCGTCCTTGTGTGCTTGTGCGTGTGTGTTTTTATGAGCCACGCGGCGTATGAGTAATGTACTGTGATTGACCGCAAGTTGTGACTTGTTGCCGCATTAGCGAGCCAACTACGCGATTTTTACGACCTGATTTTCCAATCTTTGCAGCACAACATTACAAAATTCCAATAAAATGTCAAATGTCAAGCTAACGTCCGGCTTGAAGTAATGCTTCTAGTTTTTATCCTCGTACCGAATGGCATTTGATTGCAAACGCAACGGACGAACGGTGGGAAACGTGCTCGCGTTTGTTTGGTGGCTGCATTCCTAAATCCAGCATCGACAGCTTTGCCAGCTGTTTGGAGCGTGCCGGTGCATTAAAAAGCTCAACCAATAACAACACACACATGACCGTGCTACGGGCTGTGGCAGCCAAAACGTGACACATGGCGATGTACTTTTATGCCAGTAAGATATCAGCCATCGTCTGTGGCACGCGTTGCAAGCCAGCCGTGTTGCAAAAGTCGCGCGGTCAACGGGATCGAGATAAATGCCGACATTCTCGTTGCAAAAGACGCAATCGACATTGCCCAGAGAGCAGCACAGAGAGCAGCTCCGATGATGATGATGATGATAACGATAACGATAATGATAATGGCTCCTGTTGTGCCACACCTCAACCGGATGTGGGCATTTTTCTGCTCAATTCAACGACGACTGAAATAAATCAGCTTTCCAACTATGGCATCAAATCAGGCCGTCTGCGATTGCGACGACGACACAGTGCCGAACAATTGAGCGCACATAATTTGGAATTGGGATTTAAGGAGTTTAAGGTACATTATATTATTTTGTGTTTTGCCAAATCGATTGTCTAATCTGCTAATTGTGTGTGCAATTATTTATTAGCCGCTTGCTGCACGCGACGATCCTGTTCAATATGATGTGCCCACTAATTCGCACAAGCGCAGCCAATGTGATATCAATTTTGAGGTAGTTTATTGAATTTCCAATTTTGATTGTTGTTGTCGATTTCCATTGTTTGTTTGTTTGTTTTCGCAGAGCTCGGTTTTGGGTTCCGGTGGCATTATGTACATAAATGGTAAAATAATTTCTGGCCCACTGGATGCATTTCCCGAAGTCCTCAATCCCATAAATGTCATTGATTTAGATAAGGTAAGCAAGCAACAATAGAAATGAAAAAGCATTCAATTCAAACTTGTGAACAGATTGAAAATGAAGAAGAAAACAATTAGTGTTGTGCCAGTAAAAAACAGATAAAGCAAATGGAAAAATAACTAACAATTGAAGCTAATTAAATACTTTTTCTCTATCTTCTAGAACTAGCATAAAATCACTTGTTATTTGCTGTGCCACTAATCACGCACTTGTGTTTATCTTTTGCAGGAATTTCTGTTCTCATTTTTATTATCATCACGTTTATTTTTGCGTCCCCATGAGCTGCTTGGCAAATTGTTAGCTTCGGCATCGGATAGCAAATGTTTGGAGACATTTGTTGCTCTGCTTGCTGAGTGGACACAGAAATTCCCATATGATTATCGTGATGAGCGCATGATGAATCATGTTAAGCATATCGTTTTCAGGTGAGTGAGAATACCTCTCTCTCTCTCTGTCGCTCTCCTTCTAACCAATTACAAATTGTAGATGTTCGAATTCACATATGGAAGTCGTTGTATCTCAAGTACTAAGTGCCTTACTTAAACGTTTGACTGATTTAGAGAAACATGAGGCCGATCTACGTGCCTGCCAAACCAACAACGAGAAGGTAAATTCGATTCATTTTGCTTTAATGCTCGAACTGGCTTTACCAATTTCCATCTATCTTTGGCACACACACATACACACAGCTCGTTGTACCAATTAACTGTCCAACAGCCACTCAATATGCACAAATCTTATGCAGGCTGGAGAAGAAATTGGCCAAGCATATTGGGCCCGAGGAGTTTTTGCAGTGTAGCAGCATGGTTTTGTTGGATAAGCAGGTAGAAAATAATAATTAATCCGTTCGATACCAATAAATAAACTGAACTATCCATATGAACCATTCAATCATCCACACACACATAACCTTTAATGAATATGCAAATATCGTGTTGACAAGCAGCTTCGTTAGCCATGCTGATTGAGTTCTCTCTCTTCTTTTCACACATACTAGAAGAAATGGGACCAACCAATCTCATCGGGTGGACCACCGGGTGCCCAGGACCCAAAGAAAACCTGCAATCTGGAAACGTACCTGGACTGGTCGGCACGTCTGCGTCTGTTTGTCTGCAATGAGATACTGCAGGTGAGTTGTCCGGCTCTGGCCACGAATGATGCCGCCTTAGAGCTCAGCGGATTGAATTAAAATCCCATGCTTGTCAAATATGCTGAGCTACGTGTCCGTTGATAGACCAACTGAGAAACATGCATGCGACATTTGCATAGTCAAACAGGACACAGAGATAGTGCTGAGCGTCGTATAATTTATGCTGCTAGTAACTTTGCCCATCGACAGTTTGTCAGTTTGTCAGTATGTCAGTTTGGCCGTATAAGTGAGTCGTTTAGGTTTTAGTTTAGTCACGTGGTTGGCATATTCTATTGTTATCTAAGCAAAACAAGCAACGGAAGGACTAGTACTTACTGGCTAGATGATATGTCTCCTTGTTTTCCTGTTTTCCTGTTTTCCAGTGCACCGGCATTGAAGACCGCAGCCGTACTGTGGAGCTGTGGAGTGGCGTTGCCCAATATTGTTTGCTTGTGGGCAACTATAATAGTGCAACGGCCATTTTGGAATCACTTGAGTCACCAGCCATAGCCAGACTGAAAATAACGGTAAGTGTTTGATAAGTGAAATGATAAAATTAACATAGAAGTTGAACTGGTTTATAATTAAATCAATTATAAACTATTCTTTAAATTAAGAAAATTTGCTAAGCAATTTAATGTTTGCTGACCCTAAATTATTACTTATCTACTTGGTTATTTATGGTAACTTATATAATATCGTTTTCAACGTCCTAGCTGCATGACATAAACGACAAAAAATACGAAAGCAAAGAAAGGAAAAGAAAATATTATAACCACGGCCAAGTAACCACAGTTTCATTGGCCCACGCTGCGTTGGCACATTTTTCATCAAAAAAACTATATATATATATAAGTTATATTTGTTGCTAGTTTTACTTATTTACTTGGCATGTCGCCCGCAAAGTATGCTTCAATGGGGGCCGCCCGCACATTGAGCTGAGTTGCGCATTCAATGGCAAATGAAGCCAGTTTCATAACCAGCTTTTGTAATTAGTTAATGGATGCCTTTTCTGCAGTGCCGTCTCACGTTTAACACTCTTTTCTTTTCTTTTCTATTAAATTTGAAGCCGTTTCACTTGCCATAACTATTTTGTTGTTTTAAATGCCTTTTGTTTCGTATTTTATTCATTATGCAGTTAAGAATTCTTTTCATATAATGCTTCATTTTGGTTTGTTTTGTAACAAGTGAATTGCAAAGTGTATAAAGAAGCTAGCCAAAAAAATCAGGTGAGCCCATGAAAAAATTAAACAGAATTGCATAAATTCACAATGCAATGCAATAGTTTGTTCCTTTCTTTTTTTTTTTTTTTTTTTGGGAACACCGGGAAACATTTTATGCATTGTGTGGAATATTTTTACGTTCAGTTCTTTTTTTTTTTTTTGTAGTTTATTCAGTTGTGAGAGCAAAAAACTATATGTGCCTAGGAATTCAACGATAACCATAAATATGTCAACGCATAGAACATAAAAATTCACAAATATTGCTGTTACATAAATTTTCTTTCTCTGCGAAATCGCATAAAAAACTAGTTTTGAAAATCTAATATGAAAGTAAATATTTCAGAAATATGAGTTCACAATATTCTGCCAAAAATAAACAATTAAAATGTCGTAATTCAGAAAGATTAAAATATTATTTTAGTTAACAAATTAAAATGTTGTAAATCAATTCAAATTTAAAGATGTCTGCGGCACACATTTAAAAGATTTAAACTTTACAAATTAGAATCTTATCCAAAGACAAAGCCCAAAATGTCGCGCCATAAAATTCGATAGAAAGCTTAAGCGCAAATTACAGGACATAAAACTGGGGCACAAACAACACCATAAACTTTAACAGCGCCCTCTTCACAAAACACAAGGGACACACACAAATAACACAAATAAAACGAATTAAAGATATTTTCCATTTGGATGGAACACAACTTACACCAACCAACCAACACACACACACACACGTACTCTTCATTTATGTGCGCATTTCGATTTTATTACAGTGGAGCAAATTGCAAGTGACATGTCAACAATTGGACTGCATGCAACGACATGCCGAAGGACATGGACATTTATGGCAGAAGCAGGCAATCGTCCTAAATGAGCAGCTCCATCAACATGAGCAAAGTCTAAAGACTGATAAGCAGGCCAAAGCGGCATTATCGATAACGGAAAACTCATCATCAACATCAATTGCACCAACCGCAGCAGCAGCAGCAGCAGCATCAACTTTATCCTCCACTGCCCTGAAGGACGTGAATGTTAAGTCCTCGACTGGTGGCAGTGGCCAGCCAGTTGGCATAACAGGCACTTCCGGTTTCAATGCAATGCCAACATCACTGGAGAAGACATCGCTAGAGGTGCCACTGGCACCGGCAGCAACAACAGCAACTTTTTGTGGCAAACCCAACGATTGGGTTGTTATTCCAGTGTTTGCGGATATTGTTAAATTGGCACTGGCCGAACGAGAAAATTGTTTGCAGTGGTGAGTTATTTTTTCTTTTCTTTTTTAGACACTTTAACTGTCCAATGTTTGATTAAATTACATAAAATTAACCAACACTCTTAAAAAAAAATAATAAATTGTGTAATTTCCAACCCGCATGCGAGTAATATAAATAATATCGAGCATTTGCCATTTTTTTCTGTATAAATTTCAAATTGTTCACTTGGTTGAGTGTTGTTGTTGGTTTAATTAAATGAACCACAAAGTGGAAAACTGATAGCACTTCAAATAGTACGTTAGTCTGTAAACGGTTTCATGCTAATTAATCAAGAATTTTTTTAATTAAATTTATTCAATATAATATACAACAGAAAAATGTTGAAGTGAAAAATAATGATGAGAACATTTTATTTATTTAAAGCATTTTTTATATTATTGTTCGAGCCACCACAAAAAGTAAAGAATATTTTAATAGATTAAATCACCAAGGCCCATCAAATTTAATTCCTTTGCAATTTATTGTTGCAGCGTTGTTAAAAATCACATAAATTAGCTGAATCTAACATATAACTGCAGCTTTATTTAACAATTTTTAAACTCAATTCTCATATCGATTATTAGCTTAGAGCACTATCCACACATACTTCCCACACACACACAGATCCATTCACCCTCCAGAGCATTAATCAATCATTCATTCAACAATTTTCAATGGCGTATTTCGATATGTATTCAAAATGTGATGCGCACACATAAATCTTTGCCTTTGCCTTTGCCTAGCTCTCATCAAAAAACCCACAATTACCGGGGCGGACCAATAAAGCCACTGATTTTAATAATGGCGCGGCATACAAATTGAACTAGTTATTAAAATTGAAGCTTGGTTTTCAGCCAGCAACTGGAAAAATAAACTGCTAACGGGTGCACCATTATTATTAGTGGCATGATTTTAGCAATTGTTTTACACCGTCTATCTCTTTCTCTCTATCAATCTCTCTCTCTTTTTCGCTTCCTATAGTTTACCAAATGGCCACATCAATATGATTGCCTTCGATCGAATGGCAGCCATTGTCGGCGCATTTACCAAGCATATGCAGGCAATGAAAACGACGAAGGCGCCATCTAGCGGCGAATACGAACACTTCTGCACTCACATGCAGCGAACTACAAAACTTGGCGAAGCGCGTAAGTAATATTGCAAGTCAAACTTTTTTACTAGAGCACTAAGCACTTCTGGACTTCTATATTGTATATATGTACGTATGTAGAGCTTTTTTCTCACTTTATATATATGTTTTTCTTCACTTTATCGCATTTTTAACGTGGCTCAAGTCGGCATTTTAGTGTTTGTTTGTTTGGTGGAAACTTTAAGTGCAACTCGACCAACTCTGGCAATGACTTCAAGTGGCCCGGAAAAGTGCTTGTATGAATGCATATGTGTGTGTGTGTGTGTGAGTGCGTGCGTGCTACTAAAATATTTTTTCTAAATGAAGAAATTAAATGCACTGCAACTGGTGCAGCCGCACAGCTCAGCATTGAGCGTAATTTTACAAGTGAGGCAATTAAAATATAAACAAACGACTTAAACTTGAACAAAAATACTTGGCACAATTGCATCGGCGATGAGAGTTGAAAGCGTGTACTAAAAACAGTCACGAAAAAGCACGATTATTGTAAAGTCCCAAATATTTAATAACAAAAAACAAAAGCATGGAACATTTTCTTCACGACTTTCGCCCATTACTAACTACGATTACGATTCAAGACCATTTCTGTGCAATAAATGGGGGAAAAAGAAAACGTTTTGATTAATGCAAGCTAATTGTGTAACACATTCTTAACCTCTTTAAGCGCACGCTAGAAAGTAGGAGTTGGAGAGTTAAGAGAAGCCATTATAAAATCGCTGGGCAATAATTTTCAATCCTCTTGGGCACTGTGTGTACCACAATTGCAAAAGCAATTTGTTGCTAATTAATTTAAATGAATGAACCACAATAAAACGCCAGAAAGACACTTTATGACCACAAAAGAGGTTTGCATAAATTTATACACAAGTTTGAATGAGCATTTTGTGTGTTTTGCTTCTATTGCAAAAACGATTCATTTACGCCACGTTGACCCAAAACCAAAATAAATGTGAATATTTTGTTATCAAAGGATTTGTGTTTATAAACGTTGATTAAAGTTGCAAAATCTAAATAAATATTTTTTGTAAAGGGCTATAAAAATCTTTTATGTAACAGATAATCTAAAGTAAAATAACCCCATTTATTTATTTGATAAATAAATATTTCGAACAAATCCAAACATCTTGAGATTGTTTACACACTTCGTTTTTTTTTTGTTGTTGTTGTTTGTGAAAAGCTTGGCAGAAAGAAAGAAAAAAATGCACAACGACGACGAAGTCTTTGAAATATACTTGACAAAACAAAAGTACAAACAGGAAAGAATAACAAGTTTTTCAGGCTCAGACTGCAGGACACTGTGGAATAAAGCGATTTCACCATAACAACGACCAACGACAAACAACAGCACCTGCAAGAAGTTACACCACGTGTTTTGATGCCAGTGCAACCAAAAAACAAAAAAACAACAACAAAATTCTTAAATCCTTCTTTGAGCTGTCAGCACGACCTGCACGTTGAGATATTTTTCACGGAATGTGCACACAACCAAACACAGTAGTGCAGCCAAAAAGGGGAGGGGCATGAGGCATGAAAACAGCAGTGTGACAGCATCAAAAGTGATGAAGAGAGTGAAAAAAAAAATATATATATATATAGCCTCAGTAGTGAAATGAAAGGTCCACATAGTAGACCGAACTCATTATAAACCCAGGAAGCGTAAGATACTTTGAAGGCTTTTGCCACAGGCGACAAACAACAAAGTCGTACCAGTAAGAAAACGAAAAAAAACGAAAAAATATAAAACCAATGTCAAAAAAAATTGTCTTTGGTGCATAAGCGCATCCCGACAACGAACCCAAGGCAAGAGAATGAAAAGTTATGGCTGGTTTCGTTTTTTTTTTTTTGCTTTGTATCCAAAGCCTCAGCTGCATTCGAGTCTTAACATGTCGCCGAAAAAAGTTTATTAAACGTTTGATGTGCAACTCAATGCGAGGTGAAAGCTATTTATAAACTTGCAGCTAAAGGTTTCAAGGCATGCCTTGTTCGTTAAATGCGTGAGAATTGTAAGAAGATAAGAAGTATGAAAAAAAGTTTATCTTGCAGCAACGCTAAGCTTTATCAATAAGCTTGATGGGAGAACAAATAAATAAGTTTAAAAAAAAATCGTTTTGCTGCTTAATTTATTGCATTTTAAATAGTCGCACTTGCTTAACTAACCAAGTGGATTATTTTTCGGCAAAAGGTTGACAAGCAAAAACTATTTTCAAGTCGTCTGGCGCAAAACCACTTACTTGCCAGTAGAAGGTTTTGTTTTCACAAGAACTTCTAGATCAGTTTGCTTCGAACCACAAAACTCAAAAGTGTCCCTTAGAACTTCGAAGTTTTGCTTAACTTCGTAGCCAACATCAGCAGCGTAAAATGCAAAAGAAGTCAACGAAAGTTCTTACTCCAACCTCTTGTCTACTACATAATAAGTACATATATATTTTTCTAGTCAAGTCATTTGAATAATTTACACAAAATGCATTTTATCTTGAAATATTTTACATTGGCATATTGACGAGCTGCAAATTACTCAAGAGCACACTGCTAGGGCAGCTAAGAAATTCAAGTTTTAAGTGCTCTGTTATAGAAGTTAAACATAATTTTACTAAAATTTGTAAAGATTTTCAATGGATAAAAGTTATAACAGAAAATTTTCTAGTTCAAAACATTCACTCAGCATATTTACTCAAAATTTATTGGCTTCTTTTTGCACTTTTTTAGTTTATGTAGTCTTTACTATTTTAAGCGGATTTCCATTCACGGCATTTTAAGCACGTAGACACGATCCGAGCAGCTGCTGAGAAAAGATTTAGTAACAGCTTTTGCAGTTTTTTTCTTGTTTTTTCTAAATCTAAACATTTTGCGCAATAGTTTTGCAAGAATTTGAAAGAAAATGTAAAACTTAAGCTCTTAAAACTTGGTGCTTATAATATAAAGCATTTAAAAATTAATAATTAAAATCTAACACTTACGGATTATTGTTTAAGAGCTTAATTTATATTAAATATTACAAGTAAATAACAAATTATAAAACTATGCTGGTTAAATGTATTTGTAGTTTTTCCTTTACAAATTTAATCACACAGTGTCCACAGAATTATCGTTACACTAGCATTGTTATATCTATGCTGAGTCATGTAGAGATATATGTATAAAGGAAACCATCGGCTGCCACTTGAAAGCAATGTTCATTTAGACTTGCTTCTCGGGTCGAACCCTACTCCATTTTTTCACTCAACTATGGGCATGCTCTGTCTGTGTTGTAGCAACTGTCAGTATGAATCGTGTTAACGTCGGACGTGCCGGCACACATCCTACAAAAAGACACACACACAGAGATGCAGTCACAATGTTTGATGTCAACCCTACTTGCCTATAGATGGCGCTGTATACTTGTATGCTTGTCCCATGACAGAATAAAATGTTAGCACGCAATCCGGGAAAACAAAATGAATTTAGCAAATACTGAAGACTGTACAAAATGACTTAGGAAAATGAATAATAGTATGCACATAGGCTTTAATATTGTAAGGAATTTCCAATTGAAATATCTTTAGAACTATCTTAGGTTATGAAAAGCCTAGTTACGAATTTACATAGTTCTTTGTGTGTGCGTGTGTGTATGGCCAAAGGTTATTATAAATTTTCCAAATTTAATGCCAATTTGTAAAGCAATTTAAGGCACAAACACACACACACACACACACACATATTTAGAAAATTGTCACGGTAAAGGCAGAAGCCATTTAACACTTAGGTCAGCAATGCTAAGAAAATCTAAGTTGAATTTTCATTAAAATCATCCAATCAATTGTACGTTTGCTATCCAAATATGGAAGCCATTATTCATGTAGAAGTCCTTGCGCCACAAAAGCAAACAGTCCAAGCAATTGCTCGCACTGAAACCAACAACAACCAGAAACATAGAGCCCGTCGACATAAAAGGACATGCAAGTTAAATTGAAGTAATTTATGCAATGCATATATGTATGACTGTTTGCTATTTCAACTTTGCTCATTAGCAACATGTCACCTTCGACTACTATTACATTGGCATTAGAAAAAGCCAAGCAACTGTTGCCTGCTACATTTATGAGCCGAGCCTACTCATTAATTTGGAATTCATTTCTGACTGGTAAACGACACGAGGCAATTATGCAATATGCTGCACAACAAGGTGCTTATGAAGTCATTTGGTTATTAAAGTGCCAAATCTTAAATGACTTTAAAATATTTATTGCCTAATGTTAGTTAATTTGCCTTGTCGAATTTCCTAACTTTTATGGCATCTGTTTGATGTTCATTCCTTTTTGCTCAGAGTTAAATTCCAAGAGTCAAGCAACTGCAATTGGCAATCAAAGCCTTAACAATGCCAATAAAAACTATGCGTTCTTTTGGCATTTTTGTCTGTCGTCAAAATTGATTAACAATTCATACAATCAAGCTGTGGCCTTTATTTTGTTTACTATTCGGACAAGCGCTTGTTAGGCCCAACACTCAAAGTATTCGTCAAGAGGATGTTGTACAATGTAGAAAACCAGACCTTGCCGGTCTTCACAAATCTTCATCTCATGCAGGAGCAGTGCAAATATTTACCCACACGACTCTATTAAAAGTGAACAAGGAAAAAGTAGATACCATAACCAAGGCTTTAATCCTTTCACAAACAATGGCAACCCTTTTTTTGTGTGTGTGTGTTGTGCATAGAACTTCAAAATGTTCGTTCCATGTGCGTCTCTCATTTTTTCTGCTCGAGCATACAAGAATGCGGGCACAAATCCTATAAACACATTGGGAGCACAGCTGCGACGAACGAGGGGCACAAAAACCCGTGGCATTCTGTGGCAAGTCAAGAACACATCTGTTGACCAATGCTGACCAACACGAGCAGAGGCAGCTTTGCATCATTCTAGAATTTTAATGGTCTCATGGTGTGAATTGGACATGTCTGCTACATTTTGTCCGCACAACACTCAGCACACACACACACATACATTTCTTGCTCTTGGCCCGTCGCCAGTGTGTTGTAACTATATTAAACCATGTTGCCGTTTTGTTTCTTTTTGTTTTTCTTTTAAAATGTTACGAAACACTTATCCTGCCTCTAAGTAAGGTCTATCTGCTCTACACTTGACCGCAAGTCAACAAGGCCCGCAGCGTCCGCAATAAGCTCGGGTCAAGCAGCTCTTGTTAACCGTTAGCTCAACTACTTATATAAGCAGAGGATTATTAGAGCAACCGGACGCTGTAGTTCACTGATAATGGGACACTTATTTTGTGCTATCAAAGAAAAATCAAAATAATATGTTAAGTGCTTATTTTCCCTTCTAAGCTCTGATTCAGAACTTGCATTTTCTAGATTATTCCATTTATGGTAACTTACGAAAAATAAATATGTTTAAATTTTTTTTTTTTTTTTGCAGAACTTATGATGGCTTCATTTGCCTGCGAGGAGCCAAACAATGCCGAAAAACTAATGTATGACTTAAATTAAATTAAATAAATCAAAATAATTGTAAGAATATCGCAATAACATCGCATGGAGGCCATGGAGGCGTAACTCATAAAGGGCTCAGCTGCTGATAACTGCTTCTGCTATAAGGTACAAAATTGCAGCACGATACTTATTGAGAACCATCGTCTCAAGTCGACTCACTTCCTCCCCGCGGAGGCCTCCGGTAAACGTTTAAGCAAGCATCTCGGCTCGTTAAAACGGCCAAAGTGAGCGGCGATCATCTCCTCAGATTTTGATGGTGTTGCAGTCCTGTCATTAAAACTTATTCAACTAACATACTTTAAGTGTTAAACATGTACCAGATTTATAAGGCTTGAATAAAATTAAAGAAATATATAAGTAAATATTTGATTTTTTCTATAAAGATTGCCAGTTCTAAATAGGTAAGTTAAGATTTTGTAATTTATAGCAAATCGACAAAATAAATTCATATTTTGAAAATCTTTGAGCATAACCAAAACTTCGTCTCCACGGATTTATGCAATCTACCAGCACAGAGCAAGGCAGCTAAAATAATGGAATTTGCTTTATCACTTACAAAATTTGAGCAGTGCCAAGAAGGCAGCACAATTTCTTGTGAATTTGTGGGCCAAAACTGAAAGTCAAGCGCAGCATATCGCAACAAAGCACCAAGTGTCGAAGATGCTTGCATTCTCAAAGGGTTTCTTTCACAGTGTGTGTGTGTGTTTGTGTGCGTGCCACTAATGTCTTTTGCCAGGCTTTGAATTATGTTACAGTCAGCAGATATTTATGCAGCCTAATGCATTTGATGTTAAAGGGCTTTAAAGATTTAGAGCTGCCAGCCACGCAACTTACCAAATGTGCAAGGCATTTATTTAAATTCGTTCAGTTATAAGAAACTGGCTCGAAATTACTAGTTGAGTTTAGTTATATAGAAGCTAAAGCATTGATAACATACGAAATTGCATTTATAACTTTACACAAATAAGTTTATAGTTATGCACACATGTTTTCCTGAAACTGATAAACTTAAGAAGTTTCACATACTGAAAACTTTGTCCAAACGATAAGAGGGGCATGTCAGCACCGCCAAATGCAGCAGAAGCTGCCAAAAACTTTTTCTTGGACTATGTTGGTGTGGGGGGGTAATAGTAAAGATATACTTATTTATTGTTTTGCCTAGATATCTACTTTAATCTAAAGCTGAATACAAGTAGAGTAAAAAGTGTTGTTAATTGCTTTGCAATTAAAGTAGGTAAAAGCAGAGATAAATCCCTTCGCCCGCTATTGAATTAAATGCATTATTCAGTGTCTGCGCCAAAGTTAAATGTTTCTGTTCCAGGCCAACAAATTGCTAGAAATTCGTTGTGCAACTGTTTTGCTAGCCAAAGAACACAACTAAATCAATCCTGTTTCTGCTGTAAGCGCACAAAACTTTACAGCTTGAACTTCTTGCTCTCTGGCTCTGTTTTATTTATTTTGTGGTATTGCCAGTCTTTGCAGCCAGCTGGCGAATTTATGTGCAACACTCGTAACACTTGTTACACATACGACAGCTTGGACGTGGCCAGACATTTAAGACACATCGAATTCTTTTAGAACTACAACTACGCGGCCCAATCAAGACGTTTGTTGAATGAAAGGTGAATTAAATGATAAAGAAACTGAAGCAAACTTCATTCTCTCCCTAACATCTGCATGGCAATAACGTAAACTTAATATTTTCCTTCAATTTATAATATCAATATATCTGTGCAACGGATATTGATGCTGCAGTCATTTGTTGCTGTCATCAGGACACCATCAAAAGGATGCAAACACAAGCCGAGACATTCTTTAATGCAATTGATGTGCAGAAAAGCGAACAAAGTCAGCGTCAGCGTCAAGGCAAGATATCTTAATGGATGTGTCAAACAGCAGCTGAGAAATATTTAAATCACAATTAAAGCATATTCGAAAAGCAATTCATTGTTATTCATTTGATTTAACTATTTAATTTATAATCGAATAACTGTTGCAAGCAATTAAATTTGATTGGCTTTAGTTTTACATGCATTATTTAACAGTAATAAAATATAAATAAAAAAACAACCAAAGAACAAATGCAATTTAAGCCAGTTGCAATCTTGTTCATAAATTAAATGTTCTTTTGCTCTTTGGCCAGTTTTAAGCTTGTCTAATTCACCATAATTTCAACACATTTCCCAGTGCTCTAATATAGTAGATAAACATTTTTTTTATTACATATTATGCTTTGTATGTACTTAAATAAAAAAAAGGGGCAAAACGCAAAAGCCATAAAAACGTTTATGCCACTTTTATGAACACACAAGCTGTGGAAT
Organism: Scaptomyza montana; assembly: GCA_018904305.1. Taxonomy (NCBI): domain Eukaryota; kingdom Metazoa; phylum Arthropoda; class Insecta; order Diptera; family Drosophilidae; genus Scaptomyza; species Scaptomyza montana. The sequence goes on from JAEIGR010000027.1 coordinate 1,740,038, forward strand.
ATCACACCATTATCGTGGAAACCGGCAGTGGACAGCAGCAATGTTTAGTTTCATTGCACAATACTCAAGGCCCTGGCTTGTTTGGCAAATTATGTTAATATAAGAAAATGTCTGCAGGGCAGGACTAAGCTGTGTGTGTGTTTTACACACTTACACACAGTCATAGTCAAATTGCAGAATGGCAATTGCAGTTAGCTGAAAATGTTTAAATGGATATTTTACCCGAAAACTAAAGACAATACAAATGTGCCACATCCTATCCATGTAATATTCCCTTAATGCGGGAACTTTGTAAGCACGAAAGTGTTACATGGCTTATCTAGGAGCAAAGTGTTTAATGTACCTACAAGATAGTCGATTAACAAAGACATTCACGGATTGCCAGATGCTTAATTAAAGTGTCCCAGCTGCAACGGCAAGTTTTTGTAGATAATTTTATAAAAATTTCAACGGTTGCAGCTGTCCATGCAACATTTGGTCCAATTTCCATAAAGCTGTCAGTATTTAACATCAATCAACTAACTCTACGCTGGCTCAACAGCAACTACTTACGAAACTTTTCTAATTAGCCTTAAGAAACTCGAGAATAAACAAAATGCCGCGAGTCAATCTTCTTAGTAATCCTTTAGTAATAAAATGTGTGGCGAGCATTAAACGCAACAATTGAATACTCATAAATTGAAATTTTTTATTAGTCGCATTAATTTTTCTCAAAAACTTTTGCTTTCGATTGCAATTAACAACAGTTGCAAAACAATTGCACAACTTATCAATAATGGCCATCAAAAGAAATCAAGCAGAAAAATACAAAAAAAAAAAGTAAAAGGAAGAAAAACAATTAAACTAATTGACAGCAATTTATACGTAACAAAGAGGAAAAAGACGCGACAGAAAAGTTTTGTAAGAGAAAATTGGCAATGTGAAAGTTTTTCAGTGCAGTGTGAAAAGAAAACCGCTGAAATCGGAGAATAGAAAACAGAAGAAACGCAGTCGTCGATCCATTTACTTAAGCCACTAATGAAACCGCATTGAAAGGGTTGCCAACAGCAGCAAACTTTTAGCCAATTAATTGGTGCCGAAAATTGCGAACGAGAGAAGACACACTGCAAATTTGTCGCATGTCTTAGTCTTACAATATTCTTCAATGCATTGAAAAATGCTTAGATATATTAATGCTGTATGCAGCTTAAGATGTATGCAATTAATATTTTTGTCACGTGTATGTAGCTCAAAACTTTTAAGCAAACACAAAACGCTTCGGAGCATACTTAAAGATTATGTTGTTTGAATAGCATTTTGCAACATTTTCGTTTATTTCTATGTTTGTTGCCTATCTCCTTATCGTCATCTTCATTTATTTTATTTACCTTGTAGTCTGGCAAATAAGTTCGACAGAGTGAAATCTTGCGTAAAAATCTAAAAGCTCAATTTTCAACACGTTTAGCAACTGCAACTTTTGTTTTAGTTAAAAACGTGACTTTTGTTGACACAATCAAAGACCGTTGAATATCAAGGGGTTTATAGTTATTTCGTCTTAGGGTTCCGCTCTCAGAAATAATCTGTGCAATGAGTGTGAGGGAGCGCGATAGCGTTGCCTTTACACTCAGCGGCCCGTCAAGTGTACGACAAGCGGCAGGCCAGCGACCAGCAACCAAGAACGGTAAAAATTTGTCACTGTATGTGTGCGTGTATTTCCCTTTTTGCTGGGCCTGCTGTCTAGAATTTTGCTATTTTACATATTTTGGTTTGACCCGTCTCAGCTACATATATAAGTACATACATATATGTATATAATTTGACCATTTATGAAAAAGTTAGAGAAATTCAGAAACAATTTTTTTAGAGATTTCGATCATGAAAATATTTGAAAAGTTTAAATTAAGCAATATACTTGTCTTTTGAAAGTGTATTGAAAAGTTAAAAGAACAATTTTTATACATTGCAGCAATTAAAATTTTTTCTATAACTGTATCCAATCTAATTATAGTAACAGGGTGATTTATTAACATGATCAATATAATATAGAATATGCAGAATGCACTCACCGGTAGCAGCAACAACACTGATACAGTTAAATGCAAGTGCTCTCTCTCTCTCCCTCTCTTTTTTTTCACTAACCACTCTCACAAAAACAAAAAGCACACTCACACACAACAATAATTAAATGAGATTCATCTCATCTTTCTTTTCAATATACATATGTACATTATTTTATTTTATTTTCACTGCATTTAACACACAAGAAAAAAATAATAAAAATAAAGTAATGCAATTAATACCATCTTCAATGCTTTGCTTATTATGTAGATTTTCAGCGCGCTAAACGCAACAACAACACACTCGTATGAGCGCGGAGAGGATAACTCTCTCTTAAATTTTTTCGCGACCCGGCAAACCAGCAACAAATTGGCGCGCATTTGCCAATTTTTCATTTGCTTAAAAACACTTTAAAAAGCAATTGCACGGCGATTCTATAATGTTATAAACACTTTGCGTATGTTCAGTGCGTAATGTAAACACAATTTGACTATTAATATAGCGCGTAGCAATTTTAATTTAATAAACAAACGGACGATAAGCCTCTAGCGATGTTAAGACGCGCAAAGTTCCAGGCTTACTGCCTTTGTGGATAAAAGGGACAAGTGAATTTGTAGACTTGTGGAAGTGAACGATCGCTCTCTGCAGTTAGAGCAGGACAGTTCTCTTTATATGTGTGCAGCCATAGACGAATAATGTAACAAGAAAGGTCTGAATAGCTGGAATGTAATGTTAATTAACATAAACGCAACCCATGGGCATGTACGTGGGGAAACAGCAAAAAGCTAGTATTCTTTGTTAAATGTTCGTTGTGTGCAGCAACAACTAAATAGGCAAGCAACTAAGGGATCATTCGAGTATTACGTAACGCAATTTGGGGGGGTCTTTCTTACAAGACGTTACGTAACGTTTTTTTTTTTTTTTAATAAAAATGAGAGTAAAAATGGTCATTCGAGTGTTACGTAACGTTAAGACAGGGGGGGGGGGGTACAGAAAAACGTTACGGTGCGTTACAAGGGGGGGAGGGGGAGTCTAAAATCTCCAAAAATTGCGTTACGTATTACTTGAATGATCCCTAACTAACTATGTATGTAATTAGTATGTTAACTTTAATCACTTTCGGCACGTTCATACCGATAGTTATGGCCCTTTTGGTGTGGACGAGACAAAAGAATAATTAATATGTTGAAAACTGGTTCCATAATGCTATAACAAGTTTTAATAACACAAAAAATATTTAAAAAAAGTTAGAAAAAAATGTTTCTCAACATCTCCCCGACGGGGAATTGAACCCCGGTCTCCCGCGTGACAGGCGGGGATACTAACCACTATACTATCGAGGATGTTGAGTGCTGGTCGCCAAATGCTAAATATACGCGTCAGTACAACATGTTGTTATGTGTGCAACGCAAAATAATAACAAAAGCTATTTGGTAATATGTAAATATGTTGAAAATTATTTAAAATCTTGTACATATTTACCTATTAATACTTAATTTTTATTTTTATAAAAAATATGGAAATGTTACCCTTTAAATGAAAAATGTATTAGCTGATAACATATTTAGTTAAGGCTAAGTTTTGCATTTTTATTGCTGCTGTTTGTTTAGTTTGTTTTGTGCCTTAATGAATTTAATTTGTATTTATTTATTTATATTACATACTGAGATATTTCTGCCTTCCTAAATACCAACACAGTTAATGTAACACTTCTAAAAAAAATTCAAAACCAAAATGAAAGATGTCCTAATTAAGTAAATGAGAAACTATTATGGATAGCACCATCACAGGACCACAAAGCAATTGGCCCTTATGCAATGCCACGCACTTAAACAATAAAAACTCCATTATGAGTTGCTCGCATTGCCCAATTAGGTGGCTGCCTGCCCAGACCACTTTGGTTAGGCATCGTTTGCGTTGACTTTGATTAAAAGTTGCCTCGTGCAATGCCTGAATGCATGCCCGAGTGCAAATTCAAATACGAGTGCAACGAGTGTTCAAATGAATGCATTGAGAAGTGCATCTCGTTGAGAGAGGGGGGAATGAATGAGTTGAACAGTTGACTTGATGTACAAGTGCATAAAAAAAAAACCACTAAGCCTTCGCGTTTACTTGGCAGGTGAGGGTTTTTGAAAAGTTCTTTTCTTTTTCAGCTTGCCCTTGGCCTATGCATTTTCAATGCTGTCCTTGCCAATTTCTGAGGAACTTTGTCAATTCATTGATTGCGGGCATTCAATGAATCTATCTGGTTAAATTTTTCGACGTGTTCATGACCAGTTGTTCCCTTGGTAATTAGTTATCACTGGGAGAGTAGTGATAAATGGGGGTAAAGCAAAAACCTCAGACCCTTCTTTCAGCCAATTACTGGCTCCAAAAAGGGGCTACTTGGTGCGGTTGCGGTCAACTGACAGGAAATGCTTTCAATTTCTATATTAACTACCAAACTTGCCACCACACATTCATTTTTAGCCCTTTGATACCCTGATTTATACTCTTAAGGGAGCATTTAAGCTGTCAGTAAAATCTTAAAAGCAAGTTGAAATTCTCATGGAAATACTTCTACAAGATTTCAATATAATCTTTATGATTTCAAAAGAAAATAAGTTTGATATACAGGGTATATATCAGTCAATCACTTCCGACTAGGCAAACAAAATAAAAAACTTCTCAGGCTTTGGCTACCCGGCTTTTAACGATGCCAAGCCACCCAAAAGTTGGAGATGCAATTAATGCAACTAATTTGTGCAACCATTTTAGAATGTACCGTTTGCATTTTCCGGGTGAAATTTGTTGAAAATTCATCGTCGTTGTCCAGGCATATGTCCCTCCCTACAAGCACATGTTACGTACACAAACACTAACATAAGTTCAAACAGCTTCACACCATTCATTAGGATGCAAATTTGAGAGCACTTTTTAGCTAGAGCTTGAGGTGGTGTTTTACACCAGTTCCGTTGCCAAGTTGCCATGTTGCCATGTTGCCATGTTGCTTTGGTCTTTGCAGCATAAATCCGCTGGACAAACTTTGTTTCACAAGCTATCACAAGCTCCACTCAATTTGGAACATTAGAAGCTATTTTTGTTTTGCTTTTTGCCCAAATATGAATATTTATCGCCTTGACCCAAACAATATTCTTAAGTGCATTGGGGTCAAAAGTTTATATCATATTGAGGTTAGCAAAGTTAAATGTTTTTCAAAATATGTATTCAAATTATAATAACCAATAATATTAGTTATCTCCTTATGAAATAAATGTTTACAAATTGCACACAAAAAGTTTCAGTTTTTCTTTTTACCTCGAACTAAAGTCAATCATTTGGTGTCGCTTCGTTTATGGCCTTCTTATGATATTTCTGATTACGTGTGCTCCCATAATTTTATTGATTTCTTTCATTGGACGACGTCAACATGTTAATTTGCGAGTCATTTGCACCTGATTGCATGATACGTGTCCTTTGGGAGTATTTGCGACCCAAGCACATTCAGTTTATTATCAATAAACTTGGCAATCATAATTCTTTGATTTTTACGTCCATCAATGAATAATAAAACTGCTGCAACAAGCTATAAATATTTATTGCTGTATTTATATTTGGGAATAGCTGGTTTAGTTTTGAAAGGTTTTTTTTTTTTTTTTGCATGCTCTTACCAAAACACTTTTTTATTTCTAAGTCTTACTTTGAAGCATTTCGATGCCAAAAGTGTCATTTACAAAGATAAATTAACTTTCCAGGTTTTTGCTTGCAGTTCTGTATTGCGAATAAGTTTTACTTACTTTGTGCACAAAAAAAGAACCATAAAACCATCTATCCACAACTCAAAACTTTGTCTAAGCCGGAATTAAACGTCAGCATCGCAAATGCATAGAAAGTATTTGAAGCAAAAACTTGTGCTTAAACTTCTGTTTAGATTTTCCATTACAAAAATTTTCTTCTATTGATGTTATTTTGAGTAAATAAATTCACAGACATTCTTTGCCGCTTTTGCATAGATGCTGAAAATTGTCAAGTAAAGTCCTAAGCCTTGTTGGGCGGGTTCTTTTAATCTGACGTTGCAGGAACTGTAAGTAAGACGTTTTTTGCATACAAGTTGCAATAAACCAACTGCACTTTGCAATAATCAATGCAAAAAATGCTTGCATAAGCTGTAAAATATCGTACGAATTAGTTTTTACTCTAACTAGTTCTATGAAACCACAGAAGAGTCGTAATCATAATCGAAACTCTAGATTTGTATATGAATATATGTTAGTATACAATATTTATATAATTGTTGTATTTTCACTGTTAATTGTGTGATGATTGATAATATTTTGAATTTTAAATATGAACGCATACTTTAAATCTATACTTAAATGTTGATTATTAATTTTAGAAATCGTGTACAACGAGTATCGTGTAAATCGGGGGATAGGTGCAATGCTTATCTATTGAATTAAATTCTACAAAAAAGCACGCATACAATGGTTGGTGCACAAATAATTTTCTGAGTAAACTGAACGAAACAATTTGACGAGACTTCTAAGAAAACAACCAGCAAAATAGCTTGTCCACATTTATATTTTAGTGTGTGCCTTAAGCCGCTAGGCGGCGCTGTTGCAACGACTACGCTTAATTCTTTGCATGTTTAAATTAAAAGTTAATATTGATTTATTTTTTAATTACACTTCTAACAGAACTATGAGTACACACACATATAAAGAAAATTCGTACAGTTTACAATATATATATATATTAATATATAGAGTTAAAAAAAGTGATTTGTCGCATATTCAGTGAAACTTTTTTGTGTAATCTGCGCAATTTGACTGGCAAACGCTTTGGTTTTAGTTGAAGCTGCAGAGAGGCTCTCCAAATTTTACATTCTTTGCTTCACTTAGTGCAGACAATAGGCCACCAGCAGTGTGAGCAGCATTGGAATTGTGCTCAACTGGGATATGGACTCGATGCCATTGTGTGCATCATGCAATCCTGACTCAGCCGATAGACGTGCTGATGTCAAACCGGGCATGCGCATAACATCCGGTTGTCCACCCGGCAACAGAGGAGCCAATGGCACTGATCCTTCGGGCACACTCAGTGGCGTTGGCTGGAAGGGTGCCAAATTTGCAGCTACTCCATCTGGTGAGGGTGTCACATTGTTGGGTGTAGCTGTAGAAGAAGCAGCAACTGTTGCTGTTGTGCCATTTGTTGCAGCTTCTGGTGGCGGTGCCGGATAGCATGCAATCTTCTCCACTTCAACCGTCTTGGTGGGATCTTTTGGATCTGGTTCGTTGACACGGACAGGCACACAGATGATGCCACCTGGAGGTGGTGCATTTGGATCCGCAGCAGGAGGAGCTGCAATATTGGGATCAGTTGGTGGTGCCGCAGGTGCATTAGCTGGTGCCGGTGGTGGTGCAGCATTTACAATGCCAGCTGCTGAAACCGGAGCCACCGGATCAAGTGGTGCTAGTAGTGTTCCTCCTGCAGCGGGAGCAGGAGCAGGTGCAGCCGGCGCTGCTGCGGCATAAACAGGAGCAACAGGTGATACAACTGCTGGTTGCTGTTGTTGTGCTGTGCCCGTGTTGATAACCGTTGTGCCAGATCCTGCATCCGTAGTTGTCACCGAACCAGGTGGTCCATTGTTAATTATGATAATCTTATCATCACCTCCATTACTTCCACCACCACCGCCACCTCCTCCATAGCCACCACCACCACCATAGCCACCGTGATCTACGACGCGTGTCTGGGTGGGAGTAAGGGCGTGACCCAAAATGGCACCACCCAAAGCACCAGCAATGAGACCAGTGCCTGGAAAAGGAAAACGTTTTGGTTAGAAGTTCAACAAAAGCGATTTTAGATATACTCACCCAATCCGAAACCGGATGACGACTTGGGCGCCTGTGGATAATAGGTGGCACCGGCGGGTATGGCAGCACCAGCTGGCAGATATGTGGCACCAGCTGGCATTGCGGCAACTGGCGCTTGGGGATAATAGGTGGCACCGTGGGGTACACCGCCACTTGGATAGTAGCTAGCGCCAGGAGGTATTTGACCAGCCGGATGATAGCTGGCGCCAGCTGGTGGTGCATAGCCGCTAGGGTGATAGGTAGCGCCAGGTGGTAGTGCGCCTGGACTATGATAGGTGGCGCCAGCTGGCAAATGACCAGCCGGATGGTAGGTGGCGCCAGGCGGCAATTGACCTGGATTGTGATAGGTCGCACCCGGATAACTGGACTGCACATTATGCGCATTGGTTGCCGCGATTGGAGTATGATGATAGCCACCTGTGGAATTCGTGCGTGACCTATATCCACCGGACGGAGTGTAGTGAGTGTTGCTGGTAGCAACGCCTGCAGCTGGTCGTGTATTTTGGCTGTTGGCTGCAGAATAGCTTGGAGGTGGTGCATTGGCCTTGTACGATGGATTGTATGCTGGCGGCGGTTCATGTACGTTTGTCCGTGCACCACCAGCGGGATTGGTAGCTGAATAAGCTGGCGGTGGTCCCTGAGCCTTGGGCGGCACATTCCAGCCGATGGGCGAGGGGTTCGCTGGCTTCGAGACACTGTGACTGGGCTGGGAGTGGATGTTCGTGACAGAATGGCTGGGCTGGGAATGTGTGTTGCCGCCATAGCTGAGTCGTGTATTATCCACATGTCCATGGGAGGAGTGCGATGTTGATGATGAGGATGAGGATGAGGATGGGCGTCTAGCTGAATAGCTGGAATGGCTGGATGAACGGCTCTTGCTGCCGCCACCGCCAAACCAACGTTTGGCTTCCGCATCCGGACTAACCAGCAGCAGGAACAAAAGTCCAACTACCAAAGTCGACACACGCGACATCCTGAGAGCGACAGAGAATCACTTGTTATGTTTTGCTTTTCCTTAATATATTTGATTCAGCTTTGCTTGCAATTTATTAACTGAGCTGCTCCCGCCAGACGGTAGCTTTTATATAGATGAAATGGCTTATCAATGGCTTTGTTGTGGACTCTCGACCGAAAAAAAACCCACATTTCATTGATAAGCAAACTAGGGATGGGAAAACTCGTTTTGGCGCCAGGTGGTAAGATAATGTATATAGAAAAATGGATCAAGAACAAAATACTAAAAAAAAATAACCATCAAAATACACCGGAAATAGGAATGAAGATATTTCTAGTGATGATAAAAACTTGTTCTACAAGACATCCAAAAAATATCAATAACTTTTTATATTTGACGATATATTTTCAAAAAACTACAATATAAATATTTAATAATAAAATGCTCATCATAATAATTGATTTCAAGAAACAAATCTTTAATGCTTAGTTTACTTAAATTGCAATCCTTCGATAGTAAATAATCGAATGCAATTGTTTAAGTTCGCTCATCACTAACTGCTTTAATATAAGTTCTCACGATCCTGCTGTCATTCTTAATTTTGCTACTGGGCGCTCTAATTTGTTGTTTGCACAAACAATTGATTCAATTTATGCTAATAATAATGATAATAATAATACCCAACAGTACTTAAAATACACATGGTAAAACATTTGTTAAGCCAATTTTCCCATAAAGTTCACGCTAAGCAAAAAAAAAAAATGTTTCATTATTAGTTCTCAAAGTTGAAAGTTCTACATTTGCGTCATGGAGTGGATAAAGAGCCTTGCCCAGTTTTCTTTTTATTGTGTTGGCGCTGACGCAATGTCACGCCCTGGCACTGCCACTTTTGGGTGCTTGCCTCAACTTTGGGGCGCGTTATCCATGATGATAATTAACTTGGCAATTTGTTTGGCTTGTCGCGTGGCTACACTCCATTGAATTCTTGACATTTGTGTCTTTATTTAATTTTTATTTTATTTGCTTATTCGTTTCGTACTCATTGAAATTAATATTGTAGGAATCGTTCGTTATTTAAATTGGCACGAACCCACACAAGCACACGCCCTGCGCATTAGGAAATGATTCTTAAGGTCAAGTTTGTTACTTGTTACTGAAGGGTAAAGGTAAGCAGTTTTCAAAATCTTGCGATTTCAATTTTGCAGTTGCATGCCTTAAGCCAAGAGAGTTTCCTATTCCTAGTCTAGAATCATGACAAGAACTTTTATAATTGTGATATATTTAAGATAGGCGAAGATTAAGAATGTGACTCGTTAGTTAGGATGCTAAGATTAAATGTTGTTAATATTATTTCTGATTTTAAAACAATCAGGTTGTTGAGATGTTTTTACTTTACTCAGCTTAATTGAACTATAAACAAAGCCGTCAAAACCCAAAATCATTTTTTTACAGACACCTAAAACTTTCACACAAAGTACTGCATAGATATAAACAAAACATGTTTGCAGCCTGTACCTAAACCAAATCATTCAATTGTTTATAATAAATGCATTCACCCATTGCTGTGTGTTTGCGGATATATAAAGCATTGCATTGAGCTAAACAAAAACTTTGTTGTTCATTATGAGTCATCATATGAAAAACTTGTTGACCATACAATTTGTTTGACGTCATAACATTCAATCGAAATATCTCGTTGTATTTGTTGTCTTCGTGTTTTACGTCGTTGATGTTTAAAACACTTCTTGGAAGTTTGCAAAAATCTTACATAGAATGAATACTACATATATTTGTTTATCAATATATTGCTCTCTTATCGCTGTTTTGGGTTCAGTATGTCAAGTCTTATTTACTTTAGATGAACATTTTCTATGTGGCAAGCTGCGAATCTATTAACCATAGAAATTGATAAGCGCAATACCTTTGGGTATTTTGGACATTTATTTTTGTATACATGCTGTAATGAGCGACAAGAGGAAGTTGATTTTTACACAAGACTGGTTTAGCAGCATGTCAGCAAAAGTTACACAAACATCACAAAACAGTGCCACAACAAAAGTGGCCGCTAAAAATAAGCCATACAACTAATTGGGTAGCCCAAACTGGGTTAGTAACCGGTTGTTATTGCGGGGGTTGGTTTCACTAACAGTTACAAAGTACATATATACGATAATATGGACCTCAACTTCATATTTAACAGTTGTCACTAGGTAAATATTGTGAAATTTAAGGTTTCAACACTAAAATGCACTTCGTTCACAAGTTCCACAAATGCATAAGGCAGCTATTTTAAAAATAAGTTTTTTTTTTATAATTTCCCCTAACGTCGTGCGCCTGAGTTGACATTTGTGGAGGGCACAAATGAACAAATGTAGAATATCTAAATTTAAACGAACCTGTTGAATACAGAAAATGCTAAGCAGTTTTTCAGTGGGGAATGTTTTTATGTGCACAAAAGTATTTTTGTAAATGGAAAAATATTTTGTTGATGTTGACATATTTTTTTTGTATCCCCAGGAATACAAAATTATTTCAAAACATTAAACTTTTATACCATGATGTTTAAGAACTTGTCAAACAAAGAAGGGAAAATAAGAGAGAGGTAATATGGCCCAACAACTTGTAACTGTAGAGCAAAAACTCAAACCTTAGCAGCATGTACAACTTGGAGCTTTATAAATGTGCATATATACATACAAGAAGCATGTCTGGCAACATTGCAATAGTATATGCAATGCATATATAAATAAATAATAACCGTTGTTCAGGAGCTTAAATTGATTTTCTGTGGCGAATTTCTTTTGATGCTTTATTTTGTTTGTGTCTAGACTTGCAAGTCTTTATAATATACATACATATATATATGTATACATACATAAAAACATTTTGCATATTAATAAATTTTTTTGAAGAAACGCTAAAAATTGTTTGACCTTGAGCTGATAGACAATTGCTTATAGAAAATCGCAAAACAAAGCCCAATATGCATATCAGTCACTTAAATGCCGAACAATTGATGAAACATTAATTTATAACCGGTTTGAAGCGATGCTACAGCTGCGCACTTATTTTCCGCTGCTGTACTTTTATGTGTAACATGTACGTGAGTATTATTGTTTTAGTTTAGTTGTATATAAAATAATATTATTATTGTATTTACTTGATTTTATTATTTAATGCTTTTTTGCTTGTGTGCCGCGTTCGAGTTTAGTTTCGCGCAAAGTTTCTCCAACAACTGAAATGCGGTTGAAAATTTTTTATTTGACGCTGTTTTGTGTTGATGAGAGGCGACGGCGACGACAACGCAGTCGAGAAATGAGAGTGTAGCGACTGCGACTGCGACCGCGACCGCGACCGCAGTTTGTTGGTGCGCTTTCGTTTGCTGCTGCTGCTGCTGTTGTTGTTGTTGCTCTTCTTCTTATTGGGATTGAAATTTTTATTCCATTTACCGTAATTGTCATCTCTGTTGGTGTCTCAGCATCGCTCTCTCAAGAGCGTTTCTTATGTCCCATGTGAGCTGTTTTGGACCGTTCACCGTTTTTATCTAATTTAAGTTTTTATTGCTTGGTTTAACTTGTGGGTGGGTGTGAGCGGGAAGGCAAAGGTGTCAGAGCTGTTGTGTTATGTTATTGCATTAGATATGTTATATGTTAAAATGTTAATAACACTTTATAATAGAGGGTGTCCAATTAAGGAAGATCAACTGTGTCCAACTTAGGAAAAAACATTGTTTTGACAAAACTGTATGTTGAAAATATGTATGCATATGTTGTTATGTTACATCATAAGGATAATAAAAACAAAAAACTTTCTTTTAAAATAAGACTTAAACAAGCATGGTTTTTATAAATTACATAATAAGTTGTATACCGTATGCATACGTCCATACATACATACATACATATATTTGTTTTCATGTTTGAATGATTAACTCAGTTACGTTTCGCCTTTGACTGTTAATAAGAGCAGCGTAATTATTTTTATTACAGTTCCCCCATGTTCTTGTGGGATTAATGAACGTAAGTGAGCTTTATTTTTGTTCGCGGTTCATCTCACATTGCTTTTGTCTGCGGTCGTCGTCAACGTCAAACAAAGCGTCGACGCCAGCGAGGCAGTCGAGGTGTTTGTTTTTTTGTTTGTGATGTTTTTGCTATTGCGCTCAACCTTGCTGCTGTTGTGGTTGCTGCTCTTTCTAGCAACAGTTGTCAACATTTCTAACAGCAATCGCAACTTTGAAACGGGTAACCGTCGCGTGCTTATGAAGAATGGATATATGATAGTTGAGTTGAAAGCTTTATAGTTTTAGCCGCGCATTTGAACACCTTAGCTTTTCTAAAGCTTTGCTCTTCAACCCAAACTTGATAAGAAAAGTTCTAAGAAAAATGTTTGTTTAATCTGTTAATCAGAAACTAAATGATTATATTTGCATTAGCGTTGTTGCTTAGTTGTCTATTGTTAATGACTATTCTTGCGTTGCATTCACATTCACATTCACAGCCACATCCAAATCGGTGAGAGGACTGCTCGCTTCCACAGAGCTATCTACTTGAACTGCACCACCAATATCGCCAGCAACAACTGGTGGCACTGTACTGGTGGTGCTCATCTCATACAGGCACTCGGGATTGTTTTGACAATCGACCGACGCCAATTGTGGATCAGGTGTGGGTACTGGAAAACAAACCACTCGCTCCACTTCTCGTTGCAGCTCGGCATTCTCTGGATCCGTTTCGTTAAGCATGATGGGAAAGCAAACAATGCCGCCAACAGGTGGCGCTGCTGGTTCATTGGAATCCGATGTTTCCTCGCTAGAAACTGAATCGGACTCTTCCTCACCCTCTGTAAGCGGATTTCTCTGAAAAGGCTTCGTTCCCATCGAGTGGCTGTGGCGTTTGTTCTTGCCCATTTCCCTCCTCCGCCCCCTCTGCTGCTGGTGGTTGTCCATTGTTGATAATTATAATATCACGTCCATTTCCACCAGCTGCTCCTCCAGCTGCTTCATCCACCTGTTGATTCTGTCTATAGACATTCGACGCATGATAATGATGATGGCCAAAGAGCATGCGTCCAGCCAACATGCCAGTGAGAAAACCACTTGTTCCTAAAGACAAATGTGTTTTAGCTAACTTAAACTAAGATGCTCTTAGCAGCAAACGCACCTGGTCCCATAAACATTGAAGTAGGTGGCTGGGCATAGTAGGTGGCGCCAGCGGGCAAATTGTGTGCATTGGCATAATATGTGGCTTGGGGAGCAGCTCCTGCTGCATTATTATTGTAGCTGTAGCCCGGCGGCAACTGTTGTCGCGGATAATTGGCATTTTGTGACTTTGGCATTGACATTGTCTTGCCCGCTGGTAGTGGTGGTGGTGGTGGCGGTACCTTTGGCACCGTCAACGCTGTATGCACTGGCGAACCGCTGACCACACGTCGTCCACCACCGGATGAGGCTGATTTGCTGCCGTATTTACTGCGCCAACCGCCAAAGAGACCACCGAATGAGCCACCGCCACGCCCACGGCCGCCACGTGCCACACTGGGCACCGCCAAACAGGCGGCCATCAATAGCAAACAGAGTAGTGTATACGAATCTTTCATATTGAGCAACAAAATAATTTCGCAACTGCACCAAGCGATAAGCGAGAACAAACTGGAGCCATATAGGCGACAGGGTGGTGCCTATATCCCCCAACCAAGTCAACCAAGTCGTAAATGCGTGCGCATATGTATGTACCCTACGCTCTTAGCTGTGGGGCCTATAAGTTGACTTGGATTAATTAATTAATTTGAGTAGGCTTTCAATGAAACTTTTATATATGTTGTAAGATTTTATACTCTCTATTAACTCAACTTTAAATATTTTACAAATAATGAAAAGTAGGGCAGTTTGGGTATGTCTTAATCCCTGTCAAAAGTCAAATCATTTTACGTATCATACAATTTGTATTTGACAGCATTGCGAGTGACTGAAATTCATATAGACACATACTTTGTTGGGTATGTTTATATGTATGTATGTATGTATAATACATTTGTGTATATCATATTACTGAAAATTGAATGAGTTTTGCTGTTGTCGTGTAATAATTCAATTGCCTCTAATTGAGTCGCACTCAGATTCTCGCCACATTCTCCATGTCTCCAGCATAACAACAACAACAACAACCATAACAAATGTATCATCTTTTAGCTTAATGCTGAACGCGCCAATTTGCCAAATGTGTCGCATCAAATTTCATTTATCTAGTCAAACGAATACTAAAAAACAAATCTCCAACAATTTCATTGGAGGCAAAGAAAAAAAAGAGGCGCACTTGTACAGCGTCACGTTGTATTCAACTTTTGATCGTCGTGATGAGGCAAGAGATCTGTTAAAGATAGATAGTATATAGAACTGACCCATTTGCCACTTAGAAACCAGTCTCATCTAAGGCCGCAAATTTACAAATGAAAATGCATTGCCATTGTTGCCTTGAAAACGAAAAAAACCGAATAAATGCAACGCGTTGGGGTCGTTACATCCAATCAATATGAATAAAATACATAGTATAGAAAGCATGTGAAAACTTCACACGAAATTGCTTAGATAATATAGATAATAATATTCCACATTAAGTTACACCATATTTATCATAAAATATATTTTCTGATACTTTATATTCTTCACCTTTTTCCCGACTAATAATGATTTCTTACCTTATTTTTTGCCTCACCTGATTTGCATATTAATGGATAAATGTCCAATAGATGTAATATCTCAACTTCTACCTACAACTAACCTATAATGATAGATATATTGGTTGTGTTTGCCATCCTTATTTGCTCATTATGCGGCAACTTAATTCCCATCAATTTTCAATGGTTTATTGATTGCCGCCCATGTGGCATCATTAAAATCGTATACAGTAGCCAAATAGAACTATAGAAGAGGCAAGAAATATACATGGAGCGAAAGAGAAAGGCAGCAAAAATGCGAAGTTACTTAATTTAGATCGTTTAGGGCATTTTGAAAGTCATTTATAATGAAATGTAGATGTCGAACCTCCTCACCCCGATCGAAGTCGTACGTCATCTGTATATATGTACATATAAAAGCAAAAATTAGTTGCCGATGAGAGGACCAAAGGAAGGCAAAAGTGATTGGGCAAAGAAGAACTTGTAAAATATTTACGAGCTCAAGTGAACAGAAGCTATTGCAAAAACAATGGCCAAAGCGCAAAAGCATAAAAAGTAACTACTTTGTGGCTTACGTGTGATGCTATCCTTAACTGTTTGTCTCTGAATGTTTCGTTCTATCTCGCTCTCTCTCTCTTTGTGTGTGCGTGTGACAAACTCAAGAGCTTGAGCATACTTTTAGGCGCTCATAGAAAGTCATTGCGTGTGTGTGTTGTGATTGTGTAATAAAAAATATCCAGCTGACATTTTGTGTCAAGCACCTTTTTCATTTTGGCACTCAGCAAAGCGTGGCCAACAGTCCAAAACCATTCTAGCATTTTGGTCCAGTTCCCCCGGTTGCCTGCCTGTCTGCCTGCCTGCCTGACTGAGTGATGACAAATTACATTTGTCAGATTTATGACCAATTATGAGCGTGTTATATATCACAGCGGCAGCAGCAGCAGTAGCATTTCAGAGCCACCTTAATGGCAAGCCCAATGAATAAGTCGCAATCGTTTGTTTCTATGCCACCCAGAACTGTGGGCAATACATGGCAAACCACCAAATGTCTGGTAAGTGCGTACAGTGGGTGTGCCACAACCACACACACACATACACACAATTGGTATTGGTAATGCTGTACGTTTGTTATACTTTGCGCCTTTTCTGTCTATATCACATTACTTTGCTGTTCATTTGCGTAACGGTATGTATGAGAAATGCTTTGTGTTGGCAATGCCACAACTGAGAAATGGCCAATGTCTTTATGTCGCAGCGCTTTGTTTTTTTTTTTTTTTGACTTGTATTATTTATGCTGCTAATGCGTTGAAAATAGCTAAAAATTTCCTTTATTACATGCGCAGTTAAACTTCAATTATGGCTCTTATCAAAATGCATGCCACTCTCAAAACAACAAAAACAAAAGTGTGAACCGAGAGTTGTGCGTTACAAAAGCCAAAAACATATAATAATTATGCCGAAAAATAGTATATGTCCTTTCCTATATCCATACATATCCGGATACTGCAGAAAATTCAAAGTTAACAACTTAATATGATTTTTGTGTATTTTCCCGAAAAGGATTTACTAAGATTTTAAGTCTAAACGTTGCATTTTAGCCTTATAAACATTTCAAAAATATTATCATGAGACGCAAGATATTTAAAAAAATATTTTGTAAGTGTTTCTTTCTGTTCAGAACTTTCAGAGAACAGCACAAATTGAATAAAGACAACAAGAAAATTTTAGAATAGAACAAGAATTCTTCTTTGTGATTTCTTTTTCATTCTTAAAGCAGAAATTCTTATTTTTTCACGTTTCAACGTTTAAGTTTTCTCAAAATCTTCGTCTTACATTTAAAACTCAACAATCCGCCCTCGTTTGGCAATAATAATTTTTTGCCTTTGTCGTGACAGAAATAATATTCAAAAAAGTAGAAAGAGGCACATAAAACATGCGCCAAAATTGCGCCAATTAAAATCGAAAAGCATAAATTATCAAAATGCGTGAAAGTTTGAGTTTGTTTTTTTTGCTTTTTGTTCAGAATTGCTTGCGTGGAAGGAGAAGGCGTGGCAGACAGCAGCAGATGTGCGCATTTTATGCTTTATTTTACAATTCAATCAGTTTTAATTTACACCTGTCGAAAACATTTCCGTTTAACAGTTTATTTAGACGTGCCGACAGGCTGGCTGCTCGTAATTTTATAATTTCGACTCGAATTTCTCAATTCAATTAAGCGTCGAGGAAGTGGCACAAAAAATTGAAACAACAATTCGCCCATCAGTTTTGGAAGATTTATGTTTTAGGGTTTGCTATAAAAGGCCACAATTTCTAGTATTTCAATTTCATTCTAGTATATCGAACCAGATTGTGCAGGCGGGCAAACGAAGCAGCGAAGCTATATGCAAATTGTGTGTCTGCTTTGTTTTTTTGGCCTGGCGGCAATTAAAGTGCCATAATTTAGGCCACAGGCGAAATAATAAATTAGTTTATGGCATAAAATGGAAGAATAGGAAGCTAAAAGTAGATACAAACTGATAATATCGGGTGTCTTTAACCAACTGTCTTAAATTTAAGCAACAAATATGCATTTAATAAATTCAAATATGTTGGGAAAATTTATATTAAATTTATCATTCAATAAAAACAAGTTGTAACAAGTTTCTTTTCTCCATTTTCTTGTTTTCAACTCAAGCAAATCAATAAAAAACTGCAAATAATTTAAATTAAATTCGATATTTGCAACATCTTTGTCAACTCACGAATTGATTAATTTACCAGCTGCTCTTAATTAAAATTTAAACAAGTTTAAATTCTGCTTTTTCAAACTGTGCTTCTCATATTGATTTTGTTGCTATTTTTGTTGTTGATGCGCTTGAAATACAATTGACTTGCCGCCAATTAGGTGGGAAATTGGAAACTCTTGCAGCAACTGCCGTTTCCTATGTTGGTTTTTTTTTTCGCTCTCACATCTCCTTTTTGGCAGCAGCTGCGCTGTCGCTGTCTGCGCTCCCAACGGGGCCTCCACACGTACACATGTCCATCAATTTTTCGCACGCAACAACAGCAACTGTTGCTGCTGGCAACGAAAACGCATAAACGGCTCTCGAGGCGGGCAACAAACCGGTAGATAAACAGACAAGGATAAGCCCAAATGGGATAGCTGCTCGCAAAAATAAAAGCCCCGTTGCCTACAACTACATATGCGCCTCAGCGAATCGATGTTGCTTCTTTCGAGCTGCATGGCAACGACACATTACCATTTTGTAGTTTTTCATGCATTCATTTTGATAGTCGGCCCGGCGGCAATGCACGCAAAATATTGCCAAGCACCGGCTGCGACTGTTGCTGCCGTTGTTACTGTTGCTATTGCTGTTGCTGTTGTGCTCCTCATCGTTGTTGTTGTCGTCCTCGAGCCATCGTCATTGGCTTAACTGATAAATAAGCACGGCATGGCCGCAGTGTCTGCTGTCCGGGCGCGCATGTCTCCGGTTACAGAGTGGATGTTGCTGTTGCTGTTGCTGCAACTTGACCTCGGGTCAAATGCAACAAGATGGGGCACATGTCCGTATCGTTGGTCGATGCTGCCGCTGCTGCTGCCGCTGCTGTTGCAAATGAAATTTTTCTTCAATTAGTTTATTTTCACACCAATGATTTTGACTTCAGACCCCAGCACAGAATGTTGCTGTTTTTTCACGCTCGTGCGTCGGCTTGTTAACGACTGTGTGTGTGTGTGTGTGTGTGTGTGTGTATGTGGCAATTAAGGCAACGCGTAATTGTTGCCAGTTGCAGATGATATTGATGCGCCCTCACCATGCACACAACAATACAATAGCAACAACAGCAACAACATTTTCATTGAAAAGTTTGTTCTGAAGCGCATCGTTTTGATTTGCTTTCACTTGAGTTTTAGACGCAAGTTCCAGAAATCAGCGCAGGTAGCAAGCAACGTGTGCCATTAGCTTTAGTTAAGACACATTAAGCATATGCCACGTTAGGACAGTAACGAAATGAATTGGATTTGTCATTCAGCATGAAACATGAAAAACCAAAAAAAGGCAACATACTACAACCAGCATAAAGCATGCAATACACGTGCTTAGTCAATTTGTCACATGAGCCTCTAAAATATGCCCCTGGGTGTTTTGGCCAAAAGCACAAGAGAAACGAAGAAAAAAAGGAAAGAGAAGAAAAGAAAACTTGACACACAGCCCCCGGTCCAAAGTCAAAAGAGCATAAGCTGCGCCCACATGGGTCCGCCTTTTCCACAAATGACTTTCGACTTGAAAGCGACAAAAGTATTGTTAATAATATAAAAATATAAGAATTAAAACACAAAAAATATTCATATACATAATTTTAATTGAATTTCTTTGATAAAGATGTTATATTTTTAATTCAAGAACTTTTTATTTGTTTTTGCGTTTTATTCGAGAAATTCAAATCTGAAACATTCGAGAAACAATACAAATTTATATGGCAAGCGGCTTAGCAACATGAAAAATATAAAGTCTAGCTCAGATTAGATGATATTTCTGGATAAACGCGGCAAGTTGTGAGGCACTTTGCCGTGCCACACACACACACACGAACTATGTTGCCTCATGAGTATGTAAAGCAGACGAGGCACGTTCTTCTTTTGTTATGTTTGTCTGCCTTTGCCATGCAAACGAAGCCATCAATAAAATTTTAAATTTAATTTAGATGGTCGCCAAGCAACCAGATTTCAAGTTTTGCAGCTTTCTACTTAGACTTTTGCCATTTCTATGTATGAATATGTATTTGTTTTTCATTTGAACAGCTGCTTTTTTTTTTGTGTTTCCATACACACACACACACACACACACACAGACAGACTCATACAGTTATAATTTAATTTCAGATGCGTTGCTGGCGTTAAACTTTGCCCTCGCGTCCTGTTTGTATTTTAAGTTATGTTGATTATAATTAGAAAAGTTTCCTTTTGCAGTAGGTGGGGGGGGGGTGAATGAGAGAGAACAACAAAAAACAACAGAAAACTTTGTTTACCGTCGCTCAGAAAGTCATAAAATTATAGGTAAACGTCTACGTGCATTGGCACGCGATTTCAAAGATTGCGGGCTGGCTAGGGTAGGGGCTCTTCGAATCTGTGCCTCCTCCATTTTGCATAGTCTCTCTCTCCTCGCTTCGCAGCAATTAATTACCGCGGAATTTAAAAAGATTTGCTCGGTTTGCCGTTGCGTTGCCGTTTGGCTTCGCATTACGCCGCACAACAAAACAAAACAAAATAAAATTTCGAAATAAGAAATAAGAATTATATAAATGGCGCAATATGAAACTAATCACTTTTAATTGGTGCACGAAACCAAATTATGCAAAACGAAAAACGCGATCAACTTGAAAACCTTTTTTCTTCTTCTCCAGATTAAGATTATTTTTCTACCCCCAACAGTAAGTTGCCTTTAAGTTATGTCGGCCATTAAAATATCAAAATGTTTTGCTAAAGTGGCGCCAAAATTGTTTGTTTATTGTACTAAAGACATTTACCCTTTGGAACACGACGTATCTGGATTATGTCTAATTATGATTTTTATCCAGTTTGCCATATAATGTACAATGCTGCTGCTTGATTAATCGATTTATGAAGTGCTGCACGCATGCCAAGCGTTGATTTTATTTATTTTGTTTTGCAATTTTCACACGCTGCGAAAAACCGCAAGGCATTCAAACAAAAAACATTGCGTATACGCCAGATATGACGTGGCAGTTTTTGTATAGAATTTTGTTGCTGTTGTTGGTGTCGTTGTCGTTGTTATTTGCATAGTTGCTCGCTGCTCTTTCAATGCGCTGATTTACAATGTGTTTTTGTGCAATTTTTTATTTACACCTCACATGTGTTTGGTTTTTTATGCCACAATTTGCTATGCCATGTGTGTGCGTGTGCGCGTGTGTGTGTGTATGTGTTTTGTGTTAATTAGCAGCTGCATTTGGTACACGCAATACAAATACAAAATCGTGCCAATAAATTTCATACAAAACCAAAAATGTAGCCTTCAAAAACATAAATAAAATAATAATAATAAAAGGCGCCAATATGCATGGATGGCAAGGAAGCTCGTTTAAATGTATTTTATGAAGCACTTTCCATTAATATTGGGATAATTATGAGTTGCTTAAAGTAAATGGCTTTGCTTTAAATGTATTCAATTATGTTTTGGGGGCTTTTTTGAACGTTGCCAATTTGATAATTACAAACGAAATCCTATTAGCGACGCTTATTTATGCTAATTTCGTTATTTTCGTATAATTTTTAAAAAACATGAGTGCCTGTTATCGTCGCTTCGCTGCGCAGCAGCTGCCGTTAATTTAATTTCACATCGAAAAAAAAACAAAATACACACAAGCAGAAACACACTCACACACACGAACAACCCTACGCATAGATAGAGAGAGAGACATTCCGTATTTTGAGTAAGCATTGCCTTACATAATAATCTTCTAATGGCAAGGCGAAAAGCAGACTGTCTCGACCTGTGCTACCTGCCTTCCCTGTCCAGCTCTTTTCCTTCCGTTGATGCTGTCATGTCGCTTTCAATTATGTCACATGCGTGCACCATCTTCATCTTCATCGTCATCTTCATCTTCATTAGCATCGTCTTCAGCTACTGGCTAGCGAAGCATAACAATCACGACACACGATGCCAACACCAACATTGCCAGAAGCAACAAAAGGCCCAGAGAAATGCCTGTTCCTAGCTTGGCTTTTGTCTTGATTTTTTACCTTTATCACTTTATAGCATGCATAAAAAATGTGTTGTCAAAGAAGCGTTTCCGCCATCTAATTGACAATGCTTATTTATTATTAATTAACAGCGCCTGAATATATACTATATTTATTTTTAGGGTAGCCTCGTCACTTGTTAGCCTTCAAGTCAGCTTTAACCTTTCATTGGCAGCAGTGTAGAGCATTGATAGCGTTGGGTAATGAATATTTAATTTAGCTTACAAACGAACTCTTAACTAAAAACTTCCCATTTGATTTCACAAATTAATTTTGAGGATTTTCTTTTGAGGTTATTAGAGGAAAACAAACCGTAACATACTTGAAATCATATAAAACTATATATTATAAATGACTTTTCCTAATCTTAAACACAAAACATTCATGAAATTCATCTTCTTAGGCAATAAATATTTAACTTAATTTCCACAAACAATTTTATCCCATCTTTAATCCAGGTAAATCTTAAATTTCAAACAAATATCACGTACTCTACATCTTCAGTCAGGGAATCGAAATAAATTTTTATAGCTACAAATTGTATCGTAAAGTTAATTAAATCAACTCGGTAGGCGCTCGTCTGACTTTTGTCTTGGGAAATTTTATTACAGTTGCTATAAAATTTAATTTTGTTTTACGTTCGTTTTTCGGCGCCAAGATCAACAACAAATTCAGCTTCATTCGGTACAAGCATGAGAGCTTTATTTACCAATAAATATGCTGGTGCTTAGGCTGGTCCAGGAGTTGCGACATTTTTATAGCATTTTAAGCCAATATCCGTTAACGCTATGATTGTTGGCAATTTGCGACAGATTGTCCAAAGTCGAATGTCATTAAAATGTGTGTGCTGCGTTGTTGGCATCCAATTGGCTGCCTTGTACAAATTTTGTGATGCCTTTGTCTAATTGGCTCAACACACAAGTCAAGCAGTCAGGAAGCTAACTGGCGTTTAACATACAAGTTAATATTTTTCAAGCAGTAGCAAAAAGCATGCTTCAGTTGCTTTACTTTTATTAGCAACAGTGTTTCGTTGGTCTTGCCAGCAAATGCTTGACATTTTATTACGAAAAAGGGAATGCCAGCTCCTCACATGTTGTATGCTACTAAGATATTGTCATACCCAGGCCAGGGCCCGGGGCGCTGAAATAAAAATGAGCTAGCGAACTGTGAAGGCAACCCCAAAACAGCACAGGAAGAGAAAGAAAACTACACAGAGCAGAGAGCAGAGAACAGTGAACGAACATTGCAAAAAATTACTAGCATAATAACGCAAATATTTTACGATATATACACAAACATACACTCACTCACACACACACACAGAGGAGAACAAACGACAAGCCAAAAACTTAACTAGCCGCGAGCCAAGAGCTCAGAAAACAACACAAATAAAATTTCATTTCATTTTTGTGTAGCATACTTTTAGGTAGCATACGCATTGCTTGCATTGGGGTTATTCTTATTATTATTATTGTTATTTTTGTGTTTTTGGTTGATGGGGCTGACTTTCGTTTGGGTTTTGTGGTGAGCAAAACCAGATTGGCCAACTGATTGTGTATGCCGCTGGCGCAGACGCAATCAGCTGCATGGCTTGGGGCCCGATGATGCTTCATTTAAAAAGCAAATAAAATTAAAATACGCGCATATATATTTTTTCAACAGATCAAACAGTCGAATTATGCGCAAATACTGCATTAATAAAGCAACCAGAGCACCAGCTGAGACGCCCAATCGACGAAATTCGATGAGTATGTATGTTTTGTGTGTATGTGTGCGTATGGTGTGTTTTTAAATTAAAAGCAAATAGCAGGCGCACAAATATACAACAAAAAATCAATTAAAATCAAATAAAGCTTTGTGCAAATATGCAGCTGAATTAAATTTTATTTTTTTGTTTAATGCCCTGTGCCCTGCCCTGACCTGACCCTTCTGCGACTCATTAAAGCACACAAATTATTAAAAGACTCGCAGTTGGCAGACCGAGGAGACATTGAAAATTGTGCGCCACCTCCAGCACTCAATAGCGACAGCGACAGTATTTCAATGGGAGAAGGTCCACTCGTCTGGCCAGCCGCATCCTCATCAGCATCCGTTGGTTCAAGCTCCGAACTGAACGGCCCTAGACCATTGTCAGCGCCTTCATCATGGGCGCATCAGTCAAGTGCCATTGCAGCAATCGCCAGGCGCCAATTGCCATTGCAAACACTGCGCAATTGAAAAACCTTGCAGTTAATAAAATATTTAAAAAAAAATTGGAATTAATTTCCATTTTGCGTGCTCGGTTGTTGGCAAATTATGCGGCTTGAAATGTGCTCGGTTTTATTATTTAACTGAAAATAATTATTGGGATAGTTGCATGTAAACTTAAGAGCCAATCAACTTGAACTAAAGTTAATAAAGTAGCACTTGAAGTTAGCAATGATATGCTTGTTTTTACTGAGAGAATAAAGTTTACAAGCTATAAAAATATTATTTTTGTTTAATATAAAATGCAAACAGTTAAGAAAACTGTCATTTACTTTATTTTAAGCACAAATAAAAACGAAATTTAAGCCTTCCTTCAGAGTATTTAAACCAAAATCCTACAAAACTCATAGTATATAAATTCAGCCTTAAGCTCAAAGGCTTAGCAACTGAAAATATTGTTTATCTTGAAACCACGAAACAGTTGAATTTATTTATTTTTATCTCTAAATTGCCATTTACATTCCCCTTTTTTGTGTTTGTCTTTGGTTAGCTGAATAGCTTAAAAAGTCAACTTATTTTTATTTTTTTTTTGCTGCAGCCGCAACTAAAAATTAAAATTAAAAATTATTACACGCAATTCAGGAAACAAAGCTAACTTATTTTTCTGTTTTGCCCCCGTTCAAATAATTTCGACAAGGTACTGCAATGGTCCAAACAAAAGGGCAAAGGCAACCCTTGAGCAAATAATACTTAAACCCTCATTAAAGTAACTCGAAAAAACAAAAAAACGGGTTTGGGATGGGTAAGAAGTGTCACCCTTGCTCAGTTAATATAAACAAAGCACGACAACAAATACAAAGTACAAAATACAAAATACAAATACAAACACACCAGCAAGTCAAGCAAATTTGGCCAATTTGTTTCGGCTGCCAAGCCCCCCTTGCCCCCTTCATACGCCTCTTGAGCTTACAACTTCAGGGCAAGTAATTAAGTTTTGTTTGAAAATTTTTCTTACGCTTCTGTTATTTTTTTTTTTTTTTTAGTTGACCGAACCGGACGCACTACTTGGTGGGTTTTACATTTCCGCCATTTGCCGAGTATGCTTGTAAATTATTTGCACTAAAAAGTGTTGGCCCAGCACAAACAAAAGGGACGTTAATAGTTGCGACCCGGTGTTGTTGTCCCTTGTCCCTTGGCCCTTGTTGGCGCCTTAATGAGCTCAGCTCTTTAACGCATTAGCTGCACCCGGGTATCACAGAAATGCGCTTAACTTTCACAAGGCGCCGAAAAGCAGGCAATAATATTACACCAAACACACACACACACAGATGGGTGGCGTGAAAATGCCACAAAATTGCCCAAGTCAATGGATCCCCATGTCCTTGTCATTATTGTTGGCGTTCTCGTTGTCGTTCTCGTTGTCGATGTCATTGTCCCTGTCGATGGATGCCATAAATAATTCGAATATTTCGCATGTATGTATGTACTATATGAGTCTTTGAATAAATAAATTTCGGCTTTACGCGCTTACTACGCGAATCAGTGAGTAGTGTGTCTGTCTGTGTGTACATACTTTTGTCATCATGTATTTAATTACTCAGACAGTTTTCATTAAATGCTGAACTCTTTTCCAGTGAATGTGCTTCTGCTATTCGGCCACCAGCTCGTTCTTTGCCATGGTCATAAAGCAAGCGAAATATCTTGCAATTATATTTGCATCGCAGCTCAAAGTGTTTGTAAATGGCGAAAAAAACACAAGCCAAGCCAAGCCTGAGATTGAGAAAGCTTAAACATCAGATACCACATAAGAATGACATACAAATTAATTTGCTGTACGAATATATAAATAATATGCTCGAATGCTATTGTTATAAAAATAATCATCCAACTGTTAAGCACAAAAATATTCTGTAAATAATATTTTATTTTAATCAGAATATTGGAATCTTTTCATTTATTTATCTCTATTCTAATATAACATAAAGTACATAATATTTTGATTTCTTTCACATGTGTCACAGCACTTACATTTTCATATACCCTTTGCCTGTTATTGTTTACTTATAGGATATATATTTGTATGTGTCGAATTGACCGGATGGAATGGAGAGCTGGCTGTGAAGCAGTGAAGCGGCCAGTGCAGCAATACGACTGCACCTGCCGTTGTAAATTCGAGCTGAAAATGCATTTTTCATGCGTTAATTTATCATTTTTAATTATTCGATTATAAAGACCTTACATAATTGAATGGCCAGCAGTCAGGCCAGCACGTGCCGCTGGGCACAAAATGTACAAATTTAATGCCACCGGCTGCTTTAAAAATGTAAAAACTATTTCTCATTATGAAAAGTAAGCATGAACTCAAAGTTTCTGACAAAATAATGTAAATGAAACACATTTTGCAAGACGTTTTACAGCGAATATTAATAATAATAATAAGTTGTTGGGTATCTTACTGTTATTTGTTTATGCCTTTTACGTTCGTCAAAGGCAAAGGCCACAATATTTGAAAATATTTCCAAAAGACAACATCGACGCACTTGCACTAACTTGTTCACTGACTAACTAACTAACTAACTATGTGTATAAAAACTATTTGTTGAGAGTAAATAAGCTTGTCGAAATATCAACCGGCCGGCCATGGTTGGGCAACTATTTGTTAACTAAACTTCATATTTAGCTAAAGTGAAGCAAAGCAAAACGCTTTTGCCAAAAATTTAGTTGTAAACATTATTTTTATAAAAATGTTGCTAAAAATGCAACACAAGGCAAACATTTACGCCACATATTTTATTTTTTGTCTAAGTGTGTGCGTATGGGTGTGTTGTTTGTTTGTTTGTGTGTTAAAGGACTACGCTTTGCTGCAGACGTTAGCTTTCGCCTCGAATGTGTCCTGCTTCTGGCAAAAAGCAAGGAGCAAGCAGCAAGCAGCACTCAGCACTGACGAGCACACCGAAAATAGACGTCAGGGGAAATCTTGCGCCAATAACTTGCCAACTACTTATGAGTCGAAAGAACGAGTTGATCCAACACGGCGGGACAACCGTTGAAAAGTAACACATACATATAAAGAAAGAGCGAAATTCCAAAGAATTTTTCCACCTAGTTGCGGGTGTGCGGAGTGCATTGTCCTGGGCGTTGTTTCGACTGCCAGGGCAAGTAAGTTTTTTTTTTTTTTTATGAGCATTTTCATGCTGCGTTGGCGTTGCACTCATAAGCTATTCAACAACAGCTGCCCAGCTCTGCTCAGCTGCGGAGAGAACCGGAACAGGAGCATTAAGGCTCTCTGCCAATTGCCAAAACGTATGTATCAAGTACGAAGCTCAGCTGTCAGACTGCCTAACCAAACACTGATCCAAAGCTGACGGGCAAAAAGCAACTGACATTTACTAAAAGTACAGAAATTAAAATACTCTTTCCTTCCGTAAGAGTTCGTTGAGATGCAACTGGTAACTGTTTGTTTAGATAGAATGTTTTCATCAAATAATAAAATTGTTTAAATTCATATCGGATTTTTTGAAGTGCAAAAATAAATTATACTCATATTCTCGTACTTTAAAATGTTTTCAGTTTCATTCTAATACTTTTTTTCTTCTTATTGCTTCGCTATTTTTTTTTTTTTTGCCGCACTACAACGCCTTGAAAGTTGCAGCTTCTTGCCATAATTGCCTTGAGCTGGTTGTATATCTCAGAAAGTTGTCTGAAATTCCCTTGGCTTGGCTGCAGTTGCAAAAAATGTTCTTTTAGACAAGCGTACATACAGATCATTGTTTTGGGCAGCAAAGTGGCTAAGGAAGGAATGGGCTTTAAGTTATAACAAAAAAAAAAAAATAAGAAAAGCTAAAATAAAATAGAACAATGTCACGTACTGAAAAAAAGGAGCGTAGCTCATCGGAAAGACAACAAATATTGTGAGTACGAGAAAGAAAAATCAAAGGGAATCTAAGTATTTCATTAATATTTCATTGGCTGGTAGACTAAATGCGCTTTGATTGATTGTTTCGTATACTTAATTTAATGAATTATTTAAGCAAAGTTAAGGCTGTGCCAAATGCTTATAACTTTTGTTTTGCCTGACCCATTTTGTTTTCGCTCATTTTTTAAGCATTTTGTTTTTTGTTTTGCTTGTTTTTCACTTAGTGCCGAAACTTTTCCGTTTCAACAGCGCGAGGCCAAGTGTAACAAACAAACAAACAAAAAAAATATACCATTAATAAAATGTTTCATTCATTTATATTGTGCTTTATTTCTCGTTCTCTTCCTCCTTGGTATAGTATTTGTCTCATTTTCTCAAGTTGCGTTTCTACGTAATTCTGCTTTATTAACATAATCCACCATTTATTCCAAGTTTTACGCTGCTTAGAGCTTTTGATGACATCTGTGAGTGACTGAGTGTGTGCGTGTATGTGTGTGTGTGTGTGTGTATGTGACGTTCTGTGATTTAATTATGTAATAGTTTGATTGAAGTGGACTTAATGCGGTCTTTGGCCCAGGCTTAGGGTGCCTCTCTCTTTGTATGTGTTTCATTTTAATTGATTTGTTTTACTCTGAGCCTCGTCTTGGTCTTGACTAAAACTTTGGGAGAGCTCAACGACAGCTTGGTTGACTGATTCGGCCCCATACGAATACCCATAAAGAGGATGGTTGTTTAATACGATTCGCTCTTCTCATGATTAATACATGCATGCAAGGTTTGACATATTTACAACAAAGGCTGCGAAACTCATTAGAAGTTCAAGAAATTGTAAGAAGTAATCCTCTTAAGCTATGATTAAAAAATTAATTTAATTTCATGCGTAAGTATTCTTAAACAATACAAAGTTCCATAACAATCTTGAAACTCTAAATACATTAAGATATTAAAATACTTTTATGCTCTCATTTCAGTTTGCACCAAAAAGGCTTGAGTTATTAAAATGATTTATCCATAAAGCTGGAGATGGAAAGAAAACAATATTTTGAGAAAACTTTTGTTTTCATATTTAATTTGACAGTTGCGTTTAGAAAAGTGCTTCCCTAAACAATGCCCATTAACAAAAGTGCAAAAGTATAAATGAAAGTCACAAAGATGTCTTTAAGGCCCTCTAAATACTTCTTTCTTCTCTCAGCACACAAAAACAAACGAAAAACAAAAGAAAGAACAGGAACCAAAATATATAAAAAGAATAAAAATGATATGACAAACAAACAATAAATAGAATAAATATGTTAAATATTCAAAGAAATTAGCATATTGTGCTTGACTGCGGCCACAAGAGCTGAGAGTTCAAGTTTTCCAGCCTGATGCCAAAGTACTTGCCGGGACTTTTATGTCCGGTGTTTGAAATTGCGTTTAGAACAACTTCTTCTTGTTTTTTTCGTGGCATCCTGTGCGTCGTTTTGACTTAACACATTGTTATTTTTGTAGCATTTTTGGTTGTTTGCCAAAGTTTTAACTTTGCGTATGGCCCCACTGCGCATAAGTCAAACATGTGAAAGCATTTTGGCACCGCAGACAGGCGGCGGCTAAAGTTGCCCCCTTAAAAGTTGTTGCACAGACAATGAATGAAACACCTGCTAGCTGGTTTTGGTCCAATTCTTTGCAACAGCATCCAATCGTTGTAACACTTTACAAACCATACTTTTACACAGATTTACGAACATACAATGCTTTGTTGTTACACATACGCCCCGTAACATTCTCAAACTAAGATTCGCAGTGTTCTGTGTGCTGAAATGAATGGCTAATCTTTAGAATAAATGAAATAGATTTATCTTTGGCAGTAGGTGGCCAGCTTTTATTCCCCGCTAACACTACTCACACTCCCTTCTCGAACGTGCGTGCAGTAAATCGCATTAATTTGGTATGCTGACCACAAAACTGGGATTTATTAAGTAGTCAACTGAAACTTGCACCAACAAAAGGCGCAACATTGGGGCGGTGAAACGTGCGTGACACACACACACACACTTGCGAACAGATCGACATACACACTTGTGCGTATATATGTATAGACATTCATATACATGTATAGGACATATCCAGCATGCAAAAAAAAAGTTAAGCACTGCAAACAGAGACAACTACAACTATGACACTTCTGACCCTTTGCAAGCTTCTTCCTAATGGATGTATGGGTGTGTGTGTGTGTTTTACACAATTGCACAACGACAGTGTGAAATTTAAACAGTGGTGTAATCAATTTAAATGTGTGCTTGCATAAGTACAAATGATTTTATAGATCGAAAGTAAACTAGTTACACAAACGCCATGTTATTACATGAAGATAACAGAGATTATATATTGATTAGAGCAGTCTTGGTAGCAAATAATAAGTACTTGTTAGCACTATCAACAGTATATAACTACTTTAAAAACTTGCTTTACATTCAAATTAGTAATTTGTAACCACTGTGCCAAGTCTGTGATAATGCCTCAATGCTTGAACGCTGGTTGCTGGCTGCACTTCCCTTTTATTATGCAGACCAAAGGCATAAGAAGAACTAACAGGGAGTCAAAAATTTCTCAACTGGAATGCAAATGCCGCCCCAGCAAGTCAATAAATAAATTCAAACAATTTGACAACTTGCTCAATGGCGTCCCAAATTGTATTGGTTCACACAGGGTTGGGGGGGTCAACAGTTGGCGCTCTGCTCTTGCCAGTTCCTTTGATTGTCAACGTTGGCATGCGGAGATGTTGAGGCGTTGGAGTAATGCGTGCCAAGCAATTGCGTTTGAGCGAATTTAAATTAAAGTGTCATTGAAATTGGCATCCCCTCAAACGAAATAAAATTTATAGTTTCGGCTCGGCATCGCATTTGGCCGAAAGCTGTTTATTTCAGCATGAGCTGCTACTTCTACATCTTCTACTTCTTCTTCTTCTTGCATGTCCTTTTCGATTTTCGGTTTTCATTTTCATTTTCATTTCGGTTTTCGCATTTCAATTTCTGTAAGTGTTGAGTGTGTCGGCAAACACACGTCGAGCTTAGATTTATCACTTTTGATTTTGGACATCGAACTCCCTGTGATTCCACGTTGTGCCCAGCCTCCCCTCTTGTTCCTATACACTTCTATTGATTTAATACATTTAGTTGTTTCCGCTCTCTATGCGTATATCGATGTTTGTTTGACTTTTTGTGTGTGTTTGCATGCTTGACAAAAAAGTTTTAATTCAATTTTGGTGGCGTTTGCCGCTTTATCACATTTAAAACTTGTCTTGCATTTTGGCCAAATAGCCAATAGTCTCTAAGCTTAGTGCTCCACGCGTCATTTTGCATGGCCAAAAATATTTTCACGATGATTTATGCAGAAAAGTTGAAACCGCTTTTTGTCCAGCGTATGCCCGAGAGTATGAAAATAAAAGCAAATTGCGGCTAGATTGAACTAAACAACAAAAAAAAAACTTCAAAGTCTTTCGTATGGTGTTGAAACAATTATAACGGTTGTTGAAAATACTGTAAAATATGATAGTATGACAAGACGAAAATAAAATAAACAGTTTTATTTGTATTGTTTTAATTGCGTTCAGTAAAACTTCAACTTATCCATTTGATGACATTGCAAATGCCGAACTTAATGCAGTTGATGAAAAAAATTTAAGTTTAGTTTCAGAGGTTTATGTGGCCATCACGACAAATCACATACACTTAAAGCGAGTGAAGCGTATCTCATTACGACTGAAACCATCATACCTAATTTTCTTTTTTGGTCATCTTCATATGCCATTCACCTTAGTGTGTGTGTGTGTGTGTGAGTTGTCTTCTTCTTGGCTATATGCACTTGGTTCCACACACACTACACTCCACCTTTTTAACTGGATGACAGCAAGCGAAAGTACTCACAAAAGCCAACAGTTTGGAAAATGAATGTAGACAATGCACACACAAGCTGAAACAACTATTCAGCAAAATACCTTCACACACACCCCCCACACCCCACACACACACACACACACACAGACACGCATTTTGTGGAGTATTTACGGCTAATCCAAAATGATGTGTCTGACTTCTAGTTTTTTTTTTCGTTAGTTTGCTGAGAATTGCAATGCAATGACCGCTAGAATACATAGCACTTCAGGACTTTCATTTCACCTTCAAAATGAAACATTTTCGCACTTTTTTGTCGTTTGAAATTCTTTAGAAAAAGAAACAAAGCAAAAAAATGAAAACATTTTGAAAGGCGGAAGTCGTATATTTCATTTATGAGTTACAATGGCGGAAATGAAAATATTAAACCATAGAAGTGGCACCGCAGTGGCCATAGTCTACGGAGTTAGATTGAAGCTGGACCAAATACTGCCCATTCCATCGCCATTTCTCTTCGCCATGTTCATGGGTTTTTAGTATTTGTGTAGCACTTGAACTGCTAAAGCAAGTCCGAATACAAAAAAAGGTCGACTTGGAGGTACTCTGAACCCCAGTCTTCACTTAGTAAAAGTCGATAGCGTTTTAGATATTCTTCTTGCTCTTGCTTCTTACTTGTCAATAGCTTGAGTAAATACTATAAAAAACCAATATTTTCTGTGTTTCTTAACCTATTTTAATAAAATGGTCCTAGGTAATCTATAAAACGTCAAAGTTTTAATTGCAAAAGATAAATTTAGACAATATCCATAGAAAACGAGCAAAGCTATCGATAATTCTGTACAAATTTTATAACAATTTTCAATAGGTTAAGAGTATTAAAAAAAAAACAACCTTACAAATATCCACACACACACACACATATCCCTGCTGGCTTGCCATAAAGGTTTTCCTTTTTATTCTTTTATTTAGCGTGTTCATAGTTTGCTTGAATGGTTTTCAATGAGTTGTTGTTATATTTTGTGTTGTTGTTTAGCTCGTCCTGCCAGCAACAAAGGCACTACAAATTTCTTATAAAATTATAATGTCCAGTCAAGATTTCTTTTGCATTCCTTCATCTTCATGCAACAACAACAAAAAAGGAAGATAATTAAATGAGTCTCAGATGTTGTTATTGCTGTTGTTGTGACAATGTCTTTATCTCCAACCACCCCAGCTCTCTATGTAATTTAAAAACGTAAATGTAATTTTCCAGCGCTCTCGACTCTACATAGGTGAGTAGCCCGCCCGCCTTGCACATAACTAGCCTCTGGCATATTGGCAAAATTCAAATACCCTTTTTTTTTTGTCCACATTTTATTTTTCCATGCAGGCCAATCGATGGCAAATTGCCGTGGCGTATTGGCTTGTGGCTAGTAAGTTTGGTACTTGGCCAACCCAATTATTAATTTGTTTACTTATTAAATTATTGCATTTTTATTACATTTTATAGTAAAAAGATGAAGGCTTGAGGTCCTTGTGAAGACGTTCTGTAATTACTTTAAATAATGTAATTGAAGTTGTTTTATGTATTAGAATTGTGTAAATTATATAAAAAGTTAACTTGATTGAATATATTAAGCTTGGAATTGTTATTTTCTTGATAGTTTTCATACAAGTTAAACTGCATATCTTAAAGTATTACTTGAGTTTTAGCATTTCCATACAATTCCACCATGTATTGGCAATGAACGGCGTCCTTGACTGCTCAATTCGTAACCCTGGAGACGGTGCACTGTCACCTGGCCTCAATTAGCAGCTTAGGGCTAGCCAGCTTTTGGTTTAGAATGAAATGTCCTTTGCACAAACATTTTCAGCATTAACGCAGCAACAGCAGGCTGTGGTCACAAAACCATCACTCTCTCTCTCTCTCTCTCTTTTTATTGCAAACACCATTAACTAGTTGGTAGCGGCAACTTTTCACATTGTAGCCGCTGGGCTTGCACAGAAGTAGACAACAACGGAGAGATCCACAAAATGCCAAAGCACACACCTTCACACTGCGATATAACAAGCAACGATGCTACAGCCACAACACAACAATAAACGCCAAGCTGGGCAACACCGCCATAAACATAGGTACAGGGAGTAGATGTGGAAGCATCATCATCATCATCATCATCATCATCATCATCAGAAGCATCGTGCTACTATCAACTTCATCAGCTATTGTCAAAGTTTGGCGCATTTATTTGGTTGCTCAATCAGCGCCCAAAGCGCTTTCGCTTTTGCGTTCGCTTTTGCTGCTGCTGCCTCATTTTTATCAAAGCGGCAATGAGATTCCACCTGGGCCACAGCAGCCGTCATTTACAATAATTACCATCAAATGAAAAAACAAACTTTTGTGCCGCTCGTCCTGGACTAGCAAAGTGAGTGACCCCTAAAAAAAAATACCCGACCTACCCGAATAAATTGCCAAACGACTGACTCGTTAATAACACTACAAAACAGTGTTGAAAGACAGTTCTAATAATTCTTAAACTTAGTTAAAGTTGTAAAAATAATAAAATTCTTAATTCGCAAGGAAAACATAACAGAATAAAATATTTAATATTATTTCTTGTTGCTGTAAGCAGAACTTTCTTGAGCCGTTTGCGTTGTACTATATTATAGCTTTAAGGCTTCCAATTACATCCCTAATCTTTAGCAAACTGTTGCTTTTATTTTTGTGTAGCACAGTGTTTGAAAGAGAAAAAAATCGTTAGGCAAAAGGCACAGTCGGCGCTTTGGGAGTTCGAGCTTCATAGCTAGTTGTTCGCTTATCGCGCAGCAAGCATCACTCAAAAGTTTTCTTCTTTAGATTTTTTTTATAATTTTTTTGCCTTCTCATCCCACGCTGTCGGCTCAATTTTCCAACATTTGAACATTAGGCCGCTGAGGATTAACAATAAGGCAGGCAGGCTGTGAGGGGAACGAAAAGGAGTAGAAGGCGTTTGGCTTATGCTGCAGGCCAAGTGGAGTTAATGAGGCTGTGGCTGGAGAGGTTAGGGCTGGTTGTATTAGCTCAGTTGGGTGAGGCGAGAGGGGGGGCGAATGTTTGTCGGAAATGCTGCAGCTTGTAAGCTCTTGTTAATGCTGAGCCATTGAAAAGGGCACTTGGAAGTAGTATTAGTGCGCTGCAGTCATTTGAAGCCACTTGAAAGCGTTCAAAGCAACCACAAAAGCGGCGTTCGGTAGCTAGGGGCGCGGGTGCAAAGTGTTGTAAACATAATAAACAAAATGCAAACTAAATTAATAATTGATGCATAAATAACTATTAAATAGTATGTTCGCACGGCCATAAGGAATTTAAAGTCAAACCGCAAATGAATTAATAAAGAGAAAAAATCACATCAAGCGATTGCAATTAAAAACCACAACAAAGTCAACATGCACCTTATCACACTTGTGGTTGCTCCTGGTCGAAATTGCTTAAGTGTTTGTGTATATTTTTGCTTTTCTAATTACATCTTAAGATGCCTTTACTCACAAATAGACAGTCGAATGCCTCCCAACAAGCTGTGACTGCCTCAACTCAGCTCATAGCTCAGCTCAGCTGCAATTAAAGTAAGCCAAATGTCAGGCGAGTGTCGTTGGAAGATGTA
The DNA here is from genome assembly GCA_018904305.1 of Scaptomyza montana. Lineage (NCBI taxonomy): Eukaryota > Metazoa > Arthropoda > Insecta > Diptera > Drosophilidae > Scaptomyza > Scaptomyza montana. The sequence goes on from JAEIGR010000027.1 coordinate 1,775,891, forward strand.
GTTGGTGCCAAGGTAACGCAACTTGTTTAATTAACGCGATTAGACGTGATGATAACTCATGTTGAAATTAAAATCTCAAAGGGGACACATATCCTGCCTCTCTCTCTCTCAAGTTATTCGAGCAAGTGTTTCCTCCTTCCTCCGTGTTGTAGTAGTATTGGTTGGAACATGTGTGTGTGTGTGTTTTATGTGCCTTGTAAATATTTATGCAGCCGTTAATGACGAGGCGAGAAAGCGCTACTCCAAGCAGGTGCTAACTACCTACCAACAAACCAACTGCCAACTGCCAAGAGGCTGTTTGAAGGTCGAAATTATACGGAGCGTTGCGAATTGCAGTCTACTTTAAGTTGCATCACCTTGTACGTGTGTGTGTGTGTGTTTGTGTGGCTTTATTTAAGATCTTGAGTCGTTAACTGTGCACTTAACTTTACAACCACTAAATACATTAAGAAGTTGTTGCAAATATCTTCTTGCATACACTTCGAAAGCAAACTTTAAGACAGAATTGCTAGAAGTTGTAACAAGCAACAATTTAAGTTGTTAGATAAATAAAGTGAGTTAGAAATCTTCTTCTAAACAATAAATGTTATTTTTTTCATTGAATAAATATGATTTTATTTTAATATTGCTGAAACGTTTCCTTATTTCTATTGAAATTTCCAAATTAAACACTTTGTGGCTAACAAGTGTTCAATTAAGCTGATTGTAGACAAATTGGTATATTCCCAGACACATTATAATATATGTAAATGGACTATCGAATGGCACTACAAAGGTAATTGAAAGTCATAATCTTAAGTTGGCTTGCTTGCCAGTTACCAAAAAAATAATAATCCAAAAGAGAAAATGACTAAAAGCGAGAAACAGCGTGAAGCCAAAAACATAAATATAGCCGTAAAAGAGCATTTAAGATAAGCTTGCATTTATGGTCGTTAAAATTCAAAATGGCATTTAAAAACAGCACGATGCTTCCCCTCCCAGCCTCAGGTCCATATGCAAGCTGCATGCAACGGATGCGCCAAGTAAAAAAAAGCACACCATTTGGCTAATACGCTAAATATTCAAAATCACATTGGCCAACGGCAGAGGGAGAGGGAGAAGGGTGTGTGGCAGAATTGTTGGGCGGAAAAGATCGGTATTGCCACCTAGCTGCATGCAGCTACACGAGAGCATTAAACAAAATTTTATGTTGGCAGCCAGTAGCTATTGGAGTAGCAGGAGTAGCATTTGGCTCAACATCCTCAACTTTTGAGTTCTCAATCCACAAACCCCAATAGCAACTACACACACACACAGACACAGAGACACCTGTACATGTATATGTGTGTGCACTTTATACGCTATGCGATAGCAGTTTAATGTCGTTGACGTTAATTTGTGAAACGAGGCAGCAGCACCAGCAAAAAAAAAGAGTATGTTTGCCATGACTTTGAAGCGCAAAGAGCGCCACAAACATCATCATAACATCATAACGCTGCACATCAGCAGCAACCTCAATTTCTGCTGACTTCTCTCATCGTTACACTCCATTGAGTGCACAATTTCATTAAGCGCTCATGCCTTGCAGTAGGAGGCTAGAACCACAACCAGAGCCAGAGCCAGAGCCAACTGAATGTGACAACGACAAGAAAAACTTAACGAATACCCAAACGTATACGAATACTCAAATAAACTCAAAACATCGCCTTTTTTTTTGGGCTCATCAGTTGCAGTTGACACCCAAGCGGCCCTTTTTTTTGACGTGTTGACATCTGAGTCTGTCAGTCACTGGAGGCATTTCAATTCCTGCTAGAACAATTGTTTTGCTGAAAACCAATCGCTTAATGATCGAACCAATGTCGAACACATTTTTGCATTTATGGCTTTTTAGGTTAAAACTGTTTGGAATGGAATTTGTACCAGGTTCAATGCGCCCACGCTGACCCAAAATTGTACTTAAAGAAAGCACAAGTGTCACTCACATATCACAGAAGTGCAAAATCTATTTGTGGCGCCGCAGCGCCACTTCAATGGCTAGCGATATTTGTGTGATATTTTTTTATTCGACTGCGCACAAAAGTATGCCATAAAATGGCTTTGAAGTGTTTGTGAATGAGTGTGTATTTTATTCATGGTAGCTATGGTTTTGCCTTTTGCGGCTTTTGGCATGCCACAAAAGTTATGCACTAGCCGATGCCACCACTTAACAAATTTATGTTATGGACAACTGTCTGACTGAGACTGGGCCGCCGCAGTCGAACGGACAGTCAAAACGGTCAGACTGGAGTTATTTTTCTCATTCTCTTGTTGGGTATTTTTGGCAAGCAATTGAAAAGTTGTTTCAACCATAGCCACTTGGCCAATAACTTTTTAAACGCACTGGCAAACGCAATGGCAACAAATTTACGGCAACTTCAAAATATACATGTGTCCAAAATAAATAATCACCGGCTACTGTGTGTGTGTGTGTGTGTGACTGTGCGAGCTGGCTGGTCTACATCAACACCATTTGTCCTTTGTCAAGTAACAATTGAATGCAATGACTTTTGCCAAATTGATTCTCAACAGGAGCAGCAGCAGCAGCCAAAGACGGCGACAATACTTGCAAAATATCAAATGGCAAACAAATGCAAGGCGCTTGCCAGTCTGCAAACTTTTCCAGTCTATAACGTATTGTAACTGTATTGTTATACTGTTTTATATGAACATACTTATATACCGTACAGTATGTGTTTGAATGCAATGCGTTTTCCTAGCCTTGGCTTCTGCCAAAACAAATGGCATATTAAATTTACGCTCAACGGCACCTGTGACTGCAAATTGAATGCATTCATTGAAATACTTAAAGCGTTGTCTATTGAATTGGTTTTTTTGCGAGTAAGTTTAATGAAATAACAATGCTTTTATCAAAGTAAATAAACCAATTAATTTGAACTTTAGCATCCGATTTATCTCATGTCAAACTTACAAAATTCTTTTTGTCTGTGCATTTGCTTAAAGGTTACCAATGAATGAATATTCATTCTAATATTGCCCATAAATTTGTCAAGCCATAATAATTTTGTGTACTTGTTCGGCAATTTTTCATCGAAATGTCACAGACAGCGTTCAGAGAAATCGACAATCTATAGAGAATTATGAAGCTGTTTACCTTCAGGCTCTTAACTTCCATCTTTTTGGCCTTTATCTCGGTCTTGGCCACTGTTGTTTGAGTCTGTGCCTTGGTTGCATGACAAATGGCGTTTGCCGCAGTCTATTATTAATAGGAATGTATTAGCTAGGTGCCTGTCCCATTTATCGCACATGTTAAATGCTCCAAACGGCACTCTGGGGATCTATGTATAGAGGGAAACAATTTTTATTTGCTTCAGTTACACATATACATTTATACGTTTATGTATTTGTGAACATTGAAGGACACGTTTTATCTTTGTGCATGAACATGTGAACTGTCATCGGTTTTGTTTCGGTTAATTATCTGACAGTTGTGCTGTGGAACGATGAACATAATCAAAAACTATTGAGACTTACTTTTATGGTTTGAGGTTGGCTATTGGTAGAATATGGTGAGTATTAATGGTTGGTCATTATAATTGCTGCATAATTATTATTATAATTATTTTCGTATATTTCGTTGTCTATTAACACACATATGACTAAGCAATTGTGGCTTTAGTTTGTGTCGCGTGGCAACAATAACAAACTTTTTCTTTTATTTATTTGTGCTTTGTGAACTTATGGACATTTAAATTGCCAACGATTTCCTGTACACGCACTTTTCAATTAAATTCATTACACCTTTTTCCGAATGGCCAGGATCAGGAACACTTTCCCTCTCTCTATCTCGGCCTTTATATGTCTTCACAGCTGCTCCGTTGAATTTCTAACAAAAAACATTAAGTCATTTCCGGCCAAATGACCTCTGTGTCCATTACCCAGATTATCATTTGAATTTCGCACAATTTTCTTGTGTTTATTTGTGGCACGTGCAAGTGAAAATTTCCGTGCCTTCTTATTGTTTTGTTTTTAACTTACTTTTGACTGGTGGGCCGCAACAGCAAAAGTTGACAAAACAACACGATAAGGCAGCCTCAAGAAACAAAGGTGAATTTCTACAGCAGCAGCTGCCTGCGCCCAAAGAATTATTTTCCTTTTCGCTTCACGAAAATTGGGTGTGTTTTTTATTATTGCCAAAGACTTCCGGCGTGTTGTGACGCAGCGCCTGTTGGCAACAACGACAACAACAACAACTTGCTGCAAGTCTTCTAAGATATTTTAAATTTATAACGTGGTCAACGGACAACGTCGCCACTTCCTAAAAAATACATATATATATATTCAAGTTATTTTTTTATTTTTATGTTATGAGTTAATGTCCTGAGCCAAAAAAATAAAAATAAAATGAGACAGAGGCTCGCTGGCTGTGCAAAACATTGGCATGCAAAATATGACAGCTCAGCAAGAGAGTGACCAGGTGTAGCGTTCAGGGGGGAGGGATGGTGTCGACAAGGTGCAGGATGTTGTCACGGAAATTAAACGCATTGTAACAGCCGTCTAAGTTTTTTTTTTTTTTATAGCTAAAGTTGACTTGATGGGATTTTTGGCTGATATAGATTTGTGGTTAGTGGTTTAGTTATTCAAAGCTTTCTGTTTTTGTTGGCATTTTATGATTAAAAGAAACGATGAATATGAAAATCACTTGGCCGTATCGCAAGGCAATCAAAATAAGTGTTTTATTATTGTTGTGGAATGATTGCTTTTTAAAATATGATTATGAATCAATTTTGATATTCACTTCACAATCAAAACTAACTTTCTTACCACGCATTGTTGCATTTTCTCAGTGTTGGACAATTGTTTGTCAAATGAATGTCGCACCTCCATGTTTATTATTATTATTAATGCGCAAATTGATAAAGTGTACACAGCTCCAACTGTGTCATTTGCTAAATCTGGTTCGCGGCATCGTTCGCGACTTGATGCTTTACTGGGAAGAGACGCAAGTAGGAGAGAGAGAGAGAGGGACAGAAACTGAGACAGTGGGAGAGAGAGGTATGAATGGAAACTGGAGCTTATAGCCGAGCCATACGCAATATCCATAGTCATGGCAATTTTGTTTAGAAACTTTTAATTAGTGTTGCAAAAGTTTTTCAATTAACACCACCTGCACAACTATTTATTTAGCTGGCAGCGCTGCTGTTGCTTTAGCTGCCGTGCGAGCGTCGCGTCATGAGCATCGCAGTAACGGCGTTGCCAGCTTCTTCGAAATATTTTCCATCGTTTATTGTTGTTGTTGTTGTAGCTGTCAACTGTAAATTATAAAAATATTTTTGCACTTGTTTGTTTGGCCTTGCAGTTGTTAAAGAATTTTGTACACAAAGTACAACAAATAATTTACTACAAGCGCCCTCTGTCGCCCAGTAGCATTCATTAATGCTGTACGCCCCCACACCCTCCCGATATAAATAATACGGGAACTGCGGCAAGCCGCTTTTATGGAATGTTTTCTAATTGATTTTTACTTTTGGACTTGGACGATTGTAATTTAATATAAGTTGCGCAAGTTCTGACAGCTGAAACAGTTTGTTTTGTTTGTTTTTAATATAAATTAGCGACACTTGAAATGCCCCCCCCATAAACAGGCTCATGAAAATGGAAATGAAAATGCACAACTTTTTAGAGCATTAAAAATGAATTTCTTCTTCAGCTCAACCTCCAGCTCAATCACCAAAATGTCAATCAACTGTGACAATTTTTCGATTAAAACACAGCTTGTGGCCAATCTATAATTAACCTCAACAGATTTATACATATACAAATGCAATGAAAGAATGCGAGAATGAAAGAGCAATGCGAGTTACGTAGAATTATCATCATTAACTTATGAAGATTTAAAACGCAAAGTGAAAAGCAAAAAATTGCAAATTGAATCGGAAGAAATTGTTTAAAAATTTCACCTCTACTTTTCTTAAACCAATTCTTCGGTTTGAATGTGCGAATATGTATAAGAATAAACTGATCCTTAGAGTAAAGGGACAAGTTCTTTGTTCAGTTAAACAAAGAGGAATTTCGGTTGCTGCTTCAAGCGAATTAATAATAATAATAAATAGTTAATGCCATTATACAAGCGAGCTGTGTGCTGTGAATTTATCTTAAGGACGTTATCGTGAATTCAATTGTGTTTATCCCAAAAACGCACCCTTGCGCTTTGTGTATTCATTACGAGCGAAATGAAGATGCGTTGGATGGACAAACTAATCCAAGCAGTCAAGTCCTTATATGTAACAAAGTAGACGTAAAAACGCCAACTATTTAGAAAAGCTTTATTTATGTTGAAGACATAAATTTAATGCTAACAAGCAACCCAGTAACAGATGCGTACCGCCTCCCCCTCCTCCATCTCCACCACCTCTCTTAGTGAGTTAAGGCAGCGCCAAGGTGCGCGTAAAATTTATTTGGCTGCTGCATCTTTATCTTCTTTTTGCTTCTTTTGCACTTGACGAAATGGCGGCCACAGTTGCAGCACAAGATGCAACAGCAACAGAAGCAGCAGCAGCAGCAACTTGCCCCTGGGTATAAAATTAAATTTTGAACTTTTAACGAATATTTACGCGTTGCCAGATAAAAGTGGCATAAAACTTTGGCGCCCAGTACAAAGTGCAAAGTGCAAAATAGTTGCCCGACTTTGCCCTCCCCCCCTCTTCCAGGAAAATGGCCAGAAAAGCGACGTGCAATGCGCTGCATTTAGAGCGGGGAAACCCGTGAATAACAGCTCTGAGTGGCAACAACCCCAAAAAAGTATCTGTTAAGTATAATTTATATGTGGCATGTGATTGTGAGAGGGATCTTAAAAAAAAAATAACAATGCATTCATATTGTTTCATGAACAAGAACAATATTGCCACCAAGAAAAAACATAGTTAAAAATCTCTGTGCAACAAAGATACTTCTAACAGTTAAAGTAAAACAAACGCTTTAACAGCAGCATCAACCAAACAGTTTGTGGATTGAACAAAACGAGTTTTCTAAGCCAAATAAAAGAGAACAATATTAGAAAAACTTTTGGAGTTAAACTTTTCGTCTGGTATTCTGTTTCGGTACTTTTCATTTATATTTGAGCTCTTATCGATGGCACAGAGCACTGTGCCTGGCCGAACAATTTTTATTATGTACTTAATGAAATTTATGCTTATGCGAATTTGTTTGTTGTTTTTGTTGACACATAAACAACATAAAGACATCAATAATAAAATGTTATTTTGCCACAGTGCTTTTCCCGAGAGATGAAGTCATTGAACTGAACTGGCCAAAAGTATAAAGAGCGACAACTTTTTCTTCGTTCGGCCAAACAAAGAGCCCTAAGCATACAAAAGGAAGTTGAATTCCTAACAGGATGCTGCCGCATGCGGATAAATAGCAATAATAAATATTAAATGCCGTTACAGACGAGCTGTCTAGTTATTTTAGTGATAGTATTATCTAAACGACTTTATCTTTAATTCAATTTAATTCTTGAAGTTCTTTTTGTTCTTGGCATGTTTTCATATATTGATTAAACACTGAGTTTCTCTTAGTTAGCAAGATGTTCATGTTCAGAGGTTCAAATAATTTAAAATATTTATTTGTATAACTTATTCTATATGTATTTAAAAAAAAAAATTCAAACAATTAACGGAAAACGTATACGTTATTTGTCAATAACACAAGATGGATAAATTGCTGCGATTGTCGTTGATGAAAGAGAGAGATAGAGAGAGGGGAAGAGCAGAGTGAGTATTGCATACATGCAATATGCATATGTATTAGTTTGCATACCTGTGTGTGTGTGTGTATGTTGGAAGGGAATGCATAAATGCAATTGTTACTGCTGCGACTGCGAATGCGAATGTGACTAAAGGCTGCAGGCCAAATGCCTTGCCAGCAAATGCAGAATTTTTCAATTTTCTTGGCAGCCAGCACAAATGTAATTTATTTTGCAAGACACACACACACACACACACAGACACAGAGAACACAGTCAAACAGACATAGAAAAAAGAGAGATACTCAAATGCAGATGCAGATGCAGATACATACATAGGAAGCTTTTGCCTTTGGCTATAGAGCAATGCAATTAACCTTCATGTCTTTTTGGCAGTTGTGGGCCACTTGTGAAAATCTCCTTGAAATTATATCTTCGCTCAATTACAACTTAATGTTTATGCAACTGTATGCGTGTGTGTTTTTGTATATACTTTAAATGGGTGCTTATAGAAAATGTTTTGCAGCATTTATTGTTGCCACTCAGCAAAAGCAGCAACATAAAGTTTTAAAACCACTTTCTCTCTCTCTCTCTCTCACACACACACACGTGCCCAGTGACTTGAAGTTGCACTTTGCTGTGGCAGTTTCTCAATTGCTCGCAATTAGCTGCAATTTTCATTGCTGGCTTATCCATTTAACGTTTACAGCAGTTACTTGCGTATTTGTGTCAGTGTGTGTGTGCGTGTGTGTGTTTTTGTAGCAAAGGTCTGCTAATTGCACACTTAAACCTACATTCCAAGTGGCCCGCAGAGAGATCAGAAACAAACTCTGATTTATAAGAGCTATACATATGTAAGTTTGTTTGTGTAAATATGTGTATGTCTACATGTTTATGGGTGTGCTAAATGCAGCTTATGGCATAAATATCCTTTAACAACTATAGAGGCAATGCATCAGGTATAAGCAATCATAATCTTCAGGATTGAAACCCCAAAAGGTTTGAATAAACATTTATTTCAAAAAAATAAATAAATCAGTTTCCCGAACTTTACTAAACATGAACTTAACTTCAACATGAACGTTAACTTGAAATTCAAGCGATTACGAAAAGCGTAATGGCACAATATTAGAAATTAAAATTATTAATACCCAAGCAGCATGATTTTTTTTGCAAAAATCGACTTGGGCATTGTTAAAATCTGTTTGACTTCCATAATTCGTCAAAACTGACCCGATTTTCAAAAGCAATATCTTGAAAGTCATGGTTTGAACCCTAGAATAAACTGCATTTAAAGTTAACAAAGCAATTTTTGGTCGCCAAAAATTCATGTTAAAATTGTATGCCAAAAATTAATTTGGGATTTGTAAAATCTTTCGACTTCCATAACTTCGTCAAAACTGACCCGATTTTCAAAAGCAATATCTTGAAAGTCATGGTTTGACCCCTAGAATAAAACTGCGTATTTACAGTTAACAAAGCAATTTTTAGTCCAAATGCATGTTAAATTTTTATAGCAAAAAAATCGACTTGGGCATTGGTAAAATCTTTCGACTTCCATAACTTCGTCAAAACTGACCCGATTTTCAAAAGCAATATCTTGAAAGTCATGGTTTGACCACTAGAATTAAACTGCATTTAAATTAGTTTACTCATACAGTAGTAAGCTTTATTTTGATGATCCTGTGTATTATAGGGAAGTTTTTTCCGCAATCGCGTTTGAAAAAACAGTTTGATCAAGCGCTAAAAAGAGGCAGTTCTGACATGTAAATACATCGTTTTATGTTCTTTAGCTTACTAGCAGTAAGACTTCATTTTTTACGACAACACTAAAACAATGACAAATACACCTATTTGATCTTACTCTTAAGTCAGATTCTTTGTATGTATTAAAACAAGATTTTTACACATCAAAAAAATTACTAAAACACAAAAGCATTTCCAAAGTCGATTCTTAGTTACTAGTGACTCTAAAATACCCTAACTTCAACTTGAACATAAAATAAAAAGTAGAATAAAACATTCATATTTCTATCCATAAGTTATTCCCCTACTATGCGAAAGTAATCACAATATACATATATGGTTTAAACACAACGATGTAACTTTTATGGAGTTCTATTGCAGACATTTGTATATGTTCATAACTTTGCTATAGATATTTGCTGCCCTTATATCCATATTTAATCAATGCATAGAAACTTTGGTAATAGAAACCCAGACTCTTGCCATCAAATCGAAACAAAAGCCTCAAATAAATGGGGGCGAAATAAAATCAGAGGCTTTACACTCAATGGCTGCCTGCCAATAGTCATTTTCCGGGCAAAGCCAAATGTAAACAAAATAGAACAACAATTTTTGTCGGTTAGGGCGCAAAATATTTTACATAAAAAAGTTGTCGAACAATAAGCGTTAACAACGGAACAACGCGGAATAGAAACGCCAATGCTGGCAAATATTTGTACAAATATTTGAAGTGCATTGAACATTGCGTTAACAGCGATTCCGCAAAAAATACTTCTTGTATAATTGTTGGGATAGCTTTACAACAAATGCCAATGAAAAAACGTAGCGTCTAGGTCAGGTTTTTTGCAAGGTTTTCAATTAGAGTAACGGCTAACAACTTGCCTTAACAGGTACATGGCACAAATGTGTCAATGCAGGAGTCTAGTTCCTAGAAACGCCCAACCACCCACATATCTCTTGGCCTTTTCTGTCTTGGCCATGCGCGGAAATTAAAATTCTTGCTGCGTCAAAGGCCAAAACATACAAACAGGACAATAACAAAAAGACAGAAAGTCTCTGCAGTTTGGCGCCAGACACGAAGAAAAAAAAACGCAAGTTTCTGTCTTCTTTGTTACAGCGACTTTGAAGAAAAAGACGCTGTTCTTTTTGCAATTGTCTAGACTTGAGTCAAAGGACTGCGCCAAAAAGTATACTATACATTGGCACACGTACTCTCATTCTCTTTCTCAGCCCTTCTGGCGCAATCAATGTTGCGTTAGCCAGCAGAGTTACCTGCTCTACATGCAGCCATGACTACAGGGCCTGTTGTGATTTCATTCCGGCTCCGACTATTAGAGGTCCACGAAAAGTTGCTGTGTATTTGGGGAACTTTCGGCAACTAAATTAAAAACTGTTTACTAAAAGATGAGCAGATGGATTAAACCCAACTTGTTTGTACTCTTCTAAATATATAAAGATAGACTGATTAATAATAGTTTACATTGACTATCAAATGGTTACCGCATCGAATAGTCAGAATTCACACAAAGCTGGTGGCAATCCATTTAAGTCTGGTAAATGTTTATCAACATTTCACACTTGCTGCGAGAGAGATATGCAGAGGGCCAACATCATTTCTCATCCATGTAACCATTGCAGGCACAACTCTGTCTCTCTCTCTGTCTCTCTCTGTTTTGCTCTCTTGCTCTCTCTTTCTCCCCCATATTTCCAGCATTGATTGCCCCGTCGTTTGGCTGCTTGTGTTTGGTGGCTTGAAACAAAAGAGCTTTTAACATTGCGGCGTGTGTGTGCGCGCAACCTTTGGCCGATTAAACATAAATCCCTATAAAGCAACAAAGTAAAAAATTGCCAACGAACCAAGTAAAAACTTTGCCCAAGTGCTCAACGTCTTCCTAAGCATCCCTCGCTCTTTCTTCCCCCTCTTGCGCTGGCACGTTCTTATCCCCATCCTTGTCGTTGTCGTCGTTGACAAGGACGTGCGAGGCCTTTGAAGTTCCCTCTCTCTCGAACCCCCTCTCAACCAACCATCGTACGCAAGAAGTGCTGCGTCATTTATATGCCGCACACAAGATCATTCCTGTTAGGGCATTAAAAACTTAAATAGTTTTAATTCGGTCTGAAATATGCAGGCGACTTGAACGTGCGCTCTATCCCTCTATGCGCTTGTTAGCTTCATGGTGCGTATACTTAACGGTTACCATAAAAACGCAACGTTTGTCAACGAAGTAAGAGGGAGACACAATGCAAGAGAGAGAGAGAGAGAGAGATAGAGAGCACTCAGTCAAAATGCTGTTATTAGCAGTTTGACAAATTTAATATACTTGATATGCCCTACATATATTAATAATGCTCAGCAAGGGTATAAGAGAAAAAAATAAATTTGTAAAATACAATTATCGATAAATATCAATAGCTCGAGAGAGCTTACTTTAGTTCCTATATCGTATAGAAATGACTGATGAACTTTTAACTTTAATTTTTGTTTATGTTACGTGACTTTAAAAGATGTTCTACTGATATTAAAAGGGCATCTGGCTTTCAGTAATGGCTGACTCTTGGGTTTAATTTGTTTGTTGATTTTTTTGCAGTGCTTTGTCCATTGAGCCACAGAAATTTAAATAAACCTACACAGCAAGAAAGAAAGCTGCTGTTGTGGTGGGCATCGAATTGATTTGAATCGCCTCAGGGGCGGCTGCCAAGAATAACAATAAACATTACTATATGCTTCATTGGTTATTTGCTTTTTCCCAGCGCAGGATAACGTAAGGGAAGGATGCTGCGGCGCGGCAAACAAGAATAACAGCTGAAGCAGCAGCAGCAGCGACGGAATGGAAGAACAGAACAGCGAAAGAACAGAAATTTTAAAAAGCAAACGCAAAAGCGGCCGGTTGGGGAAAATGGCACAGCAGACAGACGTTGCTTATAAACCAATATGTATATATACATATATATATTGTGTATAAATATATACGGACAGATGATAGATATTGTGTGAGGTTTAGGGAGGATGTCAAGCAGCCACACAAACGTAAAGAGGCAGCAATCGAATCGTATCGAAAAGTAACTCGATATTTTTTTGTTTGCCTTCTTTCTTTGTTCTGCTGCTGCTGCTGCTTGGACAGTTGATTTCTTGAATGTCCTGGCTGCTGGCTGCAGCCTTAGCTTTGAGCTGTGTATTGAGGTGAAGTTTATAGTCAGCTGTGTGTTGAGTTCGTGTTTTCACTTTTCGAAGAGCGCCGACGCGCTGGGCGAGAGAGGTATTCAATTAGCACAGTTTAGATGCTGTTATACGCAAGTACTTTGCCCAGTTATACTGGGAACAGTTGAGTCTCTTATATTTTCAATCAAGTTAAACATTGGGTTTGTGTGCGTGTGTGTGTGTGTGTGTGTGTGTGAGGAAGCGGAAACAAAATATGTAAACAAAAAGCCATTGATAGTGCTTATCAAGCAGCATCTGTACAAAAATACACGACCCTCTCGGTGGAAGTGAGAAGTTAGTGATAACTGGGTGTTAGCTGGTCGTTCGCCCGTTGTGGCAGATGAAGACGGACGACACTTGAGTAATGAATCGGCATTTTGGAGAGTTAAGCATAATGAACAGCAATTTATATCATTTATAGACAGAGCATGGAATGTTAAATGTTTTAAATTAAAAAGTTTAGTTTTTGAACGCTTTTAATAAATCTAACTTGAGTAAATTAATTGAAATAAATTTGTGTTACGTTAAGTTTTGTTTAGTTTAAACTTGTCTTGAGTTTTATAAGGTTAATAAGGAATATAATAAATATTACTTGTACCCAACGTCCAAGTATTCTCTATTGGCTCAGTTTATCCAATCCAAAATATGTCATAACATTCTGAAATATGTATTAAATATTGATGCCATGAGTTGTGCAATTTTAATATATTCATAAATCATAGAATATTAAAATTAATTGTCATTTACGCTGCATTTAGTCGGCTATTATTTTGTATTGGGCCTGCCTCTGTTGCTTCATTTATGCAGTTGCTTAATTTTAATTTGATAACTCGCATTTATTATGCATTTTTACGGCGACATATAAATCACATACCGCAAAGCACTAAAAATAAAAATCAAAATAAACACCAACAACGAAAAGAAAACGAAATCGTCAAACTCAGCTAGCTCCATTGACTATCAAAAAAAGAGAGCTGCTCTCACGCTCGCACTTTCTCTCTCTCGTTGTGCGACGCAGCCGTCAAATATAAGTGTATAACAGTTTCCGAGATGACAAACGACGACGACCAGTTGGCCGAACAGGAGACGACGACGTCGCTGGTGCTGCGCCCAGCAGGCGAATTGCCAGCTGAAAGTCGTCGGAGCGTTGCAGCCAACCAGTCTTAAAGTGTACGCCGTTAAAGATAGACACAACGGGCCACCGAATTCACGTTTCACGTACGACGAGTTTTTTCGGCGTCGTGCGTCGCGCCACTGTTTGATCATCATCAAATAGTTATTGTAGTTATCTATCCATCCAACTCAATGCAGTTATTGTTGCATAGTTGCCAAGCATTTTGGGCAAATGTAAAACAAAGCCAGTAGGTCAAACGTAAGCAAAACAAACGGCATAACAAAAGTGTAGTGAAGTGGCAACGCCAGCAGCATAGAATCTGCCCCAACTGTGTTGTTGTTAGCAAAGTCGCCTCGTTTATGCTAGAGTACGTGAGTAAAGCGGCTAACGGTACGCGTATATGCCGGGCATCAACGAGGAACGAGAAGAGTACGAATCGTAAATGTTTGTTTGAGAAAACTTGCTTCGTTTTGCTGTGAACGGCATTTAACACGTGAAATCCATTGCCGCAAATTAAGCTACCGAAAATGCGATAACAAAAACATGCGGAACATGTGTAAATGCTAACGAGCGAGTAAGTGCTCAAGTAGTAGGAGGAGCAAATGCACAAGTGTAACAAAATTTGATTGATTTTGATTGACATGGCACTCAGCTGAAGCCACCCAGAAGCAGCCAAGTGAAAATTAAGTGAGGGAAAATAAGAAAAAACAAAACGTAAAAACAAATTGTAGAGTAACTCCGAAGTAAAATACACCGACAAAAAAATACGACAAAATACTTTCTATTAAAAGAAATCTTTACTGTCAGCGAAAAAAAGAAAGAAAAATAAGTTCATGAAATATAAATGAGCAAACGAAAGAAAACACAAAACCAATAAAAACCAATAACAAATAAAACATGCCAATATAAAAGTAAGATTGCAATAATAATAAAAATACATATAGGTATAATACATATAAACCATTCAGTATAATATATATATATATGTATATAACTAATCAACTACTGTGCAAAGCAAAAAGGCAAGCAACAAAAGCGTCGAGCTAAGCAACTTTTCTTGAGTTCTGTTCTGTTCTTTTTTTTTTTTTTTTGCTGTTCTCTGTTGGTTTGTTCTCCTTTTTTTTCTTCCATTTTTTGCGGCTGTCACTGCCCTACATGTGCAGCGTATGTGTATGTGTGTTAGTGTCCGCGTGTGTGTGTCGCCCATATAAAAAGGATAAGATATTTCCGCATTGATTTTTTCCTCATCCAATGTTCTAATGTGACATCAACAACAAAGTGGATCCATCAACAACAACAGCAACGACAACAACAAATGCCACATCGTCTAAAAGTTGAGCGCATCGAAAGTTTAGCACACTTATTTGCTGTCTCTACGGGTATGTTATTCCTAATTTTAACAGCACACATTACTACTTTTACTACTACTTATGGTATAATGGGTCTCTTTCTCTTTCTCTCTCTTGTCTGCAAATAAAACTCAACAATATTGTTGTCACAGAGTTGATGGCAAACTTTTCTATAAATATGCTTCAACGTTTTATGGATAATGTTTTCAAGTTTTATATTGCACCCGCACGATGTTGGTATTTTCCTTTGTGCGGCATTTGGATCGTCTAATTGCGTTGAAAGACTTGCCAAGTGGAATTTACTATATAATTTTCGGCGGTTTATTGAAAACATATTTGAAGTTTAAGCAATTTTGAACTATGGGTATACTTAGAGAAAATTCTGTTGGCTTTGGAATTATATCAGCTATTTAAATCAGCAACGAATTCTAAAAATGTTATGTTATTTTGAATGAATTTTAAGAATATTTTAACTACTAAAACCACTCGAAACAACTTTGATTTATTTCCAAAGACTTTTATGCATTTACAACTATAAACATTAATTTCACGCCTCATTATGTTTTATTCAAACACATTTAGCCTAGCGTTTAGCTCTAAATGGCAGTTTTCCAAGTATTCACATTTAAAGGGTCAAAGCACAAACATATAACGCACATATATCAAGCTAGCTCAGCATAGTTTGAATTTATACTTACACACCGATTACATCAGCCCTTGGCAAATTAAAATTCGTTTCCTGAAAGGCAACACACACAAAAACCCTTTTTTCATACTTAAAATGTTAATTAAGAACAAGCAAACACACATAAAATGCCAAAAAAAAAAGAAAACAAATAAAACCAACCCGGAAACTGACAAAAGAAAATAACTTGCACAGTTTAAATGTTTTAGTTTGCGGCTTTGTTTAAACTGTAAAGAACTGGAGCAGCACTCCGAGAGATCCACCACAACAAATAGCAAAGAAAAGAGAAACTAAAGTGCTCTTTTAGTTTAAGTTTTGTTTGAAACGTTAAGCGGGTAACCGGCACCTGTAAATATTTGGGGTGCCCTCAGTAAAACTTATGCACGTCAGACGAAAAGCGTCTGGTAAAACTTTGGTGAGGCATTGGCTGGCTTTTCCAACCCATTCTTGGCTGAGGCGTGTAAATGAGAAAATTCATTATTTAACATTAATTAAGGCTTATTATGCACATTATCAACACACAAACACAGCGAGAAAGACAAACCGCATTAAACGTCAGACAGTGAAAAGCCAACCACTAAAATGTGGATGAGTGGGTGGACAACTATTACCACCAGCTTAAAAAACCCACACCATAACTTAACTCACTAATAATTCAGCTAAAGGGGCAATAACAAAAAAAACAGGAAGTGTAGCAGCAACAGCAACATTTGAGAGGGGAAACAGGAAGGCTGTTTTAAATTATTCAGTAAATTTTTAAGTAAATAACATGAGAGGCACAGCGTTAAAAAGGCAACCAAAACCAACAATAACAATACTCACACACAACCAAAATGGCGTCTCATCCTTGTCTACGCGGTTGGGTAGAGGAAGGCAAGGCAAGGCAAGAAGAGCTCTCTCATATGAAAAGCACAGCGCAGAACTGTGATGATGGGACGGACAGCAATGTTGATGCCTTTGACGCCGTTGATGATGTTGGCGTTAACGTGAACGTTGATGATGATAATGATAATGATGGCGATGATAATGACGACACAATGTTCACGGATCAGTGGCGCTGCTGGCAAATGTACTCGCTCGCACATTAAAATCAACACAAAATGTATTCCAAGAAAGATGGAAAGTTAGGGAAAGTCTGTCTGTCTACCTGGTTTGGTGGCCCCCAAGGTGCTCCCAGGTAAAGATGTTGTTGTGCGTGAGACACCAGCAGCAGCGGAAACTCTGCATATTTATACAAAAAATGGCGAAAACTATGCCGGAAACGGAAGCAGCAACCATCAAGAGTTCAGAGTTAAAGTTGGGAGCAGCTGCTCGGTTAGCCAAGTAAACAGAAAAAGACGCGATGCTAAGCTTATAATAACAGTTAGTTAGGAACAGCAATGTTATCCCATATCAAGTAAAGAGCCATCATTTTCTAGTGTTTCCTCAAAGTAGAAGATGGTACGGTACGGCTGTAATCTACACAAAATACTTTTGTACTGCAATAATATTTTTCTGCAGTGAATTTCAGGTTTAACAAAAATACTTCATAAATTGTGTTTTTATAAGCAACAGCATTTCCATTCAAACTAGTTTCTAACGCAAACTCTTTATTTTACAAGGAATTTTCTGAAAAGCATTTAGTAGGAAATAATTTTTCAAACATATCACATTTGCCCAAAGAAATAAAGAGAGAGAATTTTATATGAATACAAATGAAAGAAAAAAATGTAATAAACTGAAACAAATAGAAACAACAAAAATTTAAACACGGGATACTTTATGGGAATGCTGGAATAATTGATTGAGTATTTTAGATAAAATTTTTATAAAAGTATTTAAGGGAAATTGTTCAAATTATTTGTTAAAATTATTCTAAAATCTTAGATAGCCTGGAATACAAAAAATCTAAATCAACAAAAAAAGAATTTAAAGTTTAATCAGCTATGAAATTTTTTATTAAATTTTCCAATACTGTTAGTTGTTTTTGAGTGTAAAAAACACTTTTAAAACAGATCTTCTCTATAAAAGATATATAAAAAAGTGTTAATGTGGTATTATTTGATGCTAGTTTAAGCCATTTTTCGCTTTCAAAGCGAAAGCATTATAAATTTGAATAAATATAGGCAAATTTCGCTAGTTGTGCAAATGGTATATGTATAACTTTAAGCCATGTCCATTCGGTAAAATAACTTTACCAGCTTTTCTTTCTCCCTAACCGCTCCACCACCCCATCACAGAAACGAAGCGAAATGACATGCAGAATAAACAGCGATTGCCCGGTCACTTTCCTAAGGCCACACCCGTTTTTAGAAATGGCCCTAATTTTATGGCCGAGACAGTTCCGCAGTGTGTGTGTCCATGCGTGTGTGTGTGTGTGTTGCAAAGTGTTCAAACGCGGACTGGCTGTGCGAGCAAAAATGTTTGCATAAAGTTATGTTATGTTATGCTATGCACACCAACGCTGCCAATGCATTCAGATTTACCTAGTCATGGGGTGAGAGGGGTACTTTCATGTGTGCGTGTGTGTGTGAGTGACCCGGGCAGCCCAAACCAAAACTTGCCCGGGCACATTAACGAAAATTGATTTTCGAATTTTTGTTTTTCTTCACTCGTCTCGTTTAAGGATTGGAAGCGGGTCGAATTGGCGCCGCACGTATTCCCAGTTAATATTCTAAAATTGCAAGTAAACGAAGAAGAAGAAGATGAAGCTGCAAAAGTAGCATTAGAAAATGATGCCAATTTGTTTTGCGCATTTTCGAGTGGTTTTTTGGTGTTGTTGTTGGGCAAAGTTTGATTAGCATGTTTGGCATGCGTGCGTATGCTGTGTGTGTGTGAGTGTGTGAGAGTTGAGCTAATGTTATTAATGTTTGGGCTTGTCCAAAGCTTATCGAAGCCACCAATCTGCCGTTCTACCGTCAACATTCTGCACAAAGTTTTCTGGGTTGCCTTTTGGCAAAAAGTTTTTCCAGCCAACCACATTTGATGTGTAAGTGCAATTTACATTACACTTGCCCCCAGAAATCAACGACGGGCAAATGGACCAGCCATAAATAGTATGTCGCTCTTTTGGCATATTTGGCCCGCAGTCTGCACTTTGCACGGGGCAAAGGGTAAACAGCTTAAATGTCGCTAAAAGTGTACGCCAAAGTGCTTTGGTTTTTAAACTTTGGTTTTTGCGTAATTGGCAAATGAAAATCTGTGAAATATATTTTTTTTTGAGAATTTTCGCTGACTCACAGCAGTTAAACGCTTGTTGTAAAAGTTGCCAAAGTATGTGGCATGCAATATATATATATATACGCATATATCTTTTAATGGTAGGCTTAAATGGCAATTCATCAGTTAATTGCTGTTTAAACATTTTGTTCATGTAAGCTATAAAAAGCATTAAAGTCTGTTATTATGTAAATACTTTCACAATATTTAAAGTAAACAAATAGAAGTTTATTTTTTTTACATCTGGCTCATTAAAATTGTACGGCTATGTTGTTGTTTTAATGCAAATTATAGATCTATTATAAATTTCATAGTGTTGTATAAAACATTAAATTTCACTTATAAGGAATTCAATTTTGTATATATGTACATGTTGAGTCATGTTTGACTTAGTTACAATGCCTTATTCAAAGATTTTTATGTTTGTAATCAGAAACCTTAAGTATTAAGCACTCAATCTGCACTTTATTTCGATATACATACATATATACACATTGGTATTGAGTTGTATTTATTATATTATTCAAATATTAATGCAATATGTTAATTAACTTTTATTTAATATTGTTCATTAATTGTTGTAAAAATTTAAAGCGTTTTTCTTTTGGACAAAAATTTCAAATAAATTTGTTGTCTGTAGAAAAAATCAATTTTTTTTGTCCCAATTACTTTTTGCTCCTATGCAAACTTCTCCCAATGGGCTCAATCAACGCTGCTGCTGCGTGCCACATCCTTGCCCACATCCTCTGTTGGCCTTAAGCTGACCATGACGAAAATAAATGGCCATGCAAAATGCCAAACAAATCAGTCGCAATTACGCGCCACGCACGGCACATAGACTATGTGAGAGGGAAAGAGAAACGGAAAAATATCGAGGGCAGCGGGCCAAGGGCGAAAATGTTGGTTGGTTAGGCGCTGCCATCGTACAAATGCAAAAAACATTAAATAATTTCATTTTCTTTCGCAATGAGCCAGCCAGCCAGCAGTTCAATCAGAAAGTTAAGCAAACAAATTGCAAAATGAAAACAAGCAGCCAAAGAGCTGAACATTTTTTCGGTTGCTGCTCAAACAACAACATAAAAAACAACAACATCAGCGTTCGAGAATATTGGGAACAATACGTAGAAGAGCATACTCTAAGGCAGCGAAAGCAATTTCCGTTCGTTAAACCTACATTTCGAAATTAAATTTCTTACACTTGAAAAAGTTCGCCGCTTCAATATTGTGAGGCGTTTCCTCATTTTGCCTTGCCTCGGCAGCAGCAGCAGCGCAATTATGCTGCCGTCCTTTGTGGGGGGCCGGGAGGCAAGCGAGCGCGAGGCAAGAGAGGTAGCAGTTAAGCCACACACCACACCATACCACACCAAGCCACAGCAACACCAAACACACCCCTCGAGCCCAAGAACAACGTCTATGAAGTGAGCTGTAATACGCGGCGTTGCCTTTAAAAGTTTGCAAAGCAGGCCGACAAGCAAACAAGCAAGCAAGCAAGAAAAAAAAAAAAATCATTAAAAAATATGTACAAGCTGGAAAATATACATGAACATTTTATGTACACAAATACATTGCCCCTCCAGCATTCCCCTCAACCCCACTCATTACGACCTTCGATCGTTGCGTTGGGGAAAAAAGTTCGACGATTTTGTTTGCACTGCGGTTGCCTAACCACCCATTTTTTACCCTCGTTTTTTGCTTATTTTTTTTAAAGGAAAATTTGCTGAGTATTAAATACCTATTGAGTAGAATATTGTGGCATAAATTGAAGCAGTTGGGTTTTTTCATTATGTTTTGTGAGCGCTGATTATAATTTTTGGGCGGCTTAATTGAGGTATTATTTGTGTCATCGATCGGCGAGGCGCCTTTCATCTGTTTGTTCGGTTCTTAGGCATTTACCTGCTACAATCTGGGTGTTCATCAACAGCAACACACACACGCACACAATTTTCCACTCAAGCCTATCTAATTTATATAATCTGATTAATTTATATAAAACAAAAAACTTCCGTTTTCCATCTCATTTTTTTTCAACGCACGTCGCGACGTGGAAAAAGTGTTCGAAAAAGGCAGAAGATAAGCCCAACGCAAAAAAAAAAAAAAAAATAAAATAGATGAGACACGAAAATTAGAATAAAAAGGGCATCGTTGGCGTACCAAAGTCGAGACCGTCAATAAAAAACTTTCTATTTTTATATACATTTTATATGCATGCCCTTGGCGAGGCATTAGAAGGGTGTTTGTTTCGGAGAATGACAGCCACAGGCTGGATAATAAAATTGATATAATGTGAATGCAATTTACTGGTCTTCTCGTATTAGCATAAAACTTGGGCACTTTCTTCGGATACATTATGTATGAAAACATTGTTTTAGGTTTTAAAGCTGCCGCCTGTCACTAAATTTCTGACATTCAAGCAGCCAATTTAGTAGCTTCCTGGAAGCACGACGATTAACTGGCGATATTTTGACGTAAAACAAAGCAATATTGGACCTTAGTGAAGCTAGTAGCTTGCCAAGCGTCTGACGACACCATTAAATAGAATATTTAATTTTATTGTTGTCGCTGTCGGTGTGTGTGTGTGTGTGTGTCGGTGTCCTTGCCCAAATATATGTCACATACAAAGGGTCAGCCTGCTGTGAGCGACGTGCATATTTTAGGGCTTAGCTACAAATTTAAATTCCGTGAGCATCCTGAGCTCAATATTTGCATATTGTCCATTTTACTGTCTCCCAAAAAAAAAAAAAAAAAAATTTAAGCTCAACGAAAGTATTTTTTTGTTGGCCTTTTTTTTTTTAATGAAAAAGTGTTTGAAACCAAAAAGTTATAAACATTTCTAATATATGAAAACCCTTTTTCTCTGTTTTGCATTTTTTCATTGCAGGTTACAGAAGGAGAACTAAGCCGGCGCTTGATTAAACCCATAAAGGTATGTCCAAGATTCTCCACCGCCATATAAAAAAAAAGCCAAGTTTAAAGTGATGAACGCGTAAATACTCATTCTGAGGTACATTTGTGAGGGAATAATATATATTTGCAATGATTTTAAATGAACTTAATATGGGTTTTTGTTTTTATTAATTTTACTGCTATTTAAAATCTGATAAAAGCTTTTCATTAATTTTTAAGTCTCTATCAAAAATGCTGTAAAGTGCGTTTTATTGTGTGTTTTTAGTGTTTCAATGCAAATAGCATTAAGTATGCAAATGAACAAGAGCTGAGTCGCAACTTTGAAGTAACTTTTAATTTTTTGGGTCCTATATATTTCGTTCTTTGGGACAGACAGTCTGTTATATAGGCTTGAAATAAATAGCCGCCCTGTCTGCCTGTCTTTTCGTTTGTTACTTTGGCTGTCACGGTCCTTGGC
Organism: Scaptomyza montana; assembly: GCA_018904305.1. Lineage (NCBI taxonomy): Eukaryota > Metazoa > Arthropoda > Insecta > Diptera > Drosophilidae > Scaptomyza > Scaptomyza montana. The sequence goes on from JAEIGR010000027.1 coordinate 1,798,263, forward strand.
AAATACATACATACAATTCATTTATTTACTTATTTATGTATGCATATTATGCATTTATATGTGTGTGTTCTGGTCCAAATAACCGTTCGTCAAAGTTGTCTACCATATTTCATTGAGATTTAAAAATATTATTTATGCACTTGCCATCGCCGCGCCGCGTTGGGTTACAAAAACAGAATTTCGATTTTTGGTTTATTAACGCGATGGCAGAGCGGGGAAAATGTGTTGACCATATAAAAGGTGCACTGACAAATGGGCCTGGGCACAGAAAATAAAAACCACCTTTGATTTATGAACCAGCTTAAACATTGCTGCCATGTTAACGCCACACAATTGTGGCCATATAAAAATGATGCACACACATTTTTTGTCAACAAACTGGCCAACCTGTGTCCAGTGCCCACCTTCCCCCTACTCACCCTTCTACAGGTGCGTGCTGTGTTGGTCAGCAGGTGCTCAAATGTGGCCACAATTTGATGCAGACGCGCGTTTAAGTCAGTGTTATACGAGTATAGTGTATGTGAGTGTTTGTGTGGCAATAAAATGCCACTTAAAATGATTTGTGGCCAAGCTGGTTTTCACTTTGATTCACTTAAATGAACCTAGCAACAACATGTTAAGATATTCTAAAATATTCGAATATTATTTGCAATTATAAAAATAAATAAAAAATGTAAGGAAAGTTAGATTTAAGATAAGCTAAGATATATTACATATTTATTTGTTCTTATCTATTTCACAATCTTTCCTTTTTTTCGGGCTCACTATCTTTTTCTCTGTTTTTCTAGTCTGAGTGCTTTTCAGGCGTTCATCGAAAGTCTTTAAGCCAGCAAAAAAGTTTTAAGCCAAATGCCTTTAATTAATTTTTCACAGACCATCAACTTATGCACAAACAACTTGATTTAAGCTCGTTGCTTAGGTTATAAAAAGTATTTGTGTCGCCATTTACAAATAATAAGTAAACAGAAACATTGTAATTTGTTTTGAATGAACAAAAACTGAAGGTCTTGAACATGCAAAGCAGACGAAGAAAACCCAACAAAAAAATTAATTATCTCTGAAACACAGTGCGAGAAAAGATAGAAGAGGAGAGGAAGAGGTTGTTTTATCTCTCTATATATAAGCCGGCTGCGTATTTCATTACAGGCAGCGGCACTTGAGCGCTGTTAAGCCAAAAGTAAATTGCTTATTAAAAAGCAGCCTCAGCATTTACACACACATAGAATTCGTTGGGAGTTGGGTGTGAGCCACTCATTTACACTTCAAGTGGCAGCAAAAGCGAGAATTAAGTGAGTAGCGCGCACAGCCAGCAGACAACACATGAGTAGGAGCCGTTAAGGTGGTGGGGTGAGGGGAAGGGAGACCTGCTAGAGGTAATGACAAAGCTGTAGCTGAAAGTTGTGGCTGTTGCTGGCAGGATCCTTGTTAGAGAGAACGTGCAGCAGCTCTGGTCCTCAAAGCAATCGTCTTAATGCTCAGCCTGTTGTATATTTAGTTTGAATTTACATTAGACACACACACACACATACAGCACAAGGACACACACATACGTAACTGCCATGGATGAGCCCCCGGTGGAATGGGCGCACATTTAATTTTCTACGCATTGTGCCATGTCCTGATAGATTAACTGGGTATCGGCTGACTATGTGTCTCTCTCTCTCTCTCTCTCTGTGTGTCCTTCTCCCACACACACTCCCATACTAAGTTGCTGCTGCTTGATTGGATGGTTAAAGGG